>CM076572.1:1351513203-1352220815 GCA_034641835.2 Pinus albicaulis | reverse complement strand
AGTTGAAAAAATCGCGATATTATCGCGATAAATTGAAATTATCGCGATTTTTATAACCGGACGATATTATCGGCGATTATTTCAAACGATAAATTGAAATTATCGTTATCGCGATTTTATCGCGATAATAACGAAATTATCGCGAGTCGACCCGAATTTATCGTGGGAGGCTTGGACAGCGGGCTTTTATGCCGGTTTTTGGGTTTTTTTTTTTCATTTTTAGTTTGACAGCGTGGGGATTGAGAGCCAAGGAGGAAAGGAGAGCAGCCAAGGAGGGAAGGAGGTGATTTACACGCCCAATAGTGAAGAATCTCTTGCAAGCCAAGCGAACAAACATTGAATTTGGACCAAGTGTCTCCGACAAAACGTTTTTCCAGGTATGGGCATCAAATTTGACCCATTTTTTTTTGTTTTTCTCTTGTTCTTCCATGGGTTTCTATTACCCATGTATTTTTCATCATTTGTGATTGCATTTGGTTGTGTTTTTTTGTTTTTTTTTGTTTTATTGAGAGGAGAGGGTTTATTTTGGTCAAAAATGCAAAAATTTGTTTGTTAAATTATGTTTTTTATATTTCTTCTTGTGCTCTTAGGTTCTTCCCATTATTTTTGTTTGTGTTTCAACTTTCAACATGTATTTTTCCCTATTATTATTGCATTCAGTTGAGGGTTTTTTTTTTGTGAAAAAAATCAAAATGTTGCATGTAAAATTGTAATTTTTTTATTTTATTTTTTAAGTTTTAACTGGCAATTTTTGTTGTGCCCTAGGTTCAAATTTCAACATTCAAAGTTCAAAGTTTCCAACATGCCAAGGAAATTAGATCCTTTCTGGGAATTTGGTGACCCTGATGGGGGGTTTGACCGATTACACTTGACTTGCAAATTATGTGGTCAACACATGGCAGGGGGGGTATACAGGTTGAAATACCACCTAGCACAGATTCCTGGGCATGAAGTAGGCCCTTGCAATAATACCAATCCAGAAATAATCAGAAGAGCCATGAACTCATTGGAAGAAATGGAAGCCGCTAAAGTCAGCAAAGCAGCTCTGAAGAGTCAAATAACAAAGTTTGGAGTTGAGCGTGAGAGTGGTAGTGGCTCTTCAGCATCAGCCTCTTCTACAGGCAGCCCCGCAGCTGCCTCCTCATTTTTTGTTCCTAGAACCACTCACGGAGCACAGCCATCTATCTCCTCCCTTATTAAAAAAAGGAGAAGGAAGAAGCTGATAGGTTGTTGGGCAAACTGTTTCTTTGGAGTGATATTCCTTTCAATGTTGCCAGGAACAATCCATTTTATCAGGCTGCGATTGATGCTATCGCTGTTGTTGGCCCAGGATACAAAGCCCCTACATATCATGACCTTAAAGGGCGCATTCTGCAAAATGAGAAAGCTGACTGCACCAAGAGATTGGAAGACTTAAGGGCATCATGGGAAGTCACAGGATGCACTGTGATGTCAGATGGTTGCACTGATCAAAGGGGTAGGAGTCTTCTTAACTTCTTGGTCAGTTGTCCCAAGGGGACAATGTTTATAAAATCTGTTGATGCATCTGCACATGTCAAAGATGCAAGATTATTATGTGATTTATTAGATGTGTTCATTATGGAGGTTGGGCCCCAAAATGTTGTCCAAATCATAACGGACAACGCTGCAAACTATGTTTTTGCTGGCAAGATGCTTATGGAGAGGTATCCGAACATATTTTGGACACCTTGTGCTGCACATTGCCTTGATTTGATGTTGGAGGACATCGGAAAGCTTGATTTTGTCAAAGATATTGTAGAATCATCAAAGAGAATCACAAAATTTATATATAACCATGGATCTGTGCTTCATTTGATGAGGACATTCACCAACAATAAGGAGTTGGTGCGGCTTGCTATTACACGATTTGCCACTACTTTCATCTCTCTTCAATCCCTCTTGAATTCTAAGTGGGATTTGAAGAGAATGTTTCTTTCAGATGAGTGGCGTGCTTTGACTATCAGCCGCAAATCAGAGGGACGGGCCATCTGCAGGTTGGTGTCATATCAGGAAGATTTCTGGGTTGGAGTGGAAGAGGTGTGCAGCATTAGTGAACCTTTGGTAAAGGTTCTTAGATTGGTGGATGGAGAGAAGCCCGCAATGGGCTACTTGTATGAGGCCATGGATAGGGCCAAAGAAGCTGTTCGCGGCTATTATGATGATAAGGGTGATGATGGGTTTCAGAGACAACTTCTTTTATGGGAAGTGATTGATGATCGATGGAACAACACACTCCATCGTCCCATTCATGCTGCAGGGCTCTTCCTGAACCCCGCATTTGCTTATTCATGTGGTTTTGTATTTGATGCGAGGTCATGGATGGCTTTTTCACTTGTGTTCAGAAGATGGTGCCAAGTCCATCAGAACGTGTAGAGATATCCAAAGAGATGGAGGTATACAGAATGGCAGGTGGCACCTTGAGCTTCGACATGGCTGTCCAGGATAGGACTGCTAAAATGACAGGTAAGATTTTCATTATTTTAAAAATTTTCTTATGTTTGTAACTTTATAAATTATAAGTTTATCTTATTTGTTGTAACTTGTAACTTGTAGATGCATGGTGGAGGAGCTACGGTGGCAGAGTACCAAAACTTCAAAAATTTGCCATTAGAATACTTAGCCAAACATGTAGCGCTTCAGGATGCGAGCGCAACTGGAGTGCATTTGAAAAAATACACACCAAAAGGCGCAACAGGTAAAACACTTAACATATTCAAATTTCGAACTGATTTTTTGAATTCATTAAATATTTTTTTTTAAATATTTAATTTATTAATTTATGACCCGTGTACAGGTTGGAGGGTCAGCGGCTCAATGACATGGTTTACGTCTACTACAATCTTAGATTGTGGGTGAGACAACTTGAGAGGACCCCTGATGTGGAGGCCATCTCTTTAGATGCGATTGACACCACTGCTGAATGGAGGGTTGAGGCTGAGAGGCCTGTCATGGAGTCAGTCCCTGATTGGATAGAGGAGGAGGTAATGGAGGGGGAGGACGAGGAGGAGGATGAGCAGGAGCAGGAGCAGGAGCAGGAGCAGGAGGAGGAGGAGCAGGAGGAGGAGGTGACACCACCTACCACTACTACCGGTAGAGGACGTGGTGGTCGGCCTCCTTTAGCTCCTAGTGGTTCAGGTTCCCGTTCCGGTTCTAGTGCTTCATTTTTTTCTTCTAGAGCACGACAGAGCCCATTGCCAGTCCCGCCAACATCTTCATCTAGAGAGAAAGGCAAAGCTATTGTATTTTCTCGCAAGAGGGGCAGAGGAAATCATTGATCAATAGTATAGGACCATAGGTTATATGGTCACTGGTGCATTGACATTCCTTTGTATATGACTGTTGACATTATGACTCATGATATGAGATACATTATTATATTTTTTGTTGATATTTTGAGGCTGAGTTGACTCTTGAGACTCGGGACTTAGTATTCAGGACAAGATTCAGTTTTATGTGTGATGTAGCACTAGACATGATATTACACATCTTATATATTAGTTTTTTTTTTCATATTTATGTGTCAATGCATTTATTTTATGTTGTAGATGCTTTAGATATTAAAAAAATTGAAAAAAAATGAATATTTTTGTATGTGACGATTTTTTGCCGATAATTACGATTTTTTGCCGATAATTCCGATTTTTTCCGATTTTTTCCCCTCGCCGATAATATCCCGATAACGATTTTTTCATTTTTGGTATTTTCCAATGTGGAAAAAGTTGAAGTCGGGATTAAATCGGCAAGGGTCCAAAAGTTGAAAAACTCAATAAAGTTGGGAGTTTTTTGAAAAAGTCGGCAAAACTTAAAAAATACAAAAATATTCACTTTTGGAAAAAATACTGATTTTTTCAAAAAATTATTAAAGAAACTACCTCACTCACGATTTTTCGAAAAAGTCAGCAAAAAGTCGAGACTTTGAGGATAAAATCGTGAGTTTTTCAGGGATGAAAAAGTCGGCAAAAAGTTGGCCGATAAAGTCGGCTCCGGGAAATATTCGAGACTTTTTCAAAAAGTCTGAGACTTTTTGCCGACTTTTTCCACACTAGTATTTTCTATTTTCCATTGACATTCCTAGTCAGGAGTCCTCAAGACTCAATAAATATGTAATACATTTTGATTTTGATGACTTAATGAGAAAAATGTAGTTTATGGTTAATTTCTAGTTGTAAACTTGTATCATTGATGAATCATGATTGTATACATAATGTTACAAACTTACAATGTACATGTATGAATCTATGATTGAATTTGTTACTTGTATCATCACGAGAATTTGTGTAATATATATATATATATATATATATATATATATATATATATATATATATAACGTGTCTTGTGTTAGATTCTCGTATTTTCTTGTCTTGCATGTCTTGTGTCCCCGTGTTAGGTGACTTAGCTTATGATACAAGATCATAATCTACCTAATTCCATATTCAACGTTTCAAAGTACAATCTTAAAGGAGTCACATAGTTCCCCTAGAGTGCTACACATTGGATTACCCATTTTTGATGGAAAAAATAAGATTTTTGACGTGGTACATAGATGAACTAATTATGCACATTTTATGACAATAAGAAAGATGGATTCAACAAAATAGGTTGCCAATGTCTTCTGTGAGAACATCTATAAATTGCATGGTTTTCTGAAGGTCATCGTCAATGATAGGGATCCGAAATTTGAAGGGAAATTTTGGAGAGAATTTTGCAAACAAACCAGAATATCCCTTAATTTGAGTTCGGCCTACCATCTGCAAACAAATGGCCAAACAAAAATTTAAATAAAATTAAATGCTTCGAAGGTTACTTCTGTTTTGTTGTGATGGATAAGCAGATCAAGTGTTCCCAATGGTTCCATTTAGCTGAATGGTGGCATAATTCCACCTATATGACATATCTGTCAAAATGACTCCCTTCTAGGTTTTATATGGTTATGGACCACCATAATGGAAGGAATTTTCACTAATTGATGCTAAGGTCCAAACAATAAAGAATCAACTTTCCGAAGAGCAAAAGATCATCAAAATATTTAAAAGAAAATTAGCTACAGCTGATGATAGAATGACACAACAAACAGAGCAACATAGATCAGAAAGAAAGTTCGAAGAAGGAAATTGGGTGTTTGTAAGACTCCAACTTTACAAACAGTTGTCCCTTAATAAGGAAAGAACAAATTGGCTCCAAAATTCTATGGGCCTTTTGAAATCAACAAAAAAATTAGTGGATTAGCTTATAGGTTGAAGTTACCGGACAATTGTCACATCCATAATGTCTTCCATGTGTCTTGTCTTAAGAAGGTGTTGGGACAAGCCCAACCTGTTCAAACAGATATTCCCAAGTTCAATGACAAAGGAAGAATTATTTTAGAACGAGAATGTATTCATGCCATAAAAGAAAGAGTGTTGCATTCTAGAATCATCAAACAATACTCTGTCAAATGGAAAAACTTCCAGAAGAAGATTCATCATGGGAAACATAAAATTTTCGCCAACAATATTTCTCGTTACCCTTGCTTTGAGGACAAAGCAATTTTATAAATAAAAATAATAATTAGTAAAGGCTGCATAGTTAGTAAAGGGTGCATATTGTACATATCTCATCACTTGTGACCAATCAGTGCTATATGGCACACTGTCTGAGTGACATTGTAATTCATTCATTCATCAATAATAACATTTATCAATTCATATCTACAAGTGTTCTTGTTACAGTGGGGATAACATCCAACCACTAAACAGCAGCGAAACGCTGTTGAGGTGACAATAGTGGCTGATCCCTTCGTTGCTATAGGACCTAAATTGCCTGGTGAGGCTTTGCACTAAGCCTACTGGATTTTGTGTTAATAGTTACCATTACTGTTTATTGATTTGTCTTGTAACTTCGATAAACATATTTTTTAATCATTTCTATTTCGAGTATTGTATTTTACTTTTGCATATCATGCACCAGACCTGTTCTCTTTTATTTTTCCCATGAGCTTTTCCATGTCTTCTCTAAGTGCATGAATTTCTGAGGGGCTGTTCATCATGTTCTGTATGTTATCTTGAACAATCTTTACTTTCAAGTTTCTAAAATTAATGCTGTCTAATGTTTCTTCATATGTAATGTGGGATGTGCCTTTCCACGTTTTCTGAAAAAATTCATGTAAAACTGTTTTTCGTTATAAATTGGTGGCAAGTATTGTTATGAAATACCACTCAGATTGTTTTTCAGTCTTTGTTTACTTATTCAATATCTTTTTCATCTGATCTTTACTACGATAATTCCTGTTAATTGTCATTTTCATATCTATTGCCATACAAATTGGAGTCTTCTTTACCAAATAAGTCTGTACATATATTGTGTTGTGTTTGGTAAAATTGTTTTCCATTAAACATTGGTGGAAAATCGTGTTATCAAAGTCCACATTAAGTTTCTTGTTTACCCATTTTTTGCTTATTCAATCTCTATCATTTGATCATACCAGGACAATTTTCTGTCAATTGTTGTTTTCATGTTTATCTCATAGAAATTGATGTGCCTTTCGCCAAATTACTTTGTCAGATATTCTCTGTGGTTTTTGCTCCTGCAACTTTATATGATAGTTGGTTTCCTTCCAAACAAATGGCTTTAATTGTCCTTATTTTATTAGATAGTGCCTGGTATATATATAAATAGTAAATACGTTTGGAGATTCCATTTATATTCCAGTGTAAGTAAGATATGTAAAGCTTGATATAAAACTAATCTTGAAATGAATTTTATTGTTTCCGCTTACTTTAGGAGGCTAACATTTTGTGGATTAAGATATTAGTCAATGAAGTAGTAAGTTGTGACGGAACCTACTTTATTTCTACTAGAAGAATCTCAGGTTTAAATAGAATACTGACATCAGTATATGCTATGTTCTGCTGTATTTTATAGATTATTTCTTAAGGAATATAAATTCAATTCTTTCAGAACAATTGAAGCCAGTGCCTCAAAAATTTGAATAGAAACTAAGATTAGAGTATGTATTAATGATGTCATGAATTTCTCAAATTGTCTGCAGGTCGCTCGAGTTTCTGATGTTGTATCAGTTGGACAGCAACTCTCAGTGATGTGCATTGGAAGAGATCTCAGGGGCAATGTAAAGGTCTCACTGAAAGCTATGTTATCAAAAAAATATGTAGAACCTAAGAAGTTTTCAGTAAAAGGATCTGATTTAACGTTCGTTGAGAGATCTTTGTCTACTTCAAATCCAGCGGGGTGCAATGAGTCTGTCATTGATTCTACTACCAATTCTGTATCCGTTAGCAGTAATATTTGTTTAGAAAATCAAGCCTCTGACAGTAGCAGCCAGGAGACAGATGTTAATTCTCTATATTCATCTGAAGTAGTCTTAATTCGGACTGCTGAGGAATGTGATGCAAAAAGAGTGTCTGAAGATACTACACAAAATAAAAACAATCAGCCCTTGAAAAAAAATACTCAATCTAGACCAATCCCTCAACATCGAGGTGTGCAAAAACTGCAAAAGAAAACTAAAATTGCACGTGCAGGGGAAACTAATATTGGTGAAGTACATGACAGCATGGTTATGGTTGGTCAATTTGTGCAGGAACTGCAAAGGAAATCTAAAATTACACGTACAGTGGAATCTAAGAGTGGTGAAGTACATGATATATCAGATATGGTTGGAAAAAGTGTGGGGGAGCGGCAAAAGGAAACTAAAATCAAACGTACAGTGGAAACTAAAAGTGGTGATGTAAATGACATACCAGTTATTATCGGAAAGAGCTATAATGTTAGTGTGCAGCAGATACGAAGTCATGGTCTAGTCCTTCAGCTGGATGGTGGAGTTAGAGGAATGCTTCGGTTTGAGGTAATTTTACAACTTAAATCCCTGTTATGTATATTCTTATTTACGGAGAAAATAAATCCCTGATTTATAATGTTCAATGTTTGGCATACTAATTGTCTGGCTTTCAAGGAACTGTTGCTTTTGTGTGACCAAGGGGAGGTTCTATCTTCTTTCAGAATCTAACAGAAGAAAGAAAGATCCAAAAAGAAAATGTTCTTGGTCAAGTTCTAAATTGTAGGCTTGGAAAATGCGTTGGATTTTGAATTCATTGCAGTGTGTCCAACTAGAGTCTTAGTGATGATATTTTACGTTTGGTTCATAGAAAGGCTTCATCCTTAATGAGTAATCCCAATGAATATAGCTAAAAGACATAGAATCCTAAATAATCTTGAATAATTTAATATTTGTTTCCCTCCTCATAAACTGTCTATTCTCATCAGTTTTATAAAATAAATTATTATTTTTCTGTGCACATATACATGAACGTTATTTTCCTAGAAATGGCATTGTACAGATATGCATTCCTCATTAACTCAGATAGAAAGCTTTTTGCTGATTTTTTTCTTGTAGTAATTCTTTGGCAGTTCTTTCCCAAGTTTTGCTACTAAGAACTTTATGCAGTAACTGATAATTATGCCTTAATTGTTATATCTTAAGCCACATTTTAAACTGGTCACATCTTAAGCCACATTGTTATTAGTGGTCACGGTCTATGTCACACGGTTCGGGTTCGAATTCGGGTTCGGCAACGATTAAGTTCGATTCGGGTTCGAATTTTCCGATGAGGTTCGTAATGAGGTTCGACATTAGGTTCGACTATACATATTTTTCAATAAATATAAAAATATATGGCATAAATTAATTAAAAATCAAAATAAATTAATAAATTATAAACGTTTATTTAAACTAATGTGAGAAACAAATCAACACAATTACTTACAAAGTGTTCCACTAAAATGAATTAATTTAACATATAAAGTTTATTTATAATCTAATGCTGATATTAGATTTTTTTAATTTACTTTTGTTAATGAGTATCAATAAATCAGTTTTCAATGTGACAGTTGATTTATTTCCTGCCACACCCATATCTGTTTGACTCAGCCAAAAAAACATTAAGCTAACCACTGAAGCAGAAACCTTGAACATGCAATTGGATGACTTGGAAGCTGAGCTTAATGAATCCAAGGGAAGGATTGTGGAATAATATCTCTATGTTAATGAGATATTATTTAACTAAAATGGAAAAATTTCTCCATTTGCTCTTACAATGCAAATGTACATATAATGTTTGTTGTGAAATTGCTGCCATCCATGCTCTAAATGCCTTTAAAGAAGATAATCTTGGGGAGCAAAAAAACAATAGCAGGGATATATGCCTTCAAGATTAAAATTGATGAACAGTTTAAGTTACAAGTGAATAAGTCAACTGTGTTTTTCTCTCAGCGATTGTGAGAAAGAAGTGCTATTCTTCCCACACATCAATTTCCTCAAATAATATATTATGCTCTTAATGAGTATATCGTTATATTGGTTTCGGGAAAGTTTCTTTGGTATTTGTATTTCACAAAATATTAAAAAAAAAAAAAAAGTTAAGTAACAAGTTAATAATCAGCTAGACGAGAGGTATGCCGGTGCCCCCTTTCTCTGAATGATAGCTATTATCAATCTAGGCAGGAATACAATCTGAATTATAACTGTAGTTGATTTCGGGAAGAATATTTTGAATGACTGGTAATTGAGAACGACAGAGGGTACATAAAGATTCGTGGAACGCCATTTGCGGTGAACGAAGCACCATTCCACTCACGTAACACCGTGAGCGACAACATAATATGAATGGATAGGCAAGCCGCAAGACGTTTTGACAAGTAAACTGTAAGACTCGATTAATTTGACTCGATTCATAGTAAATTTGTCTCATTATATTTAATAGGTAACAAAATTTAAATTACACGGGAAATACACTCAGAAACTATGTAAGTTAGAAACTAACCTGTAGGCTGTGTAACGTAACAAACACTGCGGCAAGTTTGCAAATGGCCGGAATTTGGAAATGTGCAGAATTGCAGATGACTCCCGTCTCCGACAGGCCACGGCAACCCAAACACATTACGCAGCAGCAGCCACACTCAAATGCAAAATTGCAAACTCTGCCGGCAACAGCAAGAGCATACTCGATGGCGGCAAGTTGCAACAGAAAACTTGATTTCAGTTGTGAAAAACAATTATAGCGCAATTTCTTAAATAATGGAAAGGGGGAAAAAAACTTGGCAGGAATAGCCCATCGTTTTCATCACAGCGATCAAAACCGCTATAAAAAACCACCAACAAAACCCGCCAACGAAAAAACTCTTAAAATTTAGTAAAATCGAATTTTTTTGACAAATTTCATAAAATCCGCCTTTAGGTTCGATGAGGTTCGGCTTAAGGTTCGAAATAATGTTCGATTTGAGGTTCGATTTGAGGTTCGGCATTAGGTTCGGCATTAGGTTCGCCGAACCTCATCGAACTTGAAAAATTTTATCAGGTTCGCCGAATTTCGAACCTGAAGCTTTAGGTTCGCTGAACCCGAAGCTTTAGGTTCGCCGAACCCTGTGACATAGGTCACGGTATTATAAACTGTCAATATACTTTAAAAAAACAGAACCCAGTGTGGAAAAAGTCGGCAAAAAGTCCCGACTTTTTGAAAAAATCCCGAATTTTTCCCGGAGCCGACTTTATCGGCCGACTTTTTCATCCTTGAAAAAGTCGCGATTTTATCCTCGAAGTCCCGACTTTTTGCCGACTTTTTCGAAAAAATCGTGAGTGAGGAGGTAGTTTCTTTAATAATTTTTTAATTTTTTTTGAAAAAATCAGGATTTTTTCCAAAAATGAATATTTTGTATTTTTTTTAGTTTTGCTGACTTTTTGCCAATTTTTTCAAAAAACTCCCGACTTTATCGAGTTTTTCAACTTTTGGACCCTTGCCGATTTAATCCCAACTTCGACTTTTTCCACATTGCCAGAACCGTGTTTTGAACTGGCCATCTATCTAACTGGGTTTGGAACTGGAACTGGATCAAACCAGATCGAACTGGATTCAACGAACTAGATTTGAAAAAAATACATAACATAATTATTTTTTAATGAAAAGAACCAGTTTTAAGATTTCATAGCATGATTCCATGCCATTAGAGACAATATGCAAAGTTTTCTCATCTATATACCATGTAAGGGTGGATATATCAAATTGGCATAGAGTGCAATAAATATCAACAACAAAATACATAGTCAATGAGGCTCTAATTGGCCTCGAGAGTCCTAAAAAATGCTATAAGTTGTGGGGCCAGTGGCCTAATACTAATCATTGATCTATTGTTATGAATACAAAATATATTAAAAACTATAAATAATAACAATCATAAATAATGAATTATTAACTAATAATTTTTATTGAAGAGTCATGTCTTAGGACATGAACATTCGTGAATAGGTAGCTACCTAGGTATATAAATGAGACCCTCAGTTGTATTGAAATCATCTCATATCTTCTGTACATTTGTTATATAATATATTATCCTACGATGGATACTTTTATATTTCAGATATTCTGAATCTCTCCACTATGTATATGAATTTTGTTCGTAACATTGGTATCAGAGCCGAGTTCTCAGATCCACGTCTTTGGTCATTGAAATTCGTGAACCTTGTTGCCGTTGAAGCGTTTTGCTACAAGAGTTTGGAGTTTCTCCATTTTGCCAATTTCGTCATTCAAACCCTTGGCCATATATATATAAGCATTAAAAAAACGATTATATAAAAAATTATTTCAAACAAAAATCATATATTAAAAAAAATAGAAAAAACAGAAACCCAAAAATATTATAAAAAAATAATATAGATAGAAAATAGAAACACAAATTAAATAAAAAATTTAAAAATTTAAAAAAAATATCAAATTAAAAAAAAAGTAGGTCGACCCGACGTTCGAACAACCAACCGATGGAGCCCATTTCTGCTTCCTTCACTACCGCATACTTGCCGCCCGATTAGCCCGCGCATTGCGTCAACTACGCACAGTGGCTGTCGCTACAAATCCTCCTTGGTCGAATGCATCCCTGTCGCTTTCCAACGCAGTAGTCTAACTAGACTGCCTTTTTGCCCTGAAAATCATTGAAATTCAGGTAGGATTTTAAGAAAATTCGGCAGTGATTTTGTAAATCCAGATTATAACTATCAAACTTCAATATTTTGGGTGTTCTAGAGGTTTTCGATGGTGCTAAATCCATTTCCACCATCAAAAACATGATTCAAACACTCATATTACAAGATTTCTTAAAAAAAATTACCCGGATTTCGACCGATTTTGATCGTCCGGGCAATTCCTCTGGCTAGATAGACAACTCCCTTTCCAACTTCTGCTAGTGTGTTTTTGTGCTGTAACTTTAGCTCACTGCCACCACAGATAGTCTGCGATCGTTGCAATTCGTCTTTGCTGCTGTTCGACCTTCCGACTGACGCCGCCTCTAGCGCTGCAACTGGGCTTCTCGCGATTGCATACCACAACCACCATTCCAGTGTGCAACATCGCTACAAAATTTTTCCATCAAAGATTTTAGATGCATAGACTGATTGCAAAACCCTTCCATGGCTGAACCATACCTTCAAAAATGCCTTCAACTTTGCATCACCTACTTTGAATGCTTCCACTCGGATTACTAGTCACGATCACCATCGCTTTGACACCAAATCACCACCAAACTCCCCAACCGACGCCTCTGTTCGTCTGTCGCTCTGTTGATGTCATTGTAACAATTACACACTATCTAAGCTGATAGTCCAACCATCATACAGAAAAAATTAAAAAGACACCAAAATAGTCAACGATATATCACGAATTCTGAACCTTGGCACCCCACAAGTTGAAACTAGAATTAATTTTCGAGCAAGATTACTTGCATATATGGAGGTTTAATATGTTAAAAAGACTATATTTAAGTGTATAACATGAGTAGGGCCATATTATATATAAGGTGTATAAAGTAACACGCTGAACGGAAGAAAAATTAAGTGGAAGTCAAAATATATAATAATTTTTTATATTGAATAAAAAGTTATTAAAAAATAAAAAAAATGAAATAGGTAAATAAAAAGTAGGACAATTTAAAAAAAAGATCATTCCTAAGTTTACTTAAGGGAAACTTAAGGGATATAAAAGGTGGTTTTTGAAAAGGTTTGTCAAAGTTTAATAATAAGGGGAACTTAAAAGGTAAAGTTACAGTATTGAAAATCATTAAAGTGGCCATTTAAGTAATTGTAAGTTTATACAACTTATAAAAGGAGTTATAAGGTTCAAGCATATTCTAGAAAAGGTATTTTATAAAGTAGGAGATAAATCCTTGAAGGTTTATAAACAAAACAAGTGAAGAAAAAGAAAAAAAAATATGGGTTTCTTTTCAAGATGTCCGTTTTATTCAGAGGATATTCTAATTGTCAAGAGTCATTCAAAAATCAAAAGGTCGTCTGCACAAAATGTTACAAAACTTTTACTTTAGTTTAATATCTAAGTGATACACAAAAACAATCGTTAGCAAGAGATATAAAACAATTGTTACTTGTGTGAGAGCCCATGCTTTATTATATAGAAGTTTGGAGCCAATCCCAAGGACAATGGTGACAATCCCAAGACAAATAGGTGATAGTCCCAATGCTCCTTCATGCAAATTCGAATTTCCCAAGTGGCAACTTGATTTCTTCCTTAGAGGCCCACACAATCCTTGAAGAGGGAGCTCGAATTTCCACAACATTTGAGCATGCGTGGATATTTATTTTTCTCCATTTATTTAATTACTGGGTTAATTTATTACCACATTTTCCACAAAACTTATGAAAAGTGGGTTTTGAGGGTCTAAAACTTATTTCTTACCCCTCAAAGTGTGTCATAATAGAAAGTTGAGGGTGATAGGTGTAATTTTGAGCACACATACCCCATAAAAATTCTCTAGACATCACTTATTACATTTTACATTCATATTTTATTCAAATTTCCCCCATGTGGGAAATTTTAAAATTTTAAAAATTGACCCTTAGACCTAATCAAATTCTAGGAAATTTTACGAGTAATCTAGTATGGTAATATACAATGACTCTAGACACTAGGACTCACCCAAGGCCTCACCATCAGGCCACACTCCAGCGCTAGGGTTATGCTTGGAGGAAAAAACTCAATTAATTATTAAGTCCCCATACGCACCTAATAATTAACCAAGTGAAAAAAACCTCCTAGAGTAAACTTACTTGATGACAAGGTCCCAAGTTACCTAGCCCTGTTACATGACTCAACTCATCATATACTAGCATCACTTTACATCATTCCTCGTAGGGCTTGTGGAGTCTGAGTACAACATAAGAAAATGAAAAGAAGAAATAGAGTTGAAAAACTTTGATGATACAGTGAACTTTGATGGTACATGAAGCTTGTGACATATCCTTGGGCATGGAGTCGTAAAAATTTTTCCAGGTGCAACTTTAGTGGTCAACAAAACCATTTCTTCCTATTAGGGCATTTAGTAGCATAATGCTCAAACTGGTGGTACGTGAAATACTTGATCTTGCTAAGATCCTTTTTCTTCTTCTTGCCCTTGAAGCTCGGCTCTCCACCACCACTTCTCATTTTGCTCTTGGATCTGTCCCCTTTGGTAGCTAGGGAAAAAAATTGTTAATCTTCTTCCGTCTTAATGCGACACACAACTTGTCTGCGAATCTCCTCTTGGATGTAGTCAACCCATTATTGCTTCCAATCATGAAGCTTTTTTGTGGCACTTATCCCATCCGTGAAAGCTTGCCAAGACTTGGTGAAGCTCAACAAGGAAAAATTTACTAGATCTCTATCTGAAATTGTCTGGACAACGCTAACCAACTCTTGCCTCACTTGGTTAAACTTGGTGAGGTATGGCACCAAATGATCTAACTTGGTCATTTTAATATTCCTAAACTTGTCCTTTAATGCCAACTTCCTGGCCTCGCTCGAACCTTGATAGAGACCAATGATGGATG
The DNA here is from genome assembly GCA_034641835.2 of Pinus albicaulis. NCBI lineage: Eukaryota > Viridiplantae > Streptophyta > Pinopsida > Pinales > Pinaceae > Pinus > Pinus albicaulis. Next base: position 1,352,205,934 of record CM076572.1, on the reverse strand, counting down.
TCCACATGGCTTTGTCTGTCTTCTTTCTAGTCAAGTGAGCAATAATGTGGTCTTTGACTCCCTCCAAGATGATTATTCTTGCCTTGGTATCCTTCTTGTTATGTCGATCCAACTGCTGAGGGTTTGTAGGTGTAACTGGGACATTATCAAAAAAACTCCAAGAACCGTTGTTCCTCTAGCACCATTGCTAATCCTCTCACTCCACTAACAGAATTTGGACGCACTGTCCGATTTGTACTCAAATATAAGAATTTGATATGCCATACTACTAATTCGCACTGCTCAAAACAATTCACATTTCCTAGAAACAATGCACACTACCTAGAAACCCTAACAATCAAATTGATCTCATAAACACTCTCCCTATGAATCAAAGAAATTGCTCTTGAAGATAAAATTTGTGTTTGGTCTTCAATCAGAGGATATGCTTTGATCCCATGTTAGATTTTCCTTAAAACCCAATAACTAATTTGCAATTTTCCAACTGTAAAACCAAAAATACAAACAACTGCGACACTGAAAACTTAAATTGCAAATACATTGAGTTTTCTAACTTAGCATGCACAACAGAAAATTAATAATAAATTTGAAGAGAAACACATTCAACACATGGAACACAATATATATGCGCAAGAAATCTCAACTCCAAGGAAAACTTGCAAACTGTGTTTGTTTTCTATTAGCTCGGAAAATAATAAATTTTCTAGAGATTTATACAGCAAGGCTTGCCTCCCTTCTTTCGTAAATCCACTCAATAACTGATCTGACTCAAAAGCAAGACAACCCCTGTGAAACACTTGCAAATATCTACTCTTTTGCACACTAGTGCGCATTGTATGACTGCACAAGTCGATTTATCCTTGTGCACTGTTCCTCACTGTACGATTGCGCAGGTTTTGAGCTGGGCTATGGCTATTTGGACTTTTCTTTCCTTCCTCTCAATTTGTTGGGAAAAATACTGGAGGGGGGGGGCGGGGGTGAATTAGCATTAGCACTACCCAGAATATTTCTTTTCTTTACTGATTTCTATACGTGACTCTAATTAATCCAACTAGCATATGCACACGACTTTCTCAAATGAAGCATGTGTATACCCATATAACTTAATGTTCAGATAAATCTTCAGAAACTTTACTTAGCCCATTTCATCAGTTATGCATTAGACATTTAAGCATTAAACATGTGCAGTAATAACAAAATAAATCATCACACTAAGGCATCGCACATGAACACCAAGATTTAAGGTGGAAACCCAAGTCGGGAGAGAAAACCACCGCTGTTGTCGCCTTTGTCTTCAATATTTATTATATAGAAAACTGCTTACAATGTTGTACTGGTGCAGACTCATATCAGTACGCAGGCACCCACCTGTAGAAGGCTGCAACCTTCTCTCGTTCTCTAGTTGCTAATGGAAGGGAGCTCCAACCCCCTGATCTCGTTTACCAGCCACTACTGGAAGGGAGCTTCAACCCCCTTAACTGATCACCAACTTCTAGTAGTAGGAAGCTTCGACTTCCACACTGAAGGCTTCAACCCTCAGAACCATTGCAGACCGCATTTCATAAAATTTTCACACTGGATCCAACCCTTCAACACAACAAAATTTGTAGATCAACACTAATAGTCATCAACCAATCTTCAAACAGAACATTGAGATCACTGTAACCAGATCACATCATTAAACCCAAACTTCTGTATTATCACGCAGAATCAACTTCAACCCTGATCATTTACAAAATAATTGTATACACTACTTGACTTACTGAGTTTTGTGTGTATACGTGGTTTCTTGTGGATGAACCTGCGTATAGATCTTTATATACTGAGAATTAGAGTTTTGTCCATACTCAGAATAGATCAGAGATATCCTGATACATTTTGTCAAATGTAGAGAATCCTTAAGTATTCAGTAGCATCCATCATTCTCAATCAACCAGTAACTGATCTTCTTTATACATAATCAATTAGTAACATAAACAATATTCAAACAATCTAGATCTACATGAAGACTTCATTGACAGAAAACAGAAGCACAACATAAATGATCACACATTTTCTTCAACAATCTTCAGAAAAAACCTAACTTCCATACGCGCCTTTGCAGAAACGAACCGCAGATATACACACTTTCACCGTGACGAACCAGCGGATAGATCTTAAAGATTACAGGACCACAACACTTCAAAGCAACAAAATTGCTTAGATCATATCATTTACTTTAGCAATTATACGCCAGACCACAGATCTAAACAACTCATAAACAGATCATGGAAATACATAGTCATTTCAGGTCTAGAGAGCCTGATCCATTATTTTATTCATGAGTGCATCAAAATATCAGATCTATCTATTAAATATAGCCCAATCCATGCAGATATAGTTTAGACTGAAGTATTCATTCAATTCTCATTCACCTGCAGACACTTTACACTATGATCTTCACCTTCTTATATAGTTTGAGCCTTAGCTAATACCATGAGCCAAAACCACAGAAGTGGCGATGGTATTCTTGGACGGGATCAAATAACTGTTATTGCGCTCAATATTGTGGGCTAATACCATGGTAAAGACCCTTGGTATTGTTAAAATTAGTCTACCAACTCATACGCGACTTTGCTTCTTTGTACCCGCGTGTATACACAACTTTTCTTTACAAAAACTGCGTATACACAAATTCTAGATATATACGACTTGGCTTCATTGAACCTGCGCATGTACGCGGCTTCCCTTCATCAAACCTGCGTATATTTCCTGAAACTTTACCTTCATCATTCTTTGTTACTGATTGGTATTCCTTTTTCTATCACATCTGAACTGGCCTATAGATACATTAAGTTTACATCTTCAACTAATTGGTTGTTTATCAAAAAGGCAACTCATCGAGTAGGTTGCCATCAAGGACAACACATTACATCATAATGCCAACAATCTCCCCCTTTGGACTTGATGGCAACCATGTTGGTGTTTCATCACCACAACTTGTAGATATCTGTTAGACACATCAATCATAAACATTATTCAAACACCAAGTTAGTCTCCCCCTTTGACATCAAGGGCAAAGGGTGAACCGATACAAGAATGCCGAGATCTGTGCTGCACTATACAAATCATACTCCCCCTAAACACATGTTGAAGCTTCAAAACATATTTGCAATGAAATACGTGACTCTATAACCTTTCCTATCATCAATGACGCATACATACATCAATTACCCAACCAAGTGGATTTACATATTTGAAGAAGTCCATACATGACTGAATATGACAATCTTTACATCATAGGTCTCAACATGATCTTTACATCAAATTACAAATATGACTTTATAACCAAGACCAAAGGACCTCAATAGAGAGAGATCATTGAACACACTTCATACACGACTATATAGAGAGAAACTCGCGTATATACGCGACTATGCATCATGAAACCTGCGTACCTAATTTAATCTTTTGAAATCAAACAAATTAGACAAGTGAGGCAGAGACAACTCCCAACTTCTGTCTGAGATATTCAAATGCTTCTTTGGGAAGAGGTTTAGTAAATATGTCAGCAACTTCTCCTTTGGAGGGAACATATTGCAATTTAACCTTTTGCTCAAGCACTTGTTCTCGTAAAAAGTGATACTTGATAGGAATGTGCTTGGTTTTGGAATGCATAATAGGATTTTTCGAGATACTGATGGCACTTGTATTATCACATAGGATGGAGATGGGAGGAGAACATTTAATTTTAATATCTTGTAATGTCTGCATCATCCAAAGAATTTGTGCGCAACATGATGCAGCAACCACATATTTTGCTTCTGCTGTAGATAAGGCAATGGAACTTTGTTTCTTAATGAACCAGGATACTAATCGGGGCCCCATCTAAAATGCACCTCCACTAGTGCTTTTCTGGTCATCAACATTTCCAGCCCAGTCCGCATCTATGTAAGCATGAAGAGTAAGATCAACATTCTTGGGATACCATAGACCAAAATCTTGAGTTCCTTGTAGATATTTGAATACTCTTTTTATGGCCTGAAGATGTGACTCCTTTGGATTGGCTTCGAATCGTCCAACAATCCCAACTGCATGCATGATATCCAGTCTAGTACCTGTTAGATAAAGTAGACTTCCAATCATAGATCTATACTCTGGTTGGTTTACCATGGGAGAATCATCATGAGAATTGAGGTTACATCCGGTCATCATTGGAGTCCTCATAGGCTTGCAATCTTCCATCCCATACTTCTTCAGAATGTGCTTGAGATATTTTGCTTGTGAGAGAAAGATGCCATCTTTTGCTTGTTGTACTTGTAAGCTAAGAAAATATATTAGTTCCCCAAGTAAAGACATTTCAAATTCCTGCTACATAACAAAAGAAAATTTCTGACTAATGGATTCTTCATTACTCCCAAAAATGATCTCGTCAACACAAACAACAATAATTAACAGTTTATCATTCTCAATTTTTGTGTATAATTTACCGTCTGCAGATCCTTTTGTGAAACCTTGTTGTTGAAGATATTTGTCAAGACGATAGTACCATGCTTGTGGAACTTGTTTTAGACCATATAGAGCCTTTTTAAGTTTGCAAACAATTTTTCCATCATTTCCCAGAATGAATCCTTCTTGTTTTTCTATATAAACTTCTTCCAGATCACCATTAAGGAAAGCAGATTTTACATCCATTTGATAAACCTTGAATTGTTGAAAACTTGAAAATGCAAGAAACATTCTTATGGCTTCAAGTTTGGCTATTGGTGCAAATTTTTCTTCAAAGTCTACCTTCTTGTTGAGCATACCCTTTACAAACAAGTCTAGCTTTGTTTCTAATTACATCTCCATTTTCATTTAACTTATTTTTGAATATCCACTTTGTTCCAATAACATTTTTATCATGAGGTCTTGGAACCAATTCACAAGTATTATTCTTTTCAATTTGATCAAGTTCTTCATTCATGCCCTGAATCCAACATTCATCTTTACTAGCTTGATTTACATTTTGTGGTTCAATGGTGGATAAAAGTGCTAGATAACTAGGAGATTCTATGACTGTTCTTCTTGTTTGTATCCCTGATTCCTTTTCTCCCAAAATTTGAGATTCTGGATGATTCTTTTGAACATACCTGGATGGAGCCTTTTCTCTTTCTGATGTATCTTCTTCTGATGCTTCATTAAGTTCTTCTTTTATATTATTGTGATTTGATGAGGGGAAACATTCATCATCATCATCCTCGTTTGTAGTTATTTCCCTTTTGGGAGCTGTGAGAGATAAATCAATCACAACGTCAATACATTCAACAATCTTCCGAAGTCTCTTATTGTAGCATTTGTATGTTTTATTTCTAGACGAGTAACCAAGAAGTATTCTGTCATCTACTCTAGGTTCTAACTTACCAAGTTTTTCGTCATTCTTTTTGATATAACATTTGCTTCCAAAAAATTTAAAGTGCTTCACAGTGGGAGTATTACCATACCAGAGTTCATAAGGAGTTTTATCACTATTTACACAAACATGAGCCTTGTTGAGAATATTTACTGCAGTATGAGCAGCTTCACCCCAAAAGGTGTTAGGAGTCCCAGATTCATCAAGCATAGCATGAGCCATTTGTTGAAATGTTCTATTCATTCTTTCTACCACACCATTTTGTTGCGGAGTTCCAGATATAGGAAACTGTCTTTTTATGCCCTATTGTTCACTGAAATCAAAGAATTCATCTGATATGTATTCTCTTCCTCGGTCAGATCTAAGACATTTGATTTTTTGATCTAATTCATTTTTCAACTAAAGCTTTGAAGACCTTAAATATTTCAAATGCTTCATCTTTATGTTTCAATAAACAGATTCAACACATTCTAGAAAAATCATCAATGAATAAGATATAGTATTGTTCTCCACGAGGTGACTTTTTCCTTACATGTCCACACAAATCAGTGTGTTTCAAGAGGCTTACTTGCTGATCCTTCTTTGGCATTAAATTGAACCCTGGTTTGCTTACTGAATTGGTATGACTTGCATATGGTATTTTTTGGTAAAGTAATGTTGGGTAGATCACGAACAACTTTGAGCCTGCTTGATTTGATTATTTGAGAAAAGTTGAGATGTCCCAATCTTCTGTGCCATAACCAATTTTCTGCATATTTTCCTAGATAACATTGTTCTTGGCCACCTTTCAATATATACAGATTGCTTGGTGTTCTTGTTCCTTTTATTACTGTCTTTCCGGTGTCAAGTTCATGAACCACACACTCCTTTGATTGGAAGACATTAATTTCCTTGGTCACACATTTGACTAACACTCACCAAGTTATGCTTTAATCCATCAACATACATAACATTGTTAGCTTTAACCTTTTCTTTTAGAAAAGCAGATCCTTTACCCTTACTGACAGCAGGAAAGTCATTTCCAAAAGTAACATTCTTTTCCTTTTCTAAAGCATTGTACAAAATAAGTTTGTCTTTATCACCTGTCATATGTTTTGAACATCCGCTATTAGTGTACCATTGATTTTCTTCTCCTCCTGTAAATAACGCTATGCCGCAACTTTCGAATTGTAAGTCCTTCCTTCTCCATACCTTAGAACTTGTGGATATATGTTCTTTTGGCTGTAGTTTGCTCCTGCATTCAGATTCCTCATGTCTAAAGTTATTGCAAAATGAACATTCAATTTCATCTTTGAAGAGGAGAAAAATTGTTATAAGTATTCTTCTTTATTCCTGTCTCATTTCTTTGCTTTCTTGCTTCTGTTATGATAGTTTTGTATGCAACATATTGAGCAACTTTGTGACCAAAATTATGACATGAGAAACATTTTCCATTAAAGAAGAAATTTCTGTGATCATAGAACCTTCAAGTGTTGATTACCTTTTGACTAATACTTCTGTTATTGTTCATCCTTTAATTCGAATGATCACACTTTCCCTGAGCATTGTCTTTGTTCTTTTGCTGAGTGATGAAATTTTGTTGGCTGGCTTTTGTGGCATTTAGATAGCTTGTAGCTAAGGATTTTTCTAACTGAGAAGATTCACCAATATATCCAAGACCTATCTTCAGAAGAGGAGAGCATTGAACTTTGATAATTTCATCTAAGGTTTCAGATCCTTTAACAAATCTAAGATTTAGAGTTTTTACTTTCTCAAGTTCCTTTCTTAGACTTACTATTTCACATTCTAATTTCTCATTGTGCTTCTCCTTTTCTAGAAGTTGATTCTTTAGAGTATCTATGGCTATTTTGTTCTCTTCCAAGCATAGCTTAAGTTGAGTGATTTCTTCAAGAAAATAATTTTCTTCTAAAGCATCCTTAAAAGTATCTTTAGCCTCACTAGTATCTTTTTCAAATGCCATGAGTAGTCTAAGGTCTTGATCAGATTCTCCTTCTTCACTATTTGACAAGCCATCACTATCTTCACGAGTATAGTAACTTTTTCTATTGATAAATCATCTCCTATTACCTTTTGCTAAATCCTTTCCCTTATCATGATTATCTTTATGAGGACATTGAACAGCATAGTGACCCACTCTTCCACAAGCAAAACATTTGAAAGGAAGCTTACCTTTGAACCTTCGAGTGCCAAGTTGAAGTTTCTTTACAAAATTTACCTCATCTTCTTCTGATACATACCTTGATTCTTTTTGTTCTTCTTTGTCCTTTCCTTTTGCAGTAGCTTCTTTAACTTTAGACAGACCTCCTTTTCTCATTTCAAAAGCAGTCAAGATCCCATGAAGTTGAACAACAATAAGAGTTTGTAGATCCTGCTTCTCTTCAATAGCAGACACTTTTGACTCGAATTTAGGAGTTAGAGATCTTAATATTTTCTCTACCAAAGTTGTGTCTCTTATGTCTTCACCCAAATTTCTCATACGATTTATGATCTCATCTAGACACAAAAAGAAACTAGCAATACTTTCATCATTATGCATTCTGAGATTTTCATATTGAATTCTGAGAGATTGGAGTTTAACACTTTTTACCTTGACATCGCCTTCATTGCTTAGAATGATTTTGTCCCATATCTCCTTTGTTGTATTTACCTGCATAACCTTGACAAATTCTGATTCGATCAGGCTTCCTAATCATGCATTGACAACTTTTGCATTAGTTTCATAGTTCTTCCTTGTTGCAGAATCTGTGGAAACTGTAGCTGGATATTGGTCACCACCTTCAACAATTGCCCTAACATCTGCTCCAAGAGACTGAAGATAAGATCTTGTTCTTGTCTTCTAGAAGATTAAATTGTTTCTGTTAAAGAGTGGTGGTCTGATAGACGCTGTTCCATCTTGATTGCACATATTGGACAGTCTTCCTTCTAGCGATTAACCTTCTTCAAAAGGACCTGCTCTGATACCAATTGTTGGGAAAAATACTGAGAGGGGAGGGGGGGTGAATCAGTATTAGCACTACACACAATATTTTCTTTTCTTTATTGATTTCTATACGTGACTCTAATTAATCCAACTAGCGTATGCACATGGCTTTCTCAAATGAAACATGTGTATAGCCAAATAACTTAATGTTCAGATAAATCTTCAGAAACTTTACTTAGCCCAGTTCATCAGTTATGCATCAGACATTTAAGCAGTAAACATGTGCAGTAATAAAAAAATAAATCATCACACTAAGGCATCACACATGAACACGAAAATTTAAGGTGGAAACCCAAGTCGGGAGAAAACCATCGCTGATGTCGTCTTTGTCTTCAATATTTATTATATAGAACACTGCTTACAATGTTGTACTGGTGCAGATTCGTACCAGTACGCAGGCACCCACCAGTAGAAGGCTGCAACCTTCTCTTGTTCTCCAGCTGCTACTGGAAGGGAGCTCCAACCCCCTGATCTCGTTTACCAACGACTACTGTAAGGGAGCTTCAACAACCTGAACTGATCACCAGCTTCTACTGGCAGGAAACTTTGACTTCCACACTGAAGGCTTCAACCGTCAGAACCATTGCAGATCACGTTTCATAAAATTTTCACACTAGATCCAACAACTTCAACACAACACAATTTGTAGATCAACACTAATAGCCATCAACCAATCTTCAAACAGAACAGTGAGATCACTGTAACCAGATCACATCATTAAACCCAAACTTCTGTATTATAACATAGAATCAACTTCAACCCTGATCATTTACAAAATAATTGTATACGCTACTTGACTTATTGAGACCTGCGTGTATACGCGCTTTCTTGTGGACGAACCTGCATATATATCTTTATATATTGAGAATTAGAGTTTTGTCCAGACTCAGAACAGATCAGAGATATCCTGATACATTTTGTCAGATGTAGAGAATCCTTAAACAGTCAATAACATCCATCATTCTCAATCAACCAGTCACTGATCATCTTTATACATAATCAATTAGCAACACAAACAATATTAAAAGAATCCAGATCTACTTGAAGACTTCATTGGCAGACAACAGAGACACAACATAAATGATATAACATTTTCTTCAGCAATCTTCACAAAAATCCTAACTTCCGAATGCGGCTTTGCTGAAATGAACCCACGGATATACGCGCTTCACCGTGATGCACCAGCGTGTAGATCTGTAAAGATTACAGGACTGTGCAACACTTCAAAGAAACAAACTTGCTCAGATCATATCATTTAATTCAACAATTATGTGCCCAACCACAGATCTAAACAACTCATAAACAAATCATGCAAATACATATTGATTTCGGGTCTAGAGATCCTGATCCATTATTTTATTCATGAGTGCATCAAAATATTAGATCCATTGTTATGAATATAATTCATAACAGATTTAATTAATATAGTCATTAATAGTTAAATAGGGATTATGTAAAATAGTGATTAGGTTAATGAAAGGGCATGTCTAAAAGATGCCCAGTCGTGAAATGCCACCTGCATAGGTATATAAGTAGGGTCTCATTGTAACTTTCAATCATCTTATCATACATTTATATATAAAATATTATTATTACAATACCTCTTGTGTATTTTGCTATTCAGTCAACAAACGTACTAGTTTTGTTGCTTCAGTGGTATCAGAGCCATATCAAAGCCATCAGAGCCATGGCACACAATATAGTCTTACAAGCCTATGAAAATAGTATACGAACCTATGAACATTGTTTACCATACAATGTGCCATTATGTGAAGATCCTGAAGAAAGTGAGAAGATTAAAAAAATTCAAGAAGCATTTCAGCGATTAGAAAATTCATGTGCAAAAGTTACAACCCGTCTTAACAATTTTATGGAAATCCATCATAAGGAAGATGATGCTGAAAATAAAGATGGTGAAGAAGATGAAGCAGTCAATGATTATAATATTGAAGATTATGATTCAAATAAATATGACGTGGATGAGGACTATATTGAAATCCAATATGATGAGCTATATCATAATAATGAGGAAAATGCTAAAGAATACCTTAATGATTCTGAAGATGGCAAGCCTTTCAGTCATGAGTTGTCTATATCACCAAAAAGAGCTACAGAAAACACATTGGCTAAAGATTCAGAAAAAAGTTGCGATTTGCTGCCTACTATAAAATTTATTCATCCTACTCATTCTAATGATGAAAAGGAAGTTAAAATGGATAGTTCTGATAATGGAAAGAAGGATATGAATTCACACAGTGAGAAATATGAGGTTATAGTCAAAATTTCTTACAATGTTAACGATGATTCGTTGCTGGTTCTAAAGCAACTTGTTAGCCGAGTTGCTCCAAGGAGGAGCAAGAATCAGTTTCTGTGCTTCAAAATTGAACTTGTGAGAAATGGGAATAACGACAAGATGCTCAATGTTATAAATATTTTATTAATTATTAGTTAGATATAGTTATATTAGGTTTTATTAACTGAAAGGGCATGATCAAAGATCATGCCTCTTCGCCAAGGGACACCTTGAGGCTATATTTAAAGCCTAGGCGATCCCTCATTGTAATCATCTCTTATCTTCATCATTAATAATATATATTTATCAAGTTTACCAGAGTTTTTACACTCCATTGGTATCGGAGCCATCGCTCTTCGGGATCTGTGTGATCACCAGAATTAAGGAATCAAAGGAAATTCCAAAAAATTGCAGATTTTTACCCAACCCCTTCTGCTCTCTCACTCCCACTCTGCCTTTGCTCACAAATCATAATTCCCTCAAAGCATACGTAAATTTCTTGTTGGCTGGTTGTCGGAGGTTGTAGCAAGGAAGATCGATTAAAAAAGAGTAGCAGAAAGGACGTTGACCAGAAGATAAAAAAAAATAAGATAGCCGTAGGAAAAAGGCAGTCCGGCAAATAGAAAAAAAGGACGGAAACCTGGGATCGTATTTTTTCACACTGCCTAGAAGCACGAATTGAATAGTGACATTTGTTTTTGTTCGGATTTTTGGATGTAACGTTGAACAATCGTGTGGAAAAAGCTCGGATAAGGATTCAACCTACAGTTATTTGTGATCAAATCTGTGAAGGATCAGAACTTGTAGAAGGTCCACCCGTCCATAACAGAAATCGATAAAAGAAACATTTGATAAAGGTTGAAACGCTGTCAAATGCTGTGGTCACCTGTCGATTGGAAAAACGATATATATATATAACCCGCTACCCATTTACCGCTCGGCTCTTAAACCTGCCGTCCCTGCACCCCATTCTCAGCTATTATTCCAGCCGCAGATAAAACATTATTCCAATAAATAAATCGAAACAGTGTGCCGGCCTACGTGGTCAGTTCTCTGTCGTGGCCCAACAAATAAAATATGTTTGGTAAAATCGTGAAACAGGTGTGGTAAATCGTGAAACAGGTGGACTTTTGAGCATAGTTATAAAAAAAAATCGATTTATTATAAGAAACGGTGTGTCTTTTCAAAGGGAACGGGCACATTTAAAAAAAAACGATTTTTTTTTAATTATATAAATATATAATATATAGTTCAATTGATATATATATATATATATATATATATATATATATATATATTATAATTATATAATTCATTTATATATTATATAATTCTCATTTAATAATTATATAATTAAAATTATATATTATATAATTTTTAATTAAAAATTATATATATATATATATAATAATTATATAGTTTAAAAAAAAAAAGGGGAAAAGAGAAACCGGCAGAAAAATATTTCCCACCTCATACATGTTCAGTATGTCTTTATCAATGATGACGGTTGATCAAATAAAAAGGCAAATATGGCTAAAACAAATGGAGGCTAAGGACTATGAGAACAAAATATTGCAGAAATTTAATGCCATCATCGACAAGTTAGATCTAATGCAAAAACCAATAGTTCCTAACATGGAACAAAATCAACAAAACAATTCCGCAGATTCAGGGAACTCAGAAGAGCATCAGGAAAAAACCGATTCCCCACATCACCATGAAGATACAGATGTTTATAAACAACAAAATGTTCCATCCCCAGAATTTATCGAAACATGTGAAGCAACAAACACATCCGAAGTCACTGATATAGCACCAGAAGCTGTTAAGACCTTCGGTGATGAAGCAGATACAGTTGTTAGGAAGGAAGCATTTGATGATGAGGAGAAGTTACATCAGACAATAATTGTTGGTAACCTACCTCTAAATCTAAAAAGGAACAAAGAAGAATCACCAGCAGTACCTGGAATAGGATCTGACCCTATCAATATCAGATCTTGTCACTATCCACATCACCAAAAGATTGAACTCGAGAAGATGCTCCAAGATCTTTTTAAAATGTGGGACGCAAGAGCTCATCGCTTGAGAAAACCAGACATTCGTCAACATTGTCCATCATTACGTATGCTTTGAGGACAAAGCATCTTAAGAGAGGGGCAATGTTATAAATATTTTATTAATTATTAGTTAGATATAGTTATATTATGTTTTATTAACTGAAAGGGCATGATCAAAGATCATGCCTCTTCGCCAAGGGACACCTTGAGGCTATATTTAAAGCCTAGGCGATCCCTCATTGTAATCATCTCTTATCTTCATCATTAATAATATATATTTATCAAGTTTACCGAGTTTTTTTACCTCCATACCAATGGAGTGTAAAAACTCTGGTAAACTGATAAATATATATTATTAATGATGAAAAGATGAGATAAGAGATGAGATGATTACAATGAGGGATCGCCTAGGCTTTAAATAGCCTCAAGGTGTCCCTTGGCGAAGAGGCATGATCTTTGATCATGCCCTTTCAGTTAATAAAACCTAATATAACTATATCTAACTAATAATTAATAAAATATTTATAACACTCAAAAAGACTGACAAGCGGTTACGTTGTCCTCGATGTGATGGTTCAGGCACCAAGTTCTGCTATTACAATAATTACAATGTGAATCAACCTAGGCATTTTTGCAAAGATTGCCAAAGATACTGGACTGTTGGAGGGACAATGATAAATGTTCCTGTAGGCGCTGGACGATGCAAGAACAAGCATTCAGGTACACATTATTGGTATACAACGAAGTTTGTTGGCCTTACACCTGCTATAACCGATGCATCTGATGCTGCCCACCATTCAGGTTTTGTATTGTGTCCAAAATGTTACGAGAATGGAAATTATATTCATAATGGGTTGTTTGAAATTGTTACCAATGCTTTGCAAAGCGAAGATTGGTTTTCGCTTTGTTGGTTGCCTGTGTTACACGTTACATATATTTTCTATTTCCTGGTCGTTTCACCCATGGGGAAGTTTGCGCCTGCTAATAAGCTTTTTTCACTCAAAAATCGATTGAGCGACATTGGCAGGATTATTAGTGCGGAACAAAGAAATTACGCAGTGTCTGAAGCGACGAGATCATCGGCCAGTAGTAGTAGCAGTGGAGTGATACCGGTGGTTCCGGTACAACAGCAGACTAAAGTAGCAAACGAAAAAAGACATGTCGAAGAGAAGGAAATGGAATTGAACAATGATCTCATAAGCCATCAAGTTATTCCACCTCTTCACAGCCGTCTGGGTATCCTCATTGGCAATGGCAGGGCTGGAGCAGTTAATTCAAATAGCATGTCATTGTCTCAAAGTTCACAGGTGCCTCCATCATACAAATGGCTGCTATTGGAAAAAATAAGAGTATATTCGACAGGCTAGGAAATTTTCAGAAACAGAATAGATGGAGTTCTCAGAATGGCAATGGATGACGGCACTCGACTGAAAACCAGCGACGGCAATAATCTGCATGGCGTTCTTCACATGTACTCGGGTAGTGGAGATGGAAGTTACGCCGAGAATTCTTACAGACAGAGGTATGTTTTTCGTGTACTGCAGCCGCTGTTTGAGGCTGCCATTGAGAAGCTCACGTTTCCCCAAGAAGGCCCTCTCAGAATTGCAGATCTCGGGTGTGCCACTGGTACGAACACGATAGCAGACGTTGATTTTGTTGGGAAAACACTCACGAATCTATGTCGAAATGGGCGTCATTCTAATGGGGAGGCTCAATGCCAGAGATCCAGGGAGGCTCAATGCCAGACAACCTTCTACGAGTCTGACAAGCAATGGAAAACCAGGTGCCGAGTTTATGAGCTCGATTATGTCTTTGATGCTCCAGTAAAACTATTGGAGTCTATGGACTACACGAAACACATTAAAATGGAATGCGCAATAAAGGGACACGAAAAGGGGTCATGACTATTTGAATAAACCTATAGACATAAATATAATTAAACAAAATAATTATAATAAATCATAAAAGTGCTTTATAAAAATGATTAAAGTAATCTTATTACATTATAAAGTTACCTTAATAGATTTTTATAAAGTTACTTCTATTTATATATACTATAAGGCAAAATCGAAACATGGACAATGTACAAGCGAGTCATACAAGGAAGGTACGAGTCCTTAATGACATGTCAAGCAGATAATCCCAAGTGACGAAATTTGTTGAAAAATTAAGCTTTGAGGACAAAGCTTTTCGAGAAGAAGGCAATGTTATGAATATAATTCATAATAGATTTAATTAATATAGTCATTAATAGTTAAATAGGGATTATGTAAAATAGTGATTAGGTTAATGAAAGGGCATGTCTAAAAGACATGCCCAGTTGTGAAAGGCCACCTGCATAGGTATATAAGCAGGGCCTCATTGTAACTTTCAATCATCTTATCAAACATTTATATATAAAATATTATTATTGCAATACCTCTTGTGTATTTTGCTATTAAGTCAACAAGCGTACTAGTTTTGTTGGTTCATCTATCTATTGAATATAGCCCAATCCATGCAGATATACTTCAGAATGAAGTATTCATTCAATTCTCATTCACATGCACACACTTTACACTATGATCTTCACCTCCTTATATAGTTTGAGCTTTAGCCAATACCATTAGCCAAAACCACACAAGTGTTGATGGTATTCTTGGACGAGATCAAATAGCCGTTACTGCGCTCAATATTGTAGACTAATACCAAGGTAAAGACCCTTGGTATTGTTAAAATTAGTGTGCCAACTCATAGGCGACTTTGCTTCTTTGTACCCGTGTGTATACGTGAATTTTCTTCACAAAAACTGCGTATACGCAAATTCTGGATATATAAACGACTTGGCTTCATTGAACTTGCGTATGTGTTGGCTCGAGGGGTCCTGACCCAGGTTCGGAGGTTAAGGTTTCCCAACAAACCCCTATACTATTGGCCCTTTTGGCAGTGACTTGCTTGCGCAGGCCAAAGTCTCACCCGAAGCAGTATGGGAGGGTGCTGGAACCAGGTTTCCGCACCCTGAGAGAGATTAGGTAAGTCAAACAGAGCTGCGTTCACAGCATATCGAGTTCGCACCAAACAGATCTATTCGCAGGGTTGTTAACAGTATAATCACAATATACAGATCTAGTATCGTGCACAGATCTAGTTAATAACTTCGCATCCACGTGCGTATCAGGAGTGATCAGCATACATTATCATAACACATCATCAATAGATTACAGTTATACCATAACATAGACATATTTGTAGCATAGATAGAAAACACAACAGTATTTGTAACAGATCCCAACAATTCGCATCAACGGTAATATATCAGATCAGATAACACAGAGATACCTTAACCATATCCGCATATATTAGCATCCAAAATCCAATACAATTCGACACAGCCTGCACACACAGCCAACAAGGTCCGCACATAGCAGGAATGAGGATCTCTGCACTTCGTCTGCCCAAGACTTCCGGCAGTCATTGAGAGCCTTCTTCTTCTGGTGGAGGTTATCAATATCATTCTGGAGGGCGTGGCTGGTTCGTAGGCGTGCCAAGCTGCTCGAACGCTTCTTCCTTCTGCCATAGGTCCTAGTTGATTTCTCGCAGGAGAGGGTCACGCTGCACCTTGGTCCATAATTGCATGGTCAACCTTGCCCTGGGGGGTAGCCGTGGCCGGGATTTCTTCTGTAACATTTGCGCAGAGTCTACTAATTAAATGTTCCAGCTCCATCTGCTGCGCGGTGGCAAGGGTGCATGCAGCATAGGCCTGAGATACTTCAGCAACTTTTTCTTCAATCGTTTGCTCAGCTGCGTTGCACTGATGGTGCACTTGGCGATCTTGATGGTGGATTTATTCGAACATCGCAGTGTGGAGAAGCTGCAATGACTCATGAGGTAGCCGGGCTAGATCCAACTGCACTCCTGCACAAGCATCGATTTGCGTGCCTAAGTCAAGGGCACTCATTATGAGCGCTGCGTCGGGCAGCAGACAGGGATGACTTTCGGCTATAACAACGACTGCGCTACTGGTTGCGGGGGTCGACCTTGCCTGGGTCATGCTAGTCTGCAAGGTATCTGCTTGGAGTTGCAAAGCCCGGATCCCTGCCTGGAGTGTATCAACCGCGGACTTTTGCTGCTCCTCAAGAGCCAACCATTTGTCCTCTGCCGGCAAGGTGACTGCATCTGCAATCTGCTCCAGATCATCTTCGATCAGTGTAACTCCTGTACCTCGTTCTAGTTGGATGGCTCGCTATTTCTTTCGCGACCCTTTGACAGGTTCACTTGTCTTCGTGCCTCAGGGGGAATCAGTACCTCCCACATCCAATCCTTCTATACCCAGGTCCGACTGTGAATTCGTCTGTGTTTTTGCTTCTGCATCCTTCTCAGTGTTCTGTTTCTGCTGCGAATCCTTCTGTGAGCCAACGTTCCCTACTTTTTCAGTGCCTTTGCTTGATCCGCTAGTTTCTTTGGTCGTGGTGGGATTGATTTTTGTAGAACTTGTTCCTGTGGTGCCCATCGTATCGATTTTGAATCCAATCTTCCACTGCAGAGGCCATGTAGCGACTATGCGATCAATATCCTCGTCCGCAGCCATATATGGGAGCGAGACCCAAGATTTATCCTTGCATGCTCTGATTTGGACGTTGTGCATGGTGAACTGAAATGCCGTGATGCTCTTGTACTTGTCATACACTGCTGGAGACAAGCGCGGTCGAGAATTGATGGCTGCTGCCAAGCTGCTCTGGAAGAGGACCCAGAATACTTGGTTGTCCTTGATACGTTGCACATCCTTAGAGTCCCATAAGTTCATATATCGGGCCCTCGCACATGTCGGAGGTGAGCTTAGGCAGGACCAATTCCTCAGGTGCTTCCCAGGCAACCAATGCGATGAGAAGTAGCAACCAGGAATAACAAAATGCTCGTCCTTGCTCGTGGGATTCGCGGACATTGGCCAAAAACTCGTCACACAAGTATTGGGACCAATTGAAGCAGACCCCTTTCTCGCACCGGCCTGCTAATTGAATTACATATGCAGGGACGGAGGCCGCCTAGCATTTTCGCATCATCTTGCATGCCAATAACAGGGTACCCAACTGTGTAGCGGGGTCGCTAATGGATTTGATCATGAAGCCTCGAGAGTTGCGCTCCACATGGTATTTTTTTCGCACGTATTCAACAGTCCCTCCCTCATATTTTTCCCAACGCGTAGTAGAGGGTCCGGTCCTTCCATGGGAAGACCAGTGATTCGATGAATGAGCACAACATTGATAGGGATTCGATCCTGGATCCATAAGCAACCATCATGGACCAAGGCAAGAAACTGATGCACTAGACGGTCCGTGATATTGTAGTGGCCGAAGTGCAGCATCCTTAGCAGGTTTAAGAGCCCGGACCTTGCCACTCCGCGTACCCAACGCATAGGGACAATCTTTATCCCATCATCTTCTTGTATTCTTTCAAGATATAATTTGGGTGCTAACTCAGGGAAGGCCTCCAAATTGGCCAAGTCATGATCGTCAAATTTTATCTCATGGAGCCTTCCAAAAGGTTCGCCAACGACGGGGACCTCTCCCAGGGTCAGCAACATTTGTAGGTAGGTGATCAAGCTGTCGAGGTTCTTCGACATGCATGTTGAGGGCCTGCGCGGCCGAACAAAGGGAGGTAGCCAATAGATTGGTTCGGCGACCTGGGCCTCTTCCTGAGCAGAACATGACTGGGGCATTGTTCACGAGGATTTTACATTTCTTGGGGAAGTACGGGTCTTCACCCCAACCCATTTCGCAAGTTTGCCTGAGCCTTGAGCTTTTTCCTTTCCCTTCTTCTTGGTTGGGCTCAGCGTGGAGATAACCTCTTCGGCCTCGGACTCGATCTCCACTACTTCCTTGGTTTCTTGTTCTGTCGAGGTCACCGGTTCTAAGGTTTCAGCGGGATTAGTTGCCGTCATTCTGGCGCAAAAAACAAATTCGGGGTGGCTACTGTTCGAGGGGGAAGCGTGCTCAGATATCAACAAAACATCAAAGGCACAGAGTCGGTCAACGGTCGGGTAAACCTTATCTGGAACTTACCATCAAGTAAACGGTAAAAAATCCCCCAAAATCTCCTCATTAAATGCCGGCTGCCCGCTCTTTTCAACGGTAACTTTTGCCTATTACCCGATTTTACTGTTCCAACGGCTAGTTTTCGCACCTCCTGTGCGCCCAGCGCACCCTTGCGCTCCTAGCGGACCTCCTGTGCGCCCAACGCACTTCTGCACGGCTAGTGCACCTGCTGCGTTCTGATCATACGCCTGCGCCTCTGGCGCAACCCTCCGAGCTTCCAACTCTGCGGCTGCTTCCTGCGCATACCATGGTACCTACTGTGCTTTCCTCCCTTGGTGGGTATGCCCCACTTCATGTAGCTACTCCGATCATATAGTCATTTGATCCGATACGGTTTGAGTCGGTTGCCATTGATCTAGCCAGGTAACATATCGCTGCGCAGAGTGGCTAACCGAACAGCTCCGCCATCTTTGATTTCTTTAACTGTATAGGGTCCGAGCCAGTGCTGTCGGAACTTCCCTGGGTGTTCCGCAAACTGGCTATCATATAGCAGGACTAATTCGCCCTCCACAAAGGTATTTTGATGAATATGTCGATCATGCCATGCCTTATCCCAAGCCTTCTGAACCTGCTGATGGAAATTAGCAATGAAACGGTCTTCCTCTAAAGCCACAAGCTGCGCTAAACGCTCCTCCATGATATCAGACTCTGCCATATTTGTAAGGGCAGCGATGCGCAGGCTAGGAACAATATATTTCATGGGCATAATGGTGTCCTTGCCATAGACCATCCTAAACAGTGTTTTCCCTGTCAACTTCTTGCAGGTGGTTCGGTAGGCCCAAAGAACAGACGGGATGCGCACGTCCCAGTCACTGTGATCGGCGTTATAGAGCTTCGTCAGTGCGTGCTCCAAGACTTTATTAAACGCTTCGACCACTCCGTTTGCCTAAGGATGATATGGAGTGCTTTTCGCATGATGGATCCGAAATTCTTCCGCCAAGCCCTGTATTTTCTCATTAACAAAGTGCGTACCTCTATCGCTCATTAAGATTTTCGGATATCCAAATCTGGTCAGAATCTAATCAAAAGATGAAGTGTGTAGCAATATCTGTAGTGCAATCCTTCATCGCTTGTGCTTCGGCCCACCTTGTTACATTATCAGTGGCAGTTATATTGTAACGCGCACCTGTCTTCTTTTCGGGTGGGTTGATAGGTCCCACAAAATCGATGGCCCATTTGTCAAATGCATGCAGGGCCATTTGCGGTTGAAGGGGCATTTAATCTCTGCGTGATGGCCTTCTTGTTCGTTGGCATGTATCGAAGGCTTTACAATAGTCGTGAAAGTCAGTATGCAAGGTAGGCTACCATAGTCCAACTCTTAAGATCTTCTGCGTCGTTGCTTTCCCTGCGTAGTGACCTCCTGCTACCTCGTCATGGGCTTCTGCCAAGATAGCATGCCATTCATGCTCCAGGACATACCAGCGCAACACTTCATCTGCTCCCATCTTATATAGATGACCCGCGATGATGGTAAAATCCACAGCGCGGGTTACCAACTCTTTCTTCTGTTGTACCGAATACTCCGCAGGTGTTATGCCTGTAGGCAGGGACTGAATGATGTCAGCGAAGTGTGCATCAATTACTTTAATAGCAAACAACTGCGCGTCAGGCAATCCTTCTTCCAGGTTGGTTGGTTCCTTGCCACTCTCAATGCGGGACAAGTGATCTGGTCCAGCATTCAACTTCCTGGGCTTGACAATGATCTCAAAGTCGTATTCCTAGAACAGCAGAAGCCATCAGCAAATTTGCCCCCCCAACACAGGCTTATTCACCAGGTACTTCAAAGTTGAATGATCTGTAAACATTTTGAAATGTCCTCCTAACAGTTAGTGCCGATACTTCTGTAATGCATAGACCATGGCCAATCCCTCCTGCTCCGTGGTGGAATAGTTGCGCTCTGCACCAGAGAGTTTTCAACTAGCAAATGCAACCGAGTGATCAATGTCTATGTCTCCAGGCTGCGTAAGGACCGCTCCCAGGGCAATTCCTGAAGCCTCAACGTGAACCTGAAATACCTTTGCCCAAT
This sequence comes from Pinus albicaulis, assembly GCA_034641835.2. Lineage (NCBI taxonomy): Eukaryota > Viridiplantae > Streptophyta > Pinopsida > Pinales > Pinaceae > Pinus > Pinus albicaulis. The sequence goes on along the minus strand of CM076572.1, from coordinate 1,352,185,136 downwards.
CAAGAAAAATGAGGATAGGTGTAGAGACCATCTTCTCCTTGAGTAGCTCAAAGCTCTTCTGACACTTATCATCCCAAAAAAATGGAACATCCTTCTTAAGCAGCTTTTCCATAGGCGCTGTGATCAGCGCGTACCCCTGAATGAACTTTCTATAGTAGCTTGTGTGTCCGAGGATCGAACGCAGCTGTTTCTTAGTTGTAGGTACTGCCAGATTTATGATAGCTGCAACTTTCGCAGGGTCAACCATCAGCTCCTGTCGGCAAACTATATGTCTGAGCAAGATTCCGAAGGGTACGTAGAATATACATTTCTTGATATTCAGGTAAATCTGGTGCTTTCTACAAGCATCCAACATCATGCGCAAGTTCGAAACATGCTTCTTCACTAAGCCAAAGACAGTTCAATCATCAAAGTAAACCTCCAGAAATTTGTGGATGAACTCTTTGAACACCGCGACGACTACTCGTGAAAAGATAGTAGGGGCATTTTTAAGTCCAAACGACTTGATCATACACTGAAAGGATCCCCATTCGGTAGCAAACGTAGTTTTGCTGCGATCTTCAGGTGCGATTCTGATTTGATGGTAGCCTGAGAACCCATCAGTGAATGAGTACGCTTCTTGGCCTCCTACGCTATCCAGGATTTCATCTGAGAACGACGTCAGAAAGGGATCATGTACACAGGCATCATTCAATTTGCACAAGTCCACACAGATTCGTATTGCCCCCTTCGTTTTCTTCTCCTGAACCACCATCGGACTTACCCAATCTGACTGGTCGATCGGTACGATGATACCTGCTGTGAGCATTTTATCGATTTCTTCCTTAACCTTCTGCTTATACTCAGGATTCAACCGATAAGGCCACTGCTTCACAGGGCATGCATATGGTTTTAACATGATGCGCATAACCCCTAGGTCCCCTGTGATCCCCTTGAGCTCCGAAAACTTTGTCGGGAATAAGTCTTGATATTCTGTGAGCAATTATGCAGCTTTGCCTACTGTATCATCATCCCAGTAATCCCCAATTTTAGCCAACTTAGGCTGCTCTTCCGTGCCAATGTTGACTTCTCGCAGCTTCAGATGCTTCGTAACATCCACAATTTGTAGTGGAGGTCCCGCAACTACGCGCTCTCCCTCTGACTCTGGGATAGAGACATTGCGTGGATCCTCATCGCACTCTTCTATGGTTATATTGCGGCAGTTGACAATATCCTGCATCCGTGTCTCCCATATCGGTACCCCAAGTGCTGCGTAGGGATGTGAATCACCAAATACAAAGGTATCTATATCCTACAGAGTTTCGTCAAGCGCCTGCATTCCCCCTGTTAGCCCGAATGTCCCTACGAATTCATCCTTTAATGTTTCCCAGTGGCGGGTGCACTGGTGTAGCTTCGCATCTAAGTACCATGCAGTGGGAATTGGTCCCAAGGCATGAATAAATAGGTGAACTGATTCTTCTGTAGTTCGGTCACACCATTTTTCCATCCAAGCGAACAGATGCTCGCGAGGGTCTCCAGGGCCAAGGAATGTTTTTACGCGCAAGTGGGCCAGAGGTTCGAATCGCAAGATCATCATATCCCGACACTCTTCCCAATCCTGGAATGCCCCCTTATGCGTGTCCCACCACCTCGCAGGTGTTGCATGCATTGCTAGATTAAGAGCCCATAGCCTTCGCTCCGTTGGAACCTCTACTTCGAATGTTCACAAAAACTCCTTAATACTACTAGAACCATCAAAGTAGGGCAGTTCTCTTACCTCTGAGGAGATGCATCGAAAGTCCTTTGTGATCCTAAGACATCGCAGCGCAGATACATCATGTAACTGGTTCTGCCAATGTTCCATTTCTTCGTCGGAGTCAGATAAAAATTTGCTATCCTTTTCCCAGCAAAGTACTCCATCGGCCGTGGGATTGATCTAATCTTCATCCCGCGCAGTTAACTTATAGATGTGATCCACATCCTCTTCTTCGCACACCAGCTCCGTATACCATTCTCCTTCCGCAGGGTCTAATGGTACTATCACCCGCGTACCATCATTTTCAAACACCATGCTTATTTTCTTCAAATTGATAATACCTCCCATATCTATGGCCCAGTCCAATCCTAGGAGCGCAGGATAGGGGTCCGCATCTTCTATGATCTGAATGACCTCAAAGTCAGCCCAAACCTTAACTCCTGCGATATCTACCACGATCTTTGCCAGCCTTCCCAACGGTATGATATTCTACTGGTTTGCCATGCACAGCTGGATAGTGGACCATTCCAACTTAGGTTCTCCCATTCGCTGCTAGGTTTGCTTGGGCAGTACGTTCGCATTTGATCCCAGGTCCAAAATAACTTGATCCATTTCATAATCACCGATTTGTGCTGTTAGCCGCATTTCCTTACCAGTGCGTTTCTTATGTTTGTACAGTTTGTGAACATCCTTAATTTCTAGGGGTGGATTAGTTCTTTCTGTGCAACTGTCTATTAATGCTTGGAGGTTTTCTACGGCTTGTTGGTTGCGCAACAACTTCATACACGCCTGCAAAAATGGCCGGACCTCGTCTTTTGCTTTGATGTTTGCGGGGGTCTGAGAAGTTGATGCCTTAGCCTCATCAAAGTCTTGTCGAGCTACGACAAAGGTTTCCTTTTCCTTCTGTAGGTCTAAACCTTCTTGTTTGATGACTGCTTTTCGGACCAGAGGCTCAGCCGCAACTTTCTCTTCAACCTTGTCAGTAGCCATGCCGCTGCGTGTTATGACATTAATGCTTGGTCCGTTGTCTCAAGATTCTGTCTTAACCCTTTGCACATTCTGCGTAGGTGTCTGCTACTTTTCCTGCATCTTTGCAATCAGAATTGGACAGTCTTCAATCACATGGTCCATCTATCTGCAATATCTGCAGGACTGTCTTGCAGGGTTTGGGCAGTCTCCCGCAAAGTGTCCTACCTCTCCGCAGTTATAGCAGATCAGTTGTCCTCTTCCCCTACCTGCGCTTCCACCCCAGCCCCCTCCCTTGCCCCTAGCTAGGGAGCCACCTATGCTTGAGGGGGATCTTGGTGAAGAAGGGTCCGATTGTACCCTATATAGGTTCTATCATCAGATCATAAGTCCGGCAGTTCTTCTCATCATGTCCTACGGATCTGCAAAACCTCCACCATTGTTGCTTCACTTCTGGGATATACGCACCCAAGCGAGGGCAGTGGTTAGTATCATGCAGACCGGCTACACAACAGTCATCGCACCATAACACTAGTCCACTTGGTCCTAGACGTAACGGACTGGGTCCCTCCGCCTGTAGGTAGTTTGCCAGTTGTGGGCACTGATCCTTGGTATGCCTCGATACCCTACATCGTATACACCATAGGTTTGCGCTAGCTTCTTTCCCTCGATCCTTTCGCAGGTTCTGAATCTCCATGTGCATCGCCTCCAACTGTCCTTGGATTTGTTGTACTCCCAACTGCGTATCATCTCTTGGCGCAGCTTTCAACTTCATAGCAATCTCCAAGGCTTTTTCCTGCGATTCAATGGCTTGATGACCCATAGGTACGCGTAAGTGAAGTAGTAGCATAGCAATGAACCATTTCTTGTGCTGCCTATCATCATACTGAAATTCTCCTTCTCTGATTACCTTCTTTAGCCGCTGGTTAGCTTCCCATACAGACTCAGAGGGTCCTTGCTTGAAATCTTTCAGATCGTTCACTATCTGAGAGTAGGAATTAGGCTTCTTGAACTATTGTTTCAGGGCATCTTTAATATTTTGAATGGTTGCATTTGCATGCTGAGCTATGTATCCAATATACCAATCCAGAGCCCGCCCTTCAAAGGCAAGGGATAACTGTGCCCTTTCCACCGCATCGCTGGCCACATTCTGCGCAGTCCATACCGACTCAGCGACAAACCAGAATTGATCCATATCTTCATCTCCTACGCCCTTGAAGGTAGGTAGCTTCATGTGCGAGGCCATTTCGTCCTCTAATGGAGGTGGAGGTACGGGTGAGTTCTTACCCCTATGCTGGCTCGAAGGTGGTGTAGTTGGAGGGTTTTGTGCAGTCGAATCCCTCACTGGACTATAGACAGATCTATCTCCTTCCTGGTTAGTTCTGTAGTACTTACCACTTCGTGTTGTACCCTCGCTCTGATCGGAGCTCATTCACTCTATATGGCTACACAGAATGCTCTTTTCACACAATAATATCTTAATCAGTAATGGCAAGGTTTTCAGAAACTTACCTCGGAAACCCTTGAAGAATCTTTGTTTTGCCTTCGAATAGGACACGACTTGCTCGATTGAAAATTCTGTCACAAATCCTCCCAGCACACTATCCACCCAGTGATCTACCGTTCGAGTGATGGTATAATTAGTCCTTTCCAACTGTCGGATCAACTCTGGAGTCCACTACGTGATCCGCTCGTCCTTCCAACACGTCTGGAAATCTACGAGCCTTGCCAGCCACTCCTGGAGCTCAATTGCGAATGTCACAAATAAAATTTCGTAGATCTCTGTGAAAACATACTTATTCTTCCACTTCTCTACTGTCAACTTTGCACTACGATTCTCTCTCACCGCAAATTCCTGAACTTGCTTTTCAAACCAATCTTCGATTTCTTTCTCCTCGGGTCTCTAATGTTTTCTTGGTATTACCCGATCTCTCTCTCAAAATGCTCCCGGTCCCGACAACATAACCATTTGTTGGCTCGAGGGGTACTAACCCAGGTTCAGAGGTTAAGGTTTGCCAACAAACCCCTATACTACTGGCCCTTTCGGCAGTGACCTACTTGCACAGGCCAAAGTCTCACCTTAAGCAGTATGGGAGGGTGTTGGAACCAGGTTTCCGCACCCTGAGAGAGAGTAGGTAAGTCAAACAGAGCTGCGTTCACAGCCTATCGAATTCGCACCAAATAGATCTATTCACAGGGTTGTTAACAGTATAATCGCAATATACAAATCTAGTATCGTGCACAGATCTAGTTAATAAGTTCGCATCCCACATGCGTATCAGCAGTGATCAACATACATTATCATAACGCATCATCAATAGATTATAGTTATACCATAACATAGACAGATTCATAGCATAGATAGAAAACACAACAGTCTTTGTAACAGATCCCAATAATTCGCGTCAACGGTAATATAGTAGATCAGATAACACAGAGATACTTTAAACATATCCGCATATGTTAGCATCCAAAACCCAATACAATCCGACACAGCCTGCGCACACAGCCAGCAGAGTCCGCACATAGCAGGACTGAGGATCTCCGTGCACACAGCCAGCAGGAGTCCTTACCCAAACGACCCAACAATAGATCTAACAATTCGCACTTAGCATCAGACCTTAATCTTTTCTATCTTAAGACTCAAAATGTTCATCTATTTATATCGACTTAGCCTACGCTTCTAATGGTCTGCAAACCGTGGTTTGCAGACTCTTGGTCTACCCTTGACCCATTACAATGCATTCGAGGCTTTGACCCACCCCAAAACCCCTGCATTAGACTAAACGATACCAAAAATATACAAAATTGTACAAAATTCGCAGCTTTAGGGGACTCTGTTCCAACAATATGTACACGACTTCCCTTCATCAAACCTGCGTATATTTCCTGAAACTTTACCTTCATCATTCCTCTGTTACTAACTGGTATTCCTTTCTCTGTCACATCTGAACTAGCTTGTAGATACATCAAGTTTACATCTTCAAAAAATAGGTTGCTTATCAAAAAGGCAACTCATCGAGTAGGTTGCCATCAAGGAAAACACATTACATCATAATGCCAACACAATCCCTGATCTGTTCGCTGAATGTTGAAAACCCTTATTCATCTTTACATCCTCATAGTTAGCAACGTTAGACCACTTAAAGATGCAAACATTAAAGTTCTTCACATGTGATGCAATGCTAATGGCATTGTTACCTTGAAAAGAAGACAACCTTTCAATAGCCTTGTCAGGGATATTGTGAGGATAGCCATTAATGTTAGTAAAGTTACAAGGAGCAAAAAGATCATTCATGATGTTAGGCTCAACTTGTTTTTGAAACAACAAATGAATGTCAGAAATAGCCTCTTGCCCAAGACTAGCAAGAGCTCTACTATGAGAAAGTCTATTTAACGTCTCTTTAAAAACCCTTTCAAGATCAGGGGAGGGGCTAATTAGACCACTTGAATTTCTCCTAGTAGACTCTTGCAAAATTAGGATTGAGTGGAGTCGCCACTTGAGCATGAATCTAATTTTAAAATTCAAATATGCTAAAACTAAAAGTTAGTCGTTTTCCCAGGTACAAGAAGACTTGTCCCCGACAACGACGCCAAAAAATGTCGTCGCCTTGCCGCCTACACCTACCTACTAGTTAGTGAGAAAAGCCTTTAACCCTACAAGGTGTGGTTGGTGGCAAGGAATTTAGAGAAGGGGCTGTCACCTATTCCCGAATCTCTTCGTTTAAGCTATCTCGTAGGTTAGCTATTGGGGGTGGTCCCTAAAGAAAACCTAAGATAAAGATTTTAGTTTTGTAGGATAGTTGTTAGAGTGAAATTGGATTCATTTTTAAGGATTCATGAGCATATATGAGCAACTTTGAAATAATAATGACAAACCATTCAACCAGTGCCTTTACAAATAACGTGTTCAAAAGTAAAATAATGCTCAAAGAGATGAGAACACAATAATCCTGAAATGGAAACAAAAGTTGTTGGCACAAGATATTTGCAAAATAAAATTGATTATGGGATAACCAAATCACAACATTAAAGCATATCTTGTAATAGTTAGAAACAACTAAAAATTAGATGCTAAATATGAAATTAAAGTTTGCGAATATAGAAAGTAAGCATCACAATACTTGCATGGGACCAACAACCATCAAAAAACAAGTAAAAAGAAATGTGATGAAGAGTGTTCTTGGTTAATTTTAGTTAAACTAGCTCTACAACAAATATTTCAAATCAACTCTTCAATCCCCAGACCTCACCCTTACCCAAATTATGTGGATCTCACAATGAGGAGTCAATCGGGGAGTGGAGGGTCCCTAGAGGTCTATACAACCAACTTATGTTGGAGGTAAGTTTTAATGAGTTGCTTGTGTGAAATGAATGTTGATTAATCTCATTTAAATGATACATGAAAATTTTCCACAAGAGATGGTGCCTATTTGCAATAATAAACCAAGCTTTGAGAGAAACAATAGACTTATGTGTGTTGTAGCATTTAATGGCAAGTGGAATGAGATAAATTCTTATAAAAAAAAATGCTTCAATGGTTCCTCAACATGCATGAAGCATAAATATTAAATCAATGAAATTTTTCCAACTAAGCGAATCGATCACACATAAAAAGAGATTTTGCTCAAGTTTGTAGCATTGGGGCTCATACATGTAAATTTAATTTAACCGAAATTTAGTTAGATGGATGTAGAGTGCATTAGTTGTTAATTCATTAGCATGCATAAAACGAAAATTAGAAAATGAATCAATCCACCCAAGAAATTCCTTCCTCTTCAACCAAGGAAGGGGGATACCATGGGAAAAATATCCCAAGCTCCCTCAAGTAACAAAAGTTATATTATTATTGATTACAAGTGAGGAAAACAACCTTTAAGAAGGCTGTCCAAAAGGAGGTTCTTCTACGAATAAAGAGCTTGGAAAAAGGTTTAATCCCCTCCTCAAAAATTGACAACACAACTTATGGAGAAAACCTTCAAAATATGAATTTTTCAAGGCTCCAAGGCCCACGACAAAGATCAAGTTTGTTGCTGTCCTAAAGGTGTTTACGGCCTCCCTAAAACTCGATTTTGAGGTAATGGAAGGCTTTGCATGGAAGGATGATCAATAGTTTTTCACCATCATTTCCTCAAGCTCCTCGTTATTCATGTTCAAGCTTATGGGCTGCAAAAGAAAATCAAACGTTATATCGAAATAAACAAGATTTGAAATACAAATTAATATACAAAGATACTAGCCCAAGAAATGGTAGCGAACCCCCATTCTTGCCTAGTCTAAAAAACACTCATGAAGTAGCAAATATGACTTTAAAATGCTCTACAAAAGGAAATTTTTAGATTTTAAAATTTGAAGTAGATGATCAAGTAGCTAGAGAGCGAGAAAACTCCCTCTTGGTCTTCCTTTTATGAAAGACTTGGAGTTGAAAATCGCTGAGTTTTGGATCGCTTTGAATCTAGGAGTGAGTTGGTCTATGTGAGACTTCTCCCACGCCCCGATGGATTTCCTTCACACAATACAAATAGATCTTCCCTACACACTTGAACAAATATCAGTTTGCAAAAGGACTAGAGCATCATAATGAATAAGATAAACCAAACATTCCTCCGAAAATGACTTGACAAGCTTATTTCTAAAATACTACTCTAAATCAATGATGCATGCAAGATAGCTTGCATGTATCAATCCAAGCTAGATGGCAAATATAAACTAATATTTATCAAATATGTAAACAAATTCGAACACAATAGCAATAGTATGGAAATAAATCACCTCATAATGCCAAGAGAACATCTGCTAAATAGCCTCAAAGTCTTGATTTTATTGATATAAAAAAATGGCAGAGTTTCCTCAAGCCCAATAGCTCATAACATGATATAATACAATAGCCTACGACTTTGTTATATAGAGATTCAGGAGAAATTCCCAAGGACGAATGCATGGGAGAAGTGAACTTGGAGCAAATCCCAAGTAAAGGTAACTCAAGTTCCATATGCAGAAGACTGAGACACCCAGAGAAAAATCGAATTTATTTGTGCACACCAAGGGAAATCGAATTCCCATATGATCTAGTTAACTCATCCATAAGCCAAACGAAGTCCCGTGCTACACCAAGTCCACCACTGCAAACTCGAACCAATTGAAACCATACCTGTAGAAGACCCCAGTTATCTTCGACGTAGGTCCTTGAGTACTATGTGTTTTTTTTGAGTGACTGCGCAGTCTAAGCTCAAGGAATAGTGTAAATCTTCTGAGTGAAGTGTTGAGTGTTGTCGCACTCCAGATAGCTCGTGAGAAGAGGTCTCCACCTGGTCTTCAGTCAACTGATCCTGTAGAATATTCCTTTTATGCTCAACAACCTTTAAAAAATTTGATTTTCCTTGTGTGTAACTGCTGCTTTATCTCTGGAAAATTTGATTTTAAATAAATAAATCATAGTTCCAAAAGTCCGTGAACCGCGAAAATTTGACAGAAATGCGGTTTCAATTTTCAGAATCGTAGTTCTGTCGGAGGATCGGTGGTGGATCAGACCTAGATGTGAATCCGCCTCCTGATCCGGGGGATGGGGGTGGGGACGGATCCTGCAACACTACTTGGTAATCAATGGTAAATTGTAATAATATTTTCTTAAAGTAAAAGTAACATTCTCCTTTATCTTGAAAGGTAAGATAAAGGAGAATGTCACTTTTACTTAAATTTTTATCATTAATTGTTTTAGGATGTTTGAAAGTGGTTGCAATCTCATTAGACTTCATATGGAGAAAGTAGAATTTCATGTCCCTTTCAGTATAAGATAAAGGAGAATGTCACTTTTACATAAATTTTTATCATTAATTGTTTTAGGATGTTTGCAAGTGGTTGCAATCTCATTAGACTTCATATGGAGAAAGTAGAATTTCATATCCCTTTCAGTATTCAGCAGACTTGACAGCTTTCAGGATTTGAAGATTGGCAGGATTAGTGTTTCCATTGGATTGCACAATGATGAATTTGCATGGGATGAATTGTTATTGTCGGGATTTTTTTCATTGTTATTTTTATTTTTATAATTTTTAAAGACGTGGACCCCTATGCTTGGGACCTCAACGTCTCCTCATCCCCCTAAATTTCCCTAAAATTTGGGGGTGCTCCCACATGCCCCCCTTTTGAATCTTCTTGCTCCTGCAATCCCCATCCCTTATCCCTTAGGCTCAATCCAGGCATTTACACGTAATTACACAGCATACTATACTAAACTATGACTCGACCATTCTTTACAAAACAATATTTTATTCGAAAAAATGGAGTTTTCTTTTTGGTATTACTTGTTATCTGACATATATACAGTCTTTTTCCATACCTTGTTTTGATAATTCATTTTGATGTTTGCACATCCATAGAAATAACCCTGTCATTCTATTTGCTTGAGGTCAAATAGTCCAGTCATTCTAATCCTGCATGCTTTCAGTTTGGGGTATCTTGCCCTGAACATGCTGGCAGGGAAATAACTGAAATATTGTTCTGGTAGTGTGATTAATTTCAAAAAGTTTTCATTATCTGTTTCACAGTTTATTTTTCATATAGGGCCACGATTCTGCCCATCACAATACAAATAAAAATTCTGTAGAAAGTAAGATGGTTTCTCATAAATTGTTGGTTTCAACAGTATTCTGTATTATTTGAGTATTTTGATGGTTTCGAAATTGCGTTAGTTGAAACAGTCGATTAATTTTTGTTTTGGGTCATGGCATATAATCCCCAGCCAGCTTGGTAAATACGGAATTTGGAAATATAATTTTGGTAGCATGGATTAAATAAAAGACATTCTTGTTTGTTCATTAATCTACTTCACATGTGGTATTCTCAAATGTGCAGGATGGGGGGAAGAACGACTTCGAAGTTGGTGAAGAACTCTGTGTTATGTGCACATGCATCAACTCCAAGGGCATTCCCGTGTTTTCCTTGGTGGAAACATGCTGATTCATTGTTTCCAAGTATGATTTTATTAGATGACGTACGTATTGAACTCTTGAATATGCTCATACGAAGCATATTGGAGAATCGGCACATGACAAGATTTCCCTGTGAATTTCATCCAAAAAATCTTATATTCCTAGCAGGTCACATTTGATTTCTCTACATTTCCTTGATGTGAAAGAGCTTCAAAGTATTTTATGCTTTGGCTTAATTTTGAAGTTCTGCAATGGAATAAATCAGGGGAATATCAGCATAAAACCTGTGTATGAAGAGAGCCAAAGAGGGTACATTTTCTTACCCTACAAATTTAATCTATTGAGGTTCAAGAGGCTGAGGCCACAACTCTGAGGGTGTTCTGGTCTCGTAAATTTTGTGTAATATACATATTTCTTTGATATGAATGTAACTAGCGCACTGGAAAAGGAACCGGGAATGCAGAGAAGCATGTAGCTAATTGACATTTGTGGTGCCAGTATTAAGATCCAATCTTTGAGCAACTTTGAGGTTAACAGGCTTATCTGATGATAATACAGCTTTTATATTTAACCAAAATTTTGTAAAAAGTTTAGATAATTTAAGTGACTAAACAAATTTGGCTTGTAGTTCATATTAATCTGATACCAGTTATTCTTGTTTAACAATACATAAAAATAAGAGCACAAGCTCTCGCGTTACAGATCTATACAAATATCGAGACAACTGGGAATGTTCAGCAGGTACAATAGGTGAGAGATTCAGAGCATTATCACACATGTTAAGCATATCATCAAGAAATGTTGAAACAGAACCAAAGGCATGGAACATTTGAGGAACAGTAGTGCAAATGCATACCAACTGAAAGGAAATAATTAAATTTTCTTTGATAATTTGACTATGGATGATGATTAAAATTTTTGGCACTTTATTTATACAAATTTGATGAAAGGGAGGTGTACCTTTATTCTTTTCCTACTTATCGTAAATAATGTTTTCAATAACTCTATTTATTCATATCTCCTGTTGACAATGTAGATATTTATTGTATTAGGCCTATTACAAGTCATCAGCATATTGTATTCTCGTAAGGTTAACAAGTGGATGCTTGCTGTACATATCACAAGGATCTGAGAATAGTGAGTACAGATTCCAGAATGATGCATAAAAAATGGTGCAACACAAATCTTAATCTTGGGATACAACTGGTAGTAGATCTTGAAGCAAGGATCTGAGAATAGTGAGTACAGATTCCAGAATGATGCATAAAAAATGGTGCAGCATAAATCTTAATCTTAGGATACAACTGGTAATAGATCTTGAAGGAAACTCACTGCAGGTGTGAATCATCATGCATTTGAGAGGCAGGGACCAAAACTGCGTCAATAGAAGTAACACTGGTCGACTCATTTTCATATGTAATTTTTTGAACTTTGTTTTCATTGTCAATGTTGTCAAAATATGTTCGATATTGGAATTGTTTCTGGTCATCAATGTGGTCCTCAATACGTGCTTGAATGCCATATCCTGTAACTTCCAAAGTAGTACACGATTCACACTGAATTGCCTTAACTGCCTCCGATAATGTGTGCATGTTGTGAACTTCTGCCTTGGTATTCATAGTGGATACTTCTTTTTTAGTGGACACTCTTTGCTGATTTGGGTTAAAAATTCTCTTCGTTCTTTCCTTCTTGAGCGACTTTTTCCATTTCATTTTGATTTGGTATCAAAGTACAAATACAAGTACACATTTTTTACTTGGTCCCGATCAGGTTATTGGTTTAAATCTCATGGAGGCTGTTGAGGGTGGGAGCCACCTGTGGGGGTTAAAAGCTGTCCCAGGAGGCGTCCAGGCTTGATCGAGCTATGCACAATTCTGGTGACAGCATCCCATTCATGGCCGACGCTCAGTGTAATTGAGGAAAAAATCAAACATTTATTAGTTGGAGTCTGGACACTTGCTACATGGGTGCATTCCTTTCAAAGTAGTATCCTCAATTTTAGAAATTAGTTTGCTATGTATGTTATGGATCATTCAAGGTCATTCTTAACAAATTACATTGGGTATACAGGGTAAACACCTGCTTAATATATGACAACTGGTTATTTAGAAAGATTCAAACATACAAGATCGTGTAGTATGTTTCAGTAGGTGATTACTGTGGTAGTATATGGATTATATAATTGATGATTGAGGATACAAAATTTAATAGCTTTATTACCCACCAACAATAACTGGAAAATTTGTTAAAGACTTCTTACCATTTTCCTCTTTCTTTTCACAAAACTAAAAAAAAATCTTTAAGACATATATGTTCCTAAGAATGGGAGAGTTTCCTCTTTCTTTCCACAAAACTAAAAAAAAATCTTTAAGACATATATGTTCCTAAGGATGGGAGAGTTACTGGTCATAAATGTTGGATTCTTCATGCGAGTCTTCTCCATCACAAGTAATATTATGTTTGTTTCTCAAATATTTTTCTTTAATTTATAGAATTATTTCATGTAAATAATATGATAGATGATACAATAACACATTGCTTCATCACAACTGATATTATGTTTGTTTCTCAAATATTTTTTCTTTAATTCATAGAATTATTTCATGGAAATAATATGATAGATGATACAATAACACATTGCTTCAAATAGCTGCCTTTTAAAACTAACTTCTAATTGAAAAACCTTGATTCTTCTTGCTATAAGTTTCTTTCTAAATCAGTTTAGTTGTGTTATGAATTGAGAGATTGTCAAAATTCAGGTTTCAAAAAGCTGCATGAAAAAGATAATGTGGTACACTCCTTTGAAAACAAATACAAAATTTAGAGAGTAATATAAGCCACTAGTTGATTATGATGAAGATGATAAATGAATTACCTATGTAGAAATTATACAATATGCATGCATATCTTGGATTCACCCAATCTAACAATTTGTTAAAGTTAAATACTGAGTCGCTTCTACAAATCTTTGCGGAATTAAAAACACAATTGCCAATTACGTAAGCATGAAGAAAGATCAATCACACACAACACAGATAATTTTCCGAGGAAAGCTTACAGCTAAAAACCCCAATAACTTCTATTGTATATTATATCATGGATCATGAAACAATTACATACAAAATTCTTCTCACATGAGCTCTTAGTACATCAACTAATTGTATCACGCTGTCATACAAAAATTGACAAATCCCTTAGCCAATTTATTGTCTCCAGATAGCTTGCCTTCACTGCATAATCCCTGCTTAATGCAATCCCGCTTGCCTTGATTGCGCAAGTATCATGGGCACATCCAATGTGTGTGTGTGTTTGCATGTGTGCAAGTAGATAATGTCACAACTGATAGTCAATTTCCCTTTCACCTAGAACTCAACTGAGTCTCCATTGGATCTGACATGCATGTAGCTAATATTAGTAAATCTTCAGTTGCATGTGAGATCACTGATTGTGATTTAATTAATATTTAATTCACTTGATCTCTCATTAGTGTATCTGCAGTTACAACTAACACAATTGAGTTTAACTCACTTAACAAGTTAAATTATTTACAACTTGCACCAACTCATGCACCACTGCACTTCCAATTCTGTTACAACTAAAATCACTTAGTTACAACTAGAATTTCTTTGTATGTCCCACCAACGAACCGCTACTCGATATTCACTTAGCTAATTGATTTGCCACTCCAGTTAATTATTTTCAAGTCCACATTGAAAATAGTTTACAGTTTAATGTCCATCTAAATTAAGGGATAATAAAAATAGACATGCACTTAAAAATAGCCTGTGGGCCCCACTCTAGTGTAGGTGCTTAATTTTCACTAGGATCATGGGTGCCAATTTTTTTTTGTTGAATCTCAACACTCCCTCTCAACAAGAAAAGAATTATCCTTTGCATCCATGAAGCCATGCAACTTCACTCCATTCGTTTGTCTATACCATAGACCATACTCAGATGTGCCCTTCAGGTATCTCAGGACATGCTTCCCCACTTTTCAAAAGAGCTTGGTAGCTTAACCATAGTTTGACTCTGTTGGTTAGTCGCATAGCAAATGTCTAGTCTCGTGTTCACTAGATACATTAGCGAACCCACTAACTTTCGATAGACAGTAGCATGCACTACCTCTCCAGAAGTAACATCCTCTTTCCACCAGTTTCCTGGAAGAGGAGTATCCATGAGTTTGCAGCTCTCCATGTTAAACTTACCTAGTATCTCCTTTGCATACTTGCCTTGAGACACAAAAAGTTCTCCATCCCACTGCCATATTTCCAATCCAAGGAAATAATGGAGGAGTCCCATATCCTTCATTTCGAACTGCCTTACAAGAATCTCCTTGCAAGAGTGTATCAACTGCTCATCACCAGTCAAAATTAAATCATCAACATAAAGAACAATGATCAATAGCTTATCCTCAACCACAATCTGCTACAGGTTTGCATTTGCTTCACTTTTGGTGAAGCCCCGTCTGGTGAAATATTTGTCTATCCGAGTGTACCAAGCACGTGGTGTTTGCTTCAGCCCATACAACGCTCTTTTGAGTCGACACACATGCGACTCGTTGTTGAAGAGCTTGAAACCTTCAGGCTGCTCTATGTACACCTCTTCCTCAATGATCCCATTGAGAAACACAATTTTCACATCCATCTGATGAATGTGCCAGCCCATCTGCGCTAAGAGTGCAAGGATGATCCTTATGGAAGAGTACCTTGCGACATGCGCAAAAGTCTCATCATAATATATCCCCTCGATCTGTGAGAATCCCCGGGCCACCAATCTGGCCTTGTATTTCTCCACACTCCCATCAGCAGCTTGTTTTACCTTGTAGATCCATCTCGATCCAACCACTGATTTGTCAACCGGTCTTGGGACTATCTCCCATGCACTATTCTTGACAATGGAGTCATACTCCTCCACCATTGCATCAACCCAAGTTGGCTACTGCACTGCTTCCTGAAATGAAGATGGTTAAGTCACAATACATTTGCTCATAAGAGCGATGTATCTAGTAAATCAGTCAGGAGATTGTCTCTATCTACGCTATGAAGTAGGGGCTCCTACATTCTCTACAACATCAAGTCTCAATCTATCAACTTCTATGGTGCGCCTTCTGCCATTTCTGATGGATGGCTCTGCATGAGTGGCTTCCTCCACTCCATGAACCTCCTCATGTTGCTGATCCACATCTTGAGACTCATCTTTGAGAACCAGCAGTTCCTCCCCCGCATGCAAGTCCAGCTCCCTCTCAAGGGGCAACCGCATGGCTTTCCCCTCATCAAATTTTATATCCCGTCGTACAACAGTCATTTTGTTGTTTGGAAAATACACATGATAATTAGGGGGTGTTTCTGTATACCCCACAAAAATCCCAACTTCAGTAGTCGGTTTTAGCGTCTTCTTGGCGTCCTTGGTCACATGCACATAAAGAGATGAGCCAAAAATCGTAAAGTGTGAAACATCTGGTTTCTTACTAGTGAAAACTTCTTCAGATGTACTCATGCCAAGTACTCTATGAGGACAACGATTCTGCACATAAACCGCAGTGTTGCATGCTTCTGCCCACAAATGCATTGGTAGGCCCTGATCATGCAACATCACTTGTGTTGCACACATGATCGTTTTGTTCTTCCTCTCTGTGACCCCATTATGCTGTGGGTTATGAGGCGCTATAAGTTCTCTTAGAATTCCTTATTTGCTGCAGAAGTTCTTGAATTCGTTAGAGATGTATTCTCCACCATTATCGCTCCTAAGAGCCTTCACTTGCTTCCCCGACTCTTTCTCCACTAATGCCTTAAACTCACAGAACTTAGAGAATGTTTGATCTTTCTTCTGCATGAAGAAGATCCAACATTTACGAGAAAAGTCATAAAAAAATATTACATAGTACTTACGTTTTGCTGTTGAAGCAACCGAGAATGGTCACCAAATCATATCCACTGGATCCCTGAAGCACGGTTCTCCTTCTCATGAAAGGTGGACTTTACATACTTCCCCATGGTGCAACCCTTGCACTAATCTATTTGAGCAAGTGCTCCCATTTGAAGTCCAGTAGATATTTGCTGCATGACTTTCAAGGCTCCATGATGAAGATGGCCCAATCCCCCATGCCATAATTCACCCTCATCCCGACTCACCACTTTCTCCGCCTTGCCCATCATGGCAGTGCAACCATCTACCTTCATCTTGTAGAGATTCTTAACTCAAATCCCTATCCTTTTAGCTTGATTCGTTGCTTTATGTCGCAGGAAAATTTTTCCATCACTAAAAACAACGTCATAGCCTCTGTCCTCCAACATTGCTACTGAGACGAAATTTTTCTTTAGACCTGGTACATGCATTACATCTTTTAATTGAAATGGTTTACCTAACTCCCTCTGAAAGGTAATGGTACCAATCCCAGTAACACTGTACCGTTTGTCGTCGCCCATCTCAATATGCATCTGGAGATCTTTCTCCTCCAAGTCACTGAAAATTTCCTTATCTCCCATCATGTGAAAGGAAGCACCACTATCCAAATACCACACCAATCCCAATGCACTTGACACCATGCATGCAATCAAGGAGAAGTCAAGCTCAAATTGCGAGGCAAGGGCCTCACTAGCTGCAAATCCAACAACCTTCTTGTTTTTCTTCTTTTGTGGACAGTTAGTAGCAAAATGCCTATGTTCGTGACAATGAAAACACTTCACCTTGGACATAACCTACTTTTTGCCTTTAGACTCGGATTTAGAATGGAATTTCTTCCCCTTCTCCTTCTTCGCCTTGGCAGCCAAAGAACAATCATTTTCATCATCATGCTTTGATGAAGAGCCATCTCTGGTGTTCCACCTGAACTCCTCCTGCACTAGATTCGACCACAGTTGTTCCCAATCCGGAAAATTTTCCCGTCCGTTGACAGAGTCTTCATAACTGTGCCAACTCTTAGGAAGTCCTAGGAGAGCCAAACTCACCAAATCATCATCAGCTACTGTTATTCCCACACTCCCCATTTCATCCCGACATTGGACAAACTTTGTGAGATACTTTGGAATGGTGTTGCCCTTTTCCATCTTGATCTTCATGAGTTTATCTTTGAGTGCCAATTTTCTATGGTCGCTGCTACTTTGGAATAGATCCATCAAAGCCTTCCACATAGCATATGGTGTGGTTTTCCCATGGAGGCTTGAGACAATGTAGTGTTGTACTCCCTCCAATAGGATCCTCCTCGCCTTTGCCACTTTCTTTTGCCATGCATCAAGATTGGCAACATCTATAGCATCTGGCTTAGAAACATCTTTTTCAATGAATTCCTTCAAGCCATTGTCTTTGAGTACCTCCTCCATCCTATCCTTCCAAGCAATGTAGTTCGAGCTGCCCTCGAGTGCATACTCTAACCTCAAGCCATTGAAACCCATTTCGATCTTGAATAAGCTGTAGCACCAAGAAAGTATTTCTGCAAATTCGAATTCTATCTAGTCACAAACTTAGCTCCTACTTCACTTTTGCAATTTCCTGTGCTCTGACACCATGTAGAAATTATACAATATGCATGTATATCTTGGATTCACCTGATCTAACAATTTGCTAAAGTTAAACACTGAATCTCTTCTACAAATATCCGCAGAATAAAAAACACAATCGCTAATTACATAAGCATGAAGAAAGATCAATCACACACAACACAGATAATTTCCGGGGAAATCTTAGAGTCAAAAACCCTGCTATCTTCTATTGTATATTATACCATGGATCATGAAACAATTACATACAAAACTCTTCTCACAAGAGCTATTAGTACATCAGCTAATTGTCTCACACTGTCATACAAAAATTGGCAAATCCCTTAGCCAATTTATTGTCTCCAGACAACTTGCCTTCACTGCGCAATCCCTGTTGAATGCAATTCCTGAATTGATGCAATCCTTCCTGCCTCGACTGCGCAAGTATCATGGGCACATCCAATGTGTGTGTGCTTGCATGTGTGCAAGTGGATAATGTCACAACTGCTAGTTAACTTCCCTTTCACCTAGAACTCAACTGGGTCTCCACTGGATCTGACATGCATGCAACTAATATTAGTAAATCTTCAATTGCATGTGCGATCAATGATTGTGAATTAATTAATATTTAATTCACTTGATCTCTCACTAATGTATCTTCAGTTACAACTAACACAATTGAGTTTAACTCACTTAACTGAGTTAAACTATTTGCAACTTGCACCAACTCATGTACCACTGCACTTACAACTCTGTTACAACTAGAATCACTCAGTTACAACTAAAATTACTCTGCATGTCCCACCAACCAACCTCTAACTTGAAATTCACTTAACTAACTGATTTTCCACTTCAGTTAACTATTTTCAAGTCCACATTGAGAATATATTACAATTTAATGTCCATCTAAATTAAGGGATAATAAAAATAGACATGCACCTAAAAATAGCTTGTGGGCCCCACCCTAGTGTAGGTGCTTAATTTTCACTAGGATCATGGGTGCCAAAAATTTCTTGTTGAATCTCAACAACCTCAAGAATAACATTAATGAATTGGGAAGAATGTGGCTAGTAAGCTTTGATTTAAAGATGAGATGCCAGAATTCATAGAAGGGTGAATAGAGCCATTTGTGGAAGAGATGGTTACTGAAGAAAGTTCCCATTGTTGTGCTCCTAACACAACACATTACATGTATAATATAAGATGGGCATTTCATCGGGTCCCTTGTGTCTTCAAACTTTACTTGAGGCATATAAGTCAATTGAATGGGTGATGAAGGTGCTTTCATGTGGTTAACCATGTTGTTTGGTACCCATAAACTTATTTAATTTCATTAGGGTGAGTTGGCCATGACCTCTAGGGTCATAATTTCCTTGTTTAAATATATGTTTTCTCTCCACGGTAATGCATATTGGGAAATCATTTCCTTTATATTTTGTGGGATTTTAGGGTTTGGGTGTTCGTATATCTCTTTAGGTAATGAAATGTCCATGTTTGATTTTACTACAATAAGGGGTGTCCAATGTCTATTTGAGTGGTAGCATGCCCCTTGGTTTTATCTTTACAGAGAAGGTGGTGTGTATTAGGCTTCCTTTTATATTTTATCTTCTTCATAATCAATAATATTGGAGTCATTATCGAAATGTTGTAACAATTTGTTGAAAGTTTCATCAATTGTTGTAATGTTGGTTTTTGTGTGGTTTGGAGTATATCAAGCGATATCAAAATGGACTATTTTTGGACTAACATATTAAAATATTAAACTAATTTAAAATTAGAAGTTTTGATTGGGAGATCCAAACTAATCATTACTTGATATTTTGGAAAGAAGACATTTGATGAATTTATACATTGCTTTGGTACATCCCATGTTCATTACAACCTTATAATATTTTGAAATATTTTATTACACATTTATCACCTTAGATCTCATATTTAATATTAATAGTGTAGTGCTCACAATCATGGAATTGAACCTAAAATGAAAGAAATAAGTAAATGAACACCCATACAAATGAACATACAATGTGGCTTGAGAAACCCAATATTGGAGAGAACCTAGCTAGAAGGTGATGTTTATGCTTTATGTTTTCCTCAATTATGAAATGCAAGTAAAAAGGAAAGGTCACTCAAAATGGAGTTTCCACAGACACCATGGCTTGAATGGTGGTTATAGAATCTTCTGCATCCACTGTTATGTTTCAATATCCCATTCCTATATGTTTTTCTTAAACTACAGAACAATTAATCAAGGTTGTCATTGATGTCAATATGGACCGAAATGGCAAATATTCTTGAGATGCCCTAGTTTGGTTCCAGATGATGATGTCATAACTCTTGGTTGATAAAGATGTCATCAATGAATATGTCAAGCCATGAAGATGTCAAGCCACTAATGAAGAAATCTTGCCTGAACAAGTCCTTCAACTAACAATAATTTTGCCAGTGCCAATCATCTGCCTTGATTGATGATCTAGACCTTAGATGCCATTATACAAGCCTTTTAAGTGGAGGAATATAATTGATGAAGTCATACTCTTGAAGAATGACCACACCTTGACATGATTGGAAGGCTACTTTGAACACTGTTACCGATGAAATAGGTAGCCTGACCTCAAAACAGGAACTCTAGCCCAAAAAGACTCAAAAAACATGAAAAAATACCCCAAAAACAAAAAAAGTGTATTCCAGAACGCACTTGGTTTTTTTTTAAGGTCAAATTTCAACATTTTATAAAATTATGCTAAAAAAAAAATTGTTTCTTCAAAAAAGGATCGAAAAAACACCCTCAAAACAAAACCAGTTGATGCTGAAATAACAAAAAAAAAAAAATGTGTCATATTTTTGACATTTTTAAATAGAAATAACATTTTTTTATTTTTAAAATTCAAACATTAAAAAAACCTAAAATTTAAGAAAAAAAAAATTTTAAAAATAAAAACATTTTAAAGCTTAAAATTTGAAAATATATAGGAATAAAAAAATTAAAATAAAAACAAAATAAAAATTTTAATTCAAACATTAAAAAAAAAAACCTAAAATTTAAGAAAAAAAAAATAATAAATAAAAAAAAAAATTTAAAGATTAAAATTTCAAAATATATAGAAATAAAAAATAAAAAATAAAAACATAATAAAAATATTAAATCAAAAAGAAAAACAAGTTAAAAAAAAAGAAATTATAATAAATAAAATATAGAAATTAAATTTAAAAAATAAAAAAGAAAATGTTTATTAAATTAAAAAAAAAAAAATTAAATTTTAAAATAAAAAATTAAACTTAAAGAAATATATTAGATTTTAATAAATTTAAATAAATAAAAAAACGTTATTGAAATTAAGAGTAAAAAAATGAAAAATTAATTAAAAATAAAAAATAAAATACAATAAAAATATTAAATTTAAAAAAATACATATTAAAAAAACAAATAGATTTTAAAAAATAAATTAAATTTAAATTATAAAAAATAAAATATATATATATATATATGAACTTACATTAAAAATATATATATTAGATTTTATTAAATTAAAAAAAAAATGTTAATATTAAAATAACAAATTAAATTTAAAAAAAAAAATATTAAATTTTAATAAATAAATGAATAAACAAATAAATTTTGAAATAAAAAATAAATTTTAAATATAAAGTAAAAAAAAAATTGTTAAAATAAAAAGTTAAAAAACTTTAAAAGTCAATTAAAATTGAAAAATTGAAAAAAATAAATTTAAAAAAAAAAACATTTTAAATAAAAAATAAAATAAAAAACAAATTAACTTGAAAATATTACGTTTAATTAAAAAAAAAAAAATCTAATTTTAAATACGCAATTTTAATTGAAATAAAAAAATATAAAAATTTTATGTGACTAAAAGAATATTAATAAAAAAATTAAAAAAAAAGGTATTAAATTCAAATAAATTAAAAAAAATACAAAATTTACTAAATTTTAAAAAATTAAATGAAAAAAGTAAACATAAAATTTAATAATAATAATAATAATAATTAACAAATTTTAGAAAAAAAAAATTAAAAACAAAAAAATGAATTTAAAAATAAAAAAATAAAATTAAAAAAACAAAACAAATTAAATTTCAAATATAAAAAGTAAATTTAAAAAAAAAAAAAAAAAAAATTGAATTTAAAAAAAAAAATAAAAAAAGAAGAAGAATTTTTTGATCGTGGTGGCGGCGGAGGCCGATTCCGAGAATCGCCCTCCCGCGGCGGGAGGCTGATTCTGGGAATCGCCCTCCCATGGCGGGAGGCTGATTCTGGGAATCGCCCTCCCGTGGCGGGAGGACGATTCCAAGAATTACCCTCCCGTGGCGGGAGGACGATTCCAGAATCGCCTTGAGGCCGATTCCAAGCATCGTCCTCCCGCAGCGAGAGGCCGATTTCGGGAATCACCCTGAGGCCGATTCTGGGAATCGCACTCCCGCATTGCGGGAGGGCGTTTCCCAGAATCGGCCTCTCACCGCGGGAGGGCGATTCCCGGACGCTCTCACCCGCGGTGATTCTAGGAATCGACACGGTGATTGAGAATCGGCCCTGATTAGGCGAGAGCGATTCCGAGAATACGACCTCACTTGATGTTCGCTTCGAGCAGAAACGCTAAGGCGGTGAAGAGGCACGCACGGCCTCCCCCCGCCAGGCGCTCGAGGCACCTGCGCCCGCCACACAAAATGAGGCGGTGCGTGAGCGCCACCACGATCGATTTTTTTTTTTTTTTTTTTAATATATATATATATATATATATATATATATATATATATATATATATATATATATATTTTTTTTTTTTTAAATTCAAAAAATTTATTTATTTATTTTTTTAATTCAAATTTTTTATTTTAAATTTAATTTTTTTTATTTTTATTTTTATTTTTATATTTTTATATTTTTATTTTTCGTTTTTTTAATTTTGTTTTTAAATTTAATATTTTAGATTAATTATTTTCTAAAATTTAAAATTTATTTATTAAATTTATTAAATTTTAATTAAATTTTAATTTTTTTAAAATCTTTTAGTTTATTTAGTTTTTCATTTTTAAAATTTATAAATTGTTTCATTTAAAAAAAAATAGTAAATTTATGGATATTTGTTTTTTAATTATTTGCACGTGGTTTTTTTCATTTTTTTGTTTTTCAATGATAGTTTTTTTTTGTTTTTTGTTTTGTTTTTTTTTTTTTTTTCAATTTTAAATTATTATTATTATTATTTTTAATTTTAAAATTTGTATTTTTAATGTTTTTGATGTTTTTTTTTTTTTTTTTTTTTGGGGTTAAATTTTGCTTTTTTCTTTAAATTATGTGTCTTTTTTCAAATTTTGTCATTTCTTTTTATATAATTTTCGAATATTTTTGTTTTATTTATTTATTTATTTTTGTTTAAATTTTTTATTTTTACAAGTTAATTTTGTTTTTTTTACATTTTTATTGGTTTTTTTATTGTTTATATATATATATATATATTTTATCTAAGTTTTGTGTTTTATTACCAACATGAAAATCACCACTCTAAAAAAAAAGGGTTGATGTTGCATCAATACGTTTCAAAATTAGCATGAAAACACTGCCTGCAGTAAGCGGATTCTTAAGATTAACATGTCCTCAAATTAAAGGCATGAAAATCACTAACATTCTTAAAACAAATATTCATACTATAAATAAAAATATTAAAGTGTCAAAATGTGTTAAAAAAAAAGGGTATTCTGCATCACTTCATTGCACCCGTGCTTTTATGCTTCCAAAAAAGTAGGTAAGAGGCACACTATTTCATCGTATAATAAAGGCTTTAGAGCTTTTGATTAAATTAATGAAGGTCACATCAGCAGGTGTCGCCCTATCAGTATATGATGACTTGGTTGATACGTGATGTTACATGAATGCTATACTCCTACATAATGAATCTATGATCTATGATGACATTGATAACAATGAAGAAGCCAAATATTGAAGAAGCCACGCTGTCTCAAACATTCCTCATGTTGTCCCAAACTTTTTTATGCATAAAATTTAAGGACAGTCACAAAGAAAAATAATTTTTGCAACCTTAGAGGCGATCTTTCAACATGGCACCTAGACCATCTTAAAGATGATTTTTTCCTCTTTACAATGAGCCCTTACTTGGCTTGAAACTCCAAGTGGTTTGGGAGATATGAATTTTTCAAGTTAAAGAAAATAAATCTGTCCTTGAGCCGACCTGTGCTAGCCTACTCATACATGTCGGCTTCACTCAAAAAGACATGTCTATTCGTCATAAATAAAATCCTATATATATATGACGTCCATCACCTCATTTGAAGCAAGATTTTCGGTGAGGACAATTACAGTGATATATTGCAGTTCACAACTCATGAACTAGGACACCGAAGAGGGTTTGAAGGGTTATTGGTTGGGTTAAATTCAGTGATTGGGTCCTCTCTACAACTTAGATAAACATAACAATTACACTTCGATCTCAGTTCTGGATTGTTGCTCAGCAATAAACTCGGACCTGAAGTTTTGAAGATTTGAAACCTTGCACCATACCACATAACTCAGTCCTTTAGATTTCACGGACTTGTGGTGTTAAAGAACAGTGTCCTGGGATTGCAGACCCACTTGTGGTTAGAGACTCGGGCAGATTTTCAAGTGACCAGATGGCAGCTCGGTGCTATTGTTTCAGTGACATGTGGCTTGTGGCTTGGATTTGAGGATAAGAACAAGAGCTCGGACTTCAGGGCAGCTTAGTGCTATTGCTTCAGTGATATGTGGCAGCTTCTGTGTGGAGAGCTCGGACTTGCCTCCTATAGAAGCTCAACATTTTAGTAATTACTGCCTTCTAAAGCTCGTATTGATGACAGGTGTGTAAACAACCTCAGATCTATGTGCTAACCTATGGCATATGGTTGAGGGCTAGTATTAAGCCTAGTATAACAACAAGTTGGAGCAACATAACTTGGAGGGAGACCACATTACTTGAGGAGGTCTGGAAAAGGCTATAAAAAGCCATCTTTGAGCAGACCCTTTGGAGCAAAATTGAAGAACAATAGCTATGAACATTGGAAGCTTACTTGGAACTTGAAGTCTTGATCAGTGCAGATCTTGAACACTTGGTGAGAGCAGCATTTGAGGTATATTTTAGAAGCAGATTTGAAGAATCTTATTTTGGAGAAGGATTGAAACCAGTAAACTAGGTGCAGACTTTGAAAAGTGTCTTGGAGGACCTATTGAGGAGCTTGCGGAGAAAAATCTTGTTGGGCAAGCATTGTTGAAGACACCTTTCAGAAGTTAGCTTGAAAACATTCTTGGAGACCTTGATTGAAGCCCTCATGGAGTGACCTTGAAGAAGGGCCCGTGTGTAGATTGAAGACATCTTGTGGAGAAGCCTATTAAAGACACCTTGAAAGATTCTTGAAGACATTTGAAGGACCTATAAGACAATCTTGGAGACATGATGCAGTGTTGAAGGGCCTCATGATGCAACCTTGAAGAGAAGTGATTGGGTACCATGAAGGACAGTGGAGACACCTTCATATGAAAAGATCAAGGTTGTCATTGATGACGTAATGTGGAGACTACAATGAAGACTAAGTGAAGATTGACAGGGCTCGTTGAAGAAGACATTGGGAGCCGTAAGTATAACCAAATATATCTTGACGAAATGAAGCAAGAGGTTGGAGCCTCATAGAGACAAGGTTGGTGCCTTGGAAGATAGGGCTGGAGCCCCGAGGCTAAGTTTGAAGATAGGGTTTGAGCCTCGAGACAGAGTCCCCTAAGAGACCAAAGTTGAGCTCGTGTACTGTGACATAGGTTGGGTTGGATCCCTTGAGGTTGGTGCCTCATAATTGACAAGGTTGGAGCCTTGGAAGTCCAAGTTGGTGCTTGGAAAATACAGGTTGGAGCCTAGGAGATTGAAGTTTGGTGTCTTCATCTAGGGTTGGAGCCCTACATATATTGTACTTTATTTATTGTAAAGAAGAAATTAATAAAATAATTTATTCTTATTGTTCATTTTGTGTTCCTTGAACAAAGATCTAACCGGGTAAAATAAAGTGCTCAAAGAAATAATTTATCTACCCTCTAAAATATTTCCAACAGGAACAACAACAATAGCCAAATAATGACACCCTAGCATACAAAATAACTTGATAGCTATATGGGATTTAAGGTTGTTGATTGCTTCAACCATCAATTAGTGCTAGGGTTTTGGACCCTCTAGAATCTTCTTGAAAGTCCACATATGATTATCCCCACGTCAGTAATGGGGGTTGATGTCGTATCCACTTGGTAGGTCAACTTGGTTTGGGGGGTGGGTGTGGTCATTTGCATGTGAACT
The DNA here is from genome assembly GCA_034641835.2 of Pinus albicaulis. Lineage (NCBI taxonomy): Eukaryota > Viridiplantae > Streptophyta > Pinopsida > Pinales > Pinaceae > Pinus > Pinus albicaulis. Next base: position 1,352,158,709 of record CM076572.1, on the reverse strand, counting down.
CCAATTAAGTTAAATTTTGCATTTTTTGAATGTTTTTGGTGCATAGAAGAACGACAAAGGGTTGGGAGGTAAGCTTGCAAATTTTTTACCATAATAAGTGTCGTTTGGTGCCTCAAATTGACACTGGAAGTTGTTAGATCCCAAATCATCATATTAGTACTTGCCCCTAAAATGGGCTCACAAGTCATTTTATTTTTATTTTTTCCACCTAAAAAGTATCAAGATAGATGAAAACCACAGTTCCTTGACTAAAATTACAAAATTATGGCTTGAATCGCCATGCACTACAAATCGCTATATGAGAAAATTGTGCTAAAAACCATAAAAAAACACATGCAAAAAACAATTAAAAAAAAAAAGAGGGTGCTGCCCTGAAATTCCCACCTAGGGGGCCCTTCGTACCCTTACGACCCCCATGAGAAGGGGGAGCTTTGACCCCTCGATTACCCCCACTCACAAGGGGAGCCACAACCTCCCTTGTGAACCCCCCCCCCCCCCCCGCCCTCCCCCCCAATGCACTTGATGCAACATATAATCGATGGGGCTAATCATGCAAAGTCTATAACACATACTCAACATTCTCCCACTTGTTTTCTTTGCATATAAGGGATGTATTTCTGGATCAACAATCTAGGGTAGTAATGTCTATTGTTTCTTTACACCAATATAACTTCTCAATGCTCACATGTTTTGTTAATAAATCTACAACATTTTCAAACTTTCCACATTTACTGGTAGTACCTTCTTATATTCAGTCACATCTCTCACAAAGTGATACGGAACATCAATATACTTTTCCTTAGAATTATAAGATGGGTTCTTCGCTAGGAATATTACACTCTAACTATCACAATCTATACCTACAACTTGCTATACCAAACCAATACTTGAGCACAATCTCTATAACTATACTGCTTCTTTGTTTTGCACAAGAAGTTGCCATATATTCAACATCTATATTTGAGAGTTCCACTACAAACTCTCTTGCTCATCCAAATAGATTAAACACATACCCACTTGTAGATATTTTGCAATCCTAATCTCTATTAGCCTACTTTACATGAACAAATCCGTGTATATTTAACACTCTTCACATTCTTGGTTTTTCTTGGTAACATATTCTATAACGAATAGTGCCACACAAACACCCGAAAACCCTCTTTACCCTTATGTAATGCTCCTTCCATGGTTTTGACATAAACTTGCTCAATACTTCCTTTGCATACATTAAGCTACTAATCACACTCGTATATGTACCACAAGACATGTCCTCTTCATCTTTTTGTATCTTGGGACACTGATTTGTAGATAAATTTACACTTACGAGAGTAGGGACCTTTACCAATTTTCATTCTTGCATATTAAACCTGTGCAATATTATCTTGACATACTTCCTCTGATTTAACTAGATTTTCTTATTTTTCCAGTATCTTTTAATTTCCATGTCCAAAATGAAATTTGTGGCTCCAAGATCCTTTATGTCAAATTTATAGGACAACATAGCTTTCACATAAGTCAAATGTTTTCCTTGTCATTTCCAATTAGCAATATATCATCCATATATAAGACCAAATAAATAATATGATTACCAAATAATTTGAAATACATACAATGATCCACTTTGCTCTTTATGAAGCTAGGTTCTAATATACAAGTATACATTTTTTTATACCACATCCTTGGTGATTTATTTAATCCATATAGAGAAATACTATTGACTCATATATCACCCACTTGTTTATAAATCATGCAAAATGTTACAAAGTTTATATCTGTGTTAAAATTTAAAACTAAAGTAGGTGTGGTCCCACAATAAAAGTTCGTTAGAAATATCTGTGGCACATTCTTTTATTGTACAAGAAGATCTTGATTAATTATTGTCCTTATTTATGCATATGATATCAATTTTGAAAAGAATGAGTCCATAACTGGTCAGTCATGATATAAAGTTGTTTCACATGTACACTATTATATGTTGCATTGAAAGGTGAAAAAAGTAGTCACATGACATCATGATTATTTACATTATGAGATAGGTATTGATATTTGATATGAAACACATACCAACTCCTTTATAGTGTGCACTTTACATTACTTGATAGTTTAGAATGACAATAGACATAGCATCATATATATGTTGGAGAAATTTTCAATAGTACAACCATAAAATCAATTATGAAATTCTCACATGGCGGAAAAAAGTTTATATATTAAGTTCATGCCAAGAGCTATCACATACATTCCTAACCTTCCATTGACATTTATCATAATATAAGGGGTCATATTGTTAGTCCCTGCCTCGACAAGGCTCTAGCAATCGATTTTCCTATTGACCACTATTAGTTTAATTCTAGTTTAATTGACTAGAATTAATTAAAGTATTTCTTATTTTAATTTTAAAAAATAATTGGTTAACATTTCATTCGACAAAAGATTGAATATCTTATTTCTAGCTTGGGGCCATCTTGTTGAGAATTTGGAGGGGTTATAAATTCTCTTCATGATAATTACTTGTGAGCTTGTTTGCTTATGTATTCTTCTTAGTTAATCTTTCATCAAGTCAATTACCAAAATGTACAGGACACAAATGTTTTAAGAGGAATTAATAATTTTATTGTAGGAAGGTAAATCACAAATTTACCTTCCTTTCACACTTAAGGATTCATCACAACCCTTGCGATATCTACACTGCAACCTTGTAAATATCTGCACTGTATTCTTCTCAAACTAGCTTCATCAATCCACAGTCTATGTCTTCTTGTCTTCTTGTCCTTTCCGCAATTTGTACCCTTTATTTTAGATTGATCTACATTCTTAAACCAATTATAGTTCCTGTCTTAAGTTTGCACTAAATCCGCAGACTGTCTTATGGATGACCAGAATTTCTCGTCTTGAATGAACCACATACTAGCTTATATATAGGAGTATACTTTTTGATTATAGGCCGACTCATTAATCTGACTTTGGGCCGACTTGTCCATAGTTTTAAGGCTGACATGAAAAGCTTTTTCATGAGGTATTTATTCACATAGATTCTAGCTTTGATTAGAGAGATGTCTTCACTGTATTTGGAGCTTAACTTCCAATGCTTTTTGATCTTGTCTTCTAGCTTGTTTGAAGGCTGTTTTGTGAGCTTCTTTAAAAGGTCTTGTATCATATCCATCTTGAACTAGATCCTTTCATGATTTTGACATTTTATACTTTTGTCTTCTTCTTTTCATAATTACACAGTCAACATGAAGACCGACCTAGTTACATTTTACAACACTCCCTCTTAACTAGGGAGGTATTCATATGGTTACATGATCATTTTCAAAATAAAGAATCTCATAAGAAAATCTGGATTGGTAATCGCATCTGTATAGCATCATATCAACCAGCATTGTCCTAGTGCAAGGCCTTGACTAACAACCCCATATCTTCAACGAGACAACGGGCTTCAATGCTAGCGAGACACATGACTTATCGACACCTTCGTCATTGTCTCTCCAAGGTACATACTCCACCCGGGTGTTCCCAAAGTATGACCTTCTTGGACTATTCTTATCTTGGGTAGCTAGCCCTAAAAGAATATCGATTCCCGACTAATCTTATCTTGAATGCCCTAAAACATTATCAAAGAGTATCGAATGCCAGATGATTACCCAATCCTCCATTTTTTCTTCCCAAGACCATAATGATGTGTCTATCTCTCCCTCTCAACTAGGGAGGGCCTATTCCATAAGGGAATGTACTCATTCCTATATGAGGAATGTACCTAAGCTCATCCTTAGGAATTACCAAGTTTCTTCCAAGTAAGAAACTTACCATCAGGCTCCCTCTTAACCAGGGACCTCTAGCAGCAATGGTGAGACACCCAGCTGCTCATGAAGAATTCCTGTTCTCGATGTCATGAATTTCGATATTGAGGAATCTCCAACTTTTTAGCTTCATATGGCATAGATCATCCATCACTTCCATCCTGAGTCATGTCAGCTATCAGAGTGATTCATCATACTTCCTTTATCTAGTCCATTGTTGTGCCATGCTGCTTTCCTTCGAATCATTTCCAAGGATCATACATCCTTTCTTATGATTAGCAACCCTGCACAGATTCATCCAAATAAACATATTCATATTAAATTTTAGAACGAAGGTTACCTCAGTGATGATCTTTCACCTTGACATCTTCCTATAGGCATCAGTATCCTTCATACAGATTGACACATCTCCTAATGATATGTTTTTTCTAAGGGTTTACAGACTTTTGCCAGAGTCTACATATCTTCCCAGGAGATCTTCTAGTCACATCTACTTGGCCTCTGAATGATACTTGTCTCACGACATAGTTGCATTTCATGATCTCTTCCTTTCTGCACATTTTCCATTTCTAGGAACTTTCAACAATCACCTCATATACCATGAGGACATATTATGCTGATTTCATCTATCTGTGCACTGAGAGATACTATTTTATAGTTCATACTTCCTGCAACAATATAACATGACATTGCAACATCCAATGTCAGCATATAAATATATACATACCTCATACCTTTTTCCCTTGAGTCATCCTGTAGCAATTTTTAGGAATGAATAGCTTCATTCCCTTGGCTTGTTTCATCAATATGTCATCACATCCCAGAAGTATGTTTCTATGATGACCCTTGTTCTTGATGACTTCTTTCTTGAGGTTTGTCAAAGAGATTTTTCCCGGAGCTGACTCACCAGGAGTTCCTGCCATGCTTAGATCAAGATGCTACATTGCTTCCTGTCATATAACCAATAGAAATCAATACTTTATAAGTTTGCGTGATTTTCCTTGAATCTTATTTTATTTCTCTTATTGAGATTGTCCCTTTAGAATCATCTTTCTTGTAATTCCACAACTTCCCTTTTTCCTTCTGAAAATGTTTGAGTCTTTTACCCTTCAACATTTTTTCCCTTGATTCATCTTTTTCCATCTAGTATAGAGACCACTAGTTGAATGAGGTAATTTTCTTGTCTATTTGTTACGTTGTCCATATTATTGTCTTTTCTAGATCTCACAATTGAGATCTTATGAAGATATCCCTTGATTCTTTGATACCTCAATTTTGTGCAAATATGGTCTAAGTTACATAACCTTATTTATTGCATAGAATAGTTCTTCAAGGACTGTGACTATTCTCCTCATGCAAGGATTCTTGGTAACCCAACCAGCTTATAGATCTCCCTGCAAAAACAAAGTCACTTAACCAAATTTGATTATAGAATGAAAAATACTTACTTGATAAGTGCAGATAAAGTCTTTGGCTTGATTTCTTCGATGGTGGAGAAAAGATGTGTTAGTGATTTCTCTTTGAATGATCTTCTTGAAGGGTAAGGATTAGATCTTTGTTCTAATGTTGATAAAGCCTTCTTTTCTGCACTCTTCTATACCAGTCCTAGGAAAGCTTGGTTCGTATTAGACTCCTTTTCCAGCACTTATAGCCTCGACCTCTTACAGTCTTCTTATCCTTGATTCCAATAAAAAAATCTTTCTTACTTTGATGTATATATTTAGTTCTTCTCTAAGTTATCTAAAATATGTTAGCTCAAAACCGAGATCTTTAGCACATATTGCAACCTTTCAATCACCCTTGTCTACACTGTATGGTAGACCTGTATCTCACTAAAGAAGTCCGCAGCCTAACTGAAGTATAGACATATAACCCTTATATTTCCTTGACCCAATTACTGTGATGCACGATGCTAAAGTGACTTGTCTTCTCGCACTGTTTAGCTTCTAATCATCATCCTTAACTTTATAGATGTTATCTGAGATGTTTTACACTCAAAACATATATGTGTGAGAGCCTTCTCTCTTCGCTGATCTATCTCCTTACTTTGCACCGAATCCGCTGACCTTATCTTCACAATTTATCATAGAACTTGCTTGAACTTTTTGTGTACTAATGATGTTATTGTCTGTTGAGAATTTGCATCGAACTTGTATCAATACCACCGAGCTTGTATCTCTGCAATAGCACCCAACTTCTTCTTTGTAAAAGCACCAAACTTTTTCTCTTTGAATTTGATCTCAAACAGTAACTTTTCTCTAATTCAAAAATCTTTTTGTCAATAAGGTGATCTTCTTTTGCCATACCTATGATACCATGTTGAGAATTTGGAGGGGTTATAAAATCTCTTCATGATAATTACTTTTGAGCTTGTTTGCTTATGTATTCTTCTTAGTTAATCTTTCATCAAGTCAATTACCAAAATGTACAAGACATAAATGTTTTAAGTGGAAGTAATACTTTTATTGTAGGAAGGTAAATCACAAATTTACCTTCCTTTCCACACACTTCAAAATTCATCACAACCCTTGCGATATCTGCACTGCAACCTTGTAAATATCCGCACTGTATTCTTCTCAAACTAGCTTCATCAATCCGCAGTTCTTGTCTTATTGTCCTTTCCACAATTTGTACCCTTTATTTCAGATTGATCCGCATTCTTAAAACAATTATAGTTCCTGTCTTAAGTCTACACTAAATCCGCAGACTGTCTTATGGATGACCAAAATTTCTTGTCCTGAATGAACTGCAGACTAGCTTATATATAGGAGTATACTTTATGATTATAGGCCGACTCATCAATCTGACTTTGGGCTGACTTGTCCATAGTTTTAAGGCTGACATGAAAAGATTTTTCATGAGGTATTTATTCACGTATATTCTAGCATTGATTAGAGAGATGTCTTCATTGTATTTGGAGCTTAACTTCCAACGCTTTTTGATCTTGTCTTCCAGCTTGTTTGAAGGCTGTTTTGTGAGATTCTTTACAAGGTCTTACAACATATCCATCTTGAACTGGATCCTTTCATGATTTTGACATTTTATACTTTTGTCTCCTTCTTTTCATAATTACATAGTCAACATGAAGATCGACCTAGTTACATATTACAACACATATGTCCCATGTCAACAATAAATTTTGCTAACCCTAAGGACTCACCAATGTTCATGGCCATAATGATTTTCACAACAACTTTCTAAAAATGATCTTCTAACCTGAGCTTCTTGACAATTTGTACGACCAATGGCTTTCTTGGCATTGGAAAGTGGGTTTTGTTGGTGGGATGCTGCATAAATATTACCCTTTTTTTGGTCCACCACTAGGAACTCCCACACCTCAAACTCTCTTTCTCTGTTTAGTGACATATCACAAATCTGTTTATTTCTTCTATACTTTCTTTTAATGTGTTGAAGCTTAAATACATATTTCATCCTTAGTCAACATCATGAGTTAGGGTTTGGTTGAATGTTTTAATTTCTGCAGGCAAAAGCTTCAGTAAGTTCAAGACATTTCAAAACTTCACCAACTTGGTTAAGCATCACATAAACTTGTTTTAATGGAGTTACAAAACCTTGCTTCTATAGAATCAACCTTGATTTGTCCTGTGTCCTTTTACATGCTCCTCACCATCGTTCTTTCACATTGCCTTCTACTTGCTACAATGTTGGTTGCCACCATCATGAACTGCAAAATCTTGTTGCACCTTAACCATAAAGCGGATGAGAGTTCTTGTGTTTATGGAGGACAACAACCAATCATCCACCTCAATGGGTGGGCGTTACTATGAGTTCTGTTATAAGCTAATGTGCAAGATTCACTATAATTGTTGTTTTGAGATTTTTGTCAATTAAAAGAAATGCAAATATCAGGTTATATAATTTGAGTATAATTTAATTATAAATTTTGGGATATTAAAAAAAAATAACAAAATATTCTAAACTCTACTGTAAACATAAAAATTATACACAAAGTGCTGAAGCTATAGTTGTTTATACTTTGATAAAATTTTGACTCAGTCCTTCAATTTGCATACATCAGACTCTTGTTCCTTTTCTCTTGTCTTATTGTTTCAAATTCAATTAGAGTTGTGGAAGCGTGTTGCAAGTTTGTAATTTTTAAAAATTGGAGAGAAACTTTTCACACATCACTGGTTGTATATTGATTGATCAATATGCAGTTTCGACTTCGTCAAATCATTACAATCCCACATAACACATTAACTATATATATATAATCTATGACTTTGGATGGAAACAATATCAGAATCATGATGCTAATCTTATGTTTTATTTGTAAGCTTAATGAATGTATATATTAAAGTCTTTCGAATAAGTCAATTCATTGCATTAGAATACAAAATTTGTACTCATAATTATATTTTTACAGTGGAGAAAAAAGGCAATAAATGATGTATAATGCCAAGTACGAAAGAATTATTATGCTTTCAGAGTCCTAGGGTAAGCTTGTAAAAGAATATCAAATTTTAGAATATTTAATGGACATAATCCAAGTGAAACAATTGACTTTAATCATGTATATTAAATTTATGAAATATTTCGATTTCCATGAATGTATCGACAAAGTCTCATTGGCATATTTAATGGTGCAATTAGTGCTCCAAGACTTCATTATTTATCGATACTTTGTCGTCCTTTTTTGTATTGTCTTTTGTCTTACCACAACATAGTCAATATATATAGAATATGTCTATGATGATACGAAAAACATAGATGTGAATTAGGGATTATGGTAGAGCCCTGAAAATTTTCTAAGCTTTATTGTTGATGAACTCTTTGGAGTTTGTGAACAAACATAATCTGAGCTAATCATGCTCTTCCATTTGGGGAACTCTTGTAATACTCCGTACATGCTAGGATATACTATCGTCTCAAATGTCCCACATATTTCAGCTTGCATTGAGTAGTTGCACCAATATCTTTATAAGAAAACTAACTAATACATAATAAGATAACAATATTTGTATATCTGTTTCCCACGACCTCGCTTTATGCAATGCTTTGTTTTGTTATTTCCAAGCGCAAATTCCAATGGGACAATGATATATATATATATATATATATATATATATATATTTGGGTTTTAACTATATATTAAATTTAGATTAAATTATATTGCTAATATTTATTATTTTTAGCCTGAGCATATATATTTTTTTTCTAAAATATTATGTAATAAAAAATTAGAAGTACTTATTCAATTTAAAAAGTTAGCATTCTATTTTTCAAAATTTAGTTTAAATAATGAAAATTTGAGTTTCATTATTCAATATTTTTTTCATAATATTTATGAGACATTTCACTAGATTAATAATATATAATTTAAATCATTTAGTAAAATATAATTTAAGCTAATGGAAAATTGTATCAAAATAACGAAGTTGAGTTTTTTTATCTTTAATATTTAAAATTTTAACTGTATATCGATATCTCATTGCATGAAAGCAGAAAGACTCATTTTGGATTTCCGGAAGCATTAAGCCTCCATAATCGGTTAAAAAAATCAAATCCTTGATAATTGTAGAAGTTGTGGGCTCTGACATGATGAAAAAGAAGATCCTAGCAAACCTTTGGCCTACTTTCGGAGGACTATTGGAAAAATTTGTTACTTTATCTTTTTCTTAGGGTGCCTTGTATATATCGTGGATGAATATTGCAAACCACCTTGACCTTGGTGCCCAAACTAATCGGATTTTGTTCATTATCAGTAGAACTAATGTACCCGTGGTGTTATACAATATTTACACAGTAAGATTTGACTTCTACATGTTATGTTTGTAATTATACGTATAAAATTTAATTCATGGCAACTGATGCAAAGGAGCTAGGTTGCCAACTAGGTTTTGGATTGCCCTTTCAATGACCCTCTCTCTATTTTCTGATAACTCTTGCCACTGGAAAAGTGCTTGTCACAAATAACGTGATTCCACATAATTGACATGCTAATACTACCACAATACTACATATGGTTATAAATAGTTTTTTCTTTTCTCGCTAGTATAAAGAGTTAGCATTATGATTTAGCTTACTTATTGATGCAAATATGAAAATTATGTACAAGAATATTGAATATTGGGTTGAAGAGAAATATAAACAACACAACTAAATAAATTATGATGTTTCTAATAGTATCAGATTTGAATTTATTTTCTCTCTCTCTCTCTCTCTCTCTCTCTCTCTCTCTCTCTCTCTCTATATATATATATATATATATATATAATGGGTAGGAATTGCGCTGCATCCAACAACACTTGTTAAAAGTGTGTTGCTACACTATGCAAAAATTATTGTTAGTGAGGCAATAATGCATTAAAGTGATGAAGGAAGGTTGTAAATAATTTTATACTACGTATGGCACCATATGATACCCTATGAAAAGAATACAATATATTGAAATGTTATATGAAAAGGTTTTTTTTTTTTTTAAAGTATAAAATTGGTGGTATATCATAATATATGTCTCACATATGTTGATGCCATTTCAAGGGTTGTATTATTTTGAATGAAATTTATCAACCATTAATATTAAGACTTGACATTCGTACAAGTATTAGATAATTCAATGATATTGTTGATGGATTTTGTTAAGTGGGCATGGACATAAATGCCATGCATTAACTCTAAAAAAATGGGCACTATTATCAGTAAAATTGTAGTGTGACACTTTTGGAATCCACTAGGGTTGAACCTTGCATGTTCATTTGGTCATTTTTGAATTTTGGAAGTAACTTTGGTTTTGCATTATGGTTTCAATTAAATTCAAGATTGGGTCATTCTGCAAAGAATTTTAGTTGGATTTAAGCTCAAGTCTTGCATAGAGAGAAATTCTAGGTGAGGTAAGTACAAATGTGGTTTTGAAAGACTCACTGTAATTATATTTTGTTGATAAATGTGTTAACTTGGCCCTGTTTAGTTCATTGTTGAGTATGCTTCTTATTTTTCCTCCTATCTTAGAAAATGTTATTTTTTCTATGAAGCAAAGTTATATGGCCATAATTTGTGTCTATAATGAATTGGCTTGTATTTGGAAAATATGATTATGAGGAACTATCATAGAAGAATTTACACCGAAGTCTCATTTGGGGTTTCCATTCTATCTTACTATCATTTTTCACTTTTTTTAAAAACTTTTTATACCTTGTTTTGTTGATTGTTCATGTATGTTGAAGGAAATTTCTTGTAAAGTGCATAATAAAGGTTTAAGCTAGAAATGCTGCTCAATACTTGGGAGAAATACAATATGATTATACTATTTATTTCTTGTTGGGTTATAAGAATATGGGAAAAGAGAACAAGTTTTTACCCATTGTAAAATATGGTTTTTCACTCATATATTTGTACGGCTTGAACTTGGGTCAATTTTTTATGATTGTGTGGTTATTCCTCATACTATACCCTGAAAGAAAACATAAAGTTGTAGTAACTAGTTAAAAGTGAAAATGTTGTTCTCATTCAACATATTTACTATTGAAGTTTGTAACTACGACCATTCTTCATAATGTATATTTGAGCCCTTAATGTATTTGTAAGCATGTTCATCATGCTAGAGACAAAAAGGAAAATATTAAAGGACATGTTCTTCATGTTGTTTGTAAAAGAGAAAAAAAATTGAATTTACAGAAGTTAATTTTTTGGCTCCAAAAGATGAAGTCAACCTCCTCTTAATCAGATTGGCCCCATTTAAGTGTTCAAGTCGGTCCAACCCTCAATTTCACTCATTCAGCTAGCAAGAAGAGTATTTATAAGCCATTCAACCTCCTTGCAAAGCATGAAATTAGATCTCTTATGCGGTTATAATTCAGATCTCTTTTAAAACATAAATCAAGTCAAACTTGAAGAAAAATAAGGGATAAAGAAGGGAAAATTCAAGGCATAGTAAATAACTAATTTCTCTGTCAAAATACAAGACCGAATCTCTGTGGAAGATCACTATTGTAGGAATTTTTTTTATTGAAGGACAAGTCTCCATGATGAAGGATTAGATCTCTGTGATGACACCTTATTTAAGAACCAAATTTTGTGGAAGAATTCTTTATGAAAGGCATCATGATCAAGCTTATCTAGAACAAATTATGAGGCCAAAGTGATAGCCTAGCAGAGTATACCAAATCAAGTTCAATGGGCAGTTTAACTTGACAATGATGGAGTTGGACCAAGTTTTCCCATGTTTCTTTGATGTTCAGTTTGACCTTATATATGAATACTTGTCTAGTAGGTGTATCTTTGTTGCAATGAATAATTACTCCATTGAAAAGGTTCTTGGGTTTTCCCCCATGTGGGTTTTCCCTGGGAAAATACTTGTGTTCATGTGTGGCTATCTCTTTACGATCTTATTGGTATGTTGTTTTATTGTTGAAGTTCTGTATGTAATTTTTTTATGATGAACAATGAATTTAAGAAAAGATCAATCAAAAGAAAAATCATAAGAAGCTATTATCATATTAGAGGACTCTTGAAAAGACAACACAGGATAAAAGCTTGGGCATAAGATAAGCATAAAAAAATAGCATAAATATTCCCTATTTTCTAAGGTCAAAACATCTATGAAGCCCTAGCTAGAAATTCTAGGAAGATCAGAAGACTGAAAAATATGAGGAGGACTGAAAGCCTCATAAATCTCCAAAGGCCAAAAGGACCTCGAAAGAAAGTTGTAAAGGGCCAAAAGTATTAGTAGGCTTGATAAAAAATTGAAGCCCTAAACATTCGACTGAAAATATAAGAACTTCATAGGTTTGAATTACATCCAAGGAAAATAAGTTCGATCATATCCTAGATGCAAATTTTTAAATTTAATCTCAGATAGCCTGAAGTTATTATATTACCTTAGGAGGTCTAAGGAACCTCAGGCTGTGACAAAAAATGATATAAAGACCAACCTATAATTGTTTTTGTCTCAAAGGATCATAAAGGCTTAGGCCACAAATCCAAAAGATAGTGACATAAAGATCTCATGAATGACCTTAGAAAATCCTAGGAGCATGGAAGAGCTTGCATTCAGTTCTTACTTTGATTTATAACTTGTTTATGAATTGTAATGTAATTATGGTTGACCACCCATCTCCCCACCGAGGGTTGGGGTTCTAATCCTTGAGGAATTTTCATACATATATTTTCCCATCCATTGGATGAACATCCACGGTGAGGGATGCACCCCTTTGCCCCATTGGGGGTCAAGGGCCCCAAGCCCTTACATAGTCATAACATCTCTTGTGATCCATGTTAACACTCTAATAATTATAAATTTGTGAGTTTTTTTATTTAAAGTCTAAGAACATTAGAGGTAACCACATACCAACTTTTAAACTCTAGGATATAGCCTTCCTAGGGTTTAGAGAGGGCTCTCTCTTTAAGATTTAACTTTATTTTAATTATAAAATATTAGGCTAATTATGATTGTGAAATTTGGTTTGGTTTGATTTCGTTTGGTTTGGTGGGAAAAATCACTTAATGAGATGGATAGTGGGAGATCTGTTTTTCCATTGGGCTAAGGAGTCAAAAGTCAAGCAGACAGAACTAGGATCAAGGTCAAAAAGTCAAATGTTTTCAGGGTAAGATAGACAAGTCTTTGAAGAACTTAGAAGGCTGTTTGGTGAAGTGGTTTGATCGGGATAAAGAGAAATCAAGGATTCTTTGATTTGAATAAGGAAGGAGTAGACAGGGGTCATTCAAAAGAGGGAGAAATTAAGGGTTCCCTACTCTAGAAATCAACAGAAAACATAGAAATGATAAACAATTAAAGATAGGGTTCTTTTAACAAATCTTGTAATAATACTCCTAAATTATCATTCAAATTTAGAGAACATATATGGATGCATGTAAACATAAGAAGATAAACAAATACAATAGAAAATACTTCACTTCAATGGCTCATCACATGAATCCTGAAATATGATGCTAGATGATTTGATCCAGACTGCTACTCGAACTTGCAACAAAAAGCCTTCAAGTATAGCAAAAATGACTATAGAAATCTTCAACTATTTATTCCACAATAATACTTCAAAAGATGAAGTATATATACAAAAATGTTTACGAAATATCCTAGAATGCTTGTAGGAATTATCTAAGGAAAAATAAGTATCTTTTACAACAAAATAGTGATAGCTACTTAACAAATCAACAAGTTGTCCTATTTATCCAAATAAAATATATATATTTTTTTGGAATGGGTGTAACTGGTTTCCTTGTTGTCCTCTTTGTTAGCACAGATATTTCAAATCTGTTTTGAAATATTATCTTCTTTATCTTATACTATTTCATCTTATACTCTTTACCTTTGATACTCTTTAACCTCTGTAAAAACTGCCTTACTGCTGTAATAAATTATGTTTTGACTCCGAAAAATCAACAAACTGTTTTATCCCTTTTCTATACATTTTGACTTCTACAGTAAATCAGTGAGTGATTTCCAAGCTTCATCATTAGGAATTTTTATCTTTTTTAGCTTCCTAAAGTTCTCATCTGCCTCAGTGTATTTAGCAAATGTTGGCTTTATAACAAAAAGGTGTTTTATCTCATGCTGAAGATAAAAAAAATCTTCAAAACTTTTATGTAAAACGTTCCCTCTAGGAATTCCTTGTCCTTCTGTTTTGTCAACTTGCTCTATTGCATAATCTCTAATATTTTTGTTGTAGTCCTCCTGTGGCATGAGTTTATCATTAATGAACAGAATGTTAGGAAAACCTCTTTGCCTCAAATTTTTGAACTTAACCATAAACTTGGTTATGGCTATGTTCATGTTTTCATAGTTTTCCTCTAACTGCTTCATTAAATTCTTCTTTGAAATGACTTTCTTTATCTCAAGGATTGTCTCTGTTCTATCAATAATTTCTATTTCTTCAAGTTCTTGCTTGTTCTTACTGTTAAGGAATTTGATTAGTTCTAGGGCTTGCTCAGGTTTGTCACTTATCTCATCTTTTGTTTTCTGAATCTCTGCTTGTGTTGCCTTCATTAAATCCCTCTGCTCATATATTACCTGGATTGATGGCTAAACATCATTGATGGCTTCAATGATTATAATCGATAACTGATTCTTCACATAAGACACTGGCTCTTTCAAGGTTAAGTTCTTTTGTAGATTTTTCTACTCAGTATTTAACCTGTTAGCCCTTTGTTCATGAGTTTTAGCATTGATTTGGGCTAGCCTCTTGGTGTCTTCAATATTTTCAATTACTTTCTTCAATCGATTGATTTGATTGGTTTGAAGTGACATTTCCTCCACGGCCTTAACTAGTTTACTAGCCTAATCTGTTGGCTGCACTATTGATGTAGATTACTATGTAGCTGAAGTAGTGGATGAGGTCACTGGCACTACAGTGACCATTGGTACTTTGGGTACCAAATCTTCTGCAAGAATTGAAGGCACAGCTGTAGTAACCATGGGAATTATTGTAGGAGTTTCTTGTGCTTTGGTAGTTTCTCTTTCATGGACAAGCTTGTCCGTTTGGATTTCCATTTATTTTATCTGTCTTGTTAATTGTAGAATTAAATTCATCATATCATATTTTTTGGATTTGCTCTTGAATTATTTCTTTGCCTTGTGGATGTTCATTTGGTGGAAGCTTGAGTTGTTTCCTCAATGCTGCAATATCAACATTCTTTTTCTTCACTAACTCTTATGTAGCTTTGACATTGGCAGGATCATATCCTACTTGAATAACCAACTCTTCTAAAGACTTAATACTGAGAGCTTTAGAATATGAGGAAGCCTTATCAACCTTCATTTGATATCTCATGTTTATTATTGTATTATGAAGCTAGTGGACACTCATGGCATTTATAGTTATGGTAGAATATAACATCTCAGAAGTTTTCCTATGAAATTCAATTTGATCTAGTACATGGATACTTTCTGTTGGCAATTTAAGATCAACTTTCTTGTAATCTGCCACTGTCTTGGGAGTCTTGGTTGTTTCTTGAAAAACTAACATAATCAAATTCTTGTTTAAACAATAAAAAAGCTGATAAAAGTCTGTTCTGGATACCTGGTGTTTGCTTCAAATACTGAGAATAAATCTCATTTTTTATTTCTTCATTCTTTGTCTTAATCTGCTTATATTTCTCCCTGATATCAATATCTTTTTCTTCTGCTGTCTGTGAGGAGGATGCCTCCATACTCTGTTTCCTTTCAATTACCCGTGTATTGGAATTATCAGGATGTTCTTCATTTAAAATCTCTGTTGCTAGCTCATTTGTAATGAGTGTAGCTGCATCTTTGTTTATCCATGGAACATCTGTATCTTCAACTTCTATGGTCTCTTTGTTTTTATCAACTGAATTGAGCTTAGGCTTTTTGTTATACCTGATTTTAAACCTAGTCTCAGTGATTGTCTCAGCAATGTATGTACCTTCTTCTCTGAGTCTCTTAGTAGCTTTCTCTCCTTGATTTGTAGTTTGCAAGGTGTGACTAGTATCACCTTGTTTAACTTCTTCTACCAAGGAATTGTCTAGCCACTCTATTTGATTGAAATATTGCTCAATCTCTGGTTTTTTCTCATGAATATAAGGTGTTAGTTTGCACTTAACCCTCATTTTGCTTAATATTCCTTGTGGCCCAGAATTCCATGAGAAGCTTTCTTCAAATCTGTACTCAAGTAACTGTTTTGCTGCTCCTTGTTTTGCATCTCTGTGATTACAAATAAATGGTCCCACCTAATTCTTCAACTTAAATTGGGTCTTCTTTTTGGCTACTAGGAAGTTGATAGAATCAGAATTTAAGATTTTCTTGATATACTCCAAGGAAAAAATTCTCATTGGCACATACTTAGGAAGTTTATAGGGTAACATATTGGACCCAAAAACCCTGATTTATGTATGGTTCTGATATAAGTACCAATCTCTAGTTCTTGTTTGTTGTAATAGATGTAGAACTTTCTTTATTTCATTGTTGATTCTTGGCTCGACTGTGTTTGTTAACATGTTTATCAGTAGATGGATAAAGTAATATGAAAACTCTGCATAACTGAACTCTATGGACTCTTTTCTGATCAAAGAAGTCCAAAAGATGACAGAAAGTGGGTTCTCTTCAATATCAAGCTTCTAAAGTGTTATTGGAAACTTGTCTCGTTGGGAATATAAGAACACATGGAACATAAAGGATGTATACCTAAATACTCCTTCAGTTGGAAATTTGACAAGCTGATCATGGATATTATCAACTATATATTCAACATAATTGAAAATGACAGAAGGAGTTTGTCATTGTGCAAAGGTAGATAGAAAACCTAGGATTGACTCATCTATAAAATACCTTAGGATAAAAGACAACATGCCTAAAACCTTTAGTAATTTTTGAAGTAGAGTAAGGAGGATTGATTTGTGGAATTTCAACATGTAAAGGTATGAACACTTGAAAAATTTGGAACCTTTTTGGAAATTCAAGACCATTGTAAAGCTTTGTGAGTGCTTCAATTGATAAGGGAAAAACTTTGGGATCAGGTTTGAGTTGTAGCATCTGATTTATTGACTCAACAATAATTGTGAACAAGATTTCTTTATTTGCATTTACAATTGCTCTATTATTAGGAGAATAATGGGTCTAACATAACCTAATAACCTCTAGACATCGATGGGTGAGTGGAACAACATATTTGGGTAGGTTTGACTGCCAAATTTGGACTTCTTCAACTTGATCCAATGAATTTTCATAACTCCAGTAGTGGAGGTCTAAAAAATTGAATTATACCACCTGATCTGCTATTTTATAATCCACATCTGCTAAAGGTGTATGTTCAATGTCTACAACAGGAGGTTGTAGAGGATTTACAATAATTGCATTCTTGGAGAACATAGCTGGATTTGATTTTGACATTTTTAGGCTTTCTGGATAACTGAAACTCTATATTTGGGCTTTTTTGGACTCTTTGTAAGATTAAATTGTTTACAGAAGTGTTTTTGACTTTGACAGAGGTTCTTTGGATAAAAATAAGAACAACTTGGTTTTCTTGGAGTTTCAACCTTCAATTTGGCTTTCAACTATTCTTCAGACTCTTTTACAGGTTTAGAGATAAGAAACAAGGGTTTCTTATGCTTTTTTGAGACAAATAGGACTAAAACAGGTTAAAATTGGGTGTTGAAAGGTTGAGGTTACCTGTAAAGGATTTCTGGGAAAATTTGAAGTTTTATAAGGTCTGCAAAGACTGAAAATAAGTTCAATTTTTAATTTAAAACCAGTTTACAGTATTGAAAACAAGGTTTTATAAAATTTTTGATAGGGAATTGATCCTTTTTAGGAAACTACAAGGTCTTTCTTTAGGTAAATAGGCTTTACTGGGCTTAATTCTTTCATAAATTCCTTTTAAAATGATTACATGTTTGTTTTCTTTGGAAAATACCTGTTTCTGCATGTATTAGGTCTTTCAAACAGGTTCTGAGGCATAAAACAAGCTTTTGATGGCTTTGAAGGTCTCTAGAAACAATCTGGAAGCTTTCCAGTAGTCTATGACAGTAAATGCAGAGATTTTATCTTATTTTATGGGCGTAAAACAATGTACAAGTCTTCTTCTTTAGTCGGGATGAACGCACACAAATAACACAGAAAAGGTTTTGATAGAGGTTTATATGGTTTTTAGGTCAAAAGAGTTATGCATTTAATGGTGGTCATGTCGAAATAGAGGGCGGTTTTGGTCTTCAAAGGCATAAAACCAGAGGTGGTTATCGCGTGGTTTTGGGCGGTAAGTGGTTTTGGTTGGATCGAATGCGATCCAATAAGCTATTCCCGCGTGGAGGAGAAAAAAGGATATAAAACCACCCATTTCGTAGAGTTTGAAATGGGTTTTGATCTCGCAGTTTAAAATGCAATATTCATTTTGGATCGTCGAATTGGAGGGCATTAATGCAAACGGTGAAGATTGAATTTTGGAGTTGCTCGACATTGGGGTATGGGGCCCAAGTTTTGTATTATGTGGCGGGGTAGATTTTTATCATTTAAAACATAGTTTTGAACGTAAAACTATGTATTATTTGATTGGCAGGGTAATATTTATATGGTTAAATAAAAAAATAACAAATGTTTAATAACCAATGGCACGAGATATACAATACATGGCGTATAAAACATTTACATGTGTTTTATAACCATTTGAAGCGAGATTTAATTTATATGATATAACGTTTAACCTATGGGGAATATGGCGGGGTTTATTTCGACACATGGGATATATAAACCATAGGTTAACATTAAAAAATGGGTTTTTTGGGATATTTGAATAATGGATTTAATAAATTATGGAAAGGGTATTATAAAGGGATTTAATACTTTAGGTTAGAAATTAATATGAAATGAGATGAAATGAATCAAAATACATAGAATTTAAACTAAGTAAAGTGTAAATCGGCATTTTAGCATAAAATTATTCCATTTTGATTTTTACACATAAACTTAGGATAAAATGTATTTTGTAGGTTTTTTAAGTGTTTTTGGATGAAAATGAAATTATTTAAGGGGGATTTTAATTTTTCTAAGCAAAAAGGTTTTTTACTTAGGAAAAGGGTGAATATGCTAATAAAATGGGTTTTCATTTAGGGAATCCAATAATTTTAACCAATCAATTATCAATCCTTGGGTACGGTCCCAACAGAAGTCAGAGAAATGCTCTGAGCCTCTTTAACTGAAGGTTTAGAATACTGGATCATTGTGGGGGAGGGGAAATTAGTAACTTGCCCGATGATGCTTTATTACATGTCTTGCATAACTACTTTCTACCTACACACCATTATTCTAACATTTTTTACTTCATTTGTATGGGTGCAATTAAGCTTGCAAGCCTGAATTCATTTTTATTTCAAAGCATAAAAACTATCTGAGTCTAACCTTATTTCATCCAAGGGCTCAGATTAAACTGTTGAGCTCCTTGTTTATTCTCTAACTATTTACTGATTTGTCAAGTTTAAATTTTTTGACATATCTTTATTCTCTATCTAAAACATGAAATTCAAAGCATGAAAAGTTAAGATTAAGCTATTTAACTGATCATGGATTATGGAATTTTGGACAATCTGCACACAATCATTATTCTTGCAGTAAAATTAAATAGTAGTGGCATTTTGACAAGATCACTTTCATGTCTTGTTTTATCTCTTTTTTCTTTTAGGGTCCATTTTTTTTTTTTGATATTTTCTTTTCAAGCCATTTGATATTTATTTTAAGACTTTACCTTCTTTTCATTTTTTATTATTTTCAAACATGGGAAAACAACTTGCAAAAAGCAAGGTATGTACATATTTACAAGACTCTCAAAGTCAATTAAAAAATTATGAACTCTATTATTATAGGACCCTAATAATGGCTTCACATGGGGATGGCATTTCTTGGTGAAATGTCAAGAACTTCAAGACTAGTAGCCTTTGAATTTTGACTAAGCTAACCTTGTAAGTGTCTTCTGATCTCTACAATTATTTATACTTATGATATTTTACCTTTCAAAGCTTAGGGCCTTCTCTTCGGGCTTCAACGTTGTTAGGAAAACATCCAATCCAATTTAAATCTTCAATGTATATGTGAAATGGTCAAAGTAAATAAAACTAACTATTTGTTATCTCTGAGGAGTAGTAGTGCTTCAACATTCTGCCATTTACTAGTCCATCTAGCATATCTGATCCATCCATTTCTTTCAAAAATAAAGCATTGTTACCTCTGTAACCATAAATAACATAGGGTCATTTCCATAGAAAATCAAATTTTCCATGTTTACCTTTATCTTCTCTTCTTGAATCCCATTTTAACACTTTATCTCCAATGTAAAAATCATCTTATTTACTCTTTTTGTTAAAAAAATTCTTTATCTTATCCTGGATCACTTGAGACTTAATATAAACCTCTTCTCTTGTTTGTTGCAAGTGAATGGTTTGATTTATCCTTCTTTGAATGTCATTTGTTTCAACTTGTAATTCTTGGATAATCTTCATTACTGGTACTCCTAAGGAAGATGGAAAAACAACATCCATTCCATAGACAAGCTGGTAAGGAGATGTACCAATAGATTTTTTGGTGTTAAGTATATCTGCCCATAAGGCATTGAATAACTTCTTGTTCCAAGTATTTTTGTTATCTTTTAGTAACTTTTTGATGATATTTACAAGGCTCTTATTTGAAGATTCAACAAGGTCATTACCTTGAGGGTAATATGTAGTAGAATGGCCTAGGGTAATGTGATATTTATGGAAAAAATCAAGCATTTTTTTAGATTTGAATGCAGCAGCATTATCAGTAATTATCTTTTGGGGACATCCAAATCTTGAAAGTATGTTTCTTTCTAAAAAAGAGATAATGACAATGTCATTGGCTTGCCTAGAGGGTATGGCTTCAATCCACTTGGTAAAATAGTCAGTGGTTGTCAGAATCCACTTGCATTGGGCTGATGATGGGGGGTTAATTTCACCAATGAAGTCAAGACCCCATTGTTGAAATGGGTTTTAAGGGCAGGAGTAACAATTTTTTCTTACCCTCAAATATTTAACACTTGTGATAGGAGGTCACATACCTTTTTACATCTGCAAAAAAGGTAGGCTAGCAAAAACCAACTCTTAGTATTCTGTTTGCAGTAGTCTTCTAGTACAGATGTCCTCCACAGTCACCTACATGAAATTAATGTAATATTTTGTTAGCTTCCTCTTTTAACAAACAATTTAACAAAATCCCACTATGATCTTTCCAAAAAAGTACGTTATCTAATATACAAATTATTACTGCCTTTATTTTTAAGAATATAGCTTTTGTTCTTGATAATCCGAGAGGAGCTTGTAAGTTTAGTAATACAAATATGATATCTGCATACCATGGTGAGTCTGAAAAGGCTTCACTGATCTCTGGAGTCACCATCTCTTCCTGATCATCTACTTGGGCAATAAAATTTATGTCTAGGGGATGAAAATTTGATTCAGCCATGAGTTTGGCTAAACCTTGACCTTTTATAAGTTTAGTGGGTTTTATCTCTATGTCATATTCCAAAATTGTGGTAATCCACTTACCTCTTCTACCATCAAGACCATCCTGAGTTAGAATGTATTTTACTACTGCATTTGGGACATAGGTAATGATGTGAGAATAAAGAATGTACACTCTGAAATATTTAATGGCCTTTACCAAAGCTAAGGCTTGCTTCTCCATGATATTGTATTTCAAAGTGGCATCTCTAAGTGTTCTACTAAAGAAAGCTATGGGCTGCTCATAACCCTGGTGTTAAGTCCCTATATTAATAGTGTAGTCCCTTATTATGTTAATTTAGCCCCACTTATTGTTATTGTTGTACCCCTGTAACCCCCATATTGTTATTATTGTGCCCTTACATTATTATTGTCAGGTCGGCTAGGATTACATTGTGGCCCACTAGGATTATATTGTGGCCCCATGGACTCCTATATATAGAAGGAGGTTTTGTTCATTTGTATCATCCAAGAATTGTTCATTTATGTAATGTATTGGAGGTTGCCCCATCGAAGTGGCTTATTTCTAAGGCGTTGATATCTTTTTTCTTCTATTTTTGGAGCTGGTTACACAACATTTGGTATCAGAGCTTTGGATTCTAGGGTTTCGCTGCTCCAAACAAGTCATCGTGGAATTTTCGCTATAACTTTTTTTTATACGAAGGTTCAGAAGCTGAAATTTTTAGGGTGCGAAGCAAAAAGCCTGAGGAAGATTGTCTAAAAATTTCAGAGCTTGGTTCGCAACATTTTTAGAGATATGATCTGTGGAAGTTAGGTAACTTTTCAGGCTCCTAAAAAGGTCATCTTGGAATTTTCGCTATAAATTTTTTTCTACGAAGGTTCAGAATCTGAAATTCATATGGTACGAAGCTGAAATCCTAAGGAAATTCATCAAAAAATTTCAGATCTTGGTTCGCAATATGTTTGGAGATATGATTTGTGGAAGGTAGTGCTTTTTCAGGCTCCTGAATTTCATCTCAAAGAGGTGATCGTGGGAAAAGTTCAATAACTCTCTCTTTGGGCATCGGATTGGAGTGCCGTAAAAATTGGTCGCAAGTAAACGGACTGTATTTTCTTGGCTATCAATTTTAGAGACAAAGGATGAAACAATGACATGTGGTAAGCCGTACAAGTTCGCTATACTGAACCAATCCATAATTAGGTCATTGTGGGAAATTTGACATAACTTTGTCTTGGAGAAACCAAATCAAGTCAGACCCGTGGCATTAAAAAGAGAATTTAGAGGGAAAATTCAGTGCTAAATTTCAGATATTGAAGAGCCACAATCACAGAGATAATCCAATTTCAATATCGAGCTCCTCAAAAGCAAGTAAAAGGTGTGTATTGTTTTTCTCGAATTGCATAAATCTTGTTTGAAAAATCAGTTTGAAGTGATTCCAAGGGCCTATTGAGCATATATTTCAGTATTGTGTTATGAAATGCCTCCTAAAAAGAATTCAACACCCATTAAGCCCTCAGAAATATATACTATGATGCATGAAGTGGAAGAATTGCAGTATGAGATATCAAAATTACGGTACCAAGTGCAACAAATTTCGATCTTACAAAGAGCAACCGAAGATGACATAGATGGTTTAAAAGAAGAAATGGAGGCTAAGTTGGCTGGTTTGAAGGATAAAATAATAGATAATATGGATGATAATTTAGAGGAAGATGACATCGAGCATCAACAACAAGTTCTCCAACTCTCAAAGGATAACCTAACTTTGGTGCAGAATCTAATGAAACAACAGGAATATCAAAATCACATCGAAAGAAGTTCTGAAGTAGTCACAAAAACAAGAACTCGACAAGTACGATCAATTTCAGAGTATCTCAGCAAGTGGAAGAACTTTCCTGTAGAATATTCCACATGGGAGGATGAGAATTTTATACAGAAGCATCAAGAAATAATCAAGCATTGAGGACAACACTTGTTTGAAGGAGAGGGGCATGTTAAGTCCCTATATTAATAGTGTAGTCCCTTATTATGTTAGTTTAGCTCCACTTATTGTTATTGTTTTACCCCTGTAACCCCCATATTGTTATTATTGTGCCCTTACATTATTATTGTCAGGTCGGCTAGGATTACATTGTGGCCCACTAGGATTATATTGTGGCCCCATGGACTCCTATATATAGAAGGAGGTTTTGTTCATTTGTATCATCCAAGAATTGTTCATTTATGTAATGTATTGGAGGTTTCCCCCTCGAAGTGGCTTATTTATAAGGTGTTGATATCTTTTTTCTTCTATTTTTGGAGCTGGTTACACAACACCTGGTCATTTTTCTGCAGTAAAACTGCAGCAATGGTGTGTTCTAAAGCAAATGAAAAAAATGATGAAATCCTTTTTAAAGCTAGGACTTATAAGGACTATAGTTTTGGTTAAGGCTTGTTTGATAGATTCAAATGATTATTTTGCTCAATGGTCCATTTAAGAACTTAATATTTTTTAAGCATGTTGTTAAGCTCTCTGATTATTTCAGCTAAATTGGATATGAATCTTCTTAAAAAGTTAATTTTACCTAGAAAGGATTGTAACCCTTTTATGTTTCTTGAAGGACTAATGTTATGAATTACTTCTATTCTGGAAGGGTCTATTCTAATTCCTTCCTTAGATATTATGTGTCTTAGTAACTTACCTTCTTCTAATCCAAATAAGGTTTTCTTAGGGTTTAAAGTGATGCCAAACTTTCTGCATTTAACAAAGACTTGTCTAAGATGATCCAAATTTTCATAATCAGTCTTAGAAAATACAGTTATGTCATCTAAGTAAATCACTAAGAATTCATGAATTTCCTTTGCAAATGTTATATCCATAGCTCTTTGAAAGGTATCCCCTACATTCATTAAACCAAAAGGCATTTTTACATACATAAAGGTGCCCCAAGGAGTAGTAAAAGTTGTTTTGGCTTGATCCTCTTGTTGGACTAAAATTTGGTTGTATCCTGAAAATCCATATAAAAGTGAAATCCTAGAAGAAACAACTACCCTTTGTAAAATGTGATCCATTTTTGGTAAAGGATTGTTATTTTTTAGGGATACTTTGTTTAGATTCCTAAAATCAACACATAATCTAATTTCTCCTATCTTTTTTTCTGGTTGGAACTAGATTAGAAACCCAATCAGAATATCTGATTGGTGCAAATATCTGTGCATCGTACATTCTTTTCACCTCTTTTTCAATCAAAGGCATCAAAACAGGGTTGATCCTTCTTAAATTTTGTTTAAAAGGCTTTTGGTATTCTTTTATAGGGATTTTATGATGTATTATATTGGTGTCATAGGATTTTAGGTCCTCATAACTCCAAGAAAAAACATCTTGAAATTCCTTAAAAAGAGCAATATATTTTTCTTTTTCTTGTTGAGGTAAGGTTTTAGAAAGTTTGATCATCTTGTGTTTTAACTCTATGCCTATGTTACATTCCTCAATATCAGATCTAAGTGGCTCCATTTTGGGTTTTATAGCAACATCATTTGAGTCAAATAAATCTTCTAAAGGAGTTAAACCTTTTGGTGAGAAATTATCTTTGAGATTTAATATATCATATTCATCATAAATTATCTCATTAATTTCTACTCTTTCTAAATTATCTATATCTGATTGACTAAACTTAGTAGGCCTAGCAAACTTTACTTTATTTAAATCTATATTATTCAAATCAAATTCACTATCTAAATCTTGATATAATGTACAGTCTTTGTCTATTTTACAATTCTAAAATTCACCTTCATTATTCATAAATGGTAAAATTGTTGGTCTTGTGAGAAAATTTTCCAATATTTGAGGTTATCTGGAATTATTGGTCTATGTTTTACTTTTGTAGTATACTTATGATTGGGCTGAAGTGGTAAATTACAGGTACTAGCAAAAGTTGCTAAGAGTGTTCCTGTATGTTTTGTTTTCTTGGTATTGTAGAAAAATTACATTCCAACAGTTCATCTACCAAATCTAATACAGTTTCTCTGTATTGGCCTAATCTAGGATTATAAGCAGAATATTCTCCTTTTATCTGTTTAATAATCAAGTCTGAATCTCCCATTATTGATATTATTTTACCTCCTAAGTTTATGATAATCTGGAGTCCTAAAATGAGGGCTTCATACTCAGCCATATTGTTGGTGCATTTAAAATTCAGTCTGAAAGCATTGCCTTCTGCATGATTCTTTTCTATATTAGTTATCCAAACTCCTGCTCCTACTCCTAGTTTGTTTATTGAGCCATCAAAATCTAAATGCCATAAAGATTCATGAAAGATATTGTCATTGTTTTGTGTTTTCTTTTTGTCCTTTAGTTCAGTTTTGATTTCATTATTAGTTTCATAGTTACATAAGATGAATGAATCTAGGTCAGTAGGTGTAGCATAAATTGGGTAATTTATTGATCTTGCTTCACTACTCACCATATATTTCATCAATGTTTCCCTATAGAGTTTCTTTGGTTGACCAAAAACTGATATTGTTGCATATAACATGTCTAATTGTAGATATCCCTACAATTTTGCTCCCATGAGCGAGATAATAACATTCCATATTTGGGTGGGATATCAGCTACTACAATGTCCATGAGTATACTTTTACCAGGATATTGAAGTAATGTGACACACAAATCTTTAATTAAACCTAGGCATTTTATTTTGCTTGAATCAAATGAAAATAAATCTTTGTAAGGCTTTGTGATGTCTAGATTCAAGGTTTCATTATTGCTTTGGACTTTAGATTGTGTGAAGTCCCTGAATCTAACATTGCATTGTGTAATATTTGGTCATGAATAGTTAGGCTAATGTAAAGCGGTGGAACTGCTCCATCTTGGTGTTTTACATTAATATCAGGACCAAAAATCAACTCTAGTTGATCATCATTTAAGTTTACAGAGTCTTCTTGATCATTCATGTTTAAGGTTTCAGTGA
Organism: Pinus albicaulis; assembly: GCA_034641835.2. Classification (NCBI taxonomy): domain Eukaryota; kingdom Viridiplantae; phylum Streptophyta; class Pinopsida; order Pinales; family Pinaceae; genus Pinus; species Pinus albicaulis. Next base: position 1,352,132,058 of record CM076572.1, on the reverse strand, counting down.
TGGTTGTTTTATACAAATCATGTTTGACCAATTCTATCAAAGGAATTGGTATTTTTAACTTTGCAATTTAAGTTTGTATATTGAATGAGGGTTGTGATTTACTGATTTGAATTAATTCTTCTTTAGTAACTGTAGTTTGAGTGGGTTTATCTTGTTTTTCTACAGTTATGTTTTCATTTTCTGTTTGAGTTTCTTGTGTCTTACTGCTCCTAGTTTTCTTTTCAGGAATGGTTTGAGAAGCAGTAGATGTTTTTTCAAATTTTGAATTATCTGAAGCTATTTTTGTAGTTGCAACTTTTGGATCTACTGATTTTGGATCAGCAGTGGATATTTTTGATTCTAAGTTTGTTGTTTTATTAGAATTAGGTGTTTTTATAGTAGCAGATTTTTGTGAATCTTTTTATGTTTGAACAACTTCATTTGTTATGTCAACAATCTTAGGATTGGGTGAAATTTTGGGGACGGAAACTTTTTGGGATGAATTAGAGTTTTGCTTATTCTCCCTAGGGAGAATTTGCAGAACTTTTGTTGTTGGGGCTTCTACTGGTTTCTTATTTTCAATTTGTGCAGTTTTCTTAGTAGAAGGCTCACTGTTTTTCTTACTTCTGAGGTTATATTGCTTATGTACTTAATTTATGGAAAAATTATAACCTTGTTTGTAGTCAAATGATTCACATGAATCTAATTGAAGTTGTTTCATTTCAAATAAATATTGATCTTCCTAAGTGAGAAAGATAGAGTTATCATCATTTATACCTATTAGATTTATGGTGTCTTCATCATCAACATTGTTTTGAGAACTTTCAGCATAGTTCTCTTGAAATGGGGGTCTTATTGTTTGATCAGGGGCTGATTCTTTGGATTTTCCTGTATTTGTATTTTTCTTGAAGTTGGGATTCCTGATTTGCTGTTGATTATCCCATTGAGGTATCCTTTCTATGTTATCTAATCTATCCATCAGTCTCTCTAAAGTCTTAGCTAATTGATATATTTTCCCATCTGAACTAGATGTTTCTTCCTTTATAGTTACTCTCCTCTCATTCCTTAAATCTATATTTTCTGGCCAAAATGTTTACTTCTACACTAAAAACATCTATTTGCATTCTTTCTAATGTTTCAACATTTCTCCCTCAGCTGATAAGCCATGTCTGTGTCAAATCCATCAGGGAATTTGAGTAGGACAGGATCAGGAGTGGGTTTGAGATTGGTTGGGATTGAATTATAAACACTTTTGTATATAGTGTAGTAGTCTTGGACTGTTTCATTAGGAGCTCTTCTCATGGCATCAAATTTAGATAATATTTGGAGTGGATTTTTCTTCTTTTCCCATTTATTAAAAAATAATCTATGAAAGACTACTAAATCAGTTATACTACCAGGATTAAGACCTTTAAACCATTTTTTAACTTACCCTGTTAATTTTTGTGCAAAGAGTCTCATTTGTACATCAGAATAATCTATTTAATGAAGCTCAAAGTAATCTGTCATTTTATTAATGTGCTATTGGGCAGTGTATTGAGTAGTAGCATCAAATTGGGGTATCTTACTTTGCTAATCTTAAGGCATGGCATGTAGTTGTGCTGGAAGAACTAGAGGAGCATACCTAGTAGACATAGCTTGAATTTTAGCTTGGCTAGGAGGTAGATTGGAAGTGCTTGGGGCTGAATTGAAAGTACTAGCTGATGCAGTTAATGAAGTGACTGATGAAACTAGAATATAATATGGTGAACTAGAAAAAGTGGTGGATGAACTAAAGGATAAAGTTGGGGTGCTAGAAAATGAAACTGGAATATATGAAGAACTACTTAGAAATGAGAATGATGAGTTTAAATTTGAAAAAAATAAACTAATGGATTATGTTGATATGGGAGAATATGGAAATAGTATTCTAGGTTGTAAGGGTTGTCCAAAGATAAATGGATCTGTAGATTGAAAGGTAGTGGAAATTGTAGATGATGTAGTGGTATCTAAATGAGAAATAGAAGGCTTAGATGTGTATGCTAATAATTCAGCTAATTCAATAGCTTCATTTATTTCCTTAAGAATCGTAGCATTTATCTCTTCAAGTTTATCATGAGTTTTAAATATCTTTGATTCATAATCTGCTGAAATATTTTTCTGTTTTGTTTCAAGAAATGAAATAAAAACATGGTCTATAACAGTACTTTTTAAGTTAGTTTCTGATTTTCTTCTAAACAAATAATGTTCAAAATTCAGGTCAAACTCTATGTCTTGTAAACTCACTAGCTCTTTTGATAATGAATTGGCTCTATCTAAGGAAACTTTTGCACCTAAATCCTCTACTTGTTTATTCTTTTTCCCAATTCTGTCTAGATTGTCTACTATAAAATCAGGTTTAGGATCCGGGTTAGACCTGGTATAGTAAATTTTTCTAGAAGCTAGAATTACAGTTTTTTTTAAAATGATACTCACAACTTATAAAAAAGTCTTTAAGGTAAAAATACAATAAAAAATATTTCCTTGAAGGTATATTTTAGATTGAGGATTGGTTAGTTCCCCAGTGTGGTCGCTAGTATGTTAACATTCTAATAATTCTAAAGTTGTGAGATTTTTGATTTAAAGTCTAACAACATTAGAGGTAACCACAGACCAAATTTTAAACTCTAGGATTTTTCCTTCCTACGGTTTAGAGAGGGCTCTCTCTTTAAGATTTAACTTTGTTTTAATTATAAAATATTAGGTTAGTTATGTTGTGCAAAATTGTTTGGTTTGGTGGGAAAAATCACTTAATGAGATGGATAATGGGAGATCTGTTTATCCGTTGGGCTAAGGAGTCAAAAGTCAAGCAGACAGAACTACACTCAAGGTCAAAAAGTCAAATGTTTTCAGGGCAAGATAGACAAGTCTTTGAAGATCTTGGAAGGCTGTTTGGTGAAGTGGTTTGATCGGGATAAAGAGTAATCAAATATTCTTTGATCTGGTTAAGGAAGGAGTAGACAGGGGTCATTCTAAAAAGGGAGAAATTAAGGGTTCCCTACCTTGGAAATCAGCAGAAAACATAGAAATGATAAACAGTTAAAGACAGGGTGCTTTTAACAAATCTTGTAATAATACTCCTGATTTATCATTCAAATTTAGAGAACATATATGGATGCATGTAAACGTAAGAAGATAAAAAAAGGCAGTAGAAAATACTTCACTTCAATGGCTCATCACATGAATCCTGAAATATGATGCTAGATGGTTTGATCCAGTCTGCTACTCGAACTTGCAACAAAAAGCCTTCAAGTACAACAAAAATGACTATATAAATCTTCAGCAATTTATTCCACAATAATACTTCAAAAGATGAAGTATATGTACAAAAATGTCTACAAAATATCCTAGAATGCTTCTAGGAATTATCTAAGGAAAAAAAAATCTTTTACAACAAAATAGTGGCAGCTACTTAACAAATCAGCAAGTTGTCCTATTTATCCAAATAAAATAGAAAACTATTTTGGAATGGGTGTAGCTGGCTGCCTTGTTGTCCTCTTTGCTGGCACAAATATTTCAAATCTATTTGAAATATTATCTTCTTTATCTTATACTCTTTACCTCTGTAAAAACTACCTTACTGTTGTAATAAATTCTATTTTGCCTGTGAAAAATCAGGAAACTGTTTTATCCTTTTTCTCTACATTTTGACTTCTACAGTAAATCAGTGAGTGATTGCCAAGCTTCATCATCAGGAATTTTTATCTTTTTCAACTTCCTAAATTTCTCATCTGCCTTAGTGTATCTGGAAAATGTTGGTTTTATAACAAAAAGGTGTTTTATCTCATGCTGAAGATAAAACAAGTCTTCAAAACTTCTATGTAAAACCTTCCCTGTAGGAATTCCTTGTCCTTCTGTTTTGTCAACTTGCTCTTTTGCATAATCTCTAATCTTTTCGTTGTAATCCTCCTGTGGCATGAGTTTATCATTAATGACCAAAATGTTAGGCAAACCCGTTTGCCTCAAATTTTCAAACTTAACCATAAAATTGATTATGGCTATGTTCATGTTTTCACATTTTTCCTCTAATTTCTTCTTAATTTCTTCTTTGAAAGGACTTTCCTTATCTCAAGGATTGTCTCTGTTCTATCATTAATTTCTATTTCTTCAAGTTCTTGCTTTTCTTGTTGTTAAGGAATTTGATTAGTTCTAGGGCTTGCTCAAGTTTGTCACCTAGCTCATCTTTTGTTTTCGGAATCTCTGCTTGTGTTGCCTTCAATGAATCCCTCTGCTCATATATTACCCGGATTGATGGCTAAACATCATTGATTGCTTCAATGATTTTACTCCATAACCAATTCTTCACATATGACATTGGCTCTTTCAAGGTTAAGTCCTTTTGTAGATTTTTCAACTCAGTATTTAACCTGTTAGCCCTATGTTCATGAGTTTTAGCATTGATTTCGGCTAGCTTCTTGGTGTCTTCAAGATTTTCAATTACTTTCTTCAATCTGTTGATCTCATTAGTTTGAAGTGACATGTCCCCCATGGCCTTAATTAGTTTACTAGCCTAATCTTTTGGTTGCACTGTTGATGTAGATGACTCTATAGCTGAATTAGTGGATGAGGTCACTGGCACTATAGTAACCATTGGTACTTTGGGTGCTATCTCTTCTGCAAGAGTTGAAGGCATAGCTGTAGTAACCATGGGAATTATTGTAGGAGTTTCCTGTGCTTTTGTAGTTTCTTTTTCATGGGAAAGCTTGTCCATTTAGATTTCCATTTATTTTATCTACCCTGTTAATTGTAGAATTAAATTCATCATATCATCTTTCTGGCTTTGCTCTTGAATTATTTCTTTTGGCTTGTGGATGTTCATTTGGTGGAAGTTTGAGCTGTTTCCTCAATGCTGCAATATCAACATTCTTTTTCTTCACTAACTCTTCCGCAACTTTGACATTGGAAGGATCATATCCTACTTGAATAACCAACTCTTCTAAAGACTTAATCCTGAGATCTTTGTCATATGAGGAAGCCTTATCAACCTTCATTTGATCTCTCATGTTTATTATTGTATTATGAAGCTTGTGGACACTCATGGCCTTTGTAGTAATGGTAGAATATAACATCTCAGAAGTTTTCTTGTGAAATTCAATTTGATCTAGTGCATGGATACTTTTTGTTGGCACTTCAAGATCAACTTTCTTATAATCTTCCACTGTCTTGAGAGTCTTGACTGTTGGTTTCACTAACATAATCAACTTCTTGTGTCAATAATCAAAAGCTGATAAAAGTCTATTCTAGATACCTGGTGTTTGCTTCAAATACTGAGAATACATCTCATTTTTTATTTCTTCATTCCTTGTATTAATATTCTTATGTTTCTCTCTGATATCAATATATTTTTCTTTTGCTGTCTGTGAGGAGGATGCCTCCATACTCTGTTTCTTTTCAATTACCCATAATCTGTTTCTTTTCAATTACCTTTGTATTGGAATTATCAGGATGTTCTTCATTTAAAATCTCTGTTGCTGACTTATTTTTAATGACTGTAGCTGCATCTTTTTTTTATCTTTGGAACATTTGTATCTTCAACTTCTATGGTCTCTTTGTTTTTATCAACTGAATTGAGGTTAGGATTTTTGTTATACCTGATTTTAAACCTAGTCTCAGTGGTTGTCTCAACAGTGTATGTATCGTCTTCTCTGAGTCTCTTAGTAGCTTTCTCTCCTTGATTTTCAGTTTGCAAGGTGTGACTAGTATCACCTTGTTTAACTAATTCTACCAAGGTATTGTCTAGCTACTCTATTTGATTGAAATATTGTTCAATCTCTGGTTTTTTCTCATGAATATAGCCCTCATTTTCCTTAATATTCCTTGTGGATCATAATTCCATGGGAAGCTTTCTTCAAATATGTACTCAAGTAACTGTTTTGCTGCTTCTTGTTCTGCATCTTTGTGATTACAAATAAATGGTCCCACCTAATTCTTCAACTTAAATTGGGTTTTATTTTTGGCTACTAGGAAGTTGATAGAATCATAATTTAAGATTTTCCTGATATACTCCAAGGAAAAAATTCTCATTGGCACATACTTAGGAAGTTTATAGGGTAACAGATTGGACCCAAAAACCCTGATTTCTGTATGGTTCTGATATAAGTACCAATATCCATTTCTTGTTTACTTTGATAGCTGTAGAAATTTCTTTATTTCATCACTAATTCTTGGCTGGCTTGTGTTTGTTAACATGTTTATCAATTGATGGATAAAGTAATGTGTAAACTCTGCATAATTGAACTCTGTGGAATCTTTTCTGATCAAAGAAGTCCAAAAGATGTTAGAAAGTGGGTTCTCTTCAATATCAAGCTTCTGAAGTGTTATTGGAAACTTTTCTTCTTGGAAATATAAGAACATATGGAACAGAAAGGATGTATACCTAAATACTCCTTCAATTGGAAATTTGACAAGCTGATTATGGATATTATCAACTATATATTCAACATAATTGAAAATGACAGAAGGAGGTTGTCCTTGTGAAAAGGTAGATAGAAAACCTAGGATTGAATCATCTGTGTTCTCATCTGTAAAATACCCTAGGATAAAGGACAACATGGATATGACATGGCTAGAACATTCAGGAAATTTTGAAGTAGAGTAAGGAGGATTGATTTATGAAATTTCAACATGTAATTTCATGAACACTTGAAAATTTGGAACCTTTTGGGAAAGTTAAGACCAATGTTAATCTTTGTGAGTTCTTAAATTGATAAGGGAACAACTTTGGGATCAGGTTTGAGCTATAGCATCTGATTTATTGATTCAACAGTAATTGTGAACAAGATTTATTTATTTGCATTTACAATTGCTCTATGTTAAGGAGAATAATGGGTTTGACATAACCTAATAACCTATGGAAATTGATGGGTGAGTGGAACAACATATTTGGGTAGGTTTGACTCTCAAATTTGGACTTCTTCAATTTGATCCAATGACTTTTCATAACTCCAACAATGGAGGTCTAAAAAATTGAATTCTACCACTGGATCTGCAATTTTATAATCCACATCTGCTAAAGGTGTATGTTAAATGTATACAATAAGAGGTTGTAGAGGATTTACAATAATTGCAGTCTTGGAGGACATATCTGGATTTGATTTTGACATTTTTAGGTTTTCTGGATAACTGAAACTCTATATTTGGGCTTTTTAGGACTCTTCTGTAAGATTATATTGTTTATAGAAGTGTTTTTGACTTTGGCAGAGGTTCTTTGGATAAAAATAAGCACAACTTGGTTTTCTTGGAGTTTCAACCTTGAATTTGGCTTTTAACTATTCTTCAGACTCTTTTACAGGTTTAGAGATAATAAACAAGGGTTTCTTATGATTTTTTTCAGACAAACATGACTAAAACTGGTTAAAATTGGGCACTGAAAGGTTGAGGTTACTTGCAAAGGATTTCTGGGAAAATTCGAAGTTTTATAAGGTCTGCAAAGACTAAAAATAAATTCAATTTTTAATTTAAAACCAGTTTATAGTATTGAAAATAGGGTTTTATCAAATTTTTGACAGGGAATTCGTTCTTTTCAGGCAACTACAAGGTCTTTCTTTGGGTATATAGGCTTTATTGGGCTTAATTCTTTCAGAAATTCCTTTTCAAATGATAACATGTTTTTTTTCTTTAGAAAATACCTATTTGTGCAGGTATTAGGTCTTTCAAACAGGTTTTGAGGCATAAAACATGCTTTTGATGGCTTTGAAGGTCTCTGGAAACAATATGGAGGCTTTCCGGTAGTCTTTGATAGTAAATGCATGGATTTTCTCTGATTTTCTGGGTGCAAAACAATGTACAGGTCTTCTTCTTTAGTTAGGATGAATGCACACAAATAACGCATAAAAGGATTTGATAGCACAATATGGAGGTTTATATGTTTTTTAGGTCAAAAGAGTTATGCATTTAATGGCGGTCATGTCGAAACAGAGGGTGGTTGTGGTCTTCAAAGGTGGAAAACCGGAGGTGGTTATTGCACGGTTTTGGGCAGAAAGTGGTTTTGGTTAGATCGAATGCAATCCAGTAAGCTGCTGCTATGTGGAGGAGAGAGAAGGATGGAAAACCACCCATTTTGTAGAGTTTGAAATGGGTTTTGATTGCAAAGTTTAAAATGCGATATTCATTTTGGATCGTCGGATTGGAGGCATTAATGCGAATGGTGAAGATTGAGTTTTGGAGTTGCTCAGCATTGGAGTATGGGGCCCAAGTTTTGTATTATGTGGCGGGGTAGATTTTTATCATTTAAAACATAGTTTTGAACGTAAAACTATGTATTATTTGATTGGTGGGGTAATGTTTATATGGTTAAATAAAATATTAAATTTTTTTTAATAACCAATGGCGCGAGATATATAATATATGGCATATAAAACATTTACATGTGTTTTATAACCATTTGGAAGTGGGATTTAATTTATATGATATAACGTTTAACCTATGGGGAATAAGGCAGGGTTTATTTCGACACATGGGATATATAAACCATAGATTAACATTAAAAAATGGGTTTTTTGACATATTTGAATAATGGATTTAATAAATTACCGGAAGGGTATTATAAAGGGATTTAATACTTTAGGTTAGAAATTAATATGAAATGAGATGAAACGAATCAAAATACATAGAATTTAAACTAAGTGTAAATAGGCATTTTAGCATAAAATTATCCCATTTTGATTTTTACACATAAACTTAGGATAAAATGTATTTTGTAGGTTTTTTGAGTGTTTTTGGATGAAAATGAAATTAATTAAGGGGGATTTCACTTTTTCTAAGCAAAAGGGTCTTTTACTTAGGAAAAGGGTTTGTATTTCTTGGAAAAGGGTGAATATGCTGATGAAATGGGTTTTAATGTAGGGAATCCAATATTTTTAACCAATCAGTTATTAAGCCTTGGGTCCGATCCCTCTGAGCCTCTTTAATTGAAGGTTTAGAATACTGGATCATTGTGGGCGAGGGGAAATTAGTAACTTGCCTGATGATTCTTTATTGCATGTCTTGCACAACTGCTTTCTACCTACCCACCATTAATTTTAACATTGTTTACTTCATTTTCATGGGTGCATTTAAGCTTGCAACTCTAAATCCATTTTTCTTTCAAAGCATAAAAACTATATAAGTCTAACCTTATTTCATCCGAGGGCTCAGATTAAACTGTTGAGCTCTTCGTTTATTCTCTATCTACTAATTTGTCAAGTTTAAAATTTTTGACATATCTTTATTCTCTATCTAAAACATAAAATTCAAAGCATGAAAAGTTAAGATTAAGCTATTTAACTGATCATGAATTATGGCATTTTGGACAATCTGCACACAATCATTATTCTTGCATCAAAAGCAAATAGTAGTGGCATTTTGACTTGCTCACTTTCATGTCTTATTTTATCTCTTTTTTTCTTTTGGGGTCCTTTTTTTTTTTTGATCTTTTCTTTTCTAAGTACTTTGATATTTCTTTTAGGACTTTACCCTCTTTTCATTTTTTATTATTTTCAAATATGGGAAAACAACTTGTAGAAATAAAGGTATGTACATATTTACAAGACTATCAAAGTCAATTCAAAAATTATGAACCCTATTATTATAGGACCCTAACAATCCACAAGATGTAAAATGATAAATGACTACTTTGAAATGTTTAATGTATCAACAGTCCCAAACTATTCTTAGTTATATTGATGTATGGTTAGGTGTCATTTTTTTTCATGTTAGCTATGTTCATAATTCCAACGTTACTTATTCAAGATATATTCGTCCTAGGCCAAACTGTTTGCATTGGTTTATGCTTGGGTCAAAATTAACTATGATGAATTGAAACATTACAAGACATTTCCTAGTTTGAATAAATGATTTTCACTATCCATTGTAATCCTATTACCTGATCAATTGTTGTAACATGCCAAGGATATATCGGTTCAAATGTTAACACATTTGAATTTTTCGTAATTTAACACAATATTACGCACGTTACGATTGGCCTATTAAAACCCTAGTATACTTTGACGACTTGCTGATTCTAAGCGGTGTTGATTTTGTTTTAACACACTGACTACCAACATAATGTTAAATGAATTAAAGAAGGGGTAGATGAAGCCTTCACATACATGCAATCACATATCTTTTCTAGTGATTTCCATGATAATTAACTGTTGGATCGTATGCGGCCTGGGATCATTCTGTCTACGTGAGCTCACTCGAATTGATTAATCCCACAATACCTACATTCCCAACAATTGTCTGAAAATGGTTAGAAGAGGCTTGCGATCATATCATCAGTGTTGTTATTCCCTATTATATGATCCAAAAATACATAAAATATAGCATAATTATTTAGAATCTAATATTAAATTATCTCTAATATTCAATTAGATATTGGAGACATTTTAGAATAGCTATTTGTTGTAAAAGATATGACATCTAGAAAGGTGTTGTTTCTTAGGAACTAATTTAGAAAAATAGTTAGGAGTGTTTTTATGAGAGAATTAAATGTAAATGAAATAATGATCCATTACAAAATTAGTTTAGGACATTGGTGTCATTTCTTAGGAACTTGTTAGGTCTCCATAGTTTGCAAGATTGGCAAGAACAAACGCTGTAGAGCATACATCAAAACCACTTTGGAATCCTGGGATCGAGCCCTCCTGGATTCAGAAAGGGATCTCTCTATATAAGTGTTTTCAAAGGATATATATTTAAGGCTTATGATATGATATTAGGCTAGTTATGAAGTACAAGGGTTTGTTTTGATTTTGGTTGGGATGGATATCATCAAAATGAAGGAAGTCTTTTTGAAGGGTAAAGGTGTGAGTAGGTCGACATAATGGTTCAGATGATAGGATAGGTAAGAAACAATATCAATCCATTGGGCTATGGAGTCACAAAAGGATTTAATTGCACAAAAAGTTTCAAGTGTGGTCTATGGGGAAAGTCATCTATATCAAAGGATATTTTTATATTGAGTTATGGTATGAAACATCAAGAAATGTGATGAAAGAAGCAAACATATGAGAAAAAAAAGGCAGCCTAAGATCAGGTAAGGACTTTGAACCTATCCCGCTTTCAACATACTCTTAAGAAAACATTCAAAACAAAGAATAGCTTAAGATCAAGTAAGGACTTTTAACCTAGCCTGCTTTCAGCATACTCTCAAAGGAAAACATTCAAAACAAAGAATAGCTTCAGATCAAGTAAGGACTTTTAACCTAGCTTGCTTTCAACATATTCTTAAAGAAAACATTCAAGATGAACATAAAAAGTAGCCTAAGATCAGGTAAGAACTTTGAATCTAGCCTACTTTTGGCATACTCTTAGGGAAACTTTCAAAGACAATATCTCAAGTTATACTAAAGAAACATGGGCTCACCAACACTTCATTGGTTATACTCTATTGAATTACCATTGAAACACAATTAGAAGAAAACATGGAGATAAATATTTTCAGTGACATTTAGGGTACTTTACAGTAAATCCTAATCTATATTTGTTGTTCTTTATCAGAGAATAGTGGATAGTATGGAAAACATGAGAAAAGTATCAATTACAGTAAGAAAAACATCACCATTGACATAGACCAGGATCCCATAAATCAACTTGTATATTTGATGTTCAAACCAGTTACAATCTTCAAGTCCAGTAGGTCTTTTATAGCTTCTAATTTCTATTCTCAACCTATCTTTCTTTAATTACAAACAAAGCTTCAACATGCCTCAACAACTATTTACACTTGATAAGTATTCAACCAAAAATAATAATAGACTCCTCATATGATATATATAGGTAAATTGAAGAGGTGGAGTGAAAGGAAGGTCTAATTGTTCAATTAATACAGAGTAAATGATTCTCGACCTTTGGGAGGTCTTACGGAGAAGATTTCAGATTTTTAACTCTGTTTTAATTAATTTTGCATTAACTTTTATCTACTTCAGTCACTTTTGTTGAATTTGGAGGCTTTTGGTAGGCTGGAAATTACTTCTAAGCTGTCTTTGGTAAATATCCCTGACTGTGCATTCAATTTGTATTCTTTTGAGGCAAATAAGCTGGCAGGTGGAATTTCTGAGGATTAATTGCCTCACTGATGTGGCATTTGGAGGTTTCCTTTATTGATCTATCTTATTTGTTTCTTTAAACACTGATTTAGGCCTCTGATTATGCTTTAAGGCCTTCTTATCATCTTTGAGATTTTTTGTCCTTTCTAGTGACTGTATTAACCTTTAATCATCTTTCCTTTCGTATTCAGCCTTCATTTCTTTCTTTAATCAATGCGCTTTATCCATAGTTTTATTGGTTTAAGCCTTTTGATCTTTGAGCTTTTGACTTTAACCTTCATCCTTTAAACTTTTAATCTCTGTCTTTGTATCTGCAGGGGTTTCTTGTTGCACTGGAGGGTTTTATTATCTAACCAGTGCTTATGAGGCATTGATAAAAAGACTTGAGGGTCGTGCACCTCCCCTTTTGCATTAAAAACCCCAAGGATCGCCATCCTAGAGGGTTTCCGCCATTGGTCTGGCTATGGGGTGGTCTTCAGCTTCGACAGCAATTGCACTTGCAACAAACAAAAAAAACCATTATAGAAAAACTGTGAGGGATGGGTAGACTGCCATCATAGGTTAAGTGGAGGGCGGGAGGAGCAAAGTACAAAGGAGCAGGATATGCAGGCGGAGGAAGAAATTTCATGGCAGAGAGACGAAGCAAACAAATTTTTGAATATTGGTGCGAAGAAGGAGGATGGTGGTTTTGCGAAACCGTGGGCGGTTTTTGCATGGTAGACGGACGGTAAGTGGTTTTGACATGATCGAACGATATACCACACATTGATCGCCACATGTCCACCCCGAAACCGCCTGCTTCACGTAGATTTGGGTTGTTAAACCCCAACACGAAAATCTGCGTGAAATTGAATGTGGGCCGTTTGATCTAGGGGTGTAGATCCAACGGCCACGGGGGAGCGTGACATATGGAAGGTGCTCGGGCGAGGAGGCAATGGAAGCCAGGTGGAAAACCCAGATTGGACAAGTGAAAGAGTATTGGAGGTGGGCCATAATGCCAGTGTCAACTCTTTTGTTTGGTAGCGGGATGTTATGTGCGATGGGTTGTTTGATCGGGTTAAACGAGAACCGTTAGATCAATAAGATCTACGGTGTGGATCGGTTGTAGGGGTGAAAGGATAAGTAATGGTCAATAGGAGGATTGGTGAGTGTGGAGCCGTCAGATCAATGAGATCTACGGTGGGGATCAATGTAAGTTTTGAGAAGTATGGCGGGGGAAAAAGAAAAGGGAAGGGGGCTTAAAGAATGGGGAAGGGAAAAGGTCCGATGGGGGAGTAGGGGACCGAAAGCCAAGGAAAAGGGGGGCTAGGAATTGTGAAAATTCATGAAGGAATAGGGATAGATAACCGTTGGATCTCCCAGATCAATGGTGGAGATCTGTTGTCGAGGTGTGGGGGGGGGGGGGGGGGGGTAAAGAGGATGGAAACAACAGGAGACGAATAAGGAGGGTAGTTCCGACAACCGTCGATCTTGGCAGATCGATGGTGGAGATCTTATCGGGGGTTGAAACATCGACAGGGGAAAGGAGAAGTGTAATGGAGAAAAATACGTGATTTGCCGATGCGATGGGGGCTTAAAGATAGTTGTTGGGGCATAGTCCCGTGGAGGAATAAGGGATCGAGGGCCATGGAAAAGGACCTGGGGATTTAAGCCCTCGAGAGATCGGTCCGTCGGAATAAAAGTTAAGGGGAAAAAGAAATTTGAAACGCCGATGCGTGATGCACGATGGGGCTGAGGCCTTGGTCACGGGCACAAGGTTATGTGGCGAGAAAAAAGGAAGGGGGCTTAAGCCAAGGGGGCTTAAAACCCAATGTGTCAAAAAGGATGGAATAGGCTCAAAAATGGGTTTTTTTGGGGTTTTTTAGTGTTCTGATAGGTAAAATAGGATAGTTTAAACCATAAAAAAGATGTTTTTATAGGTTTAAAGGGGATTTTGATGAAATGGAGGGTAAAAGGAAAGGAAAAAGGGGTTTTTTAACAAGGGGAAAATGAGGGATATGTAAAGGGGAAAAATGAGTGATATGGGGGGATTTTGGAGGAAATTATGAAGGTAAAAAGATGGAGAAAATGGTTGAAGATAGTCTCCTTTATATAGCAGGGTTTCTTAATGATTTTTTTGAAGGAAACAATAGTGAAGATTACTCTTGAGTTAGAGGACACCAAAAGGCTTTCAAGAATGAGTAATTTTCTATGAAAATAATGTCTTGAAGGCTCAAGACTTGTTTTAGCCATCATTTTCTATGACAAAATTTACTAATGGCTAACAGTGGCTCCACTTGGGGATGGCAGCTCCTTGGAGGTGTCAAGAACTTCAGAATTTTATCTCTGGAATGTAGACCTGTGCCTTGTCCATTGAAAACTTTTTCTTCATTGATCATGCTGCTTAAAAAGATGATCAATACTTTGTATTAGCAAACAAATTTCGCCCAAACATTCTACCTACACAACCTACTTTTACTAACATTTTTTCTTCATAAGGTGCACTTGGACTTGCAAACCTTTGACATCAACATTTTATTATTTGATTGAAAGCAGGAAACTAATCTAAATTTACCCTTATTTCTTCCATGAGTTCATATTAAACAGTTGAACTCATTAATTCTCTACCTAAGCTACTATCTGCCAGGATTAAACTGTCTAGCAGATCTTATTCTCTATATTCTAAAACAAAAATTTAAATACAAACAAACCATGATTAAGCTGTCTGATTTGTTGTACAGGACTATGGCATAAAAACAAGCTGCACATAGACTGAAATTCACAGAAATTTAAAACAAAACTGTGAAGGCTTAAGATCTGAAAATTAAAAACATCCTTCATTCTTTCTTTCAGCTCTAGTTTTGATCATTTTGAGCCGTCTTCTTCTTTTCCTGGTTCAAGTTTTCAGCATATCAGATTCAGTTCTTTTTCTTTTTCTTTGGCTCAAATTTTGGTCTGAATAGAGCTATTCTTCATCAAACTTATAGGTTTAGGATTTAAGCATTTTTGAACTTCTGTTTTTCTATCCTAATCTAGTCTATTGATAAGCCAAGATTAAGCAATTTGGAAAATCTGATTCAATAACCTTTCAGAAGTAAATTGAAATCTATCTACTCATGATTAGGTTGTATGACTAAATAGTAGCTCTCTCTCAAGTAGTGGCGTTTAAGCTTGCACACTTTCATATTTTTCTTTCTTTTTTGGTATGGGGCTGTACCTTTCTTCTTTTATTTATGTCCTCTTTTTCTCTTTTTGTATTTTTTTGTATTTTTCTTTCAATTTTCCTTTTTCAAAGCAAAAAAAAAATACTAAATAAATTCTCAAAGGTCGAGCTTTATTGCTTTCCTATCTAACCTAGTCTAACTCTAAAATATTCACATGTTTTATATGATACAATAGTGCCAGTGTAGCCAGTTGAGTAGTGACAAAAAGGAATAGAAAATTTGGTTGCTTGTCAGAGGTAACTATAGTACACATTGAATATTAATCTTCAAAACCAAGGCTATCACAGTTGGTGACAACTTTTCATGTATTTGGCTCTTGTAGAAGATCCATGCTTGAGAATTTGAGCTAATTAGGACCTCCACACATTCTTCCATAGGATCAACAAAGAAAATATGAGAATTATCTTCCTTTTGGACCTCCATGATTGGTAGATTGTCTGTCTCTAAGACATCAGCTTTGAGGACTACATATTCAGTATGTTCCTTGGAAGAATCATCATCCTTCACCTGCAAATAAAAAAGCAGTAAAATTTCTTCTTTCTCTAACTCTATGCTTGCTTTTGATGTAAATTTAGTTTCTTTGGATGACAATTTGATATTAACAATGGGAGAAGGTTCTTCTTTAAAAGATGATATACCCTCAGTAGGAAAATCTTCTATTTGTTTTTCTCCCCCAAATACTTGCCAGTAATTTTCATTGTTTGGGACAGTTGGTCTAAATTTTTCTTGAATTGCATATTGTTTGCTCTCAAAATGTCTCAAACATGTACTAGCAACAAGGGCTAATCCACTAGAAAAAATGTTTTGGTTTTTAGGAACAAGGGTAAGTTGGAATTCTTCAAATGATTTTAACAAATCCATGGCATCATCCTTATAGGCTCTAAGTCTGGGACGTTTAACCATGCATTCCTCATTCACTTGCCTAATTACCAATTCTGCATTCCCATGAACTGTTATCCTCTAGGCTCCTAATTTCTTCAATAAGTGCAGCCCTAAAAGGAGTGCCTCATACTCTACTATGTTACTTGTGCATTGAAAATTAAATTTATATGAATGGCCTTCAGAATTATTGCTTTATGTATTGTAAAGCCATATTCTTGCATCTGCACTAGTCTTACTACATGACCCGTCAAAATTCATACTCCACAGAGGACTAGTTTCAGATTTATCACTAATTTCCCTACTATCCTCTCTGTCTTGAGCACCAATTTGTTGTTCTATGGGATAGGCATTATGTTGATGATTATCTTGTTCAAATAAAGGTTCAGAGGCTAGCTGCTTGTTTAGTATTTGATCAATTTCTCCTTCTGTCAAAGGAGAGATTTCTCTTTCAGCATAAACAGAAATACAACAATCCTCCTTCTCTTGTGTTAACTGGTTTTGAGGCTAAATGTCTTCTTGGGCCTCTTCTAGTGAATCGGTACTTGTGCTTGTAGAGAAACCTTGAGGATTTTCTATTGTTTCCTGATATTCTTCTGTTTTAAACAACTCCTTATGATTATTATGATACTCAGTTTGAATACAAGGTTCATGAGTTGTTCCTTCTAGATTATCAGGATGCCACTCTTCTTGTGTAATCTGAAATGAGTTGTAACATAGAAGGAGAGTCCCTATATGTGCTGGTTCTCCTTCCACATCAGATTCTGTGTTGCCTAAGTGGCTACTTATTTCCTCAAAGCATTGCTCACTATTAGTATTTGCATTTTGTTCATGAATATCTCTTAACAGTAAAACACAAGTTATAGGTAGGCCATCAAGAATTTCTTGACAACCATCCTCATCATCTTCTATAAAGTCTTGATCATCATAAATGTCTTTCTCATTGTCTAGGTCTTGTAGTGGTTGAGTTTTTTATTGATTAGGAAAATGCATGGGCTACTCTAGATCATCAATATTTAAATTAGCCTCACCTAGAAGGGATGATGAATCATTATTTATGTTGGCAGTGATATCTTGAGGAATGTCCTCTATTCCTTGATTGATTTCTTCCTCAATTGATTCATCTAGGTTCTTGAGATATCTGTTTTGGGTATGAAATTCATGAATGGATGCTAAAAGATCCTCAGGATGCATATTAACCAAATCCTCATCAATATCTAATAGGTATTGTATGATCTTTTGAGATTGATCACAACAATTTGCAGTCCATGATAAAGATGAAGGGTTATCTCTATATTTTTCATAAAACACTTGGTGCATGTCTCTTAAAGAAAACAAGCTCCTAAGTTCTAACCATTCATACCAATCTCTTGCCTCACCTTCCAATGTTAACATGAACATTTTCATAAGGTAGTCTTCATGCCATTCATTCTTTACCTTCCATATTATATGTATATGCCATTTGATGAGATGTAACAATGGGTCATCAAACTTTTCACCTTGAAAAACAGGAAGGTTATCATCCCAAACCACCTGGGGCATCTTATGTGGGAACCCAGGGATATGATCTCTGTTCATTGGAGCATATCTCCTTTGTATCCTTGGAATCATGTTTGTAAATCAGAAGAGAGGTCATTGTATCTTGTCGACCAGTTCAAAGTCTTCTACCAGTGGAGTCATTTGGTCTTTTGGGAGTTGTGGAGTCGCTAGGTGGAAATTTTTAGCTTTTTAAAGGTAACATGTTTTATGGTCCACCAACATTAATTTATTTAAATACCAATCTGAAATGTTCTGGGTCTTCTGAGGTCTTAAGGATGTACATGATGTAATTCATTTAGAATTTCCCAGTGGAGTCTTAGGAAAAACTAGAGGGGTCAGAGATTCGGATTTAATGCAGGAACACAAAAGAGTACAAAGATAACCATAAGCACAGAGATGCACTAGAAATAATACTTCATTTTATTAATAAACGAATGATTGAAATAAGCTTACAAACATAATGGAAATAAAATAGCTAGGGTGCTGGTAGCAAATCTCTGAGAAGAGATGTGGTGGCTACAGACCTCTGAACTGTGTTATAATGAGACATAATGGAAATGAATAGCTAGGGTACTGGAAACAATTATCTTTGAGAAGAGATGTGTCAGCTACCAGCCCCTTGAACTGTGTTACAATGCAGACATGATGGAGATGTGGTGAGCTAGGGCACTTTTAACGCTTATCTCTGAGAAGAGATGTGTCGGCTCCCAGCTCCCTGAAATGTATTATGATAAGGCTCAAAGGCCTATTTATTGTTGAGAAACAATGTAAAATCTGAAATTTCCAAAAACTTAACCCTAGGAGATGAAGCGCCAAAACTGTGGGCCCCGTTTGGGTAAGTTGGTGTTTCAACTTCCCAGCGACGTAACTTTGGCATCCGATCTCTATTTGACGATCTCAATAGCTCGTTAGAAATATCTATCTGAGGAATACAAATTTTGAGTGAGCTGTATTTGGTCTACGACCCATGTTGCTCCCTGTTTTCCCAAAAAATGTCGTTTAGGGCCTCAAAACGGCTTCAGAAGTCTAGGACCCGCAAAATTGCTAAAAATAGTAAGTTGTGCTGAAACTTACAAACTGAAAGCACTGATGGTGGGGGTTGAAATGGACTCGGTGGGTGGCCACCAATATCCACTTGGATCACTAAGTCCCCAAAACGGCTCCGGGAGTGCAGGACTTGAAAACCTGCTAAAAATAGTAAGTTGTGCTGAAGCTGAAAAACTGAAAGAATTGATGCTGCGGGTCCAAATGGAATAGGCGGGAGGCCACCGATATCCACCTAGATCATTCCTCTCTCCTTAGGAAGCAATGGCCTCCATTTCGTTAAGTTCCTCCATGGGGGGGGGGGGGGAATTTTGCTGAACTTGGTATTAGATTTGTCCAGGATGTCGCGGACCTGTTGGCAAACATGCTGGATGTATATGTGCCGTCGGTGGGTAGCCATTGAAGGATCTGGTCAAATTTATCCATCATCACGTTCCTTTGTTTCTCGAGGCATCCTTGAGCAATATTTTGATAGGATATCCTTTCTTTCCGTCCACCATGGGGGGTCATCGGGGTTGCGAGGTTGAACTCCTTATACCCTGGCCGTGTTTGGGACATGAAGAGAAAAACATAGAAAGAGTAGACCGCTCTGATATCACTGATCCAGATTTAACACAGGAATGCAACAGAGTAAAAATATAAGCATAAGCATAGAGATGTAGTGGAAATAATGCTTCATTTTATTAATAAATGAATGACTGAAATAAGCTTACAAACATAATGGAAATAAAATAGCTAGGGTGCTGGTAGCGAATATTTGAGAAGAGATGTGGTGGCTACAAACCTATGAATTGTGTTACAATGAGACATAATGGAAATGAATAGCTAGGGTACTGGCAACGCTTATCTCTGAGAAGAGATGTGTTGGCTACCAGCCCCTTGAACTGTGTTACAATGCAAACATGATGGAGATGTGGCGAGCTAGGGCACTGGTAGCGCTTATCTCTGAGAAGAGATGTGTCGGCTCCCAACCCCCTGAACCATATTACGATGAGGCTCTAAGGCCTATTTATTGTTTAGAAACAATTTAAAATCCGAAACGTCCAAAAACCTAACCCTAGGAGATGAAGCGCTAAAACTGTGGGCCCCGTTTGGGTAAGTTGGTGTTACAACTTCCCGGGGACATAACTTTGGCATCCGATATCTGTTTGACGCGCTCAATAGCTCGTTAGAAAGATCTATTAGAGGAATAAAAATATTGAGTGAGAAGCATTAGTCTATAACCCATGTTGCTCCCCATTTTCCCAAAAGCATCGTTTAGGGCCTCAAAATGACTTCGGAAGTTCAAGACCTGAAAAACTGCTAAAAATAGTAAGTTGTGCTGAAACTTACAAACTGAAAAAACTAATGGTGGGGGTTGAAATGGACTTGGTGGGTGGCCACCAATATCCACCTGGATCATTAAGTCCCCAAAACAGCTACGGGAGTGCAGGACCCGAAAACTTGCTAAAAATAGTAAGTTGTGCTGAAGCTGAAAAATTGAAAGAATTGATGTTGCAGGTCCAAATGGAATAGGTGGGAGGCCACCGATATCCACATCGATCAGTCAGCAGGCCTACTGAATACCAATGGAGTCGCCATGTGAAGGATTTTTACTTGTTTTCAAGGTTTGGTTGTTGTTCACCATCAACAATCAATAATAACCAGTCTTGGTGACACTTGAATCATTCAGAAATAGGGGTTCGTTGAGTTGTGAAGTAATCTATTACTCAATATAGTTTTTCCCCAGCATGGTTGCCACTATGTTAGGTCTCCGTAATTTGCAATATTGGCAAGAACAAACGCTGCAGAGCCTACATCAAAACCACTTTGGAATCTTAGCATCTAGCCCTTCTGGATTCAGAGAGGGATCTCTCTATATAAGTGTTTTCAAAGGATATATCTTTAAGGCTTATGATATGATATTAGGATAGTTATGAAGTACAATGGTTTTTTTATTTTATTTTGGTTGGGATGGATATCATCAAAATGAAGGAAGTATTTTTGAAGGGTAAAGGTGTGAGTAGGTCGACATAATGGTTCAGCTGATAGGATTGGTAAGAAACAGTATCAATCCATTGGGCTATGGAGTTACAAAAGGATTTAGTTGCACAACAAGTTTCAAGTGTGTTCTATGGGGAAATTCATCTATATAAAAGGATCTTTTTATATTGAGTTATGGTATGAAACATCAAGAAATGTGATGAAAGAAGCAAACATATGAGAAAACAAAGGGCAACCTAAGATTAGGTAAGGAATTTGAACCTATCCTGCATTCAACATACACTTAAGAAAACATTCAAAACAAAGAATAGCTTAAGATCAAGTAAGGACTTTTAACCTAGCTTGCTTTTAGCATACTCTCAAAAGAAAACATTCAAAACAAAGAATATATTAAGATCAAGTAAGGACTTTTAACCTAGCCTGATTTCAGCATATTCTTAAAGAAAACATTCAAGATGAACATAAAAGGTAGCCTAAGATCAGGTAAGAGCTTTGAATCTTACCTGATTTTGGCATACTCTTAGGGAAAATTTCAAAGACAATATCTCAAGTTATACTCAGGAAACATGGGCTCACCAACACTTCATTGGTTATACTCTATTGAATTACCATTGAAACACAATTAGAAGAAAACATAGAGATAAATATTTTCAGTGAGATTTAGGGTACTTTACAGTAAATCCTAATCTATATTTGTTGTTATTTATTAGAGAATAGTGGACAATATGGAAAACATGAGAAAAATATAAATTAAAATAAGAAAAACATTACCATTGACATAGACCAGGATCCCATAAATAAGCTTGTATATTTGATGTTCAAACCAGTTACAATATTCAAGTCCAGTAGGTCTTTTATAGCTTCTAATTTCTCTTCTCAGCCTATCTTTCTTCAATTACAAACAGAGCTTCAACATGCCTCAATAACTATTTACACTTAATAAGTATTCAACCAAAAATAGTACTAGACTCCTCATATGATATATATAGGTAAATTGAAGAGGTGGAGTGAAAGGAAGGTCTAATTGTTCAATTAATATAGAGTAAATGCTTCTCGACCTTTGGGAGGCCTTATGGAGAAGATTTCAGATTTTTAACTCTGTTTTAATTAATTTTTCATTAAATTTTATCTACTTCAGTCACTTTTGTTGACTTTGGAGGCTTTTGGTAGGTTGGCAATTACTTCTGAGCTGTCTTTGGTAAATATCCTGACTGTGCATTCAATTTGTATTCTTTTGAGGCAAATAAGTTGGCAGGTGGCATTTCTGAGGATTAATTGCCTCACTGATGTGGAATTTGGAGGTTTCCTTTATTGATCTATCTTCTTTGTTGCTTTAAACATGATTTAGGCCTTTTATTATACTTTAAGGCCTTCTTATCATCTTCGGGGCTTTTTTTTCCTTTCTGCTGATTGTATTAACCTTCAATCATCTTTCCTTTGGTATTTCGCCTTCATTTATTTATTTAATCACTGCGCTTTATCCATAATTTTACTTCGTTTAAGCCTTTTGATCTTCGGGCTTTTGACTTTAACCTTCATCCTTTAAACTTTTAATCTCTGTCTTTGTATCTGCAGGGGTTTCCTGTCACACTGGAGGGTTTTATTATCTAATCAGTGCTTATGAGGCATTGATAAAAAGACTTGAGGGCCTTGCACCTCCCCTTCTTCATTAAAAACCCCAAGGATCGCCATCCTAGAGGGTGTCTGCCACTGGTCTGGCTATGGGGTGGTATTTAGCTTTGACAGCCATTGCACCTGCAACAAACAAAACAAACCATTATAGAAAACCTGCGAGGGATGGGTAGACTGCCATCAGAGGTTAAGCAGAGGGCAGGAGGAGTAATGTACAGAGGAGCGGGATATGCAGGCGGAGGAAGAAATTTCATGGCAGAGAGATGAAACAAACAAAGTTTTGAATATTGGCACGAAGACGGAGGATGGCGGTTTTGCGAAACCGTAGGCAGTTTTCGCATGGTAGATGGACATAAGTGGTTTTGACGCAATCAAACACGATACCACAGGTTGATCACCTTGTTTCCACCCCGAAACCGCCTGTTTCACGTATATTTGGGTTGTTAAACCCTGGGGGGGGGGCGATAGATGTAAGGTGCTTGGGCGAGGAGGAAATGGAAGCCAGGTGGAAAACACAGATTGGACGAGTGATAGAGTAGTGAGAGGTGGGCCATAATGCTGGCGTTAGCTATTTTTTTTGGTAGCGGGATGTTATGTGTGATGGGTTGTTTGATCGGGTTAAATGAGAACAGTTAGATCAATAAGATCTACGGTGTGGATCAGTTGCAGGGGTGAAAGGATAAGGAATGGTCAATAGGAGGATTGGTGAGTGCGGAGCCATCAGATCAATGAGATCTATGGTGGGGATTGATGTAATTTTTGACAAGTATGGGAGGGTAAAAAACAAAGGGAAGGGGGCTTAAAGAACAGGGAAGGGAAAAGGTCAGATGGGGGGGCAGGGGACTGAAAGCCAAGGAAAAGGGGGGCTAGGAATTGCAAAGATTCATGAAGGAATGGGGATAGATAACTGTTGGATCTCCCAGATCAATGGTGGAGATCTGTCATTGGGGGGGTGGGGGGGGGGGGGGTAAATAGGATGGAAACAATGGGAGATGGATAAGGAGGAGAGTGTTGACAACCGTCAATCTTGGTAGATCGACGGTGGAGATCTTATTGGGGGTTGAAACATCAGCAGGGGAAAGGAGAAGTGTAATGGAGAAAAAGACGCGATTTTTCGATGCAATGGGGGCTTAAAGATAGGTGTTGAGGCATAGTCCCATGGAGGAATAAGGGATCAGGGGCTAGGGAAAAGGAGCTGGGGATTTAAGCCCTCAAGAGATCGGTCCATCGGAAGAAAAGGTAAGGGGAAAAATAAATTTGAAACGTCGATGCGTGATGCGCGATGGAGCTAAGTCCTTGGCCGCGAGCGCAGGGTTATGTGGCGAGAAAAAAGGAAGGGGGCTTAAGCCAAAGGGGCTTAAAACCCAATGTGTGAAAAAGGTCGGAATAGGCCCAAAAATGGATTTTTTTGTGGTTTTTTAGTGTTTCGATAGGTAAAATAGGAGAGTTTAAACCATAAAAAAGGGGTTTTTATAGGTTTAAAGGGGATTTTGATGAAATGGAGGGTAAAAGGAAAGGAAAAAGGGGTTTTTTAACAGGGGGAAAATGAGGGATCTATAAACGGGAAAAATGAGTGATATGGGGTGATTTTGGAGGAAATTATGAAGGTAAAAAGATGGAGAAAATGGCTGAAGACAGTCTCCTCTATACAATAGGGTTTCTTGAGGATTTTTTTGAAGGAAACAACAGTGAAGATTACTCTTGAGTTAGAGGACACCAAAAGGCTTTCAAGAATGAGTAATTTTCTATGAAAATAATCTCTTGAAGGCTCAAGACCTGTTTTAGCCATCATTTACTATGACAAAATTTACTGATGGCTAACAGAACTAATTTAGGAAAATATTTAGGAGTGTTGTTATGATAGAATTAAATGTAAATGGACACTTGTAAATGAAATAAGATATCCATAAAAAAATTAGTTTAGGACATTAGCTTATTTAAAACTTGTTTCTCTTCTTGTAAGAGAGTTGAGTGATTGGGTGTAAACTCTTGCAGGTTTTATGTAATTTTCTTTTCCTTATTAATAAAATTTGTGTGTGCACACTTCTGCTATTATTGTGGTATCATAGCCATCAATGATGCAGAAGAGATGTGAAGAGAAGATTTTATCTCTCGAAGCTTTGGAAAACTCCACCAAGTGGTTAATTGGTATACCAATAGTTTACATTTTTATTAGGAAAATGAATTTGACTATTATATATTTTATCGTTGATTTGAGATTGGAAACTAAATTTCCATTATAAATTTTTTTTTTTTCTTTGGAATCACTCTCGAAAGTATTTAAAGTAGATAAATGTCTTTCGGATTAATCACATCATTAGGATTTGGTTGACATTTCTAACTAACTAATGTGGTTCATCCTCACTACAGGGTGAAAAATCCAATTGATCTAAAGTTTAAAAAACCGTATGAATCTAAAAGCATGTGAAATTTGAAGAACTTAAACTTTGTGCATGCAAAAATCCTGCAGCATTGAAAGAGAGCAACTATTTGGGTATCAATTGTTGGAGCAACGATTTTGGTATCAATTTTTAGCATAACAGTTATGAAACTGAAGAAATTTAGGGTATAGTTGTATATCAACCGGTTTTGATTTTGATTTATGTGCCCTCTTCCTCTAGCTACAGAACTATCAATTGAATATTTACTAGTGCTAGCTTCTATAAAGAAGACATCTCCCCCAATATGTTTCTTCTTTCCAAAATTTTTGTCACGTTGAGCTAGCATTTCACTTAACTCATCAAATTTTAACTTATCTATCTTTCCACTTACCTGTAAAGTTTCCAAGAAATGTGTATATGAAGAAGGCAAACCAACAATCAAAATAGTAGTCATGAAACTATCATCCATTGCTTGAAATCCAACGTTTACTAATTCCTTCTTAATGTTCTCAAGTCTGGAAATGAATTCAAGTAGATATCCCACTTCTGTCAATTTCAATTGAAGATCAAATTTCTTAGATTCAAGTTATGTATCAAATAAATATTTAAATGTTTTCAAGGAAGACCATGCATCAGAATAATTTTCAATGTGAACATACATCTCATCATTAACTGAAGATTTGATTATTGCTAATGCTTTGATATTTTTTATTTCCCATTTAGCTAGTAAGGTTGCATCTTTAGGTTTATTTGGTTTAACATCACAATCACATACATCTAATCAAACTTCATTGTAAATCAAAGTGTTTTCTATGTTCCTTTTCCATGTCTTGTAATTATTCGAGCTTTCAAGTTTGTTATATTCAAAAAATAAATTTACCAACTTGGACATTGTAAAAGTAAATGTATGCTCCAAAATGGATCATGGACCACAAAAAGAATATGGAAAAAACACCATACGCAACACCATAGACAGAAAATTTCTATCGGGGCTTGGTCTTGACCCTCATATAGTCGTTTAATGAGAAAAGTGATTGAGCTTTGCACTTGGATCTAATCAACTTCTCTACAATTTTACAATAAGCTTTCCAAATTTGACTGTACAATACTTTTGTAATTTGACTTTTATAACTGTAGCCCCCTCAAAATAAAAATTACTTTGAGTTACAATTTATTTCTCTCTAAGAAAAAAAAAATCACACCTTATTGCTCCATAATTAAAAATTATGGAAATATACCTTATCACTCCAAAATTACAAATTTCAATCACACCTTATCACTCCAAAAATTACAAATTTAAATCACACCTTATCACTCCAAAAATTTACATATATTAAACAATCACCTTATTACACCATTATATAAAAAAATTACCTATAAAAAAAAATTATTACTCCACTCACATATCACTCTAACAAAAACCAGACCCTATTTCTCCATTAAAAATCTTTGATGATCATTATTTTTAAAGTTCCATTAATTTTTTTTAAATGGAGTCACTTTAAAAGTGAATTAACCTTATGAATTCACTTTTAACTATGTTGTAATATGAGTACAATGGTTACAATGTTTGGGGGACGGTAGCTTTTAATTTTCAAGGAATTTTCTTGAATTTTTTTTCGGAAGGAAAGGAAGTCGAATTACGGGGTATCGCAGGGAAGCTGAGAAAGATAATAAGATCTAATGTCATGGAAAAGCTTCTGAAGAAATAACAACGAGGCGTAATTGCACAATTATGCTCAGTAGAAGTTCCAACACCAAAATCATCTATTTCTCCAGATTTCCAAAAATTCTTGGACAATCATTCCAAGGTGTTTGAAACTCCCAAAGGAATCCCACCTATTCATGATCATGATCATGCTATTCATTTGATTCCAGGAAGTGTTCCTCCAAACATCAGGCCTTATAGATATCCTTATTTCCAAAAGAGAGAAATTGAACGTATGATTGCAAAAATGTTAGAGGCTAGTATAATTCAACCTAGTCAAAGTTATTTCTCTTCTCCAATAGTATTGGTGCACAAGAAGGATGGATCATGGCGCATGTGTTTGGATTATAGGGAGCTCAATAAGCTCACTATTAATGATAATTTTCCCATTCCTGTTATTGAAGAATTACATGGAGCAATTTATTTTACCAAGTTGGATCTTCGTTCAGGATATCATAAATTAGAATGAAGACTGAAGATATTCCAAAAACAACATTTCAAACTCATGAGGGTCATCATGAATTTTTGGTCATGCCTTTTTGCCTTACCACAGCACCTCTTACATTTCAAGGGTTGATGAATTCCATTTTCAAACCCTTCATTAGAAAATTTGTGATAGTATTTTTTGATGATATACTAATCTACAGCAGGTCTTGGAAGGATCATGTTCAACATGTTGATAGGGTGCTCAAACTATTGGAGGAGAAAAAATTATATGCAAGAACATCCAAATGTTACTTTGGAGTATAAGAGGTGGAATATCTGGGTCATATTGTGTCTCATGAGGGTGTCAAGGTAGACCCTAACAAAATTAAAGCCAATAAGGAATGGAAATTCCCCACAACCATAAAGAAATTGCGAGGATTTATCGGGTTAACAGAGTATTATCGCAACTTTGTTAAGAATTATGGGAGAATAGAAGTACCTCTAACAACATTATTGAAGAAAGATGAATTTTCATGGACTCCTGAAGCAACTAATGCATTTGAACATATTAAAGAGGCAATGTGCCTAGCACCGGTCTTAGCTACGCCAAACTTCACAAAAACCTTTATTGTGGAATGTGATGTCTTAGGAAATGGAATTGGTGCTATTTTAATGAAAGAAGGAAGACCCATAGCTTTTGAAAGTCATCTAATCAAAGGGAAGTATTTACAGAAAGCTATTTATGAGAAGGAAATGTTAGCAATACTACATGCACTAAAGAAATGGTGACCTTACCTAATGGGAAGACACTTCAAGGTAAAAACTGATCATGATAGTCTTAAGCACTTTTTGGAACAAAGACTATCTTCATAAGAGTAGAAAAAATGGGTCACAAAGATGTTGGGTTATGACTTTGAAATGATCTACAAAAAAGGGAAGCTAAATATTGCTGCAGATGCACTCTCGAGAAAGAATGAAGAGGTGGAAGCAATGCTTTGTGCCATTTCTATTATCCAACCAAATTGGATAACTGAAGCAAGGGATGAATGGAATAAGGACACAAAAGTGTGGGCACTCATTCAAAATTTGCATCAAGATCCTAGTACATCTGATACATTTAGTTGGAAAAGTGATTCCTTATGGTACAAATATCACTTATATCTTTGTAAAAATTCCCAACTAAAACAAAAGATTCTTTTGGAATTGCACACTTCTCCTTTAGGAGGACACTCAATATTTTTAATAACTTACCACAGGGTGAAGAAAGACATTTTTTGGGATGGCCTTAAATCTAATATTCAAAATTTTGTGGCAGAATCTTTGGTTTTCCAATAAAATAAAGTTAAGACAATTAAGACCCCAAGTCTTCTACAACCTTTATCCATTCCAAGTTAACATTGGGAGGATATTTCAATGGATTTTATCATAGGTTTACCTAAGTCCAGAGGAAAGAGTGTCATCATGGTGGTAGTTGATAGACTTAGCAAGTATTCACACTTTTGTGCATTATCTCATCCATCTAAAGCAAGTACAGTTTCTACTACATTTATGGAAACAATTCAAAAGCTACATGGATACCCAAAGATTATTGTAAGTGACAGAGATCCAATTTTGACTGGAAATTTTTGGATGGAATTATTTTCTTGTTTGGGTACTCAACTAGCTCATATCTCATCTTATCATCCTCAATCCGATGGTCAAACTGAGATAGTGAATAAATGTTTGGAAGGATATCTTCGTTGTTTTGTATCTAATAAAAAAACACAATGGGTCAAGTGGTTACCTCTCGCTGAATGGTGGTATAACAATTCCTTCCATACTGCAGCAAAAATGACCCCATTTATGGCACTTTATGGAAATCATTCACTATCGATCACATCGTCTTTAAGAGAAAATTCTAAGGTTCAAGCAGTGGAAGATCACATCGAGCATCAACAAGAAGTTCTCCAACTCTTAAAGGATAACCTAAATTTGGGACAAAATCGAATGAAACAATAGGCAGATCAACATCGTAGCGAGAGAAGTTTTGATGTAGGAGACTAGGTATTTTTACGACTACAACCATACAAAGAAATGTCCCTCGAGCAAGCTAAGAAGGATAATAAATTATCGCCAAATTAATATGGTCCTTACAAGGTGTTGCAAAATATTGGTATTATGGCATACAAATTGGAGCTTCCTGCTTCTTCGTGAGTGCATTTGGTTTTCCATGTTTCATGCTTAAAGAAGGTTATAGGTGAAAAACTTCCATTTCAAAAAATATTTCCAGAACTTGATGAGGAAGGAAAAATCGTATTGGAACCTGAAGCAGTCATGGAAACAAGAACTCGACAGCTATGAAATTGATCAATTTTAGAGTATCTCATGAAGTGGAAGAACTTACCCAGTGAAGATTCTACATGGGAGGATGAGAATTTTATACAGAAGCACCCAGAGCTACTCAAGCGTTGAGGAAACACTTTTTTGAAGGAGAGGGGCATGTTAGGTCCCTATATTACTAGTGTAGTCCCTTATTGTTGTTAGTGTAGCCCCCTTATTGTTATTTTTGTACCCTTGTAACCCCAATATTGTTATTATTGTTATGATTTTTAGGTTGGCAAGGATTATATTGTGACCCCATGAACTCCTATGTATAGAAGGAGGTTTTGAAATTTGTATCATCCAAGAATTGTTCATTTATTTAATGT
This sequence comes from Pinus albicaulis, assembly GCA_034641835.2. Lineage (NCBI taxonomy): Eukaryota > Viridiplantae > Streptophyta > Pinopsida > Pinales > Pinaceae > Pinus > Pinus albicaulis. Next base: position 1,352,102,550 of record CM076572.1, on the reverse strand, counting down.
AAAGGAGGTTTCCCCCTCATAGTGGCTTATTTATAAGGCATTGATCTCTCTTCTCTTCTATTTTTGGAGTTGGACAGAGCACATAGAGGAAAAGGTCATGGTAGAAGTCAAGTTAGAGGGAACAACTTCAATAGAGGCAAAAATTATGGCAGAGGAAACATTCAAGGTAGAGGAAACAATCAAGGCAGAGGAAATAATGAAGGAAGAGGACAAAGTCAATGCACAGGACAAAATCAAGGTAGAGGCAAAGTTTTCAATCAAATTGTTTGTAGAAGATGTAACATAGTTGGTAATTATGCTAAATATTGTTGAACTTCTATTGAAAAAATTCCTAAGTTCCAACAACACATGGCACAATTTGATAATGATCAAGAAGATGATGGCTCATAATATTTCTTTACTACACATCAAAGTTCAGGATCAACAACATTACAAGTCTCCACATATCTTAAAAGTGATTATGAATATGCCTGGATCTTAGATACAAGGGTAACAAAAGATATGACTTTTTTACGTGACTTATTTTGGACTTTTTAACAATGCCATCTCAATTCAATATTTCTTGTCGATGATACAAGACACACTCCTTGAGGAAAAGGTGTTGTAAAATTTTTGTTCCTGGCATTGAGAAAAACTAATTTCCAATGTTTGGTATGTACCAGCTTTCAAGAAGAATTTGTTGTCATTAGTCACGATTCGACAAGCATTACATCACGTTTTTATGGAGGGTGGCTTAGTAAAAATAAATTCCATCAAACAGAATATGAATAAAATCATGACAAGCTATGAAGATGGAAAACTTCTAAGGTTGAAAGGAACAATCATTCCACAAAATTCTGATATTGCAAGAGCAACAAGTACAAATATTTCACCAATAAGGTTGTGGCATGTTAGATATGGGAATTTAAACTTTCAAAGCTCTCTCAACTTCAAATGTAGGGAATGGTTAAAGGACTTCCAAATTTAAATAAAGAAAATGCAAGATATGAAGCTTTCATTCACTTGAAACAAAGTCGAGATACTTTTACAACAAGTTAATAGCGTGAAAACAGGTACTTGCAATTGGTTCACAATGACATTTTTGGACCTCTACCAGCTTCTCTAGGAGGTTGTAGATACATTGTACTCTTCATTGATGATTTCAGTAGACTGACTTGGGGTTTATTTTTTGAAACAAAAGTATGAAACATTCCAAAATTTTAAGACTTTTTGCCAACTTGTTGAGAATGAAGTTAAAGAGAAAATTGACACTTTAAGGACAGACAATGGAGGGAAATTCACTTCCAATGAATTCCAATCTTATTGCAGGGACAATGGTATTAAAATACAACTTATAAATGTATACACTTCACAAAAAATGGAGTATCAGAGAGAGTGAATCGCACCTTGTTATGGATGGCAAGATCCATGCTAAATTTCGAAATTTTAAGTCCTTTATATTGGGTAAGCAATACATAAAACTGTCTACTTAAGGAACATGTCTCATACTGCTTATTTGGATGGAATTACACCATATGAAGCATGGTTTGGTTTCAAACCTCGAGTCAAACATCTTATATTTTTTGGTTCAGTGTCTTATGCCTTATTTCCAAAAGAAAAGCAAACTAAGCTTTATTCACAAAGTTTGTAGTGTACAATTATTAGGTATTCCGATGAAAATAAGGGATATCATCTTTTGTCCAATCGAAATTTTATTGTCAGCAGGGATGTGATATTTTATGAAATAGAAAGAAAGAGTGCCACAACGATAGAAATTGTTCTATAAAAAATGGAAACTAAGGGAGATAAAGAGAGAAACAAAATGAAAATCAACCAAGTACACAACATTGGTGTGATATTGAATTTCCTTCATTAGAAAATGGTTCATTCAGCTCACCTACTTCATCTAAACCATCTAGATCTTCTAGAAGTTCATCTGAATCTACTGGAAATAGTTCATCTAACAGTGACTCTCCACCCCTTAAACCTTCAGATGACCTGAGAACATATGCTTATATTAATCCACTTTATAATGATGGTGATTATTCAGATCCACGAACAAGTGAACATCAACTACCTAAATGGGTCGTTCAACTTTTGAAGGATTTCATGCCAGATGAACAAAACAAAATAAGAATACAAATTTCACAAAGAAATGAATAAATTTTTTCCTTAATAAAAAATGATTTTATTGATCCCTCCACATACAAAGAGGTAGTAAAACATATAGAATGGAAAAATGTAATGATTGAATAATACAATGTAGTGTTGGAAAACAGCAATTGGAAAATTTTTGATTGTCCTAAAAATGTGAAACCCAACGGATGCAAATAGATTTACAGAATCAAATATAAGACATATGGAGACATTGAAAAGTATAAATGAAGGCTTTCTTCTAAGGGTTTTTCATAGAAATAAGGAATAGACTATGATGAAACATTTTCACCTACAGTAAAATAGAACACCATCATATTAGCACTTGCAGTAGTAGCTCAAAAATGACGGAAAGTTCATCAGATCAATGTTAAAAGTGCCTTCGTCAATAAAGACTTGAAGGAAGAAGTATATATGACACAAACTCCAGGGTTTGAGATTGAAGGGAAAGAACACAAAGTATGTAAATTGATAAATTATTTATACAATTTGATTCAAGCTTCATGAGCTTGGTATGCAAAAATGGGTGAGTACCTTCGCAAATTTGGCTTTAAGAGAAGTGAATATGATGATACTTTATATGTACACTAGTAGGGTAAAAATATGGTGATTCCAGTTATGTATGTGGATGACTCGATAATTATTGGGAACAATAGTGATCATATTTTGCAGGTCAAGAAGGAGTTGCAAGTTGGTTTTAAGATAATTGATTTGGGATTACTTAATTACTATCTTGGAGTTGAATTATTCCAACATCCAAACCATATTTTCACTTGTCAAAGAAAGTATGCATATAAAATTCTTCAAAGATTTGGCAAGAGTGAAAATGGGCATAGAGGGAATTGTATCTATAGTTATTCCTGCAGTCAATAGAAGCTACTTATTCTTGCAATCTCAACTATTACAAGCTTTAACAAAACTTAAAAATTTCAAAATTTGAAGGGGGGGAATTGGTGAACAATAATACTTATATATAATTGATTGGAAGCTTGATATATCTGATAATCACTCATCTAGACTTATCTTATGCAGTTATTATTTCATTGCACTTTATGCATGAACCAAGGGACAACCACTAGAATGCAGCAAACAGGTTCCTTAGATATATCCAAGGGACGAAATATTTTGGTCTTCTTTACAAAAAGAATAAGAAATTTGTACTTGGTGGATATTCAGATTCATATTTTGCTGGAAGTATTAATGATCAGACATAAACCTCAAGTTATTTGATGAACATGGGCTCAACTGCAATTTCTCGGAGTTGCAAGAAGAAAACTACAACGGCTACTTCTTCTCCAGAAGAAAAATATATGTCAGCATGGGAAACAACATGTGAAATTGTTTGGTTGCTCATATTTTTGTAGGATTAGGAATTCCTCAAGAAGAAGCCACATCCTTATTCATCGACAACCAATTAGCCATAAATCTTGCCAAAAATCTAGTTTTCCATTCCAAAACAAATCATGTGGACACAAAGTATCATTACATTAGGACACTCATTGCAAAGGATGTCATCAAGTCGATATATTTTCCTTTAGGAGATTAGATTTCAAACATTTTCACAAAACCACTTTGCATGATCAAATTTACGAAGTTCAGGGATAGACTTGGAATCTGTTGTAATGTACCTTTGGATCAAAGGGGGGAATATTAGACTATCCAAAAATATATAAACTATATTTTAATTATTTAGAATCTAATATTCAAAATTATCTAAAATATTTAATTAGATATTGGAGACATTTTAGAATATCTAATTATTGTAAAAGATATGACATCTAGAAAGGTGTCATTTACCGAACCTTGTACTTCGCACCAACAAAACCATCTATTACCGAACCTTTCGACAATGACCTACAACGTATATTGTAGTCTCACTTGAGGCAATACTGGGGGATGTCAGAAATAGGTTTTTGTATCCAGAGGGAAAATGGAGTGTGGATTTATTGCTAAAATTATACTTAGGGATTAATTCAAACTGAACTGATGCATTTATCTTCTTTTAAAAATCTATACTCAATTCATCAATTAACACGGTGTGCACTGAGCCCTGATTATTATTATGAAACAATCAACACAATATACAACATATAATCAACAATAATCACTTCACAATACAGATAATAAGAAAATTCACACATAAACATAAAGATGCCTTCAAAATTTCTTCTTCTTTCGTATGATAAGTATCTTCAGTACATTCACTTCTCCGTCTTGCACACACAACTGCAGGTGGTCTGTGCAGAAAGCTGCACACTCTTCAAGGCCTCCGCGCACACAGCTGTGAAGCCTTCCCCTTAGGCCCAAAACAGGCTAAAAAAAATATCTCAAGTTCTTGTGCTCATCAACTATTCATGGATTATCACTTCAACAAATCCTTACATCGTTGTATATAGCATTTACATCATACAAAACCATGGTCCACATACCATATGAAGACAAAATAATAGACTAAAACTTGATACCCGTTATAAAATTAAGGGCTTCGACCAAAAATAGCTCTGTGGTAGATATAGCTCTGTGGTACCACACACTCCTCTCCTCAAAATGCAGAGTATTTTAACAAAAAATGGACCAAGTTGGGCTATGCCCAAAAAACACCCAACACTCACATGTGACTCGCCCCGAGTCACTCAATTGGTGCACCCCGAACCTTATCTGTGATGCTTGTGCATGTGACATTATACTGCTGAATTATTTCTTCCATCTGCTTTTTCTCATTTTGCACTTGCTCCGTTAGTGCCTATGTTGTTGGTCCAAATATCTCCTTAAACACTTGTTTCTGCCTCTGTGACAACTCCTTAAGCTTTCCATCCACTGTCTATGAAAGTTGGACGAACTCTTACTGCCATGGCTGAGTCCTTGTTGTGATTAGCTGCTCTTTTCTCCAAAGATCTTCAATCTAAATCTGAAGATTCTTTCCTTCTGTTATCCTTGTGAGCCTGTACGAGATTGTTAGGGCCCTCATAGTTGCTCAGATTTAATCTAACTGCTTCTGCTTTGTCTGTATTTCTTCCTCGATCCTCATAATGTTTGGATCCTCCTGTAGCGAGGTTAAAATTTCCATAGTGTCATCCAACAATTTTCCACACTCCGCCACTGAGTCGTCGATGCCTTTTAGTGCAGCTTTTAGGTCTGCTTCCCTCTACTCTTTGACTTCTATTGGTGTGGATGGTTGCATCCTCATTTTCATCTCAATAATCTTGACCTGATATTCAAATTTTAGCTTCTTAATTTTTTCCATTGAATCCTTGATTGCGAGAGCACGCTTCATAACCTCTGTTGGTGGTGGTTCCTCTACGCACACCTGAACTTCTGGAACTTCACTGCAAGTCTTACTCATGGCTTCTTCCAACTGCTATTGTTCCTGACTCAACTCATCTCTTTCCTTGAGCACTAGATCAAGCTGTGTCCTCATCGTAGTTCTTTCCTGCTACACTTGTATGTTGGACTACAAAAGACGTTCACTACAAGGAAAATACCCTCTAGCGGATGTTTTTGAGGAACCCTATAGAAAAATACCCCAGATGTCAGTTTCTAGCAGAGGATCCTAGAGGAGGTTGGCAGGCAGAGGTTTTTGCGGATGTATTTATTCCGGTGCTCTTATCAACCTAAAACGCACTGGTGCGTTCAATATGACAAAGCACCGGTGCATTACAAAAATTGGCACACCGGACACCATGCACTTTGTACACATAGGCCCGATGCATTTTATTTTTGTAGAGCACCGGTGCTTTACATGTTGACCACACAGATACCGCATGGTGTGGAATAAATGAAATGCACCGGGGCACACACAAAACGCGGCCACCGGTGGATGCTTAAATAAAAAAAATTACGGCAAAAAAACTGCATAAAACATTGGCACAACGGAAACAGTGCGCTCCGTACAGACCCTCCCGGTGCTTTTAATTCAGCCACCGCGCTGGTGCATGTCATATCGTCAGCCTCGGTGCCTCAGAAAAAGCGCGCGAAACATAAACGACCCGATGCCGAATGAATGAAACGCACCGGGATCCCTGTAAATGCCGCGCACCAGAAAAGGGTTTAAAACAAGCAAAATTACGGCCAAAAAACCACAGAAATCATTGGTTCATGGGGCACCGTTACCAGTGCGTCACATCGCCACGCCCTAGTGCGTCATAAAAGCGAGTGAAACATAAAATTCCCAGGGTGGAATAATGGAAACGCATCGGGGTCCCCATAAATTCCGTGCATTGGAATAGGGTTAAATAAAAAACAATTATTTTGAAAAAACCGTAGAAATCATTGGTTCACCGGACACTGTTACCGGTCCATCATGATACTGTAGAGCACCAGTGCTTTAAAAGTACCCCACCCCGGTGCCTCCTAAAATCGTGCGAAAACATAAAGAGCCCGGTGCAGCATACATACAACACACCGGTACTCAAGAAAACATCTCGTGCACCAAAATAGGGTTAAATAAAGAAAATTTATGGCTAGAAAACCACAGAAATCATTGGTTCACTAGAAATTATTACCAATGCGTCATATTACTGTAGAGCATCGGTGCATTAAAAATATGTCACCCCAGTGCCTCCTAAAAGCGCGCGAAACAGAAAGAGCCTAGCGCGACATACAGGAAACACACCGGTACTGCTGTAAAAAGCCTGCGCACTAGAATAGGGTTAAATAAAAAATTACGGCCAAAAAACCGCAAAAATGATTAGTTCACCAGATGTCGTAACCGGTGCGTCACGTTACTGTAGCGCACCGGTGCATGACAGTTACACCGCCCCAGTGCTTCCTAAAAGCGCAAGAAAAAAGAAAGAGCTCAGTGTGGCATTAATACAACGCACCGGTACTCCAGTAAAACCCGGCGCACTGGAACAGGGTTAAATAATAATAATAAATTACGGCTAAAAAACCTCATTTTTCACTTTTGTCAGTGCTACAGAGCACTCAAGCACTGGTGCAAGTTATCCTTGCTTAAGCCGCACTAACATCCGTGCTCGCATTGCACTTATTGCACGCACTGTTGCTGTGCATTTCCACCAATCTCCAGCTTGAATTTTATAAAATAGTGGACAAATTTTCTTTTTTAAATTGTACAGCCAATATGCCTCCTCAACGAGTAAATGTACAAATATTTTTCTATTTTTTCCATAATTAAACCTTTTAGTTGATCAGAATTTGAAAAAAAATTAAAATTAACCATTAAAAAAAAAAATATTGTTGCGCGGTGCGCTCGAGCCGTTCGGCTCGCACCAGTTGCGGTGCCGCCTATAAATTTACAGGTCGCACCGGTTTGCGGTGCTGCCTGTAAATTTATAGGCCGCACCGCACCCGGTGCTGAAGGCGTCCGCACTTTTTTCGGGGTAGTATCGCGAGGCACATGGTGTAATTTTAAAATTTTGAAAAAGTGTGATGCGGTCATTTACCAGGTCGCACCGTTGACAATGTTAAGTCGCGGCCACCTGGTGCATTGATGAACTTATTTGCCCCGGGGCACGTAATGTTTTTGGCGCACTGGATACGCCAATCGACATTGTCAATGGTTCGGGTTAGTAAATCAGTGCTAAGTGTATCCACACCAGTTCCAGGGTGGATTCCAAAGGTGCACCGTGTAATTTTAAATTTTACGACAAAGAGCAGTGAGCTCGGATACCTGGCCAAACCGTATGACTATGTATGGTGGCAGGAGAGCAGTTTGCTGACTTAGCTATAAGCATCGGGGCATATATTGAAGTCAGCGCATCGGCCTCTTGACACCGCACTTAGTGAACGGTGCACTAAAAATATTTTCTGGAGCATCGCTCCTGATGCTTTTTATATCATTATGTGCACCGTAGACAGTGCGTCTCTGGGGAGTGACGTACCATTACCAGTGCGTGACTGTGTTTTTGGCACACCGTCTCTTGTTTTATTTATTTTTCAAAAAATATTTATATACGTATATTTGTAAATACATGTGTCATTTAATTAAAAAAAATTGTTTAATATGTCAATCATTCAGAGACGTGAAAGGAGAGAAGAGGAGCAACAACAACAACAATAGGCGGAACAATATAATATGGTTCACCTGTGGGAGGAAAGAGAGAGGGAGAAAGATGCATACCCTCGCCCTATTACAGCAGTGACACAGGGGCTCCTAAGGCAGGTAGGCCTCCTCAAGTTCTATGAGGAGGCTACTTCCCTGAAGTCCCATAGTGGTCTTTTAAGACATCTTATCCAAAGGTGGAATGCCCAGCGACAGGCTTTCTGAGTTGGTATCGACTAGTGGTACACGCCCACTGAGGAGGATGTTTATTTTATTACAGGGCTTTCGAGGAGAGTGGTGGATTTTCCCTTGTTCCCCGAGTTTCCAGCTGGCTGTGTGGTAGGGAGTTAGTTAGTTTACTCCCAGAGATACATTAGAGCAGACATATTGTCTCCTTCATATTTCCAGGTCTTTGGAGGACAGTTACGTATTGATGCGCTTGGTGGTGAGGAGGTCCAATGTCTATCACTTATCATTTCGACCATTCAGCACAACACCAGTGACGGGCAACGCATTAGTTGCCAGCTTTTGTATTATGTTGATTCTTTACTACAGCAGCCACGACTTGTCAGGTGGTCTACCATCTTTTTACGGCAGTTCTGTACAGCATTAGATAGATGTCATGCTCATGCACAAGGGAGGGTCAACTTCCCTTTTTCTTCAGAGCTTTTTTGTTTATTTTTTCAGAGGTTTCCAGAGATGAGACCTTCTTTTCTTCGGTAGCCTCGTAGGTTGATGACTGAGGCACATATGCATATGTGGGGACAGATGATGCCCCAGAGGGAGGAGACTCTGTTTCCAGCGAGGATATCAGATGATGCACTGGGGTTGCTAGCTTGTGTTGATGAGCATCCCTTCATTATGGTCCCCTGTCCTTATGCGGGGTTGTATTGGCGAGGGTGTGCCAACATCCTATTCACAGATGATGAGCCGCCAGATGATAGAGTTAATATTACTGTTTTATTTAAATTTATTCTAACATTTTATTTAACTTGTTTTTCTTAAATTGTATAATGAAATTGTCTAATTATTGTTGTGTACTTGTATATATTTTGCAGACATTGGCTCTTCTGATGGCGAGGAGATGCCGCCACCACCACCTAATACAGTTGTGGATCTTGATGATCTTGATGCCAAGGATTAGCAGGAGGTCGGTGCAGATGATCAGAGACTTGCTCCTGCTGGTGCGCCGACCCACGGTCGACGTATGAGCGATGCTAGATACAAGATGGAGTTGGGCGACCAACTAATTGCATTGCTTGTTGAGGCGGGCATCCGCCCCGCTGATTTCAAAGATATAGAGGCCGATGATAGGCTCTTACAGAAGTGGAGAGGCATGTCGTGTGACATGTATAGCCTAATGCGGCATGTCGTAGGAGTTACGACAACTTTTACGTGACTGATGACGACTGTCGCACGTTACGAGCGAGCCGCAGCACATGATGGAAAGTGTGCGAGGCGCAGCATACCATCGACATCTCATGATCGTTCACAGCCTCGTGCCGCGCCAGATTTTCATGCAGAGCCTCCAGTAGCATCTACCAACAGTCATCATGGAGATGAGGCTCAATCATCGGCTGATCCATGACATTTATATTACAGTTGTATATTTTTACCATTATTTAGTTATATATATATATATATATATATATATATATATTATATGGTCCATGTATTTTATGTTCATTTTGCAGTTGTATTTAATTTACATGTTAGTGATCATCATTATGTGTGTGTTGTTAGGTCATGTTAGATATGTTCATTTAATGTGCAACTTGTAGTTAGATGTGTATGTGATAGAATGAGATGTATATTTGGTGTTTGTGTTGTACTGATGATGTTAATATATAATGTTAATTGTGTTTTGTTAGATGATCATGATCACAATGATGCAGTAAGCGATTTTGAATGTGTTTTTTAGTCAAATATGATGTTTGTACGATGCTTATCATGAACATGATGTTTATTAATTAATTTATAAATACCAAATGATCATGATATTGTAAATTTGTAATATTTGTATTTGTAATTGTATTTAAAATTCTAAAATTGTAATTGTAATGATATATATGTAAATTTCTAAAATTGTAATTGTAATTGTAATTTTTTAATTTGTAAAATTGTAATTGTATATATGTAAAATTCTAAAATTGTTATTGTACATGAAATTTTAAAATTGTAATTGTAATTCTAATAATTCTAATTCTAATTCTAATTCTAATTGTAATTGTATGTAAAATATTTGTAAAATTTTAATTCTATTAATGTGAAATGAATTTATTAAAATTTTTAAATTTGTAAATTTTAAATAATTGTAAAATAATAAATATAGAATAATATGATTTATTGTAAGATAAAGGAAATTTAGAAAATAATGCAAATAAATTCCTGTACTTAATTAGAATTATCATTATTTTACTATGATCTTAGATACAAAAAAATAATTAATTTATACAGTACGCCATTGTTTTTGAGATCAAGTACATAATACCAAATTATCAAGTGAATTATTGTTTTTAACATTAACACAATGCAAATTACCAATTAATTCAAAATGCATATTACATTAATATTTCGAAAATCTCATCTTAAAAAGTATAAATATTGATGAAATAACACATATTGTACCATATCACTCTTGGTTCTCATTATCACCCTCATTATCTTCTAGCTCGCATGGCATGATTACAATATTGTTCTCAAAAATATGTTTTGATCTAGGGTCATGTGTCAATACGAACCACCAATCCCTATCCAACACATTTGGGTAGAAAAACACCTAGTTGCAATGTTAGGGAAAACATAGGGCTCCTTAGCTTCATCCCACATCTTTCTAGAGTTGATACATATCAGCCTACTATCACAATATTCCTTTACATTATTCCAATCAAAGGTGTCCCACCACTTGCACCTAAAAATAACACATTGGAAAGAAGAAAAATCCACTTCAATGATCTCTTGTATCTTTCCGACGTAACCTAACATCCCTCTTACTAGTTGTTGATCACGGTGGCTAGATCGACTAGATTGATCGAACTCGAATTCCACTCCACAGTCTTGTGTGATGTTTCCAGCATCGGCATTTTTTGTGTGAAAATGGTGTCCATATGCCCACATAGATGGGAGCAAATGCACCTATTATAAAAATGTATAAAAAATCATATAAGTGTCATGTGTCTTATAAATAATAATCCAACAGTTAAAATATGAAATGTAGATGTCTTAATATAAGTTTCAAATTTACATATAAATTATTACCAAGTTGCTGACCCAATCCCTACGTTTAGCGCATCCTCTTCAACACGCGGGTAACGATCGGTAGCACCATATTTCTCTCTGAATTGGTCAGCAACCCAACTTTTGGGGCATATTTTTTGCATATTTTCTTTTAAATGATCGGGATAAGACACACTTCTACCATTCAACAGTTTGAATTCTTTCCTGTCACTATCCCATTTCATTCTTTTTTGTTCGTACAATGAAACCCACGATTGTGTCGCCTTAGAATTGTAAAGAATGAATTTATTGATTGCTTCAATTTCTGCATTCGCTGATGAAATCAAACCAACATTATATAGTACTTAGAGATCAAAATATACATTATATCGAAGTCAACACGAATATAATTAATTACTTTTTGTAAATTTGAAAAATTATAAGTTGCTTACTCGTTATCAAGCGCTTTTTTCGACTTGTTTGGTGCAACTCTCCTTCTCTTTTGTCTTCATCCAATTCATCACTCCAAATCACCGCACCTGGTCTATTGTTATTCTTCTTGATGTACTCACTGGCATAGTAGAAAGACTCATATGATATGTACCCCTCTGCCATATACACCTCAGGTTTTGCCCTTTTTCGAACAAAACATTTCATTTTTTTCATGTACCTGTCTAAGAAGAACATCCAACAACAAGAAACAACCCCAACTAATTCAAACTCATCTACCAGGTGGATTAGAATATGAACCTATAAGTCCATGAAACTCGTCGGTAATTCCTTCTCAAACATACAAACAATCTCAACTATCTCTTGACACCACTGTGGAATGCTAGCCACATGAATCTCCTTTGACGTGATCTAATGTACAAATGCAGATAATTTAGATATGGCACGTCCTAGGTCTTCAGGGAATTCATGTTTCACACAATCACGCATAAACAAAGGATAATGACACTGTAAAGTTATAAAAATGTGCAATAATATACAAAATTAGTTATGTTTTATGATCACTGCATAGGATAAAATTTATTAATATAAAAAATAATAAAATCATGCTTTTGACATTATACGTACTCTTAGAAGATTCAAATGGTCATGCGATTTCAACCCTGAAAAATGATCATCCACGGTGAAGCAGCGCCGTAGTGAAGACCCATATGAAGTTGGCACCCTCAAATCCATTATAACTTCCTTTGCCAAAGATGTATCATCTTTTTTTAAAATCCATGGGACATCACCTTCTTTGAAAAACCATGAATTAGAGGGACCAACGCCTGCCTCTGATCCTGTAATTTCTAATCGTCTTGGCCAATATTTATTTTTAGTTTTTGAAGTAATAAGATCTTTCCTAACCGCCAATGTGTCACTTTGTTTCGATGATATGTGCCTCCATAAAGAAGATGAAACATTTTTAAATATATGCATGGGATCTAATAAGTGGGCAATCTTAAGATGTTCCCAATATGGGAGGTCATAAAAGATAGACTTCCTTTTCATCCCAATGGGAAATTTCTCAACATAGGTGTTGAAGAAATTTGGATCATCGAACTTAGGCTCCCCATTTGAATTGAACATTTCTGTGAACTCCTTCTCCTTATCTCTCTCATATGCTCTACGCCATTCAGCTAGTGTCATTATTGGAGGCCTTTGGGTTCTTTCTCATTTACCATTGAAAGTGGATGCTGCTCTTCTGTAAGGGTGTTGTTCTGGTAGGAATATCCTAGAGCAATCATACACTAGCTTTCGTAGGTCCTTGGACCATCTAGCTTTCAGAGAAGGTCCACAACATTTACATCCAAAATACCCTTTTGTTACAAGACCTACAATATTATATTTGTATACATTAATTAATATGCATGGCACGTTAAAGAATATCATGAAGATCAAAACAAATATTATTACAACGAATTAAATAACTAATATGTGAAAGAATATTGTTACATTATATATAAACAAATCAATATATTAAACATGAAATTTACCAGAGCAAAATCCTAAGCCTGGATAATCATGTGTTGTGTAAGCACATATGCCATACAACGTAAACCTCCTCTCTTCTGCGATGGGTCTTGATACATCGCATACATTTATCCAATCCCATAATTCCTTTAATTCATCTACCAGTGGTTGTGAGTAGACATCCATATTCTTCACTTGTCTTCTACGAGGGACTATGAGAGCCAACATAAGATGTTCATTCTTCACGGACAACCATGGGGGGATATTGTTATTGATCACTACTACAGGCCAAATAGAATAGTTGGTGTTCTGGAGGGAATATGGTTGATGCCATCCATGGCTATGCTGAGTCATAGACTTCGTACTTAATTCTTGAATTTTTCGGGCCATGTATCCTCTATATGCTTCATGGCTATTGAATCAGTTAGTACTCGCATAACTCCCAACTCACTTTTGTGTGAGGCATGCAATCCCTACAACATAGCTAATTCTTTGCAACAAAAGAGCCTTTGAATCCTTGGGATTATAGGCATGTGCCTCAATATCTTAAAAGGAGGACCAGTACGTGATTTACCCTTATTTTTTGATTTATCATACCTATCATGCCCACATTTCAGACACATATCTTTGTCTTCATATTCTCCTCTATATAGAATACAATCATTTGGACATGCATGATATGATATGTACTCAACACCCAACATTTTCAACAATTTTTTTGCCTCCTCGCAGCTACCGGGCAAGACATTATCACTTGGAAGAACCTTATATTTGAATAAACTATAGTTGGTGATCATGGAAAACTATATTAATAAATGTACATTAATGTTGATATAATTATTAATGTTCCTAAAATTTCACATTTGTAATGTTCATTGCAGTGTACTGATTATATTTCAAATTTATATATAAGGCCAGAAGTACTTTATGGTAACTTACCTCAAAAGTTCCAAGAAACATGCATTCGACAAGCCAAACTTTTCTTTCAAGTGGTACAGTAACATCGTTGTCCCCAACTGGGTAGACTTTGATTGACCGCCGGATCAAAAGAGAGGGGTGGTGGAAGCAAATTTAAGGCTTTCGAAAAAGGTGTTAGTGATATGAGCATCATCTCCTAGCTGATCATCATTTTGGAATGCATCTAACAACATTGTTTCCATGGAAGTCGTATCCCTTAAGGAATCATCCATACCAACCCCTATTTGATTATCTCCATTGCCAGCTTGTGAAGAACTACTATTGTTGTAGTCATTCCTAATTGGTGAATCTGGACGTAACCGGAATTGAATCGGTGGTTGATTCAACCATTCTTGGTATCGTTCCTCTCCGATTTTTTCTCTTAATTCAGTCTTCTCTCGATTTGACATTGTTGTGGAGTGCCACAGAAGATGGTAGGTAGGTAATTCATCATCACTAGAATCTTAATAATTAAAAAAAAATGGAACATGATTAGTGCAAAATATTATGATATCAATTAGTAACCACGGTGACAATATTGCATGATTATAAATTGGTTTGACGTTGAAATAATTACATATTAATGAATATATATATCAAACAATTATAATTATAATTACCATCATTGTCTGGGGATTGTGGCTAGAAGATGCAATATTGTTACAATTGGCAGGGTGAAGCAGTTGTCCATTTTCATCTACCAAATGCGTCTTGGCATATGCAGCTCCTGATAAGAGCTTTTGATGTTTTGGAGCAGTACTTGGAATATAATTTTGTGCATCTAAACTCGATGATGAATTTGCATGAACCTGGAAATTTGTATACATTATAAATTTAATTAATTTGTGCATGATTGACTACATGGATAAAAAACATACATAAATTCAATTAGATAGTGAAAAAATAAAACAAATCTGAAATAAATATTACGTCTCTACATGGATAGGGAGAACTCCGCGATGGACTTTGAGAAATATTATGGAACGAGCTAGATTTTGAAGAATTTTCCATTTCATATAATATATGATGTTTTCTCCCTGCATTTGAGCAAAACAACAATAAACTTTGGTGCAAAAACCTAAATGTAATTCCAGTGCGTACTATTCAGATAACTGCGTTGGCCAGTTCTTTATTTTGCGCACCAGTGCGCTTTTGTAACAAGTAGCACCAGTGCGGTTGAATTAAACGATGCACCGGTAAACGAATAACTACAATAAAAAAAAAGCGCAACCCTATTTTCTTTAAGTGAAAAAAAGTGGTAAATTGAAAAATTGGGCAGCAAAATATTTTCAAAAATTTGATTTCATAAAACATTTCTTTAAATACTAAACACTTTTAATTATTTCACTATTTTTGCAAAAAAATTTAGCCAGAGATTTGCAGGATACATATCTGGAGAAAACAAAGCATGAGCATTGTGGAGCAAGGAAATACGTTTGAACAGAAGTATTCGGAAAATCCGAATTCCAAACCTCTAGTAATTCAAACCCTGTACCATAGAATTTTAAATGACATGAGTAGAGTTTATTGTTTTTTTGTACTTTTTTCTGCAGATTTTTTTATGCAGTGAAATAAGAAATCAAATTCTATTGTTTTATTTTATTTTTTCTCTAGTTTTTTATGAAGTAAAATACAAAATCAAATCTTATTGTTTTTTTAACTTTTTGTTTCTATAGTTTTTTACCTTTTTTGCAATTTTTAGAAACAAAAATAAAAAAAGAAATCAATTTTTACAAACAAAACCCTAGATTCTTTTTGTTTCTGCCATTTTTTCTCCCTATTTCTTTTCAATTTAGATTTATAGAGTTTCTGTACTCATAAGAAATCCAACCCACGGGACGACTTGCATAGTCAGATCTCAATCCATGTTGGCCCTTGCGTCAATAATAAAAAAATACATATTTTTTTGTGCCAGTGCGCCCTGCGTAACATTAAGCACCGGTGTGCTTTGTTATACAAACGCACTGCTAAATTACAGTGATTAAAAAAAAAACAAAACAAAACAAAACAAAACAAAATATGTTTTTATCAGTGCGCCATTCGTAACATATGGCACCAGTGCACTATTACATTCTGGAGCACTGCAAAACGTGCTGTTTTGGAAAAAAACCATTTTACAAACATACCCTACATTATTTTTGTTTATGCCCTTTCTTCTCCCACTTGCTGTGATTTCAGAATTAAGGTTCTTCAATTTATATTTATAGGGTTTGTATTGCTAAATATAAGCCTAAGACATGCAACCAACGGGACTATCTGCATAGTCAGATTTCAATCCATGTTGGCCCTTGCATCAAACTTAAAAAAAACATTTTTTTTCGTCGGTGCCCCCTTCATAACATAGCACACCGGTAAGCTCCGTTATACAAGCGCACCGCGCAAGTACAGTGATAAAAATTTAAAAAAAAAAAATTTATGTTTTTATCAGTGCGCCATATGTAACATATGGCATTAGTGAACTATTACATTATGGCACACTGCACAATGTGATGTTTTGAAAAAAAAACCATTTTACAAACATACCCTACATTATTTTTGTTTCTGTACTATCTTCTCCCACTTGCTGTGATTTCAGAATTAGGGCTTTTCAATTTATATTTATAGGGTTTATATTGCTAAATATAAACCTAATACATCCAACGAATGGGTTGACCTACATAGTCAGATCCCAATCCATGTCGGCCCTTGTGTAAATAAATAAAAAAATAAAAAAAATTCAGTGTGCCCTGTCTGACAGAGTGCACCGAGGTGCTGAGTTATCACAACGCACCGTGAAATTACTATCATAAAAAATTAAAAAAATATGCAGCCGATGCACTATTTCATTATGACACACTGCAAATGTTCAATTTCTAAAAAAAAACTTTCAAAAAATGCAAACCTTACTTTCTTTTTGTTTCTCCCCTTTCCTCTTCTTCTTTATCTAATTCAGAATTAGGACTTTTCAATTTAGATTTATAGGGTTTGTATTGCTAAATATAGACCTAAGACATGCAATCAACATGACGATTAGCATAGTCGTACCCTAATCCATGTCGGCCTTGGAATTATTTAAAAGAAAAAGAGATTTTTTACGGTGTGCCCTATGTACGGTAACACATCGGTGCTCTGTTGTTTACAAGAGCATTGGATAATTAATGTGAAAAAATAATATTTTTTTAATGGTGCGCCATATGTAAAATATACTACCGATTTATGCTAAAAAAACTAACATTGGATGATTTTTATTATTTTTATGATGGTTAACCGATGAGGTCACTGACATGTAACGCACCGGGGCTTCTTGTTGACATAGAGCATCGTACGGTGTATTATACTATTTTTTAGGTGCGTGATAAATTCATGAACACACCGACGTCAGTTTGTTCACCATGAACGGCACACCGATTTTTTGAGGGTTTTTTTTTTTTTAATTCAGAAGTTGACAGTTTATTTAAAAATATATTATTGACTAATATGATAGAGGTTTGATATTGTTAAAGAAATGACTGACAAGAGATCAAGCAACAAAAATACTAATAACACATCAAGAAAAGCAAAAAAGGCAAGTTCTTTGTAAATTTTTTACAAAAAAATTATTTTTGAACTATATGTAAGTTTAAATAATATGTATTGTTTAATGTGTATCATGCAGAGCCACAAAATGACGAAGCTCGATAAGATTATTTTTGATCTAGGACCAGAAGAACGTATAAGCTTGATGGAAAAATTACAAAAGGATGAACCAGGTGAATGAAAAAATAATATCGATCCAATATGAGTTTCTCTTTTTAGTTTTCATTAATAATATAATTAAAATTATTAGATAACATGTGTGAAAAAAGTCTATTAATTCACCTCTGTTTAATGTTCTACATGGACCAACAACTCAAAAAAGGAATGTTGTTCTAAGAAAAGAAAAACAATAGAACATGCAAATGAAAATGAATTGCTCCTTAGCTGATCTGGAGTGGTGTTGGAGGTTAACGAAAGGGGGAAAAGCTTTTACAAATGTTTGAGGGATCTAGTGGAATGAATGTATAGACGTTCTTTCCACTTACAATACAAAAACCAAACCAATGCTTCCAAGAACCAGATTTTATGTAAACTACAGGAAGAGTTTCCAGAGAATTGGTCAATGAGACATGTCAGACTTTTAATAGCAAAAACATACAACAACAAAAAAGAAGGAATGAAAAAATAATATTCCTTTAGATGTTTGTCTAGAATTATTTATAAATATCACTTTTGTTATACTTACTTTTCATATATCAATATAAAAATTAAATAGTTTATTATCATGTTACATTTTTAGGAATATTATGAAAATCTCAAAAGATGAACGAGCCGATATCAGAAATATGCCAGTAGGAATGTCCAAAAAGGTGTACAAGGAGATGGTAAAAAAAATGGACAAAATTGCATCGCGGGATGAGCCATCTCAACAATGTGCTTCAAATGTAATATGTAATCATTGAATTTTTTTATAATTAGGTAAAATAAATGAACAATTTAGCATTAAATATTAATTTTCAAGTATTTTCTTGCAGAAAAGAAAATAAAATGTAACCCATTCAGCACATAAAACAGGATGACAAGGAAGAAAAGGATTGATATCTAAGTTTGTGAGTAATTGTTACTTACTTATAACAACTTAACTAGATTTCATTTTTGTATTTTTAAGTTGTTTTACAAAAATCATCATTGAATGTCTCCAAACAGGTGCTAACATACAAAGAAGAACCATTAGAGGAATTAATTGAAATTGGTTTAAATATGGGTTGTGCGTATATGTTGGCATATTAGAACTTAATTGTGGAATTTGTAAGCATCTATCGATCTTGTTTTACTTAGCTACGTTTATAATTAATAGAAAAAAGAAATATTTTATATTAAATATATGATTTCTTATGGGGTATAAAACTTGCAGGAAACAAAGTATGGCACTGCGCCAACAGATCAAATCTTGAAAGATGGCATGTTACATGGTTTTGAAAGAATGTGTATAGTTTATGAGTCAATTGTTGCATTGGTACGTCATTTATTTTCAATTTACATTGATGTATATTATTTAATATTGCAATTTTCATTATTCTCACCAATATATATACACTCATTACAATTTATTTTTATGTTTGTAGATGGAAGAAGGTGAAGAAGAAGAAAACAATCAATGTCGTGAACAAAACATTTTTGAAAATAACCCAAGTCATGGAAGTAGCTCTAGCAGTGATAGCAGTTCAAGTGAAGAATGATGATCACTATGTTTGGATATAAAAGCAAAGCGTTGTACTATTTTTGGAAAAATCTCTGTGAAATCAGACATTTTCTTTAATGTAATGGACATAGTGTCCCAATTGAAAGATAAAGGGATACCAATAACTATCCATTTTTTATGACAAAGAATGTCTTCTTCATATATATATATATATATATATAATTTATTCTATTGCGTTCTCCATTGTCGTTCTCAAATGCAGTAATAAAAATTTAATTCATATGAATATTTTTATAACATATATATGTGTCGAATTTTGATGAATAATGAATTTAAAACAATCACAATAATTGCACTGCCATAGGTCAATGTTTCTAAAAAATACAAAATGAAAATTGGTGTACTTGTATTATTAAGCGCACCGGTGCGTTTATACTACCTATCAGGACCGCACAAATACCAAAACCGGTTAAAAATATCGAGGCGTTTGTGCGGTATGGCCCTCCGGTGCATTTATGTATCTATACGCACTGGTGTTGTTTTACCGCCTATGAGCACCGCATGAATACCGGTACCAATTATTAATTGCGGTGCGTTAGTGTGATACTATGCACCGAGGCGTTTTTTTTTGTCTATATGCACCGATGCATTTGGATGACCAATAAGCACTGCACGAATACCGATACCAATAACAAATCTCGGTGCATTTGTGTGATAATACGCACTGGGGCGTTTATGTGTCTATATGCGCCGGTGCATTTGTATGACATATTTGCACCACACGAATATTGATACCAATTGTAAACCTCAGTGCATTTGTGTGATATGATGCACCGGGGCATTTATATAAGCATACGCACCGGCACGTTTATACGACCTATGGGCACCGCTCAAATCCCAAGACCAATTAGAATGGCCCCGTGCATTGTATCACAAACACCAGGCCTGGTGTTGTTATTTTCCTTAACGGCTCGATGCATTCTTGTTCGACCGCCCCGGTGCGTTGTCTACCAATACGCACCAGTGCGTTAAAACCTGATAAGAGCACCGATGAAAAAACATCCATAATAACCTTCGGCCATCCATTTTTTTTTAGTTGTGTTGAATTTCCGTTAAAAGCTCCACCAAAACCTCCGTTACCAGAAATGGATGTGGTAGCATATGTTCTTTTGACAATTTTGGCCAATTTTATAACACTAAAAATCTCCTTTATAACCTCTGCTAGAGGGTATTTTCCTTGTAGTGGTTGTTCTAGCCCTTTCAATGCTTCGACGATCCCTTGGTGGAAATCATGCAATGTTGGAGTGGGGAGCACGACAAGGTTCATGCTGATTTTTTCCCATCCTTTGGCATGTTCTCTATATTTTTCAGCTTCGAACTGCAACAAGCCTACAGGTACCTGCAAATTTCTCAAACCAAATTGGGTCTCTATTCAGCGATCTAGTTGTGTTGATTGACTTGTCTGAGCTTGTTGGGTGGCTGGATTCTCCTGTGGTCTTGTTTTTTGTACCAACACCTTGAGTTCCTACATGCATTCCTTCACTTCTGTTAATACTACTTTGTAGTGACCCTCGATTTGGTTCCATGTTTCCTCTGTGATGTATTGTACCTTGTCTCCAATTTCATCAATGTCCCCTTCAGTGAGGATCATTGTCTCTACGCACTTGGATTGATATGCGTTGTGCTTCTTCCAAAATACTGGCATAAATGTTTTAGGTGCCCTCTTATTTATGATGAAAAGTGAATCGATTGTCTCTACATCGCTAGGGTCTTGTCCACCCCGATCTGGCTCTGTTCCTTCAATTTTTTCTCTGTCCTTCTTAATTTCTTGCTCTACATATTTTCTTGCTTTTGTGTCCTTTCCACTAGTACCCACATGTTGTGCAGTATGTAACTCTGTCATAGTGCTTCCAACGGGTGGAGTCATCCAGTCTGTCGACCATCACTTTAGGATTTCCACAAGATTAATCTTTGTGACTAGATATGGAAAAGGATGCCATGTCCCTGTCGGATCCTTCTATGCCATGATGTAAGCTATGTGAAAATCATCCTTAAACTCTACAATATGCCAGTACTCTTCAAACAAACTAGGTGAAATCCTGGGACACTGATTCAAAACCATGCATAAATCCATCTCCATTAAGACCCAAAAATTCTTGTTTTCCATTGTGCGCATCAACTCCTTGGAAAACTAGAGAAAGGCATACCTCGCAGCTTCACAAATATCCAGTTAAATTATCAAGAACTATGACTCTTGTAGTTCCTTCCATGCAAACGATGCAATGATTAAAAACAACCGCACGTAATGTAACATCTTCCCTTCTTCGTGCGCTTCTCGGCAGTCGTCCAAAAACTCCTTGCATAGATATCTAACCCAGTTAAACTGGACCCCTTTACTACACTATGCGGCTAAATAAACCATGGCCACTAGGAATTCGTTCGCTTTGCACTTGCGCATGATTTTTGCTGCAAGAATCTGCGTGACGAAGCACACCCATTGGTCATTGATAGAATTTATGTAATAACCCCTTTACTTCTTTATCAACTCATACTTCTTCTTCATTTTGTCAACGACTGCCTTATCCTGAAATTTTCCCATAAACTCCTCAATGGGGTTATTGCACTAGTACGAAAGTGTAGTTATTCTTCTAATCAACATTTCATCTATTGGGATCCTCTATCCTAGCCAGAGGTATCCATCATATACTAAAACAAAAATATGTCGAACACAAATCGTGTTGATGGCACTTCGATCGAAGTGTGGCACATTCAACATATTTAATAAACCTTCTCTTTGTAATCCTTCAGCCCATTAGTGTGGCTCCAACCTAGTGACTTTATTCTCCTTGTAATACAGTTGGTGTAGGTACTCGCTTGGCTCGAATTGTGGGTACTTACTTCGATAATTGAATACCCAATCCTCCATCTTCAACCGCGGAACTTTCCCCAATGGTTCCCCTTCAAATGGTACATATTTGGGTAAAAGTGGTGTGAATACATGGTACATATTATCATGGTATTTAACCGACTTAGAAACCGACTTCCTTGGGTGGTACATATGGTGGTAGCATAGAGTTAACTTCTTCATCCACTGCCTCAATATCTTCTAGTATCTCTGCTTTTGGGATGTCAGTTTCTTCCTCACTATAATTAATATCCATTGGTTTCTTCTATTTCTTTGTCTGTTGTTCCTTGGCTATTTTATTTCTTTGGGATTTTCTAACTCTAGGGGTTGCAACTGGTCTCTTTACCTACTTTTTATTCTGTTGTGGTTTTCTTTCTTGGCAACCTCGAGCCTGTTACACTTCGTGCTACAAATTCCATGATTCTTGCTAATCCTTTCTTTACAAATTCCTTGGAAATCTCTTCAAATATCCTCTCAGACATACATCCAGATACTCTATTCTCACTTATGTACAAGTTCTCAATTTTAATTCTCAGGAAGAAAAGTGTTGAAATATGGAGTGGAACCTTGCTTTTATAACTAATTTGAATTTCAGACTTCATGATTATCTTCATATTTAGCTCATTTAATGCAGATATGGCGCTAGATTGGACCATTTGTGCCTAATAAAAATTTTTCCCATGCTCCTTTTAATGGAAAATTTCCTTTCACGTCAAATTTTTCCCTCCAACAACAATATTTATGGTGAACTTCGAAGAAACTTCCCTTTTGTTGCAATAATTCATTCATTTTCGAAATTCCTTTGAACTTCAACATACCCCCGAATATCACGCAGTGATCTTCCTTTGACGAATTCCCTTTCTGTAGAGTATTTTATAGTCCAATGCCCACTTTCAACTACAGGTGGCACTAATACTTGATTGTTTCATTTGGTTCAGTGCAAAGTTCCAGGGACAAAGTCATCCCTATATATCTTCAATCTACTACCATTCACTCGTCCTAGGATCAACTAACCTTCCAACTTCACGAGCTGAACTGCACCTCCATAAAATCCGTGCTTGATGATATATGGTCTCAAATAATGTGTTTTAAACTTTCCTTGAACTTTAATGAATTTTCTCTCATGCAACAATACAAGGATTCCATCCCTAAATGTCTTCTTCTTGATGTGCCTGCCATGCCCAGATTTTTCCCTTGCTTTTGGCACCTACAAATGACAACGTGCAATAAATCTGTCTTCTTCAAGAGTAAGCAATTTCTCCATCCTTTCTTCCATTGTATCACAGTCTGCCATGTATGTGAATGATGAAATTCTGAAATTTGGTACTATATATTCCATAGGCATGACTTCTTGTCCATAGACCAACCTAAAAGGTGTTTGTCTTGTTAGTTTCTTTCATGTTGTTATGTATGCCAATAAAACCGTTAGAATTTTTAAATTCGAATATACCTTTTTGAG
Source organism: Pinus albicaulis (assembly GCA_034641835.2). NCBI lineage: Eukaryota > Viridiplantae > Streptophyta > Pinopsida > Pinales > Pinaceae > Pinus > Pinus albicaulis. The sequence continues at coordinate 1,352,078,720 of CM076572.1, read as the reverse complement.
TGCATTCTCTAGAATCTTGTTGAAAGATTCGAATATCCCATTCACCTAAGGATGATAGGGTGTACTCTTACGATGATGTACTTGAAATTATTCAGTCAGTGCCTCAATAGTATTATGCAAGAAATTCGAACCCCTGTCACTCATCAAGATCTTTGGACACCCAAACCTAGACAGAATATACTCAAATATTAACTTCGCCACAATATCAGCACTAAAATCCTTCACTGGTTGTGCTTCAACCCACATTGTCAGATAATATGGTGCAATGCTTATATATGTTGTGCCAATATTATTTCCTAGTGGATTGATAGTGTTATCTCTCCAAAATTTCCCAGGTTTGTTATATGTGTTTAAAGAAATATTAGAGGTAACTATCAACCACTTTTGGAGATTAGGATCTAGCCTTTCTAATGCTCAGAGAGGGCTCTCTCTTAATGATCTAACTTTGTTGTTGTAATTGATTTTAGGCTAGTCATGTATGATTGATTTGGTTTGATTTTGATTTGTTGGTGGAATTACTGATTTAGATAGATAGGTGCTTTTCTATTTTCCATTGGGCTATGGAGTCAATATATCAAGAAAACAGAAAATAATCAAGTCATAAAGGAAGTGTTATAGGGCAGGGTAGCTGAGCAAAATCAGATCTTAAAGGCTGAATGGTGAAGTGGTTTTCAATCGAGATCAAGGAGCAATTAAGGATTTCTTAAACCAGATAATGAGAGAAGGTGAAGGAGGTCAATCGGGATCAGAGAGAAATTAAGGATTCTTTAAAACAGATTTCAGAGGAACATATTAAAATGTATAATAGTTCAAAGCAAAGTGTAATTAAACAAATTATGCAGTAAAATTCCAATTATAACATTTAAATTTAGAAAACATGAAATTTTATGAAATACTTAAGAAAATAACATGAACAATTGAAATATACTTCACTGAAGTAGCTCAACACATGAATCCTATAAAGAAATGCCTTTATTTCTTGTCTTGTCCGTTAACTTGGAAATGGTACAATAAACGCTCAGGTAGTAGATCAATTCAACTATAGAAATATTCAATGATACACACTCAATACTTCGAATTGATGAAGTATTTATACAATACTTTACAAAATATCCTATCAACTGATTTAGGATTTGTTCAAGGAAAAAAAATATCTTCATGCAAGAAGATAGAGACACCTATTAACTGAATGCAATTTTTCTATGTTTTATTTGATTTTTTGTTTATTTTTTGTTTCTATTATGCTGGCTATCTTTGACGCTGGCTGTCTTCATTTTTATCCTATGCGTTCTATCACCTGGCTTCTCTATTTTCTCTTTAACATGTCTTACTTTTACTTGTATTTTCTTTCATTTGTTCACAGTAAATCACACTAACTCTCTTTTGTTTCTGTGTTTTTTTAAAAATGGATTTTACCAAAAAGACATATGTAACTTCATGTAAAATATGTGTCTTAGAGAGTAATTTGTATGAATTTTGATGTTGTTGGTGTAGATGTTTTTATCTCCATTAACCATTACTATCTTTGTGTAAATTGTTTTTTCCTGCTCTGTTTCTAGCTTAACTTGGTTTTCTTTCTATACATAAAACCTCTACTGAGTAAATCCTTTGAATTCAGATCCTAGGAGTCTAAAGTAAACATGTTTTGGAACTAGTATCAAAATTTTTTATCCAATCTTCTGGTCTTGCTAATTACTTGCAAAATAAAACAATCATTAATGAAAACACAGGTTTGCAGGGAGGCAATAATAGCTTCAGGGAATAGGGAGGTCTATGGAAGGGGTTCGAGTAATAGTTGGCTTCAATTCTGAGTTGGCAAATGGTTTTTCAGGTATTTTTTTCAATTTTGCAGAGGTAAGCGAATAGAGGGATTTCAAACAGTGATGTCTTATCACAACGCATGGTGGACATGCGGTTTATCGCACGTCAAAAAAGAAATTTGGTGGTTTTAGGATTGAGGGTGTGATATAATGTGGAAGTGCCGTGTGGTAGGGGGGGCGGTGGATAAAACAACCCATTTCATAGCCCCCCGCCGCCCCCCCCCCCCAATTGGTTTTAAACATCAGACATGCGGGGGTTCGAAAAGGTCTATTGATCGTAGGATCTTAGTGAATGATGATAAGGCGGATGGTAGTAGTTGGGGGTTCTGATAGGTGGGACCCGAGGATTATTTATGCGGAAGGGTATAATATATATGTGAAGGATTTATAATATAAGTGGGTCGTGGAATATAATAGGTGGCGTTAGGTATAAAGTGTGTTGGGAAATATATATGAGCGGTAGGGGGTTAATATGATATATATTAAAAATGGGCTAAAATAATGTCGGGAATGTATTAAAGAAGAGGTTTGTAAATTATGTTAATCGGGGGGGGGGGGGGCTAAAAATAAAAGGAAAGTGGGGCCCGGGGAAAAAATATTAAGCAGGGAATTAAAACCAAAAGGAAAACAGGACTCGCATAAATATAATTAGATGCTTTGAAACTTTGGATAAGTGGGTTTATGGTATTTTTATTGGAAAGGTGGAGTTAGTAAAAGGGGAAAAGGGAATTTTCAAAGGGAAATGGGTTGTTAACTAGGGAAAGGGATTAGAATAATGGGAAAAGGGAATTATCAAAGGGAAAGGGATTTTTACAAAGGGAAATGACTTCCAAGAGTGGAAAAAAAGGGATATTAGGATAAGGGGAAATGTTAAAAAAAACATTATTGATAATAGATGAACCAATTGATGCTTTTCATTACTTGTGAAAGTAATCTACTTACCCTTTATTTACCCTAACATTTTTATTTCTTTTATTGGGTGCATTTGAGCTTGCTAGCCCTTTTATTTTCTTTTGATAAGAAAACTAATCTATTTCTAACCTTATATGTTCCAATGGCTTAGATTAAACTTATGAGCTCATTTTATTCTCTACCTAACTACTCATTTGCCAAGATTAAATAGTTTGGTCATATTCTTTATTCACTAACTATCATGACATGAAATTTAAAGGCATGAATGAATCAAGATTAAACTGTATGATCATCATGAATTGTGGCATTTTGGACAAGCTGCACACAATTTAATTTGCAAAAGTAAAGTAAAATCAGATTAGTGGCATTTGAATGTGCAACACTTTCAGGATCTATTTTTGTTTCTTTTTGCGGGGTTCATACTTTATATTCTTTTTTTATCTTATTTTCTTTTGGTCCTTTGATTTTTATTTTAGGACATACCTTATTTTAATTTTTTAATATGGGAAAACATTTGCAGAAAGCAAAGGTATGTACAATATTACCAGAATTAACATAGTCAATTCAAAATTATGATCCCTGTTATTATAGGACCCAAACATTGGCTCAACTTGGGGATGGCATCTCCTGGTGAGATGTCAAGAACTTTATGATCAGTGGCCTTGGAAATTTGACTTTTCCTGTCTCAAAACTGCTTTCTATGATCTCCTTTATTCAAATATACGATGTGATATCTTTCAAAGCTTAGGGCCTTCTCTTCGAGCTTCAACTTTAGAAGATAATCATCCAATCCAATCTAAACTTTTCTATGGTATTTACAATGAGGAAAGTAAAACAAATGAACTATTGGTTAATATGGTGAAAAATAGTGCTTCAACATTCTACCATATATTGGTCCACCTGGTAGATTTGTTTCATATAACTCTTTCAAGAAAAATGCATTGTTGCCTCTATAACCATAAATGATGTATGGGCCATTCCAGAGAAAGTCAAATTTCGCATGTTTTCCTTTTTATTCTCTTCTGGAATCCCATTTGAGTACTTTATCACCTATGAAGAAATCATCTGCTTTAGTTTTCTTATCAAATATCTTTTTGATTTTGTCTTGAATCACTTGAGATTTTATATAAACTTCTTCCCTGGTTTGCTGCAAATGAATTGTTTGATTTATCCTCCTTTGGATGTCATTTGGTTCTACTTGTAGCTCTTGAATCATTTTCATCATTGGCACTCCCAATGAGGATGGAAAAAAAACATCCATCCCATATACCAATTGATAGGGAGATGTACCAATATATTTCTTAGTAGTTAGTCTGTCTGCCCATAGGGCATTAACCAACCTTTTTTTCCAAGTTTTCTTGTTATCTTCTAACAGATTTTTGATGATGTTGACTAGGCTTTTGTTTGAGGATTATGCTATTCCATTACCTTGAGGGTAATAGGCAGTGGAATGAACAAGGTTGATATGGTATTTGTGACAAAATTATACCATTTTCTTGGATTTGAAGGAAACAACATTATCAATAATGAGCTTTTGTGGGCATCCAAATCTAGAAATGATGTTGTTTTCAAGAAATGAGATAATGACAAAGTTTGTGGCTTGTCTAGAAGGGATGGATTCAATCCAATTGGTAAAATAATCAGCAGTTGTCAATATCCATTTATGTTGGGCAGAGGAGGGTGGGTGAATTTCACCAATGAAGTCTAAACCCCATTGTTGAAATGTCATTTCTACTGAAATAGGCTTGAGGGGTAATGGTAAGAGTTTCTTCTTCCCTTCAAATATCTGACATTTGTGATAGGAGGTCACATACTTTTTGACACCTGCAAAAAGAGTGGGCCAGTAAAAATCTTCCCTCAAAATTTTATTAGCAGTTGTTTTCCAGTAGAGGTGTCCTCCATAATCTCCTGCATGAAATTCCTGCATGAATTTATCAGCTTCATAATTTAATAAAAAATTAAATAATACGCCACCATGATCTTTCCAAATTAAAGCATTACCTAAGATACAATATTCCATTTCTTTCATTTTCAAGAATCTACTTTTAGTTCTAAATAAACCAGGAGGAGCTTGTAGGTTGAGTAAAATAAATATAAGGTCTGCATGCCACGGTGAATGTATAAAAGCTTCACTGATTTGTGGAGTCACCATCTCTTCTTGATCATCTAGGGTAGAAATAAAATTTATATCTAAGGTCTGACAATTCGATTTAGCCATGAGTTTGGCTAAACCTTAGCCTTTGATTAATTTTGTAGGCTTGATTTCAATGTCATATTCCAATATTGTGGCAATCCATCTGCCTCTTTTTCCATCAGGCCCATTCTGAGTTAGAATGTCCTTGACGACTAAATTTGGAACATATGCAATTATGTGAGAGTATAGAATGTACAATTTGAAATATTTTATAGCTTTCACTAAAGAAAGTGCTTGTTTTTCCATAATATTGTACTTTAGTGTTGCATCTATTAAGTTTTTACTGAAAAAATCAATGGGTTGTTCAAGACCTTCATCATTCTTTTGCAACAAGACTGCTGTAATGGTGTGTTTTGAAGTAACTAAAAAAATTTAATATTCCTAAATTAGCACACAACTAATTGGAATACTAAATTTTGACTTTTCTCTTAGATAGAGGAATAAGAGGGTATGGAGACCAATAAATCTCCTTAGTAGGAATAAAGGACACTCCTAGTGTGAATGGAGGTCATCTAAAAATCTGGATTGAAGACCCATAGGTGTGAAAAGGGGTTGGAGCATGAATACTAGGTCAACTTTGACCAAATCAACAACGTTGTTATGGAGGAGTGGCATTCATGGTGGGACAATGCAGTTTTGGAGGGAGATTGAATGCATGGAAGTAGTGACCTAATTGAGTGGGGCCAAGGGTGATAAAGCACATAACTTATATAAGGAGGAGGATGGCAGCCATATGGGGTTATGTTTTGAGATTATTATTTTGTCTATGGTATGTTTAGACTTGTGCTCTCTTCAGTTGTTTAGCTAAGATTGCAGTGTTGTTTAGCACAGGGTGTTCCCGAGCAGGAATCCCACCTATTTCCTTGAGAGGCGTCTTGGGAGAGTATTTCACTACACTATCCACTATCTGGCACCAGGACAAGCTCCATCTTTGTTCTACAATGCAGTTTCTGCAGAGTATTGTGTTGTGTTGCAGGGTGCAACAGTGGAGGATTATATTGGGTGTCTTCAAAGCTATTTTTGTGGTGGGGGAAGGTTTACTTCCATTGGAAGGCTAGTAAAGAAGCCCCTTGGGCTTTATTGACATATTTAACATCATTCCAAGGAGTGTTTATCCCCTACAACACAATTTTTGTCTAGATCTGCATTATTTTAGGGAGGAGTTGTAGGGGTGGTTGCAGTGGATGTTTTGGGAGGTGATTTCTTCAGTGGAGGAGCCATTATTTCATCTAGAGGATCTATTGGAGAAGATTTGTAGGTTTCTACATCAGCTTCAGCCATATCATCTCATTTATGTTGTTGCAACATACCTTCAGCCCTAGGGCTGCAGCTTACATTGGCACATTGTGTGCATTTTCCAGAAACCCTCTTGGGTTGTCTTAGGTATTTGATATATGGCCTAGATATAGTTGTATAACATCTATTGATGCATTGTATTTACATTTTTTTATGATCTCCAGCTGTGGTTATGCATGTTATGAATGCGCTGTAGCAGTTCTCCGGCATTTTTTTTAGTAGCAACAGCTCAATTTTTAGAGTGATTATTCATGGGAGGTTTGTTTGCTCCTATTGTATGATTTGTGCATTAATGAATTATGTGTATTTGATGTTGATTGGCTGAATAAAGTGGCTCCATATCGATATCCTATGTTAATGTATTGATGTACACTACTATTTCCAGTTTTATGCACTGTATTCCTGCTTTTCCTATTTGGGAATATTACAAAAAATTATGAAATCTTTGCTCAAGTTAGGAATTATGAGGATAGGTGTTTTAGTAAGTGCTTATTTGACTGCTTCAAAACACTTCATAGCCTTTGTTGTCCACTTAAGTGCTGAATCCTTTTTTAACATGTTGTTTAAGTTTCTAATTAGTTTTGCTAAATTAGGGATGAATCTTCTAAGAAAATTTATTTTCCCTAGAAATGCTTGTAATTCTCTAATGTTCCTAGGATGACCGATGTTTAAAATTGCTTCTATACTAGCTAGATCAATTCTAATGCATTCTTTCAAAATTATGTGTCCCAGAAGTTTACCTTCTTCTAATCCAAAACGTGACTTTTTTGGATTCAATGAAAGGCCAAATTTTATACATTTAATGAAAAATCTTCTCAAATGATCTAGATGTTCATTATTAGTTTTGGAAAATTCATGGATTTCCTTTGCAAAAGCGATATCCATATCTCTTTGGAATGTTGCTCTAGCATTCATCAATCCAAAGGGCATTTTCAAATACATTAAAGTTCCCCAGGGAGTGGTAAATGCAATCTTTGCTTGATCTTCAGGTTGGACAAGGATTTGGTTGTATCCAGAAAATCCATCAAGTAATGACATTCTGGATGATCTGACTACCCTCTGTAGAATATGGTCCATTTTAGGGAGGGGATAGTTATGCTTTAATGAGACTTTGTTTAAGTTTCTGAAATCAATACAGAGTCTGATTTCTCGTATTTTATTTCTAGTGGGAACTAAATTAGAGACCCAATCAAAATATCTAATGGGTGCTATGATTTGAGCCTCATACATCCTTTTAACTTATTTTTCTATCAATGGCATAAGAACAAGGTTAATTATCCTAAGCTTTTGTTTAAAGGGCTTCTTATTTTCTTTGATTGGTATTTTATGTTAGATAATGCTGGTATCATAAGACTTGAGGTCTTCATAAATCCAAGCAAAGATATCTTGAAACTCTTTAAACAAACTAATGTACTTCAACTTTTCAGCTAGGGGTAATGTCTTGAATAACTTGATATGTTTGGGATTTTCTTCTGTTCCTATCTTGCATTCCTCTATATCTGACCTTAAAGGATCCATTTTGGGTTTTCTGGAAACATCATTGGAGTCAAAAATATCTTTTAATGGGGCTAATCCCTTAGGAAAAATGTTGTCTTTAAAGTTTAAAATTTATGATTCATCATTGGTTAATTCCTCTATTTATACTGTTTCTAATTTTTCTATTTCTACTTTAGTGAATTTAGTTGGTTCTATTTTATCTACATCATTTACATCTATCTCATTATTTATAGTATAATCTAATGTACAGTTAGTATCTATATTACAGTTTTGAAATTCTCCCTCAGAAATCATGAAATTGTAGATTTGTGAGTCTTGTGAAAATATTTGCCAATAATTTAAATTATCAGGTATGATTGGCCTATGTCTTACCTTAGCAGTGTATTGATGATTTGGTTGAAAAGGTGATTTGCATGTGTTGGAAAAAGTGGCCAAACTATGTGCTTGCATATTCTGCTTTCTTGGAATAACAACAAAGTCAGTTTCAAGAAAACAATTTAGTAATACTAGAATGGTTTCTCTATATTAGCTAAGTCTAGGATTATTAACAAGATACTCTCCTTTAATTTGTTTTATGATAAGTTTCGAGTCTCCCATGAGAGAAACTCTTTTGGCTCAAAGTTTTCTCACAATTTGTAGTCCTAACACTAATGCTTCATATTCTGCCATGTTATTAGTGCATTTGAAATTTAACCTAAAAGCATGTATTTCTGAATGATCATTCTCTAAATTATAAATCCATAATCCAACTCCTGCTCCTAATATGTTTACAGAACCATCGAAATCTAAATTCCACATAGACTCATGAGTTATATTTTCACTATCAATTTATTTATGTTTATGTTCTACAATTGTGATTTTATCTTTGCCATTGTCTGAATTACATAGGATAAAAGAGTCTAGATCAAAATTCAAGGAATAGATAGGATAATTCTGTGGTTTTTCTGCACTAGTGACCATGCATTTCATTAAATATTCTCTGTAAAGCTTTCTTTGCTGACCAAATACAAAAATGGTAGCATATGACATATCTAATTGTAGTGATCCCTGTAATTTTTCTCCCCATGAGCGAGATACTAACATTCCATATTTTGGAGGGATATTAGCAACTACAATATCCATAACTATACTCTTTGTTGGACACTAGACTAGAGTTAGACATAGGTATTTTATCAAGCCAAAGAATTTAACTTGACTAGAATCAAAGGAAAATATGCCTTTGTATGGTATAGTGATATCTAAATTCAATTTTTCCATGACTTCCTTAGGCATTAAGTTATGAGATGCTCCTGAATCCAACATAGAATTGTGTAAGATTTTTTCATGAATGTTGAAGCTAATGTAGAATGGAGGTACACCTCCTTATTGATGTTTACCATTAACTTCAGGACCAAATAATAACTCATGTTAATCATCATTGAGGTTAAAGACATCTTCTCCTTCACCTATGTGCAATGTTTAAGTGATTTCGGCTTTGTATGAATCATTTTTAACCAGCTTTGTTAAAGGAACTGGTATTTTCAATTTGGCTATCTCAATTTGAATATTGAATGGTACTTGAGTTTTTCCTAAATGAATGGTTTCATATTTAACAATTGCAGTTTGTGTATTTTTGTCTTTTTTATCAACAATTGGTATTGTAGTTTGTGTTTCCATTGTTTTATTTTCAATTTTCTTGCCTGGAACAATTTGAGTAGCAGTTGAAGTTTTAGCAGCAGTTGAAGTTTTAGTAGTAGTATATGTGATGTCTACAATCTTTGGGCTTGAATTATTGTGGGTTTCTATAGGGAGAATTTGTAGAGTTTTGGTCACAGGAGCTTCTACTGTTTTCTTAGTAAGGGCTTCTGTTTTCTTCTTGCTTCTAAGGATATATTTTTTATGAAATTTGTAGATAGCAGATTCATAGCCTTGTTTATAGTCAAAGGACTCTCTAGAGTCTAACTGTAATTGTTGTAACATGTATAATTCATGTTCTTCTTGGGTAAGAAAAATAGTATTTTCATCATTTACTCCCATCACGTTTATCAGGGTGTCCTGGTCTTCATCATTTTATTATGAAATCTCAACATATTTTTCTTGGAAAGGTTCTCTGATATGTTGATCATGTACTACTTCTATTGATTTACCAGTATTAGGATTTTTCCTAAAGTTGGGATTTCTAATTTGGGGACCTTGTTGATTTTCCCACTGAGGTTTTCTTTACATGTTTTCTAATCTATCCATTATCCTTTCCATAATTTTCGCTAAAATATCTATCTTAATGTCTGAAGTGGATGGTTCTTCCTTAATATTCACTCTTCTTTCATTCCTCATCCTAGCTCTTTTAGCTAATAAGTTAGCTTCTACACTAACTGCATCACTCTGCATCTGTTCTAAAGTTTTAGGGTTTCTTTTTCTTAATTGATATGACATGTCAGCATCAAAACCATCTGGAAATTTGATAAGGGCCAAGTTTGGTGGGGGTATGATATTCACTGGAATTTCATTATAAATCTTATTAAACCTAGAATAGTAATCCTGAACAGTTTCATTAGTAGATCTCCTAATGTTTTCATATTCAAACAATATATGTAAAGGGTTTTTCTTTCTTTCCCATCTATTAATGAACAATTGATGATCAAAAGCAGCTAAATCAACAATATGGTTAGCAAGTAAAGATTTAAACCATTTCTTAGCATTTCCTGCTAATGTTTGTGAAAATAATCTCATTTGTACATCAGCCTCATCAATTTCATGTAATTCAAAGTAATCAGTCATTTTATTTACATGTTGTTGAGAAGTATATTGACCAGTACCGTCAAACTGAAATTTTTTACTCTGGTAGTCCTGTGGCATGGCATGTAAAGGAGCTTGTAAGATGAAAGGGGAATATCTGGCTGCCATGGCTAAGATTCTAGCTTGACTGGGAGGTAAAGTGGTGGTGCTTGGAGATGAGCTTGAAGTGCTAGAAGATGTACTTGGAACACTAGAAGATGAGAATGAAACTTTAGGTTGAAGAGGAAGCTTGGGAATGAATGGTTTTTTGGAATGAACTATGGTGGATATTATAGATGAGGTGGTACTAAATATAGCTGTATTTATAGTTTCAGAAGGAATGGTAGAACGCTTAGGGGTAGCAGCAGTTAGGGCAGGTAATTCAACAGGCTATTGAAAATAGGCTTCATCTATATCTTTAATCAAAGTTGAGGTCAAAATATCAAGTTATCAAAAGTCTCTAGAAATTTTTGATCTAAGTCAAGTTGTATATTTTCCTTCTTTTCTTCAATAAATTGAGTAAAATTAGGGTCTATTACAATATCATAGATTGAGTTTTTAGATTTGGTTCTAAATAAAGAATGTTCAAATGAAAAATCAAATTGAATATCGTGTATGCTTGATAACTCTTTAGGAAGTGACTTTGCTTTGATTAATTGACTACTACTTCCTAGACTTTCTACTTTTTTAGGTTTTCTTAAAATTTTGTCAGGATCATCAACAATTGTAGCAGGTTTTGGATGAGGATGAACCCTCGTATAATATGTTCTTTAGAAGCCATAATTTTAACTTTCAATGATAATTTTTAACAACCCTTTCAAATATTAATGCAAAAAAATGAGAAGAATTGTTTCTTTTAAGATCTATTTAAAATGAGGATTGATTTCCCTAGCTGAGTCACCAGTATGTTATCTCTCCAAAATTTCCAAGGATTTTTATGTGTCTTTAAAGACATATTAGAGGTAACTATCAACCACTTTTGGAGATTAGGATCTAGCCTTCCTAATGCTCAGAGAGGGCTCTCTCTTAATGATTCAACTTTGTTGTTGTAATTGATTTTAGGCTAGTTATGTATGATTGATTTGGTTTGATTTTGATTTTTTGGTGGAATTACTGATTTAGATGGATATGTGCTTTTCTATTTTCCATTGGGCTATGGAGTCAATATATCAAGAAAAAATAACATAATCAAGTCATAAAGGAAGTGTAATAGGGCAGGGTAGATGAGAAAAATCATATCTTAAAGGCTGAATGGTGAAGTGGTTTTCAATCGGGATCAAGGAGTAATTAAGGATTTCTTAAACCAGATAATGAGAGAAGGTGAAGGAGGTCAATCGAGATTAGAGAGAAATTAAGTATTCTCTAAACCAAATATCAGAGAAACATATTAAAATTTATAATAGTTCAAAGAAAATTGTAATTAAACAAATTCTGCAGTAAAATTCCAATTATAACATTTAAATTTAGAAAACATGCAATTTTATGGAATACTTAAGAAAATAACATGAAAAATTGAAATATACTGCACTGAAGAAGCTCAACACATGAATCCTGTAAAGAAATGCCTTAATTACTTGTCATGTCTGTCAACTTGGAAATGGTACAATAAACCCTCAAGTAGTAGATCAATTCAACTATATAAATATTCAAGAATCCACACTCAATACTTCGAATTGATGAAGTATTTATACAATACTTTACAAAATATCCTATCAATTGATTTAGGATTTATTCAAGGAAAACAAAATATATTCATGCAAGAAGATAGAGACACCTATTAACTAAATGCAAGTTGTCCCTGTTTTATTTGATTTGTTGTTTGCTATTTGTTTCTATTATGCTAGCTATCTTTCACGTTGTCTTCCACATTGGTTGTCTTCACCTGTCTTCATTTTTAACATGTGCGTTATTTCACCTGAATTCTTTATTTTCTCTTTAACTTGTCTTTCCTTTACCTGTATTTGCTTTCATATGTTCACAGTGAATCACACTAACTCTCTTGTGTTTCTGTGTTTTTAGTAAAAATGGATTTTACTAAAAAGACATATGAACTTCATGTAAAATATGTGTCTTGGAGAGTAATTTGTATGAATTTTGATGTTGTTGGTGTAGATGTTTTTAACTCTGTTAACCATTAATGTCTCTGTGTAAATTGTCTTTTCCTGCTCTATTTCTGGCTTAACTTTGTTTTCTTTCTGTACATAAAACCTCTGTTGAGTAAAGCCTTTGAATTCATATCCTGAGAGTCTGGAGTAAACATGTTTTGGAACTAGTATCAAAATTGTTTATCCAATCTCCTGGTCTTGCTAATTACCTGCAAAATAAAACAATCGTTAATGAAAACATAGGTTTGAAGGGAGGAAATAATGTATTCAGGGAACAGGGAGGTCTGGCTTCAATTCTGAGCCAACAATGGTTTTTTAGGTCTTTTTCGCAATTTCGCAGAGGTAAGAGAATAGCGAGATTTCAAACAGTGATGGCTTATCAAAACACAGGGTGGAAAAGCAGTTTATCGCATGTCAAAAAAGTAGTTTGGCAGTTTTAGGATTGGGGATGCAATATAATGTGGAAGTGCCATGTGGCAGGGGGGTAGTGGATAAAACCACCCATTTCACACCCCCCATTGGTTTTAAACATCGGACATGCTAGGGTGTGAAAAGGTCTATTCGTCGTAGGATCTTAGTGAATGATGATCAGGTGGATGGTAGTAGTTAGGGGTTCTAATAGGTGGGACCCAAGGATTATTTATGCGGAAGGGTATAATATATATGCGAAGGATTTATAATATAAGTGGGTCATGGAATATAATATGAAGGGTTAGGTATAAAGTGTGCTGGGAAATATATATGAGAGGTAGGGGGTTAGTATGATATATATTAACAATGGGCTAAAATAATGTTGGGAATGTATTAAAGCGGAGGGTTGTGAATTACATTAATTGGGGTGGATAAAAATAAAAGGAAAGTGAGGCTCGGGAAAAAACATATTAAGTGGGGAATTGAAACCAAAAGGAAAATGAATCTCGCGTAAATATTATTACATGCTTTCAAACTTTGGATAAGTGGTCTTATGGTATTTTTATTGGAAAGGTGGAGTTAGTAAAAGGGGAAAAGGGATTTTTCAAAGGGAAATGGGTTTTTAACTAGGGAAAAGGTAAAAGGATTATAAAAAGGGGAAAAGGGAATTATTAAAGGGAAAGGGATTTTTACAAGGAGAAATGACTTCCAAGAGTGGTAAAAAAGGGATTTTAGGATAAGGGGAAATGTTAAAAAAAACATTAGTGATAAGAGATGAACTAATTGATGCTTTCCATTACTTGTGAAAGTAATCTACCTACCCTTTATTTACCCTAAAAATTTTATTTCCTGTATTGGGTGCATTTGAGCTTGTTGACCTTTTTATTTTCTTTTGGTAAGAAAACTAATCTATTTCTAACTTTATATCTTCCAATGGCTCAGATTAAACTTATGAGCTCATTTTATACTCTACCTAACTACTGATATGCCAAGATTAAATGGTTTGGTCAGATTATTTATTCACTAACTATCATGACATGAAATCTAAAGGCATGAATGAATAAAGATTAAACTGTATGATCATCATGAATTGTGGAATTTACAAGCTGCACACAATTTTATTTGCAAAATTAAAGTAAACTAAGAGTAGTGGCATTTGAATGTGCAACACTTTCAGGATCTATTTTTGTTTCTTTTTGTGGGGTTCATACTTTATATTATTTTTTTGATCTTCTTTTCTTTTGGTCCTGTTAGCACCCAATCTGAACCTTAGGCTGAAAAAGGAAAATCAGGGTAACAACTAAACCACGCTCAGCCTTGTAGCTAGCCCTACAAGGACAGGAGAGGGCTCTCTCCGTAAAAGAATATTCAATAAAGTGTAATAGAAATCTGATATTAGGCTAGATATATAAATGGGAAAAGTGATTTTAATGAATGACTGAATTTTCAGGAATGTATGGGACAAAGGATAGCATGAGCTGAGGAATTAATTCGGGACACATGGTATTTCATGGGGCAAGATAGGCAGGAGATTTAGCAATCAAATTTGAATAAAATGGAGTGGAAAGACTGTTGAGAAAAGTTAAAAGGGCATAATACATGAATCCTTTTCAGACAGAAGAAAATACACAGAGTGTGAATGATTCCCCAAGGCAGAGCATATAAGAATAGATTCTACCTTTCTTACTTGAAAACATTCAATTGGAAATGCTTATGAATGAATTGTGAAACATAACAGTGTACATATGAAACACAAAGAAAAGACATATGCTAAAACTCATACCACATGAATCCCACAAATCAGAGCTGCATCACTTTATTAATTCCTTGCCAAACTGTACAATGGAGCGCTGAGCTCACTACCACACTATTCCCTTACTTATGAGTTTTTAGACCTTGGACTCTCTAGCCTTTTTCAAATAATTAGAATTTACAATAAATAGACAGATTTTGCAGGAATACAAATCGATGGAAAGAGGAGGAATCACAACTGAAGATGGAAGGCCGAAAGTTAACAGTCTCTCAGTAAAGGGAGAGCTGCGTTATGTTATTTCATTCGAAATTTTTGGATATCCAATGAAGAGG
The DNA here is from genome assembly GCA_034641835.2 of Pinus albicaulis. Lineage (NCBI taxonomy): Eukaryota > Viridiplantae > Streptophyta > Pinopsida > Pinales > Pinaceae > Pinus > Pinus albicaulis. The sequence continues at coordinate 1,352,063,646 of CM076572.1, read as the reverse complement.
TGAAACCTGCAGCATGGATCCTTTCGAATCATTATTGGAGATGTGACTGTTACGATTTTGTTTCTCGGCCTTTGACGTTTCGCTTTCCATTATTTCTTTATTCTCTAGCTTTTTAATAGAATGATGATAAAATGAATTTATGCTTTTCATGAAGGGAAAAATGTATTTTAATGGGAAGAGGGAAGGGAAATGGAGGCGGGAACTACATAAATCGCAATCGGAGTCGGAGCGGGGAATGATCGCAATCGCAAAATTTGCAATGCGATCGGAGGAGGGGGCAGGACGTGCGATCAGAGGATTTGCGATGGTGCGATCAAAGGATTTGCGATCGGAGGATTTGCGATGCGATCGCATCGCAAATATTTGCGATGGGCTCGTCGGGGCATACAAACGAACTTTGCGATTTGTGATGGTGCAATCAATCGCATTGGGGTATATTGCGATGGTGTGATTAAAGGATTTGCGATCTATAAATAAAACTTTAAACTTTATGTTATAAAGTTTTGACTATATGCGTGGTGGGGAAGTGGTTATGTAAATCGCATTTGTATTTATAATGCGATTTTATAATCGGAAAGGGGTAAAAAGGGGAGGCTTAGGGATATGAAACTTTAATAAAGCAAAGTTGAAGGGAAAATTGGGAAATAGGGGGTAAAGGGAATTTTACTTCACTTAAGCATAAATTCCAATCCAGAAGTCAGTTTTGAGAGTGTAGTATACCATTGGAAAGCTCTTTCTGGGCTCTTTTTGCTGGATCTACTTTGAATATGATCTGGCACTGAGCACGCTGTGGAAAACGTCTCTGAAGGAAGGGACATCACTTTGTGTAGATAACAGCTTCTGAATTGCGACTTTGAGTTTATTGATTTTCTCATGACCTTGCTGATATTTATTGACATTTGACTCATTAATTTGACTATGGTGAGACCCTAGAAACTAATGAGACCCATCTTATGACCTACTGACATGATTTTGAGAATGAAAGTGGCTAATGACTAAAGACCATAGAAAGGAAAATCAGCAAGTACCTGATGAGGGAAATCTAATAACAAATTACTACCATCAATGAATCCATGACCTAATGGAATGGTGAAATTGATTATTATGGGACTCCTGATATGCAAATGCAAAGAGTAACTTTGATCACTGATGGCAGTATGGCTAGACTGACACTAATAGGTCCTTTGATTTTTCTTTTAGTACATACCCTTTTTCATTTTTTAATATGGGAAAACATTTGCAGAAAGCAAAGTTATGTACAATATTACCATACTTAACATAGTCAATTAAAAATTATGATCCCTATTATTATAGGACCCTAACAGATAAGTTCGAAAAACTCAACTGCCCACTTATCAAATGCCTGCAATGTCACACATGGATTCAATGGAATTAATCTCTCCTAGATGGGCTTCCTATTCTTTGACATGAATAAAAAGCTCTAAAATATTCCTTTTCATCCTTATGCACTATGGGCCACCATAGCCCAGCTCGCAAAATATTCTACGCAATGGCCTTCCCTGCATAATGTCCTCTTGCAACTCCTCAACGAGTTTCTTCTAAAATTCTCTATCTTTCATGCTTAGGGGCATATCTGTGCAGTATTTCATCTGGTCTCATCTTGTACAAATTTCCTTCAATTAACGAGAAATCAATTGCTTTCACTACCAACTCCTTATTTTGCTGCGTAGTGTACTCCATGGGCACCATTCATGTGGTCAAAAATAGAATAATATCCGCGAAGTGATCATCTGTGAACCTTATTGCAAATAACTGCATACTTGGTAGGTTATATTCAATTCTCGTGGGTTTTTCTCTTGTCTCTATATTTGACATATGATCAGGCCCAACATTCAATCTTCCTGGCTAGACTATAACTTCAAAGTCATACTCCTAAAGAAATAAAAAACATCGACATATTTTTCCTCCTAAAACATGCTTATTCACCAAATACTTCAACGCGAAGTGATAAGTGAACATATTGAAGTGCACTCCCAAAAAATAATCCTTGAACTTCTGTAATGCATAAACCATAGCCAACCCTTCTCTTTCTGTTTTAGAATAGTTCTTCTCCACCTTGGAATATTTTTTTGCTTGCAAAATTTATGGGGTGATCAATGTCTCCTTCTCTAGGTTGTGCCAATACTGTACCCAACGCTATGCAATATGCATCAACATGTATATTAAATTCATTATTCCAATCTAGAAAAACTATAATAGGCACAATTACCATCTTCTCCTTTAGTATGCCGAGGCTCTTTTATCATTCTTCATCCTAGTGAAAAATAATATATTTATTCAATAACTTCTCCATTGGTGCAATTATATGTGCATATGATCCAGGTGGATATTGGTGGCCACCCACCTATTCCATTTTGGGCCCTGCCATTGTTTCTTTCATTTTTTCAGTTTCCTTAATGTAGCACATGTTACTGTTTTTGGTAGTTTTTTGGGTCCCGAAGTTCCAGAGCCGTTTTGAGTCCCTAAACGACGTTTTTTTGGGGAAATATAGGACCAACATATGTTTTGACTAATGTTGGTCACTCAAAATTTGTATTCCCCAGATAGATATTTATAACGAGGTATTGTGCACGTCAAACAAAGATCACATGCCAAAGTTACATCCCCGGGACGTTTTGCACCAATTTACCCAAACATGGCCCATAGTTTTGACGCTTCATCTCCTAGGGTTAGGTTTTTGTATTTTTAGGGTTTTTCCATGTTGTTGAATAATAAAAGGACCCTTGAGGCTCATTGTAACATATTTCAGAGGCATGGAGCCACCACATCTCTTCTCAGAGATAAGCTACCATCACCCTAGCTAGTTTATGTCCATTCTGTCTATAAGCATATTTTAGTTATTTGATATTAATGAATGAAGTTTTTTTCCTGTTACATCTCTATGTTTATAATTAGTACTTTATTTTATTTTTTTCCTGCATAATTTTGGATCACTGGTATCAAAGTGGACTACTCTTTCTTGATCCTTCTTTGCATGTCCACAATGAGGTCGGGGTATAAGGAGTTAGGGCTCAATCTGGTTGAACCTTTGTAGGATCAGCCTCACAAACCCCGACAACTGCCCATGGGGGGAAGAAAAGGAAGACAAGGGAGCAAGATATCCTATTAAAATATTTCTCGAGGAGGCCCTCAAGAAACAAAAGAACATTATTATGGATAACTTTGCCCAGATCCTTCAACGACTTCCCACCGATAACGCATCTACATCTAACGGCCATTCTGGAGGTGCCACTCCTTTCAAGGTACAATTCAACTTCAACATTCCTGTATTTGAAGGCCAGATAAATGAAAATTCCATAGATATATGGTTGAATTTTTTGGAAGGGTATTTCTCGGTCCATGATTTCTCTGACTGAGAAAATGTTTATTTTTCACTCCTTAGAGCTGCCCCCCATGTCAAATACTGGTGGGAAACCTACTGTGAGAAAAAGGATGAGAGGGAACCCTGTCTATTATCGACCACACCCACTTTGAATTCCCTCTAAGATGGCATAAAGGAATTTCTTCTTTGAATTCCTTCCCGTGGGGATCTATGAGGACAAGTACATCCAATGCACCACACTGCAACAGCAAAGGGATCAAGATGTGCACGAGGTGGCGAATTTGTTCCATACCCTGTGCACAGAGTTGGGTATTAAAGATTCAGAGAAACATTTGGTGCTCAAGTATCATAGTTGTTTGCACAAATATGTTAAGGAGAAAATGTATTTCCTCAACATTACCTTGCTTGGCATGTCATATCAATATGCTGCCAAGATCAAGAAGAAATTTAAGCAGAAGAAGTAATATTTTGGATCGGCGAATATAAAGCCAAGGAAAGGCACCCTCGAACCATAGAACAAGGGGCAAATCCAAAGAGGGATGACTTTGAAAAACACCACAAAGCCAAAGAAGGACACAGGGAAGTGGTGTGAATTTGATAACAACTCCACTCACAATACAAGCGAGTGTCGGGCCAAACAATTGCTGGTGGTCGAACTGAAGGCATCTAAATCAGATGCATGTTTTGATTCTGACTCAGAACCAGACAAGGGGAATAACAAAAGGAAGCAGATCATTGATGCAGAACCGAGTGCCACCGTTTCCATCACCAAGCTCTAGAGGGAGGAGCCTGAGGATCTAGAGGAGGGGGAGCACCTATTCCATTCCTAGATGTTGGTAAAGGGTTCCCCATTGCAATTCCTTATCGATATCGGAAGCCAGAAGAACGTCATCTCAGCTGAGGTCATAAAGTGGTTCGGCCTACCAACCACAACACAACCACAGTCATATACCATCAGATGGATTCACTAATGAATATATCTACGCGTTAGCCAGTAGTGTTGCCTTCCGTACAACATCAAGCCCTTCACGGATGAGGTACTATGTGATGTTGCTCCTCTTGATGTGTTTGATGTATTATTAGGCCAACCATAATTTTGGAAGCGACATGCCGTGTACGAGTCTAGGCCTCATTCTATTATTATTTCTTTGGGAAATAATATGTACAAGATACCGAAGGTAGTACCGCCTTTTTCCATCCCTTTGAGTACTACAAAGTAATGCAGTAAGATTATCTCCCAAACCAAGATTTCTTTTTTCATTAAAATTTTCCCATAGGGAAAGAAGAAGAGTGTGGCCAAACCTCCAAATAGGGTTCCCCCGCGTGATAGCAGCATATGGACAAAGTCGTGGAGGAATACAAGGACATTTTCTCGTCACCCACATGGGTACCCTTACACTATCGGGTTAAGCATCTGATTAATTTGACTCCCAGAGCACCTCTACCCAATAGATCTCTCCATAGTTCAACTAGTGGAAGCCCTTTCAAGTGGTGTTGGGATTCGAACCACTATGTATCATTGATGTGGCCATACCATTTGCAGCTACTCAGGCATCTTCGACCCATGTCCAGTATGAAACCGATAGGTCTAAAAAATTCATTGAGCGAATCCAGAACATTTGCCTATTGGTCCATGACATATTAGACAAATCCAATGCTAAGTAGAAGCAATGGCATGATCATCATCGATTGCCAAAAATTTCCAGGTAGGCAACAAAGTTTGGCTACATTTGCAGAAGGAGCGCCTCGTTGGACCCCACCGCAAGCTTCTCCCACTCCGATATGGGCCATATACCATCACCAAGGTTGTAGGGGACAATTCCTCCGAGCTCAATATTCCACTATTCATTGGTCAACACCCAGTGTTCAATGTGGAATGCCTTCAACCCTACTTTCCACCTCTACTGGAGACATCCGACATGGCAGAACAACTCACACCAACAGATTTAAACTTAGACTGCATGGAATAGGCCACCATGGATGGTATCATGGACATGCAGGTCAAGAAAACTTGCCAATAGAGGATCCACCTGTATCAGATAGTAAAATCTGGCCAACTCCTGCACCAAGGAAAGTGGCTCACCAAGGACCAAGTTCAGTAGAAGTTTCCTCATCGCATGGAGGAACTCAACACAATGGGGACCATTGCTTCCTAAGGGGGGGAGGAATGATCCAGGTGGATATTGGTGGCCACCCACCTATTCCACTTGTGGCCCTACCATTATTTCTTTCATTTTTTCAATTTCCTTAATTGTATCACAGTTTACTATTTTTGGCATTTTTTTTGGTCTTGAACTTCCGAAGCCGTTTTGAGGCCCTAAACAACGTTTTTTGGGAAATCTGGGGCTAACATGTGTCTTCCATAGATTTTGGTCACTCTAAAGTTGTATACCTTGGATAGAAATTTATGACGATGTATTTTGCACGTTAAATGACAATCATATTCCAAAGTTACGTCCCTGGGAAGTTGATGTACAAATTTACCCAAACGAGGCCCATAGTTTTGGCGCTTCATCTCCTAGGGTTATTTTTTTGGATGTTTAGGGTTTTTCCATGTTTTTGAATATTAAAAAGGCCCTTGAGCCTCATTTTAACACAATTTAGAGGCATGTAGCTGCCATATCTCTTCTCAGAGATAAGCTACCATTGCCCTAGATAGTTTATGTCCATTCTATCTGAAAGCATATTTAAATTATTTGATATTAATGAAATGAAGTTTTATTTCTATTGCATCTCTGTGTTTATGTTTGGTACTATATTTTATTGCATTCCTGCATAAGTTTCGATCAACATATGCCTTTATAAACTTTCTCTAGTAGCGAGAATGTCAAAGTGTCTTGCGTAGTTGTTTCATTGTTTTAGGTGGTTCCATGTTTACAATAGCAACAATCTTCGTAGGCTCCACCATAAGTCCTTGCTTAGAAACAACATGGCCCAATAATATTCCAAAAGGTACACAAAAGATACACTTCTTTAAATTAAATGATATTTGATACTACCTATAAGTATCCAACATCAATCTCAAGCTTGAAACATGCTTCTTTAATACCCAAAGACTGTCAAATAATCAAAGTAAACCTCCAAAAATTTGTGTATATACTCCTTGAAAGTTGTGACTGCAAATCTAGGAAATATGGAAGGTGCATTCTTAAATCCAAAAAGCATCACCGTGTACTAATAGGACCCAAATCTGTACTAAAATTTTTCATATGTCTATCCTCTAGTGCCATTTTGATTTGATGGTAGCTCGAAAATCCATCTGTGAAAGAATAGGCCTCCTATCCTGCTACATTGTCCAATACTTCGCCTGTAAATGGTGTGGGATAGCAGTCATGCAAGCATGCATCATTCAACTTTGTTAGATCCACACATATTTAGATCTCATCATTTGCCTTTTTTTCCTGATCTACTATGGGGCTTACCCATTCAGATTCTTCGACTGGTTCAATGATCCCAATTTTGATCATCTTATCCAACTCCACCTTTTTCTTTTTCTTGATACTTGTGCAAAAGTCCTATAATCTTGCTAATTGTGTTTTCATCCCAATAATCTCCAATCATCACAAATTTTGGTTATTCTTGTGCCCTATATTCACGTTCTTCGTCTTTGCAAGATCAATTATGCCAAGTATTTCAAGTTATAGTTCAAAAACTTTTTGATGTCCTTTTGATTATGGGATATCAATATTACGTGGATCCTCGTCATCTTCTTTCGTTGTCACATTATAGCATACCCGCACCTACTCCAACTGCACGGTCCAATTTAGCGGTGTCCATGTTATCGAAGTTGTGTCCTTAAAGACCTTTTCTCTGATTTTCATAAGGGTTTAATTTATGCACGAGTAGACATGTTAAAAGCTAAATGATAGTATAAATCCATTAACCAAATATGTCTAGTTCATGGTTCCATGTCGCAGTTTTGTCTAAAGATACCACTTCATAGGTATCATTTCCAATGTGTGAAAAAACACATGCACTCACTCTTGTTCTAGAACTTCTTCCCATATTGAAGTGCATCGATGAATATGCTCCTAGGGGTCGACCTTGACATCATTTCTAATGTGACTCTGGTATCTAAATACCTATGAATTTATGCAGTGAACTGATCTTGTGATTTTGGCACATCGTATGGTGGATATTTCATGCAACATGTTCTGCCAATTTTCCAGCTCCTCCTTAGAATCTGAAGTATAAGAACTGTCACGTTCCCATCTTAGTCTTCCATATTTAGTGGGATTGATCCAATCTTCTTCTTTAGCTACCACCTTGTACATATTTTCAATATTTGTGTCACAGTACTCATCATGAACAAGCTTTGTATACCACACTCCTTCTGATGGGTCTAGAAGAACAATGATCCTTAGATCGCCCTTTTCAAACACCATATTTCTCTTCTTTAGATTGATTATTGCGTCACTATTAAAATCCCAATCCAATCCAAGAAACGTTGGATAGGGATTTATATCATCTACAATTTCAATTACTTCAAAGTTCATAACACTTCATACTCTCTCAATGTCTACTGTCAGACCTAGTAACCTTCCCATAGGGACGATATTCTATTGATTAGCCATCCTCAATTGAATTGGAAACCATTGCAGCTTCGGTCTTCCCATTCACTCCCAATTTTTCTTAGGTAATATGTTTGCATCAGATCCCATGTTTAGGATTACCTAACCCATCTCGTATTCCCCTATCTATGCAGTTAGTCTCATCTCCCTTCCTATTCTCTTCTTATGTCAATGAAAATTATTTACTGCATGCTGCCCGCTTTGCGGTTCTTCTTTACTAGTGAAAGAGTCTATCAACTATTGGATTCCTTCAACAACATTATGATCTCTCAACAGCTTCATGCAAGTCTTCAAGAATGATCTTAAAATAGTTGGATCAAATTATTTTAGCTGAGTAGTTACTTTAGCGATGTCCTTCTTTGGGATTAACTTCTGCAGCGACTGTGCTTTAGATGTGGAATCTCCAGGATCCATGAAGCTTCACTTCGCTTCCATGAATTTCTCATTTTCCCTTTGTATGTTGAATGCAAGGTCCTTTTCTGTGGTCTTCCTAACCCATGTATTTTCCATTGGCTTCTTACCTTTAGCTTTATCATCTCCTGTTGTTGCGCCAATTCTTGTTACTATGTTGATGCACAGGTCATCCTCCCTTGGTTCTGTTTTCACACAGAAAAAATGAAACATCATTTGAAAAGGTCTTAGAGGTTCATGTGTCAAAGGTAGTGTCAATATGGAATTCATTTTTCATTTCTTGGTTAAGGAAAATTTTAAATTTTTCTTATTATCTCCTCCTAAAGTCCAAAAATCACCCTCATTCAAATCTTTTCATGTCACATCAGTCATTATTTTCTGAAATTTTTCATTTCCCAAGATTATAACTCTGAAAATTCATTTTAGCTGAGAATCCCTACTTTTATAGCAAAATACACAGAGAAAATGCACTTTTCTCTACGAAACTGCTAATACTTTCGTAGAGAAACTGCCTAGAAATACACTAGGTATGCTACCAAAGGAAGGATTCCTATCTGTCTTGTCAAAATAACTGGTAGGTGTTAGTAAATGATTTAAAGGGATAGGGTAGATGCCATTCGAGTCAGTTAGGGTTAAGATCAAGGTACAATGATCATGACTGAAGTCATTATTACCATTTTAAGCATGTATGAGTCATCATTATGCCATGAGTTGTCATCGAACTTCAAAATATTTCCCAATTGAGTCATTTGTCATTCTCCACTCCCTCTTTGCATATTGTTGAGATCTGGAGAGCTATTTCACTAAGCCCATGCTGTGGCTGGCATTTTCAAAGGTTTGCAGGTATCACTGATCACGCGAGGCAGAGAAGACATTAAAGTAAACATGGCAGCAAAAGGATTAGAAGAAGCCAAACAATGGCTAAGGGAAATTTAGAAGACATACTACATGCTATTGGTATTGAAGATATTCCTATAGTCCAAGCTGAGGATATAGATGAGGGAGGAAATAAGCTCAAAAAATACAAATCAGCAAAGAAGTTAAAGTTTGAAGGTGAGGATGGAGGGTTTATGTTTCAGGAAAGGAAACCCATGACAAGACATGATAGAAAACTCTTGGAAAGTAGTAAAAAATTTCAAAGGGTCACTGACATTGTTCAGCCACCACAAAGTATCATTGACGTATCTTCACCTGCAAAAGAAGATCCAGTCAGCAAGAAAAATAAAGGAAAGGAGAAAGTCATTGAAATAATAGAGATTGAGGTCCTTGAAGAGTAGTTGAAGTTAGCAAATCATGACATAGTAGTCATGAAGAAGGAGACAAGGAAAAATAATGTCCAAAAAGTGCAGTTTGAGAAAATGAAAGAGATTTTGGAAAAGCAAGTTGATAGTGTATCAAAGACTTTAAATGATACACAACAATTAATGGACTATGCCATTGAGGAAAGAGGTGAATCATGTTAGAAGAATGAACCTGCACTTGAAATCCAGCAACAGAAAACTAAAGGGCCAAGTCAAAGACATCCAAGAGAAGTTAGAATTTATCCATGAGGAGTTGGAGAAGAAGGTTTTAAAGATGATTGTAGTTGAGGAACCCATAGCTCAACTCATCATTAATGAAGAAGAAACACCTCAAGGTTCTTAAATTGATTTTGTTTATGTTTTGAGAGGTAAATGGCACGTCGAAAACCAAATTTGTACAAATGGAAGGTACCGTTTTGAAACAAAGTCAAAATCTGGAAATTACATAGTTTTCCATAGTTTTGTAGCATTTCCTAGACTTGAAGCCAGGAAAACGCTACGAAAATTTCAGTAGCTGTCTTTTTTCCTTTAAAACTACTTTTTGTAGCTTTAAATAGGGGAGAATGTTGATTATGAAGCATCATGTCATGATGGACACCATGCAAGAGAAAAGAAGCAGAAATTTTGAGTGAAGAAGTCATTTTTTTTGGACGCTACGAAAGTATGCTACGAAACTGCCCTATTTTAGTAGCGAGCTATATTTGAAGGTTTCTAAATAGTTTAAGAGAAATTTTAGACATGGGGACACATCAAATAGGTAAAGGGACCTTGCTAGAAATCATCCATGACTTGAAGACCATGAAATGGAGACAACTCATTAGTTGAAGCATTCGTTAAAGGTAGGGTCCTATTTTACTGAAAATAGGTTTTGTTTCCATATGTTGAGAAGGATATTTAAGATGTCAAGTAGTGATGACCTATAACATAGCCCATTCAAACTGTTGTGTAACTAGCTTCAAAAATAGAAGAAAAGAGATATCAACGCCTTAGAAATAAGCCACTTCGAGGGGGAAACCTCCAATACATTACATAAATGCACAAATCTTGGATGATACAATTTACAAAACCTCCTTTCTATATATAGGAGTCCATGGGGCCATAATGTAATCCTAGTGGGCCTGACGATGTAATCCTAGCCGACCTAAAAATAATAATTTAAGGGTACATATAATAACAAAATGGGGGTTACAAGGGTACAATAATAACAATAAGGGGGTTACAATAACAATAATAAGGACTATACTAGTGATATAGGGACCTAACATGCCCCTCTCCTTCAAAAAAAGTGTTGTCCTCAATGCTTGAGTAGCTCACGTGCTTTTGTATAAAATTCTCATCCTCCCATGTAGAATCTTCGTGGGGTAAGTTCTTCCACTTGATGAGATACTCGAAATTGATCGATTCCGTAGTCTGTCGAGTTCTTGTTTCCATGACTGCCGGGTTCCAATATGATTTTTCCTTCCTCATCAAGTTCTGGCAATATTGTTTGAACTGGAAGATTTTCACCTATAACCTTTTTTAAGCATGAAACATGGAAAACTAGATGTACTCGCGAAGAAGCAGGAAGTGTTGGGAAAGATACTGAGAGGGGGGGGTGATGAATCAGTATCTAGTGCATACAATCAAACTTTTCCTTTTTCCTTTCTAAAAACCCATACGCTACTTTCCTGAAGCCAACTAGCGTATATACGCGGATATCCTTTACGAGAACTCGTGTATGTCCGGAGATCTAATTATGTAATTAATTCTTAACTCGGATCATTGCATTATTCATTCATCGGATGTTTTGAAAACGAGTAAACGGGTGCGATAAAGAACAGAATAAACATCACACATAAGAAACACACATGAACACCAGGATTTTAGGTGGAAATCCAATTCGGGAGAAAACCACCGCTGCCGTCATCTCAGTATTCAATATTTATTACAAAGAAGACTTCTTACAATCATGTACTGGCGCAGACTCAAACCAGCACGCAGGCACCGACCTGCAGAAGGCTACGACCTTCTCTCGTTTACCAGCCTCTCCTGGAAGGGAGCTACGACCCCCTGAACTCATTTACTAGCCTCTCCTGGAGGGGAGCTACAACCCCTTGAACTCGTTTACCAGCCTCTCCTGGAAGGGAGCTACAATCCCCTCACTGAAGGCTTCGACCCTTAGCAACATTGCAGACCACATTTCATCAATTTTCAAACTGGATCAAACAACTTCAACACAACCCTTCACTTATCAAAAATCATACCTTGCCCATTGCTTCAAACAAAACAGTGAGACCACTGAAACCAGAATATCAGATAGAACCCAGACTTTAGAATAGATATGCAGAAACACATTCAACCTTGAGCAATCATTAGATCAGATACCATACGCGCTTTTATTTAATTAGACCCGCGTATACACGCACTTTTAATATGGCCAACCCGCGTATACTTCAGTGCATTTTTAGGAAAAACCCTAACTATGCATACGCGCTTTTCTTTAAGAAGATCCGCGTATACACGCGCTTTTCATGAAGTGAACCTGCATATAGATCTATAGAAGATAAACTTTGCAGAATAGACCAGATCTATGAACTTACCCAGACTTCTTCAATCTTTTCAACAGGTTTGCGCCAGGTCTTCTTCACTTCTTTTCATATCATCCTTGAGATTCACCATTTCCAGATCTAGAGATCTTGAACCTTCATCATGTTCATAGGTGCATCATAGATTCAGATCTATCAATTAGGAACAGAGTTCAACCATACAGATATACTTCAGAGTGAAGTATTCATCAAAGCCCAGACACCTGCACCGCCTTGCACAATGATTTTCTTCCGATAGTATTCCTGGACGGGATGACATAGACAACCCAGCGCTCAATACAATGGGTAAATACCATGGTAGTAACCCCTGGTTTTACACATTTAGAGCACAATTGACCATACGTGACTTGTCACGTACTTTTCCGCGTACATACGCGACTTCCATTTACTAAACTCACGTATTCCTTGTGACATACACTTTTCATCATTTTTCTAGCCCATTCTGGAAATTATTTCTTCTGCACCTTCATCATTAACAAGCTCATCAAGTCAAGAACAACTTCATCAAGTAGGTTGCATCATCTTCATCAAGTGGGTTGCCATCAAGGACAACACTCTGCATCATATTGCCAACAATCTCCCCCTTTGGACTTGATGGAAACCACGATGGTGTTTGATCACCACAACAGATAGATACATTGATTATAATCATTACACAATAACCATGTTACTCTCCCCTTATTCAAACACCATGTCACTATGTCACTCTCCCCCTTTGACATCAAGGGAAAAGGGAAGAAAGGGCGGTTCAAACATATTTTGCAATGAAGTACATGACTCTATGACCTTCTTATCACCAAGGACTCATACTTACATCAAATATCCAACCAAGTGGATTTACATATGAGACTCAAATACCCAACCAAGAGGGTTTATGACTAAATATTACAATTTTACATCATAGGTATTAAACATGACCTTTTCATCAAATTACAAATATGACCTATTATGAACAATACCAAAAGGATCTCGAGAGAGAGATCATATTACAGAACCATCATAATGCCAACAATGTATTATACTCAGCAAGGCTAATGCTCCCCCTGAAAATGTGCATCCAAGCATCTTTCAACAGCAAATCATCAAGGCATCTTCACCTAAAATCAGAGAATGAAACAGAAATATAAGAGCTGAAATACCACCAGTGACTCCAAACAGCATCAGAGATACCAAATGACTAGACATTTATCGTGCTGAAAAAATGCTAACCCCAAACAAAATTTTCCAAAGAACCAACCATACGTGGCTTTTTGTGTTTAAACTACGTATATACGCTATCGTCTTTCGGGAAACTCGCGTATCCAATTTAATCTTATGAATTTAATCGGATATGATCTTCGAGAGCGAGAGACAACACCCAACTTCCATGCGAGATATTAGAATGCTTCCCTAGGCGAGGTTTGGTAAATATATCGGCAATTTGTTCCTTTGAGGGAACATACTCCAACTTCACCTTTTGTTCAAGCACTTGTTCACGTAGGAAGTGATACTTGATGGGAATGTGCTTGGTCTTCGAATGCATAACGAGGATTCTTTGAGATATTGATGGCACTTGTATTATCACACATAATGGAGATAGGAGGTGAACATTTGATTTGAAAATCTTGCAAGGTTTGCATCATCCAAAGGAGTTGAGTGCAACAAGATGCGGCAGCCACATATTTGCATACCAGCGTAGATAAAGCAATAGAATTTTGCTTCTTGCTGAACCAAGATACTAATCGGGGCCCCATATAGAATGCACTACCACTAGTGCTTTTTCGATCATCAACATTTCCAGCCCTAATCTGCATCGATTGTAAGCATGAAGAGTAAGATCAACATTCTTTGGATACCATAGTCCAAAATCTTGAGTTCCTTGTAGATATTTGAATATTCTTTTGATAGCCTCGAAGGTGAGACTCTTTTGGATTGGCTTGGAATCATCCGACAATCAACCATGTTGCATGCATAATGTCCGGTCTAGTCCCGGTGAGATAAAGTAGACTTCCTATCATTGATGCGTATTTCGGTTGATTCACGCGTGGGAGAATCATCATGAGAACCTGATATTGCATCTGGGTTATCATTGGTGTACTTACGAGTTTGCATTCTTCCATGCCATACTTCTTGAGAATTTGCTTAAGATATTTTTGCTTGTGATAGGAATATACCATCACGTAGTTTGATGCACTTGCAAGCCAAGAAAGAATGTTAGTTCCCCAAGTAAGGACATTTCAAATTCCTACCGCATGACGGAAAGCAAATTCGACTCATAGATTCTTCATTTCTCCCAAAAATGATATCATCAACATAAACCACCACAATCAATAGTTTATTATTTTAAATTTTTGTGTATAAGTTGCTATCACGTAACCCCTTTGAAAATCCTTGTTGATGAAGATATTTGTCAAGACGATAATACCATGCCCTTGGAGCTTATTTGAGACCATATAGAGCCTTTTAAGTCTACAAACAAGATTTTCATCATTTCCCAAAATGAATCCTTCGGTTGTTCTATATAAACTTCTTCTTCTAGATCACCATTGAGGAATGCAGATTTGACATCCATTTGATAAACTTTGATTTGTTGAAAACTTGAAAAAGCAAGAAACATTCTTGTGGCTTCAAGTCTAGCTACAGGAGCAAAAGTTTCTTCAAAGTCTATACCTTCTTGTTCAGTATACCCTTTGCAAACCAATCTAGCTTTGTTTCTTATAACGTCCCCATTCTCATTTAACTTGTTCTTGAATATCCATTTGGTTCCAATGACATTTTTGTCATGTGGTCTTGGTACCAATTCCCAAGTGTGATTCATTTCAATTTGATCAAGCTCTTCATTCATTGCTTGAATCCAACATTCATCTTTTCTAGCTTGATTGACATTGTGTGGTTCAATCGTGAGGATAGAAAGGCAGATAGCTAGAAGATCCCACAAGAGTCCTTCTTGTTTGTACACTGATTCCTTGTCTCCCAAAATTTGAGATCTCGTGATGATTCTTTTGAACATATCTAGATGGAGCCTTTCCAAATAAATCATCTTCGCGGTTCTTCATTGGATCCACTTGTCTATATCATTTCGTTTGATGTAGAAGGACAAAATTCACCATCATCTTCCTTTATGTTGTTTGTCTTTCTTCTTTAGGGAGTTTGCAGGAGACTCATCAATAACAACATCAATACATTCAACAATCTTCCGAAGCCTTTTTATTGTAACATTTATATGCTCTATTCATAGATGAGTAACCAAGAAGTATTCCTTCATCGCTTTCACGGGTTCAAACTTGCCAAGTTTTTCATCATTATTTTTGATAAAGCATTTACTTCCAAAAATTCTGAAATGCTTCACGAGAGGGAGAATTACCATACCAGAGTTCATATGGAGTTTTGTCACTATTACCTGGTACATGTGCCTTGTTGAGAATGTTTACAACCGTATGTGTCGCTTCTCCCCGAAAGTGTCGGGTGTTCCGTAATCATCAAGCATAGCTCTAGCCATTTGTTGAGCTCGTTCTATTCATTCCTTCTACTACGCTATTTTGTTGTGGAGTGCCGGCCCATTGCAGAACCTGTCTTTTTATGCCATGTTGTTCACAAAATTCAAAGAATTCATTTGAAGTATATTCTCCTCTCGATCGGATCTAAGACACTTGATTTTTTTTATCAACTTCATTTTCAACCTGATACTTTGAAGATCCGAAATTTCTCAAATGCTTCATCTTTGTGTTTAATCAACCCAATCCAACACATTCTAAAGAAATCATCAATAAATAAGATATAGTATTATTCACCACGTGGTGACTTTTTTCCTCATAGGTCCACATATGTCGAGTATGAATGAGTTCGAGAGGCTTATTTGACAGATCCTTCCTTGGCATTGAATTGCACTCGGTTTGCTTACCGAATTGACAGGATTTGCATATGATACTTTCAGGTAGAGTAATATTAGGAAGACCACGCGCAACATTAAGTCTGCTTGATTTGTTGATTTGAGAGAAGCTTAGATGCCCCAACCTTCTATGCCATAGCCAGTTTTCTTAATATTTACTCAAGTAACATTGATCTTTGCAATTCTTCAATACATACAGGTTGCTTGGAGTTCTTTTTCCTTTATAATTGTTTTACTGTATCAAGATCACGAACCACACACATTATTTTCAGCTAAAAACAACTTCGATTCCTTGATCACACATTTGACTTACACTTAACGGATTATGCCTTAATCCATCCACATACATGACATCATTAGCCTTCACCTTTTCTTTAGAAACACGGACCCTTTTCCTTTAATTACATGGCAGAGTATCATTTCCAAAAGTAACTTTCTTTTCCTTTTCTAGAGCACTATATGCACGAAGTTTGTGTTTATCACCTATCATGTGTCTTGAGCATCCACTATCAATGTACCATTGATTTTCTTCACCTTACGCAAATAACGCTATGCCACAATTTTCAACTCGTGATTCCTTCTTTTTCCATATTTTGGATTTTGAAGGAAGATGCTCTTTTGGCTAAACTTTTCTCCCGCATTCGATTCTTCATGCCCATAGTTATTGCAATAAGCACATTCAACTTCATTTAGAAGAGGAGAAAAGTTGTTATAGGTATTCTTCTTTGTTTCAATATCAATCCTTTTCTTTCTTGCTTCTCTTGTCATGATGGTTTTATATGCAACACATTGAGTAGCTTTATGGCCAAAATTGTGACATGAGAAACATTGTCCATTGAAGAAGAAATTTCTGCGATTATGAAATCATCTACTTGAATTTACCTGTTGATTGGTGCCTTTTTGAAAGATATTCCTGTTAATTTTCCTTGCATTAAGATGATCATGCTTTACCTGTAAAGATTCTTTATTCCCTTGCTGAGTGGTAGACTTTTGTAAACCAGTTGCTTGTAGCCGCTTTTAAATAATTTGGTCGTCGAAGCTTGAGAATATTCTCCAGATGATATCCAAGACCTATCTTTATAATAGGGAGAACGTTGTACCTTGATGATCTCATCTAAGGTTTCATATCCTTTAGCAAATCTAAAATTCAGAGTCTTTACTTTCTCAAATTATTTTCTTACACTTACCACTTCACATTCTAATTTCTCATTGTGTTTCTTTGCTTCTTCAACTTGCTTTTCCAGAGTCTCGATGGTTATTTTCCTTTCTTCTAAGAGAATTTTACATTCTTCTAACAGAATTTTGCTTTCTTCTAAGCGTATTTTGAGTTGGTTGTTCTCTTCAAGAAAATCATTGTCCTCTAGAGCATCCACAAAAGTATCTTTTTCTTCTTTAGATTCAAATGCCATGAGAAGTCTAAGATCATGTTCACATTCTTCCTCACTATCAGATACCCCATCACTGTCATCATGAGTATAGTAACTTCTTCTAGTGCTAGACCGGTTCTTATTTCTAGCTACTTCCTTTCCTTTTGTAGGTGTTTCTTTGTAAGGGCACTTAGCAGCATAATGACCAATTCTTCCACAATCAAAACATTTGAAGGGAAGCTTACCTCTAAACCGTCCTATACTAAGTTGAAGTTTCTTTACAAAATTTTCCTCATCTTCTTCCGAAATATATCCTGATCCTTCTGCTTCTTGTAGTTCTTTACCTTTTGTAGAAGCTCTAAAAATAGCTTCTTTGACTTCAGATGGTCCTCCTCTTCTCATTTCATATGCAGTTAGTATGCCATGAAGTTGCACCAAAGTAAGATTTTGAAGATCATCTGTTTTTTCTTCAAGAGCGAGACTTTTGATCAAATTTTGCCGTTAGCGATCTTAAAATTTTCTCAACCAAAGTGGTTTCGGTTATTGTTTATCCCAGATTTTTTCATACGACATTTAACATCATCAAGACGTAAAAAGAACGCGACAATACTCTCATCACTATGCATCATTAAATTTTCATATTCAATTCTAAGAGTTTGGAGTTTTGCACTTTTTACCTTTTGCATCACCTTCATAACTCGAATGATTTTGTCCCATATTTCTTTATCTGTATTCAGAATTTTGCATGACTTTGACAAATTTCGATTCAGTTAGACTTCCCAGTATAGCATTGACAGCTTTTGCATTTGATTCATAATTCTTCCTTTCAAAGTTGGATCCGTTGGTGTAGCAGATCGGATATTGATATCCTTGTTCAAAAATGGCCCACACATCTGCTCCCATGGAGTGAAGAAAGGATCTCATCCTCATTTTCCAGAAGATTAAATTGCTCCCAGTTGAAGAGCGGAGGCTTGATAGATGTTGTTCCTTCTTGATTGCTCATCTTGCTTGATCTTCCTTCTAGCGGTTAAGCTTTTTTAGAAGGACCTGCCCCGATACCAATTGTTGGGAAAGATACTAAGAGGGGGGGGTGAATCAGTATCTAATGCAGACAATCAAACTTTTCCTTTTTCCTTTCTAAAAACCCATACGCTACTTTCCTGAAGCCAACTAGTGTATATACGCGGATATCCTTGCGGAACTCGCGTATGTCCGCAGATCTAATTATGTAATTAATTCTTAACTCAGATCATTGCATTATTCATTCATCAGATGTTTCAGAAAATAGTAAACAGGTGTAGAAAGAACAGAATAAACATCACACATAAGAAACACACATGAACACCAAGATTTTAGGTGGAAACCCAATTCGGAGAAAACCACCGCTCGTCGTCGTCTCGCCTTCAATATTTATTACAAAGAAAACTTCTTACAATCATGTGCGGCGCGTGACTCAAACCAAGCACGTGTACCCACTTGCGAAAGGCTACACACCTCTCTCTCGTTTACCGACCTCTCTCGGAAGGGAGCTACGACCCCACGAACTCGTTTACCGGCCTCTCCGGAGGGGAGCTACAACCCCCGAACTCGTTTACCAGCCTCTCCGGAAGGGAGCTACAACCCTCCGACTGAAGGCTTCAACCCTCGCTGACATTTCCAGACCACGTTTCATCAATTTTCAACCGGATCAAAACGACTTCAACACAACCCTTCACTTATCAACAATCATACCTTTCCATGGTTTCAAACATAACAGTGAGACCACTGAAACCAGAATATGAGATATAACCCAAACTTCAGATTAGATATGCAGAAACACATTCAACCTTGAGCAATCATTAGATCAGATACCATACATGCTTTTATTTAATTAGACCCGCGTATACACGCACTTTTAATATGGCCAACCCGCATATACTTCAGTGCATTTTTAGGAAAATCCCTAACTGTGCATACGCGCTTTTCTTTAAGAAGATCCGCGTATACATGCGCTTTTCATGAAGTGAACCTGCGTATAGATCTATAGAAGATAAAATTTGCAGAACAAACCAGATCTATGAACTTACCCAAACTTCTTCAATCTTTTCAACAGGTTTCATGCTGTGTCTTCTTCACTTCTTTTCGTATCATCTCGAGATTCACTCATTTCCGGATCTACGAGATCTTGAACCTTCATCATGTTCATAGGTGCATCATAGATTCAGATCTATCAATTAGGAACAGAGTTCAACCACTACAGATATACTTCAGAGTGAAGTATTCATCAAAGCCCAGACACATGCACTGCCTTGCACAATGATTTTCTTCTCCTTATATAGGTTTATCCTTTTTTCAATACCATGAGCCAAAACCACATCACTTCCGATAGTATTCCTGGATGAGATCAAATAGACAACCCAGCGCTCAATAAAATGGGTCAATACCATGGTCGTAACCCCTGGTTTTACACATTTAGAGTGCAATTGACCATACGCGACTTGTCACATACTTTTCCGCGTACATACGCGACTTCCCTTTACTAAACTCGCGTATTCCTTGTGACATACACTTTTCATCATTGTCTGCCCATTCCGAAATTCTTTCTTCTGCACCTTCATCATTAACAAGCTCATTAAGTCAAGAAAAACTTCATCAAGTAGGTTTCCATCATCTTCATCAAGTGGGTTGCCATCAAGGACAACACTCTGCATCATATTGCCAATAGGAAGCTCCAATTTGTATGCCATAGAACCAATCTTTTGCAACACCTTGTAAGGACCATAGTACTTTGGTGATAATTTATTATCCTTCTTAGCTTGCTTGAGGGACATTTGTTTGTATGGTTATAGCCGTAGTACACCCAATCTCCTACATCAAAACTTCTCTCGTTGCGGTGTTGATCTCATTTGTTGTTTCATTCGATTTTTGTGCCAAATTTAGGTTATCCTTTAAGAGTCGGAGAACTTCTTATCGATGCTCGATGTGATCTTTCACCGCTTGAACCTTCGAATTTTCTCTTAGATGATGATGGATGGTGGATGATATCCATAAAGTGCCATAAATGGGGTCATTTTGCCGCAAAGATGGAAGGAAGTGTTATACTACCATTCAAACGAAGAGGTAACCACTGACCCATTGTGTTTGTTTATCGTATACAAAACAACGAAGATATCTTCAAACATTTATTTATGATCTCGCCACTATCGGATTGAGGATGATAAGATGAGCTATGAGCTAATTGAGTACCCAAACAAGAAAATAACTCCGTCCAAAAATTTCATGTAAAAATGGGATCTCCGTCGCTCACAATAACCCTTGGGCTTCCATGTAGCTTTTGAATTCTATCCATAAATGTAGTAGCAACTCGACTTGCTTTAAATGGATGAGATAATGCACAAAAGTGTGCATACTTGGTAAGTCTATCAACTACCACCATGATGACACTCTTTCCTTCGGACTTAGGTAAACCCTGTGATAAAATCCATTGAAATCTCCTCCCAACGTTGACTTGGAATGGATAAAGGTTGTAGAAGTCCCGGGTCTTAATTGTTTCCACTTTATTCCTGCGGCAAACCAAACATTCCGCCACAAACTTTTGAATATCGATTTAAGAGCCATCCCCAAAAAATTTTCTTTCTTCACCCCTTTGTGGTAAGTTTTTTAAAATCCCAAGTGTCCTTCTAAAGGAGAAGTGTGCAATTCCCAGAAGAATCTTTTGTTTTAGATGGGAATTCTTACAAATATATAAGCGATCTTTGTACCATAAGGAATCATTCTTCCAACTAAATGTATCAGATGTACTAGGATCTTGTTGCAACTTTTGGATGAGTGTCCATGCATCTTTTTCCTTCTTCCATTCATCTCTTGCTCGCTTTATCCAATCAAGTTGGATAATAGAAATGGCACAAAGCAATGCTTCCACCTCTTCATTCTTTCTTGAGAGTGCATCCGCAACAACATTAAGCTTTCCTTTTTTGTAGATTATTTCAAAGTCATAACCCAACATCTTTGTGACCCATTTTTGTTGTTTCTTCGACGATAGTCTTTGTTCCAAAAAGTGTTTAAGACTATCATGATCGGTTTTTACCTTGAAGTGTCTTCCCATTAGGTAAGTTCGCCATTTATTTAGTGCATACAGATGAGCTAAAATTTCCTTCTCATAAATAGGTTTCGTAAATACTTTCCCTTTGATTAAACTGACTTTCAAAAGCAATGGGTCTTCCTTCATCGCATTAAAACCGCACCAATTCCATTTCTGAGGCATCACATTCCACGATAAAGGTTTTTTTGTGAAGTCCGGGCGTAGCTAAGACCGGTGCTAGGCACATTGCCTCTTTAAGACGTTCAAAGGCCTTGGTTGCTTCAGAGTCCATGAAAATGCATCTTTCTTCAATAATGTTGTTAGAGGTGCTTTCGCTTATTCTCCCATAATTCTTAACAAACTTGCGATAATACCGTTAACCCAAAGAAATCCTCGCAACTTCTTTATGGTTGTGGGGACTTTCCATTCCTTAATGGCTTTAATTTTGTTAGGGTCTACTTTAACACCCCCTGATGAGATACAAATGACCCGATATTCCACCTCTCGTACTCCAAAAGAAACATTTGGATTTTTTTGCATATAATTGTTTCTCCCGTAATAGTTTGAGCACCCTATCAACATGTTCAACATGATCCTTTCCAAGACCCCGCTCGTAGATTAGTATATCATCAAAAATACTAGCACAAATTTTTCTAAGGAAGGGTTTGAAAATGGAATTCATCAACCCTTGAAATGTAGAAGGTGCATTGGTAAGGCCAAAAAGGCATGACCAAAAATTCATAATGACCCTCATGAGTTCGAAATGTTGTTTTTGGAATATCTTCGCCTTCATTCTAATTTGATGTACATCCTGAACGAAGATCCAACTTGGTAAAATAAATTGCTCCATGTAATTCATCCAATAATTCATCAATCACAGCAATTGGAAATTTGTCTTTAATGGTGAGATTATTGAGCTCCCTATAATCCGGACACATTCGCCATGATCCATCCTTCTTGTGTACCAATACTACAGAGCGAGAGAAAGAACTTTGACTAGGTTGAATTATACCCGCCTCTAACATTTCGCAATCATACGTTCCAATTTCGCTCTTTGGAAGTAAGGATATCTATAAGGCCCGATGTTTGGAGGAACACTTCCCGGAATCAAATGAATAGCATGATCATGATCATGAATAGGTGGGAGTCCTTTGGGAGTTTCAAACACCTTGGAATGATTGTCCAAGACTTGTTGGAGATCCGCGTAAAAAGATGATTTTGATGTCGGAACTTCTAGAGAGCATAATTGTGCAATTACTCTCGTTGTTCTTTCTTTTAGAAGCTTTGTCATGACATTAGAGCTTATTATCCTTCCCGGCTTCCTTCAATACCCCGTAATTCAACTTCCTTTCTCAAAAAAAATTTCAAAAAAAGTTCTTGAAAATTAAAAAGCTACCATCCCCAAAGATTGGCAACCATTATACTCCTAGTACAACATCCAGACCTCATAGGAATAGAAAGAATTGGACCAGGCCACAGGCATATTCCCCCATGGTTAGGCTTCATATTGTGGCATTTCCCGTGCAGCACTATAGTTCCTCCATTTGCAACCACCACTTGGCATTCCGGGTGCTTCGGTATAGGAAACAATTTAATTCCTTTGGCTACCTTACAATGAATAAAAATTATTGGTGCTACCCAATCAATCAATACTATTACCTTTTTCTCCATCCATCTCGCTATCTGAGAGTTTGAGAGGTATTCCCTGCTAGTGGCCATACAGATGGTCGTATTCATTTTCCTCTTCTATGGCCACTGTCTCTGTGTATCCTCTTCTTTTTCATTTTTCTCTTCTTCTTCTCACAGCATGTAAAATAATTTCTTTCGTACACTTAAAGACCTTATGTATTTGTTATCACAACCGAGTAAAGTTCTTCTGCTTTTTTCTTCTTCCAATTGTTGTGGTGTCAACCTGTAGGGTTGTGGAAATTGTAATAGCAACACTTCCTTCTTTACAATTGTGGGCATGTAGGCTTCCTTGTCGCCATAATTTTACATTCAAGTTTTCTTGCCAACCCGAATGCCTTCTCCAATGAATCAGTTCCAAACACGAACTTCATGTTGGATGTATCCTTAGAGTGCTAAATTTGCCAAGAGATCAACTCGTGTTCCTCTCATCAATTACCCATATTCAATTTTGAAGTCCCTGCAATGTCTGCCTAAAAACCTTTCTTTGTTTATATTTATCAATTGGCTAAAGAAGGTGTTGCTCTGTATCCTCAATGTTATCATTTCCTCCCAGAAAATTGAATAAGTGACAATTTTTACTAGGAGAAGCCATTGATACTATGTACAATGTATTTTGTTTAAAATGTTTTCTGTATGTTAACTTTTCTTTGTTTCGTACGTTATGGAGATCAAAATATTGCTCAACTGAGGTATCCATGTTAGTAGTGGATCCTTTCCATCAAACTTTCATCCATCTTTGAATAAGGTGTGGTTCTTCCCGCCAACATTAGAGCCATGAAATCATACCAGCATTTATTTGTTCATCAGAGGTTCTTCTACTATCTTTTCACGTTTAGAACTTCTTTTGTATCACTAGTCAAACCTTCCATGTCTTTCTTTTAGAAAATCTTCTGTTTTCCATTTTCTCATCGACCATTTCCATACCATCCATCGTGATTCCATGCCACTCTCCATGCCATCCATCTTAGCTTCCACGCCACTGATCTTAGCTTCATGCCTTCTTCAAAACTTCCATTTACTTTTTTGTTGTTTTTATGGAGGTAAATTCTTTGATATATACTGTCTTTGTAATTTCGATATCATGTTGCAATTTCTTCGTCTTCATGAGCTCTGGTAGAGATTTCAAAGGCTTAATGAAGTTAATTATTTTGGGCCATTTATAATCCATAATACTGATATCTATTCTACAATATTCCCCAGTAACTAATTATTCTTCAAACAAGACTTATGCACTGAAAAAATACACAATTTTGAATACTATATTGAGAGCCCTTTCGATATTGAAATTGTATTACTTGATTATGGTTTTGTAGACTGGAATTCAGCACCTAAGTAGCCCTCTGAATTCTTTGAATGCCATAGGTCTGACTCCGATTGATTCTTCTAAGCAAAGTTGGAATCCACCTCCTGAGCCAATGACCTAATTATGGACTGCCTGGAGAGCGAATCAGCCGACTTGCCACGTGTCATCGTTTTGTCCTTTGTATCTAAAATTCTGCAGCTGTAAGAAACTACAGCTCGTGTACTTGTGACCAATTTTGTAGCACTCCAATCCGATGCCCGTGTAGAGAGAGTTATTGGAAATTTTTCCAATTTATCCACCTTTGAGATGAAATTCGTATTCGAAAATACTACATTCATGTGTGATCATATCTCCAAAATATTGTGAACCAAGATCTGAAATTTTTTGACGACTCTTCTTAGGATTTCAAGCTGCAATCAGCAGAATTTCAGATTCGAACCTTCGTAGGAAATGCTATAGCTAAATTCCACGGGAGCACCAAGTTTAGAGCCCAAAGACCTCATCAGCACATATCATATCTCTAAAATATTGCGAACTGTAAGCTCGAAATTTTAGAAAATATTCCTCTGCCTCATCTTCGCTCCCTAAAAATTTTAGCTTCAAAATTCGTAGAAAAAATTATACGCAAAAATGCCACAATGACCTTCGTTTGGAGCAAGAAAACCCTAGAATCCAAAGCCTGATAACAAATGTTGTGTAACCAAATTTTCAAAAATAGAAGAAAAGAGATATATCAACACCTTAGAAATTAAGCCACTTTATATGTCTCCAATACATTACATAAATGCACAATTCTTAGATGATATAATTTACAAAACCTCCTTTCAGATAGGAGTCCATAAAATAGCAATGTAATCCCAGTGGGCCACAATGTAACTGCAGCCAACCCACAATAATTTAAGGGCAATAATAACAAAATGGGGCTGGGTACAATAATACCACAATAAGCTACACACACAAGGGGACTATACTATGATAGGATCCACACGAACATGTGAAGAATTGCCATGGTGTGAATCATTGCAATATGTACATGTATAAATAGAGTTTGAGTCCTAGTTAGAAAAGGACCTTTAGAATGTGTATGTCATTAAAGCAATACAATTTTCCTGTTATGCAAGGTGTCATAGGAAGATTTCGATGAATCTAGCCAAGAGGCAAATCTTCTCTGATGTAAGAAGGTCTATTAAAAGGCAGATTATCGAAATTGTAAAAGGTTGGAGATTTTTTGCACTATTGCAGCTTTATGTAATTTGACTGATATCAGTAATACAGAGGAATTTTTCTTGACATACCTGAGATTATTATGGAGTTTTTAATGCTTTTCTGATCTATATTTTTATGTGTACCACTGGCAGTAGATTTCATCCTTATTACTCAGAATTCATATGTTTATGCTCTAACTTCCTATATTGATGAAATGACTGTGTTGCCCTATGTTGGATGTGTGATTTTCCTTTGTTAAAAACTGTTACCTGCGTCAGGTTCCATGCCAAGAGACCTTACCACTGAATATACCAATTTTTTGACTCCATAAGCCCAATGGTTGCAGGCCTGTACTCTTTTAAACCTACATACATCAAAATCAAGTTACTTTTTCAAATAGAGTTAGCTATATAGTTTCATCATTATAGAATATCATAAACCCCTTTGAGAGAGCCCTCTCAGACTAAAGAGGCTAAGATTTAGTCATAATATGCTTTGAAACAGTTACATAGAGTTGTCTAATTAGCAGCAAATCAAGTGCAATTTTGTGATAACATTTTGGTGCGTTTGTCGGGAGCCTAAAGATATACTTTTCCCGAAATTTTGAAACTGAACTTCTGAAGGTAGCAGGAGCTCAGAAAGTTGTTTGAGGCTGTATCTACCTTGGTGAATCCATTCAAAATTCATATGATCAAAGGTGGCTTCGAGAAGGAGATACACAAGGAGTAATCCCGACCCAGATCCACCTACCATTATGGACAATCCAAACAAAATATCTAGAGGTATTCAAGGCATTTCTGCAATATCAGGCACTCCATTACCTACAAAATCCTTGTCCTATGAAGTTTTAAGATGTCTTGAGGATAAAAATTTTGATGATAAAATTCAGGAAGTATTGTTTAGGTCTGAAAGTGAAAAATTATTGACTAAAATTGTATTAGAACTACATAGAAGAGGTATTGATACCTCAGCCTTAGTGACACAAAAATATAAAGAAGATTTTTGGGAAGAAGTCACTTCAGAGTTGATGTTAGAGAGAGAATCTTTGGATAGGTTGAAGGAACTAGACCCATTTGAAATTTTGTTAAGAAGTAAAAATGGTTTTCCTCTTCCTGATTGGAGTTCAATTGTGACTGGACAAAAAATACCAAACAACCCTCCTCCTAACAATTCCTCTTCCTCTATTGTTGTTGTCCCTAAAACTACCACATTCCCAGTCATCATGGCAGGAAATGTTCCACCTCCACCTGCTGCTACACCTTCTAGTTATGCCCCTCTTGTTCTTCCAGCTGTCCTTAATGCCTTTCCTAGAAAATATTCTTCTAGAATCAAAACTTGGGGAAGTGATGAAGAGATTACAACTGAAGAGCATGTAGACCAGTTTAATGACTTCATAGACAGAGAGGAGGTTTACCATGAGGATGTTAAGATGAGATTGTTTGCTTAGAGCTTTACCGGTGAAGTTAGGAAGTGGTTTAAAGCCCTTGTTGCAGGAAGCCTACATAATTGGAATGAATTTGAAGATAGCTTCTTGAGGAAGTGGGGAAATAGAACCAACCCTATACAAGCCCTCACAGAGTATAATAATTTGAAGAGAGCTTTTGATGAAACTGTTCAAAACTTTTCAAAGAGATTTAACAAATTTTATGACTCCATCCCTACCCATATAAAGCCTCCTCCAGGAGTAGCTCAACTGAGATATGCTGAAGCATTTGATTATGAATTTTATATACTGCTCAGAGAAAGAGAATCCCCTTCACTTGCTAAAATGAAAAATGATGCAGTGAAGGTGGAGGTCAATATGATAGCAGCAAAAAAGTTTAATATGGGAAATACTAAGTTGAAAGAAGAAGATAAGCCTTCCACCTCAGATGAAAAATTTGATCATCATGGAAAAACTGATGGATAGGCTTGCCCTTGGGAATGCCTCTACTCATCCTGCACAACATGAGTATCATTTTAGAAAACCTCAGTTCAGAAGACCTCAAAACTAGCAGAGACCAAGGGAAAACATAAATCAGCCACCTGACCCTCAAGTAAGGCCTCATTTTCAACAAAACTTAGTTGATGAAGAAGATCAGCCTGAAATATAAGAAGAATCAATTCATTGCTTAGATAAAAACATGTCAGGAATGTTTTTGACTAAGGAGGAACATGATAAGTCAGATCATGATGTAAACAAGGGTGAGGAACCATATGATTATCTTAAAGGGTAACAACATGCAATCTTTGATATGCAGAAAAAATAAAACCTCATAAATAGAAATGTGCTAATTACTACAAACAAAACATAGCCCAATAAAGATGCCCCTAAAGTTGTTGAGGTTAGGAAAGATACACCACCTCCTCCTCCTGCCAAAGATACTGAAAAATCTGCTTTTTTTTTCAATTTGGAGAGTGATATCTCCAAGATAAAAATCCCAGTACCTTTTTGGAGAAATTATTAAGGTGAATGAATATAGAAGTAATATTTTAAAAATGTTGAATTCCCAACCAGGAGTTACTGATATCCTAAATTTTCAAGAATATCATACAACCATATACTTGGGTCCAAGATTAGAGGATAAGCAGAATGAAGAGGTGCCCCCTTTTTATGTCAGATTTAGCATTCATGACGTGAAATTGCATAATTCCATGTTGGATTCAGGGGCCTCTCACAATCTTATGCCCAAAGTGATCATGTAAAGGATGGGGTTGGAAATTACTAGACCATATACAGATTTTTTTTCCTTTGATTCAAAAAGAGTTCAGTGCATTGGTTTAATAAAAGATGTTGTTGTTGTTCTAACACAAGTCCCTACCAAGACAGTGGTAATGGATATTGTGGTAGCAGACATTCCACCTAAGTTTGGCATGCTATTATCAAGGTCATGGGCAGCAAATATCAAAGGTACAATGCAGATGGACCTAACTTATGCCACCATTCCCGTTTTTGGTGAAAAAAGGCGACTATACAAAGAAACAAGTATGGATTATATGGTAAGTAGTAAATATAAACGTCAAAAATTTTCAATATATGTTGTTGATATTTAATTAGGATCTGCTATTCTCTTCAATGAATTGACTGATGAAGTAGAAGATGAAAAGAAAGCAAAAAAACAACAAACTGAAATTTAGCAAATTGAAAATCAACAGACGGAAAATCAGAAAATCAGTGAGGAGAAGACATAAGGTTGGTGGTTGTTACACTTTGATGGATCATCAAGAAGAGAGGGTGTTGGAGCAGGAATTTGGATCACAACTCCAAAATATGAGAGTAAGTTCTTTTCTTAAAAGCTGAATTTTGATTGCACAAATAACATGGCTGAGTATGAATCTTTATTTTTGGGCTAAGAAATTTTGAAAAGAATGGGTGAAAAAAAGATTTATATTTGTGGAGATTCTTAATTAGTTATTATACAAGTTGAGGGTGTATATCAAACTAAGGATGTGAGAATGGGGGCATACAGAAATTTGGTCATGGAGATGTTAGAAAATTTCCAAGAATATTCATTTATTGTGAAGACTAGGGACCAAAACTCAGTAGCTGACACCCTAGATGTTTCTGCAAGAGTAATTATCATCCCTGCACATTCCACTAAAAGATATGAGGTTTAAGTTCACCATAGACCTGTTATCCCTGATAACATTATCCATTGGCAAGTTTTTTAAGATGACCAGCAAGTCAAAAAATTTATAGAAGTAAAAGAGGAGTTTGAAAGAACACAAGTAGATCAACAAAACATGCTTGCTAAAACAAAGGGAAATTCTGAAGTGTTACAACTAAAGAATAAATCTATACCCAAAGGTCTCATACCCCTTGAGAAGCTTTTTGATTAGAATGATGTGTTCAAGTCTCCTAGGATACAAGTTGATGATGAATAGGTGGAGAGTTGTAACCTTGGTACAGTAGCAATGCCAAAAATGATTAAGCTTTCAAATTTTCTTTCAGTTGACATGAGACAGAAATATATTATGATGATGAAAAGGTTCATAGATGTTTTTGCATGGAGTTATGTTGATTTGAAGAAGTATGATCCTACTATCATTCAACATATCATTCCTATTAAAGAAAATGAAAAGCCTTTGAAGCAGAAGCTGAGGAGAATTAATCCACTTCTCATGCCTTTGATTGAGAAGGAAATCAAGAAACTCTTTGATGCAAAAATTATTGTTCCAATAAGATTCTCAAAGTGGCTTGCAAACTTGGTTCCAGTCATAAAAAAGAGTGGAGAAATCAGAATCTGCACTGACTTTAGAAACTTGAACAAAGCTTCTCTAGGACAACTACCCTCTCCCAAAGATGGACCAAATTTTACAGAACATTGTTGGTTCCCAAAGGATGTCTATGCTTGATGGTTTTTTGGGGTACAATCAGATACTTGTGCATCCAAAAGATCAGGAGAAAACATCCTTCACCACACCTTGGGGCACATTCATGTATGCCAAGATGCCCATTGGTCTGATGAATGTAGGAGTGACCTTTCAAAGAGAAATGGACATTTCCTTTGATGAGGAGAAGGACAAGATGGTGGTTGTCTATCTGGATGAAATAACAGTCTTTTCAAGGAGAGAATAAGATCACTTGAAGAACCTAGAAAATATTCCGCTAAAATGTAGAAAGTTTGGAATTTCTCTCAATCCCACTAAAAGCATTTTTTCTCTGACTTCAGGTAAGTTACTTGGGCATATTATTTCTAAATATGGGATTAATATTGATCCAAATAGGGTCAATGCAATTCAGAAAGTGGATTTTCCTAGAAGCAGAAAGGAAATTCAGTCTTTCCTTGGAAGGGTGAATTTTGTGAGGAGGTTTATTCATAATTTTTCTGAGATTGTAAAGGACATAGCAAATATGCTGAAGAAGCGAGTTGACATCAAGTGGACAGTAGAAGAAAAGCAGTCATTTGAGGAGATCAAGAAGGCACTAACTCAAGTGCCAGTTTTTATCAGCTCAGATATTACAAAATAATTTCTGGTTTTTACATTTGCATCAGAAGATACAATTGCAAGAGTTTTGCTGCAGAAAGGACATCAAGGTACTGAGCAGACCATTTCATTTTTTAGCAGGACATTAGCTAATTCAGAGCTGAAGTACAACATCTTAGAGAAGCAGGCCTATGCCTTGGTTAAGGCCATCAAAGATTTCAGAATTTACATTTTTCATTCTCATGTTATAGCTTTTGTTCCTAATGCTGTTGTGAAGGACATCCTAACTCAAGCTGATCCTGATGGTTAGAGGGGAAAGTGGATTGATAACTTGCTATAATATGATATAGATATTGGGTCCACAAAATTGTTCAAAGGTTAAGGCCTAGAAAAGATGATGGCACAGTCAAATTTTGACTTTCTTGATATGAATTTAATTGCAGAAATTTTAGAATTATCAGATGAAGATGAAGAGTTGATTCCCATTGAAGAGAAGTACATCCTTTTAGACTGGTACAAAGACATTGTTTTTTTCTTACATCATCATAGAGTGCCTGATGATTTTACAAAGTCTAAGGCAAGTTTAGTGAAGCTAAATTCTTTGAGCTACTGCATGATTGATAAAAAAACTATATTGGAAAGACACCGGTGGTATTCTTTTGAATTGTTTGCTAGAAGAGGAGGCTGAAAAAGTGATTGAGGAGTTTCACAAAGGAGATTGTGGAGGTCATAATTATTGGAAGGCTACAACAAATAAGATTCTTAGAGCAGGGTATTATTGGCCTACTATGTTTAAATATGTCTACAAAAAGATTGTTGCCTACCATGAATGCCGAATTTTTTATGGTAAGAAGAAACTTGTTCCTTTACCCTTGATGCCTATCTATGTTGAGGCGCCATTTCAGCAATGGGGGCTAGATTTTATTGGTGAAATTCATCCATCATCTTCAGGACATCATCACTGGATTCTGATAGCAACTGATTATTTCACCAAGTGGGTTGAAGCAATCCCAACTAGGCAAGAAAATGATTCAGTTATCATTTCATTTTTGGGAAATAATATATTGTCTAGATTTGGCTACCCTATGAAGATCATCACTGACAATGCACATGAATTTAAATCCAAGAAGCTAATCAGTTTTTGTCATCAATATCACATTACACTTGGGCATTCTACTGCATATTATCCACAAGGTAATGGTCTTTCTGAATCTTCTAATAAGAGCATTGTGAGGATTATTAAGAAGGTGTTGCAGGAAAATAAGAAGTCATGGAATTTGAAGCTGAAGTATGCTTTGTGGGTTGATAGAGTGTGCACAAAGAGATCAATTGGAACTTCATCTTCTGAGTTGGTATATGGAGTTTAAGCCATATTTCCTACATCCTTGGGAGTACCTGTTATGAATTTGTTGTAAGGATTGGAGGAGGAGACAAATGAAATTCAGAGGAGGATTAATCAGTAGATAGCTTTACAGGAGAAAAGGGAGGAAGTCTATAACAGTAATCAGCAATCTCAAAATAGAATCAAGAAGAAATTTGACAAGCAGGTCAAGGAGGAAAACTTTCAAATCCAAGATGTGGTTTTGAAATGGGAGGCCAAGATTGAATAAAAGGGGTGTAGGTTTTAACCCTGAACAGAAATTATCTACACACGAATCTTATAACAGGAAAAAAAATAATAGCGAGAGCATAAAACATAAAATAGATAAACACAGAGATTTTCCCCTGGATCCCAAATCGGGATGACTAGCTTGATTTTTCATTATATTCCTTTTAGTGTTACAACACATATATATACATGCCAAAGCATACATAAACCCCAATCCATTAACCCTGGATTAGAACATAACCGTAGTTCCCTTAACCGGATCTACAAAATACCAGGGGCCGAAAACCATCGTACCCCAAAACCATGTGCAAAATCTTGCACAAAACATGGGTGGGTTCGCCTATGAGTGGGTCCGCACACCAAACAAATTTTCACTGGGGCGCTGCCCCGGACCCCAACAGTGGGGGATGCCTCCCCCCTTGTGACCCCCTTGCTGTGCCCGGCGCAATGTACAACGCGTGGGGCTAGTCATGGAAAGAATATAACACATACCCAACAAAGAGGAGCTTATTCATTGGGTCAATTCTTCAACACCCATTGTTTCTCTACACCAAGAGAACTTCTGAGTTCTCACAGACTTCGTCAATGCATCCGCAACATTCTTCAAAGTGTCCATCTTTACCAGCAACACCCTTTTAGCCTCAACCATATCTCTAACAAAGTGATATTGAACATCAATGTGCTTT
Organism: Pinus albicaulis; assembly: GCA_034641835.2. Taxonomy (NCBI): domain Eukaryota; kingdom Viridiplantae; phylum Streptophyta; class Pinopsida; order Pinales; family Pinaceae; genus Pinus; species Pinus albicaulis. The sequence goes on along the minus strand of CM076572.1, from coordinate 1,352,030,739 downwards.
GTCTTTGAATGATAAGCAAGGTTCTTAGCCAAGAAAATTGCACTTTGGCTATCATAGTCTATCCTTATAGCTTGCTGTACCAACCCCATACTTGAACACAATCTCTGTAACCAAACTGCTTCCTTGCTTGCATGAGTGGCTGCCATGTATTCTACCTCTGTAGTTGAAAGAGCCACTACAAACTGTCTTTTACTCATCCAACTGACTGCGCCTCCAAATAAGAAAAACACATACCCACTTGTAGATCTTCTTTGGTCCAGATCTCCAACCCAGTCTGTATCAACAAAACCACGAATGTCCAACATTCTTTCCAATCTTGATCTTCCCTGGTAGCACAGGCCATAATCACTAGTGCCACGTAAATATCTAAAAACCCGCTTCACTGTTGTCTAATGCTCCTTCCCTGGGTTTGACATAAACCTGCTCAATACTCCCACTACATGTGCAATGTCTGGTCTAGTACAGACCATTTCATACATTAGGCTACCCACTACACTTGCATATGGAACACAGGACATATTCTCATCTTCTTCTTGTGTCTTGGGACACTACTCAGCAAACAAATTTACACCTACAGGAATAGGAACATTCATCAGTTTACTATCCCGCATATTGAACCTTTGCAATATAGTCTCGACATACTTCCTCTGGTTTAACCAGAGCTTCCTCTTTGCTCGATCTCTCTTAATTTCCATGCCAAAAATATAGTTTTGCAGCACCAAGATCCTTCATGTGGAATTTGGAGAATAGTTGGGTCTTCAAATATTGGATAATTTTTTTGTCATTTCCAATCAAAAACATATCATCCACATACAAGAGCAAATAAATAACATGGTCACCAATTAATTTAAAATAAACACAATGATCCTCCTTGCTTCTGGTGAATCCAAGTCCTCGTATATAGGTATCAAATTTCCGATACCACATCCTTGGTGATTGTTTTAACCCATACAGATACTTATTTAACCTGCATACCAACTCTTTCTTCCCCTTCACCATAAAGCCTTCAGGTTGTTTCATGTAGATCTCCTCTTCCAGATCCCTGTGAAGAAATGTTGTCTTCACATCCATCTATTCTACCTCAAAATCAAATGCAGCAGCAACAGATAAAAGTAATCTAATAGAAGTAACTTTGGCAACAGGAGAAAAAATATCACCAAAATCAATTCCTGGCACCTGGGAATAACCTTTGGCTACCAACCGAGCTTTGTATTTCTCCACCTTGCCTTCTACATTCATCTTCTTCTTAAACACCCATTTTCTCTTGATGGGCTTCCTTCCAGTTGGCAACTCCACCAGAATCCCATGCCTCATTTTTGTGCAAGGATGCCATTTCATCAACCATGGCCTCCTTCCAAAGTTTTCCATCCTTTGAATCTACTGCCTCCCTAACAGTTCTGGGATCATCATCAATTATAGTTAAAGAAAAACTTGAACATAAAGTAGATGGACTATACCTTTATGGTTGCCTTCTTTCCCGAATTGATCTTCTCAAAGCTGAGGTTTGTGGCTCTTCCTCTTTTGAATCTTCTTCTATTGTAGAGTCTGATTCATCCTCCTTTAGCTCAAACTCTATCTTTTTATGTTCCTTTGGTAGAACTTCATGTGTAACAACATATTTCACCTCTCTAAACACCACAGCTCGGCTGTACACAACCTTCCTTATTTCTGGGATCCAAAGCTTGTAACCCTTTAAACCATCCTTATACCCAATAAAGATGCACCTTTCAGATTTATTATCCAACTTGGTCCTTTTCTCTTTTGGAACATGTACATATGCATCACATCCAAATACCCTTAGACATGAAAGAGAGCATTTCTTATCAGTCCATACCTCATGTGGAGTCTTATCCTCCAACATTGATGAAGGTGATTTGTTAACTAGATAGCATGTAGTCTCCACTGCCTCTGCCCAGAATTCTTGTCCTAACCCGGTACCACTGAGCATGCTTCTTGCCTTTTCCATCAATGTTCTGTTCATTATTTCTGAAACTCCATTTTTCTGAGGTGTGTATGGAGTAGTATTTTGTTGTGCTATACGACACTTCTTACAGAACTCTTCAAATTCCTTCTTGCAGAACTCCCCACCATTATCTATCCTCAGCACCTTTATCTTCTTCTCTGTCTGGTTTTCCACCAGAGCCTTAAATTCTTTAAATCTGTCAAAGACTTCAGATTTCTTCCTCAAGAAATATATCCATGTATTGCTTGAGAATTCAACTATAAATGAAACATAGTACACAGACTTTCCTAGTGATGGAACTGACACGGGTCCAAACACATCACTATGCACAAGTTCTAATATCTTGTTCGCCCTCTTAGCACCAGAAGGAAAACTCATCTGATTCTGCTTCCCATATACACAATGTTCACAGAAATCTAATTCCAAAGAGAAATTATTCATACCTTCTACCATACCATTTCTAGGTAGTATCTAAAGGCCCTTCTCTCCAATATGTCCAAGCCTTTGATGCCATAGCATGGTCTTTTCTCCAGAGACAACTAGGCTTTCCGCTCCACTTTCAGGAACCAAATAACTATTACACCCATCAATAACAGTGCTATCTTGTATCTTGTACAAAGTTCCAGTCCAAACTCCCCGCATTAATACCAGTGCTCCCCAAACCATCTTGCAGGCATCTTTCTCGAACACTATTTTTACACCTGCATCATCCATCTTGCTTACAGAAATCATATTTCTGGCCAATGCAGGAATATGCATAACACCAGGAAGTGTTCTAATCCTTCCACCTTGCAGCTTCAGCTTGACCTTTCCACGTCTGACGATTCTGGCCTTCCTATCATCCCCTAGGAAGACATCACCACCATCATATTTCTCATACTCGCAGAACCACTCCCTATGGGGAGTGAAGTGAAAGGATGCACCTGAGTAAATCAACCATGACTCATGATCTACATGTGTATTTGAAGAAGAAGCCAAATACACATCCCCACCTTCATCTGAGGTGGTTTTTTCCTCTGCAGAAGGAGCATCATCAGATCCCTTTCCTTTCTCAGGAGCTTTAGATCTGCATTCCTTTTTGTAGTGTCCTTCGTTTCTGCTTTTCCAGCATACCTTTACAAACTTTGCGGGAGATTTAGATCTCCCTCTAGATTTGGATCTCCCACTCGAAACCTTATTCTTGTTTCTGTTTTGTGACCTTCCTCGTACAGATAAGGATCTCCATTCTGGCCGTCCATATTTCTCCATCACATTTCCTCCGACAACAAGGCTGAGACAATGTCATCAAAATTCAAGGTAGTTGTATTGCTACTTATTGCAATAACCAGACTATCCCACGAGTCTGGTAGAGAACACAACAAATTGATGCACTTATCTTCATCTGAGATTTCAATATCAATAGATGACAACTGACTTACCACAGTATTGAAGGCGTTGAGATGCTCTATCACCGAGTCTCCATCCTTCATCCTCAGGTTATACAGATTTTTCCGTAGGAATAGCTTATTCACCAGAGAATTGGATTGGTACAAAGTCCCAAGTTTTTCCCACAAATTCTTTGCCATAGCTTCCCCAGATACATTCAACAATACTGAATCTGAGACACACAACCGTATTGTGCTCTTAGCCTTCCGATCCAGTTTCTTCCAGTCTTCATCTGACATTTTCGTTGGTTTAGTACTTGGATCTATCATGATCCACTGATCTTTATCCACCAATAGATCCTCCATCTTGAGCTTCCACAACTCAAAACTCTGACTATTAAATTTCTCGATCTCTATCTTTCCGCCGCTCGCCATCTTCTTTCACCGCAAGAATCGATCCCGCAGATCTCCCACTCAACAGGGTCTACCTTAGGCCCAAGAAAAAAAACCCTCAGCAGCAAAAGCATCCCCTTGAAGTCGAAACTGCTCTGATACCAAATGTAGGTTTTAACCCTGAACATAAATTATCTACACATGAATCTTATAACATAAAATAAACAATAGCGAGAGCATAAAACATAAAATAGATAAACACAGAGATTTTCCCCTGGATCCCAAATCAGGACGACCAGCTTGATTTTTCATTATATTCCTTTTAGTGTTACAACACATATATATACATGCCGAAGCATACATTAACCCCAATCCATTAACCCTGGATTAGAACATAATCGTAGTTCCCTTGACCGGATCTACAAAATACCAGGGGCCGAAAACCATCATACCCCAAAACCATGTGCAAAATCATGCACAAAACATGGGTGGGTTCGCACACCAAAAAAAATTTCACTGGGGCGTTGCCCTGGACCCCAACAGTGGGGGCTGCCTCCCCCCTTGTGACCCCCCTGCTGCACCCGGTGCAACGTACAGCACGTGGGGCTAGTAGTGGAAAGAATATAACACATACCCAACAAGGGGAAACATGGTAAGTTTGAGAATATTTGGAAAGGTCCATTCAGAGTAGATGCATTTCATGGAAGCAACACTTACGTTCTGCAGGAGATGGATGGACAACCCTGTGCTGGAGGGCTTGTCAATGGCAGGTTTTTGAAGCACTATTCCTGTTAAATTTCGTTGATATTTCATTCCATTGTATATATTCCATTTTTATATGTTTTTCTGTTATTAAATACAAGATGATCATCAAGCTTAAGCCTGAGGTGAAGGCCATTAGAGTTTGAAGGAAATCTTGGCAAATTTCTGAGTTTTTTTTTTCAAGAAGATGGATAGCAGCACTGGAACTACAGGTTCTTTGGTGTACCATAGGGGCACACCATCTCAAGTGGAGTCACTATTATCACTCAGGAAAAATGAAACATCATTTGACAAGGAATTCGAGGTTCATGTGTCAAAGGTAGGGTCATATAATTCATTTTTCATTTCTTGGTTAAGGAAAATTTTAATTTTTTCTTATTATCTCATCCTAAAGTCCAAAACTCACCCCCATTCAAATATTTTCATGTCACATCACTCATTATTTTCTAAAAAATTTCATTTCCAAAGCTTGTAACTCCGAAAAAGTCATTTTAACCAAGAATCACTACTTTCGTAGTGAAATACACAGAGAAAATGCACTTTTCGCTACAAAACTGCTAATACTTTCGTAGTGAAACTGCCCAGAAATACACTAGGTACGCTACGAAAGGAAGTATTCCTATATGTCTTGTCAAAACAGCTACTAGGTGTTAGTGAATGATTGAAAGGGATAGGGTAGATCCCATTCGAGTCAATTAGGGTTAAGATCAAGGTACAATGATCATGGCTGAAGTCATTATTACCATTTTAAGCATGTATGAGTCATCATTATTCCATGAGTTGTCATCAAAATTAAAAATTCTTTCCCAATTGTGTCAATTTTCATTCTCCACTCCCTATTTGCATGTTTTTAAGCTTTGGAGAGCTATTTCACTAAGCCCAAGTTGTGGTTGACATTTTCAAAGGTTTGCAAGTATCACTGATCAAGCGAGGTAGAGAAGACATTAAAGTAAACATCACAGAAAAAGGATTACAAGAAGCCAAACAATGGCTAAGGAAAATTTATAAGACATACTACATGTTATTGATATGAAGAGAATCCTATAGTCCAAGCTGAGGATATAGATAAGGGAGGAAAGAAGCTTAAGAAATCCAAATCAGCAACGAATTTAGAGTTTGAAGGTGGGGATGCAGGTTTTATGTTTTATGCTAGGAAACCCATGACAAGACATGCTAGAAAACTCCTGGAAAGCAGTAAAGAAGTTCAGAGGGTCATTGACATTGTCCAACCACCACCAAGTATCATTGAACTATCTTCACCTATAAAATAAGATACAGTCAGCAAGCAAAAGAAAGGAAAGGAGAAAGTCATTGAAAAAATAGAGATTGAGGTCCTTGAAGAGCAGTTGAAGTTAGAAAATCATGAATTACAATCCATGAAGAAAGAGGCAGGGAAACATAATGTACAAAAATTGAAGTTTGAGAAAATGAAAGAGATTTGGGAAAAGCAAGTTGATAGTGTATCAAAGACTTTAGATGATACACAACAATTAATCAAATGGACTATGCCATTGAGGAAAGAGGTGAAGCATGTTAGAAGAATGAACCTGCACTTGAAATCCATCAACAAAAAACTGAAGGAACAAGTCAAAGACCTCCAAGAGAAGTTAGAATTAATCCATGAGTAGCTAGAGAAGAAGGGTTTAAAGATGATTGTAGTTGAGGAACCCATAGCTCAACTCATCATTAATGAAGAAGAAACACCTCAAGGATCTTAAATTGAGTTTGTTTATATTTTGATAGGTCAATGGCATGTTGAAAACAAAATTTGTACAAATGGAAGGTACCTTTTTGAAACAAAGTCAAAATCTGGAAATTACACAATTTTCCATAGTTTCGTAGCGTTTCCTAGGCTTGAAGCTAGGAAAACGCTACGAAAATTTATGTAGTTGTATTTTTGCCTTTAAAACCACTTTTTGTAGCTTTAAAGAGGGGAGAATGGTGATGATGAAGTGTCATGTCATGATGGACACCATGCAAGAGAAAAGAAGTAGAAATTTTGAGTGAAGAAGTCATTTTTTTTTACACTACGAAAGTATGCTACGAAATTCCCCTGTTTTAGTAGTGAGTTGTGTTTGAAGGTTTTTGAATATATAGTTTTAGAGAATTTTTGGACAGGTGTGTTGGGGTTCCAGTGTTTTGGCCAGATTTGCAAGACCAAAATACTGGACAACATCACAACCACTTTGGGGCCCTAGGATCTAGCCCTCCTGGACCCGGAGAGGGATCTCTCCAATAAAGCAAAGAATTATATATATTTGAAAGCTCAAAATGAGGTATTAGGCTAGGTATGAAGCACAAAAGGGGCTTTAAAATGATTTGTTTGGTTTTTGCGTTGGTCATGAGATCATTAACTAGGAAGGTAATGGGAGGAGAGGAGAAAAGAGCAAGATGTTTCGGTAAAAGAGGATAGGTTAGGAATGTGCCATCCATTGGGCTATGGAGTCATGAAAGGAGATTACTTGCAAACAACTAGCCAAGGCTTTCATAGGGAAATTCATCTATACTAAAGGATATTTGAGATAGATGGTGGAGTGGAACATTAAGGAGAGAAGGGGGAACACAAAGGGCAGCTTGAGATCAGACCAGAGGTCATCTAACTCTAGATCTACTTCGACATACTCTCAAAGGTAAAAACACTTAATATTGAAACACAAGACTAGGCCTAAGGTCAGAAAAGGACTTTGAACCTTCAATGCTTTTAACACTAGTTCAAGAGATCTTTGAAAGACCAATCTGCTTGAAAAGGAACCCAATGGACAGGGCTTACACTAAATCCTCGGTATCCTAATTATTGCAGCTCAAACCCAACAAGAACAAATAAGCAGCAAATCCCAAATTCACACATCAACTAGCAGTGAATAACAGCTACTACACTGGTTAAATTACATGAATTTTCTCTTAGATTCACTATCAGCAGAAAACATTAAAGGTAGGGAGAGCAGAAACATAGGGTACCATGCAAGGGTAAATCCTATGCCAGATTTATGATGTGAACCAGAAGACCAATGAACAACATGAAAAATGTAATAAAACAATGTAATGAGAGAAACATCACCGATAGTAATAGACCAGGATCTTGTGAAATTTTCTTGATTAATTGATGCAAAACCAGTCACATACACTGAGCTCAATGGCAGATACAATACCAACTTTCTCCTCCCAGCCTACTACATTAAAAACTACTCTGCTACTCTCTCCCAAACTATTCTAATAGTAAAAAATGAATCTCTACGACAACAATGCAACCCTTTACAAAGTGTTCTTCAGGAGTTCTTATAGGAGATTGGATAGCAAGAGTAGATGATATACATTAAATCGATTCATTAAGACAGAGTGGAGGAGGAGTCTACGCCCACTCTGCTTAATAGCTCTGTGTTGTACTCTATAGTCTGGTTTGGAGTCTTTGTTAGGTTGATTTTGACCAAAGATGTTTCTTTAACGTCCTTTCTAGCTATAAAGCTCTTTGTTTTGTCTTTTGAAGCAAGTAAGGTGACTGAAGGTCTTCTAACCTTCCATACCTCCATTATTGCTGCCCTGACAGTCTTTGGAAACTTCTGTCGTAGAAATGGCCTTTGGGAGCTCAGGGAGGCATGGAGACTTCTGCCGAGGGTGTACTTTTCAGAGAAAATGTAATGTTGATATTGAAGCACGGATATGCCTTGTTTCATGTGCCCCTCAAACTGCGCCTTAATTCTTTGAATATAGGATTAGGTACTCAATATGCAATTAACAGGACCAAATCCCTCTAATCCATTTCTGTTGTTACACTGACTACAGCTGTAGTGGCTCCTTTGTATTTTGAATCACAGTGGCTATAGAGAAAACAAGTGAAAAATGCAGCGAAATGGAGCTTTGGTGAAGATATGTAGGTGGACCGTCTGATCACGGTAGAAGGCGATGATCGATAGTGGAGATTGACCAATGGGACGACCTTTCAAATTTGGGCGAAATACAAAGGGAATGGGAAAATGAAATGAAAAACATATGGAATGGACTGAAATGGTGGGACCCGGTCAATGGGCGGAGGACGATTTGATTAGGACCGTCGGATCTTAGGAGGAGATCAATGGTTGTGATGACCCGATGAGGTTCAATGGTCACGCGATGAGAAAATGTGAATGGAACATGAAATGTTATGTGGATCGTTGATCTGGCTGAGATGAACGGCTAAGGTTAGATCTGGAGGTTGTGGGGACACAGGAGGTAAAGTGGTTTTCGGGATCAAAACTGTTGGTTTCGTGCGACCAAAATTCTGGAAGGATTTTTTTGCTTTTTGAACGTGATATGGGTCTCTAGCTGACACGTGGCTCTGGAAAACCACCCATATCGCGTAAATTCTAATTTCTAAAGCTCGGCGACAAAAAACAATGTGATATTGTTGTGGGCTGTTGGATCTGGGGTCGCAAGATCTGACGGTGGTGGAGGAGCATGATACGGAGAATGTGCACGGAAAATAAAGTGGGGGTCAATGGATGGCGGTTTAGTTGTGGACCGTCCGATCTATGCAGTGGATGGTGGAGATATGGAGAGAGAAACACAGGCGGAGGATTATGGTTAGTGGGTGGCCAAAATCTGAGCCGTTAGATCATAAGGGACAAACGGCTGCGATCTAATCGGAGGGGAGCGATGGAAGGGCCAAAACTCCGATGGGTGATGGAGCGATTGACTTTGGACCGTCGGATCTCAGGAGGAGATCGACGGCTGCGATTGGATCGGAGGAGCCCAATTGAGGGACACGGGGCGAAGGTGAGAGTGAATCCTGGCCGTTGGTTCTTGTGGATTCAATGGCCAGGATTTCATCAAGAGATCACAATCGGGGATGAGAAGGGTTTGCGACTAGAATGATAGAAAGCTCCAATGATGTGCTGGCCATTGGATTGATTTAAGGTCAATGGTGTAGATCTCCATCGGGAGGTAACATAGGGGTGTATTATGGTGTGATGGAATGGGCGCGCGCCGTTGGATCTGTTAAGATCAACGGCGGAGATCCCTCCCAAGACCAACATAACAATTATGCTATCGCATCGGAGATTTTGTTTTGCAAAGAGAATAAGTGCTCCGACCAATCCTCCGATGCGATTAGCGCTCTTCGACTAAGCACTTGGTCTTAGCGCTCGGGCTTATGGAGGGGGAGTGGTTGAAGGGGCTGGCCAAAAGGGGCTAAGCCTGTGTATGTTAAAAAGGGGGTTTTCAAGCCAAAACAGAGGGTGTTTAAGGCTAAAAAGGGATTCGGTAAAGGGAGAAAGCGACTCTTAAACCAAACAAAGGTATTTGAAGGGTTTAAAAGGGGTTCGGGAATGATTTAAAGGGTAGGTGAGGAACTAAGGGAGGGAAAAAGGTGATGAAAACAGAGGTTTAATGGGGATGAAATAAAAAGGAAAAATGTGGCCTTTTTGGGCATTCTTCTTCACAAATAGAGAGGCTCTTGAATCAGGAACAACAGTGAAGATTTCTCAAAGGACAAAGGCACAAGGAGGCTTCAAGGATGATGTTTTTTCAGGGGAAATGCATTCCTTAAAGGTTCGAAATCATTTTAGTGCCCTATTTGCTTATAAAAAAATTCATAGGGGCTAAGAAGGTGGACACATCAAACAGGTAAAGGGACCTTGCCAACAATCATCCATGACTTAAAGACCATGAAATGGAGACAACTCATCAGCTGAAGCATTCGTTGAAAATAGGGTCCTGTTTTCCTGAAAAATAGGGTTTTTTTCCATATCTTGAGGAGGATATTTAAGATGTCAAGTAGTGATGACCCAAAAAATAGGCCATTCAAACATGTGAAGCATTAGTTGTCAGATATGTAACTGTTTTAAGAGATACGGTAGTTTGATGTAATAAATAGGAGTTTGAGTCCTATTAGAAAAAGGACTATTTTAGAATGTAGCTTTCATTTTCTCATTAAAGCACATGTTTTCCTATTATTCAAGGTGTCATTGGAAGAGTTTAATGAATCTAGCCACGAGGCAGATCATCTCTGATGTAAGAAGGTATATTAAAGGGCAGATTATCGAAATTGTAAAAGGTTGGAGATTTTTTGCACTACTGCAACTTTATGTAATTTGACTGATATTAGTAATAAAGAGGACTTTTTTTTGACAAACCTGAGATTCTCATAGAGTTTTTAATGCTTTTTTGATCTAAATTTTTATGTGTACCACTTGCAGTAGATTTCATCCTTATTACTCATAACTCATATGTTTATGCTATGACTTCTTATATTGATGAAATGACTGTGTTGCCCTATGTTCTTTGTGCTATTTTCCTTTGTTAAAATCTCTTACCTCCCTTAGATTCCATGTCAAGAGACCTTACCACTGAATATACTGATTTTTTGACTCCATAAGCCTAATGGTTGTAGACCTGTACTCTTTTCAACCTACATACATCAAAATCAAGTTACTTTTTAAAATAGAGTTAGCCATCTAGTTTCATCATTATCTAATATCATAAACCCCTTTGAGAGAGCCCTCTCAGACTGAAGAGGCTAAGCTTCAATCACAAGCTAGTTTGAAATAGTTACATAGAATTTTCTGATTAGCAGCCAATGAAGTGCAATTTTGTGATAACAGGTTCAACCATGATCATATGTAGTATTTGCATGGGATGCTGGTTTCTTTTCTCCTGCATCTTTTCCATAAGAACCGGGCATTCTTCTATCACATGATAAAAATATTTACAATACTTATAGGTTGCAGTCGGATTTTGGAAATCGCTCACAAAGTGTCCTATTTCGTTGCAGTTATAACAGATAATTTAGCCACGTCCTCGACCAATACCTCCTCCTCATCCAAATCCTCGTCATTGTAATCCTCCTCGACATGTATGCTATCCTTGATACTCATGTACACGTCCTTCAGCTTTCTTTCTATAAGAAACTTTAGTTTTCTCCATCATCAAATCGTAACTGTGACAATTCTTCTCATCATGCCCTTATGATCTACAAAAGTTACAAAACAATTACTATGGGGTCTGCACATACTTCTGCAATAAATATAATTCTTCCGAGTGACGTTTACCTACAGTTTTACATATTTCAGACCATACACTAGATCCTGGATTCGATGGATTAGGTGTTCCACTAGTGAGATGCTCTTTGAACATAGGGCATTTCTCCTTATAATGGACCTCTAATTTACATTTTATACACCATACTTCTGATCGAATTTCTAGCTTGAATTCCTTACCTTTCTTCAGATCTTGCAGTTCCAAATGAAAACTTGCCAGTTGGCTCTGAATCTGCTATACTCCTATATGTGTATCTGCAACTGGTGAAGCTTCCAACTTCATCAAAATTTCCAGAGCTTCGACCTGTGGTGATATATTATGTTGTGTCAAAGGTAGCATGATATGTGACGATATCACGGCTAAACCACTCCTTATGCTTCTCTTAAGGAATAATAAAGCTTACTTGTCCCATTAACATTTTAAACCATTGATCCAACTCCTAAATATATTCATTTGTCAGTTGTTTAATCTCCTTTAGTTCAGTAATACATCGCGACTACAATTTTGGCTTCTTAAATTATACAGTCAACGCTTTCTTCATATCATCGAGTGAAGCAACATGATTCTTCATAGAATGATTAATGTACCAAATCAACACTCTATCTTGCAGTGCTGTGGCAAGATGCACCTTCTTCACATATTTTTCAGTAATCTGTCTTACTTTCCATAATGCTTCAGGTGCTATAAACTAAAATTTCTCAAGATCCTCTAATTCGAGTCCTCCAAAGATAGGTATCTTGATATCATTGGCCATGTTTCCTAGGGGAGGGGGTGGGGGAGGGGGAGGGGGAGGGAAAACATGGGGAGGGCGATGGGGGTAAGGGGAGAAGAGGGATGGGGAATCCTAGAGGCTCCTTGATTATTCTCAGTTCCTAGCTGTGACGCACCTCTAGGGGTTGCGAGGTTACTTATTTCTTCTTCACTTTCAAATTCACCCAAAAATAAACTGTAATCAGTCTCAATGAAGTTCTCGCGATCTAATTTGTATCGCTTTCCAATTCCTGTAGATCTAGACTTACTTCTTATAAACATTAATCTGATTGCATTCATAGTACACCCTTTTCACATAAAAGCATTTTAATCCACAACATTAGAGAATTTAGATACTTACCTTGCAGAACCTTGAATTTGTTTTTCTTTGCTTCACTGTAAGATACATTCATGCCTATCACTGAATTAGTGATAAATCCTCCCAAAATACTATCAATCCAGAAATAAAAAACTCTTGATGTGTTTTTATGAGTCTCTTTGAGTTGTTATATCAATTCAGGGCTCCACGCAGTAGGCTCGTCGTTCTTAAAACAAGTCTTGTTCTCAGTCAACCTTGATAACCATAAATGAAATTCATTCACAAATGACAAGAAGAAAATATTGTGCTTTTCTGTGAAAAGATGCCTCTACAACCAAGCTTCAGTCGACAATCATGGATTTTATTTTCTTGAATTACAAACTCCCATTATTTTAGATCTACCCAATCTTGTATTTCCTTCCTTGATGGATGCCACATCCACATATCCTTCAAAAAGGTCATGGTACCAACATCAAAACCATTTTTTGGCTCAATTGGGCTTGACCCAGGTTCATCTTGTACTTCGCACCAACAAAAACCTCTATTATCGGCCCTTTCGGCAATGACTTGCAACATAGATCGCAGTCTCACCTGAGGCAATATTGGGGGATATTAGAACCAGGTTTCTGCATTCAGAGGAACAATGAAGTGTATTTATACTAGTAAACTTCTACTTAGGGCTTAATTAGAACTACACTGATGTATTTATCTTATTTTAGCTGTTTATACTCAATTAATTTATTAATTAACATGGTGCGCACTACGCCCTAATTATTATTATGAAATAATATACATAATATAAAACCTATAACCAACAATAATCACTTCACAATATAGATAATAAGAAAATTCATGCATCAACATAAAGATGCCTTCAAAACTTCTTCTTCTTTATTATGAAAAGAATCTTTAGTACATTCACTTCTCAGACCTGCGCACACAACTACAGGTGGTTTGTGCAGAAAGATGCAGACTCTTCAAGGCCTCCATGCACACAGCTACCGACCCTTCCCCTTAGGACCAAAAAAGACTAAAACAGATATCTCAAATGCTTGTGCTCGTTAACTATTCATGGATTTTAAATTCAACAAAGCCTTACATCGCTTTAAATATAATTCACATCGTACAAAACCATGCTCCACATACCATGGGAAAACAAAATAATAGAATAAAACCTGATACTCATTACAAAATGAGGGGCTTTGACGATCTAGCACAACCTTGAACATTGAAGCTTTCAACCTTGTCCCTTCGACTTCCCCCACAAAGCTGGAAAAAGCAGAGCTCTTCCTCATAGTGCATGGTGCAATAAAATTGAAGAGTGTAACTCTCCTAAGCCACTAATGAGTTTGACTACACCCTCTTAATCAAGACTTCCTCTTTTAATGTTCTCATAGGCCTATGACAAGCAGATCATTCCATGGGCTAGGTAGTGATAAGATAGATGTTTTTTAAGATTGATCTTTCCCTGTCATGAATGATTTATATTGGAAGGAGTACCATAATCGTCAAATCCCCTCAGTTTGAGCTAGATTTTTCGCTGATCGCATGCTTGGTCTCAAGTGTGATGGGATCAGTTTGGTTCTTGGACAGTGGTGCATCTTTTCACATGACTGGAGATCGAGATTTGTTTTCCGATCTGGATGAGAAATATCTTGGAGTGCACATCGAGATGGGCGATGATGGTAGATACAGTGCGACCAGTATTGGTACCATTTCCTTTGAGAGGGAGTTTGGTAAACCCTTCGTATTGAAGGAAGTGATGCATGTTCCAGGATTGAAGAAGAATCTGATCTCTGTGGCGATGTTAGAAGACAAGGGGTATGATGTTGTCTTCAGCGAGGGAAAGGCTTTCCTGCGCAGTAAGACAACTGGAGAAACTTGGAAGATAGGGGTTCGAGTCAAGAACCTTTATCAATTGCAGGTAGATGGCTGCGCAGCAATGGCATGCAAGGCAGAAGGAGTGGTGAGCCGGGATGATGGCGAGTTGTGGCACCGGAGATTGGGCCACCTTCACCATGGAGCTTTGAAGATACTGCAGCAGATTTCTACTGGGCTTCCTAAAGGCACTCTTGCGCAGTCAGATCAGTGCAAGGGGTGTACCTTGGGAAAATTTGTGAAAGCCACCTTTCATGAGAAGGATAGTCGCGCCACGACGATCCTTGAGAGAATTCACACATACGTGTGTGGACCTTTCTCAGTAGCTTCGACAGCAAAGCACGGGTATTATGTGATATTTGTTGATTATTTTTCTCGAAAGTGTTGGATATTATTCATGCAGAAGAAGAGCGAGACATACTGCCCCGTGGTGCGTTGGCGCCGGGCTGAGATGGAATCCTGAAGCATGTGAAGGCTCTTAGAGCGACAATGGTGGGGTGAATTCATCTCCGCTTAATTCAAGGAGTTCGCACAAGCAGTATGAATTCAAGAGAATTTCATTGCACTTCATAACCCACAACAGACCCGGGGGTTGTTGAGCGGAATACCGTAACGATCGTGGCCGTACGGCGATGTTGCATATCGTACCTACCCATTCACTCGCGCGAGGCATGCAATACTGCAGTAAATGTGTAGAACCATTGTCCTCACAGGATACTTGGCATGAGTACACCCGAGGAGGCGTTTTCTGGTAAGAGGCCTGATATTTTCCATTTGAGGATTTTTGGTTCACCTGTTTACATTCATGTGACGAAGGATGCCAGGAAGAAGCTGGAGCCGACCGCAGAGGTTGGGATATTTGTGGGGTACACTGATACGCCCCACAACTATCGTGTGTATTTTCCAGACAGTCACAAGACTGTTGTGCGACGGGATATCAAATTTCAGGAGGAGAGAGCCATGAAGTGTTTGCTTGAGAGGGAGCCACACTTGCATGCGGATGAGGAGCTATTAGTTCCTAAGGATGAGCTTCAGGATGTGGATCAACCACAAGAGGAAGTTCATGGAGTGGAAGAGACCACTCATGTAGCGCCATACTCAGAGGGTGGAAGCGCACTACAGAAGTTGAGCGACTGGCTCAAGATGCAGAGAGGGTTGTAGGACCACCTACAGCACAGCACAGATAGAGACAGTCACCGGACCGGTACACTAGATACATGGCTCTTGTGAGAAAATGTGTCATGACAGAGCCATCCTCTTTCGAGGAAGTTGTGGAGGACCCCCCATGGGTAGATGCCATGGTGGAAGAGTATGATTCGATTGTCAGAAACAGTGCATGGGAGATTGTCCCGAGACCGGAAGGGAAATCAATGGTGGGTTCGAGATGGATCTACAAAGTGAAGCAGGCGGCTGACGGGAGTGTGGAGAAGTACAAGGCAAGATTTTTTTCCCGAGGCTTCTCACAGATAGAGGGGATCGATTATGAGGAGACCTTTGCACCTGTCGCAAGGTATTCTTCCATACGGACGATTCCTGCTCTCTCAGTGCAAATGGGGTGGCACATTCATCAGATGGATGTGAAGACTGTGTTCCTCAATGGAGTAATTGAGGAGGAGGTGTATATAGAGCAGCCCGAAGGTTTCAAGATCTTCAGCAGTGATTCGCATGTGTGCAGACTCAATGTATGGGTTGAAACAAGCACCTCGTGCTTGGTACACACGGATTGACAGTTATTTCACCGGACTTGGATTCTCCAAGAGTGAGGCGGATCCTAACCTGTACCAGATTGTGGTGGAGGGTAAGTTGCTGATCATTGTACTTTATGTAGATGATTTTATTTTGATGGGTGATGAGCTGTTGATACTTTCATGCAAGGAGGATCTTGCTAGAGAGTTTGAGATGAAGGACTTGGGCCTCCTTCATTATTTCCTGGGATTGGAAATTTGGCAGCGCAATGATGGACTATTTGTTTCTCAGGGTAAGTATGCCCAGGAGATACTGGAGAAGTTCAACATGCATGGCTGCAAGCCTGTTGATACTCCTCTTCCTGGAGGTTGGAGGAAGGAGGATGCTACTTCGGCGGAGGTAGTGGATGCCACTGTTTATCGACAGTTGGTGGGGTCGCTTATGTATCTGGTCAATACACGACCCGACATATGCTATGCTGTTAACCAGCTTTCACAAGCTATGGTTAAGCTTACCAAGCTCTTCTGGAAGGTAGGCAAGCATGTATTGCGTTATCTTAGAGGCACATCGGGATATGGCTTGTGGTACAGACAGGAGGATGAGGTGAAGCTATGTGGCTTCACGGATGCAGATTGAGCAGGGAGCCCAACGGACAGAAAGAGAACATCTGGAGGGATCTTTAGTATCGGGTCGACAGAAGTTTCTTGGTACAGCAGGAATCAGAGATCCGTGGCACTCAGTTCAGCAGAGGCTGAGTATATGGCAGCAAGCTTGGCTGCATGCGAGGCCATATGGATGAGGAAGATCCTGGTCGGGTTGTTCGAGTCACACTTGGAGCCTACTGTGATATATTGTGATAAACAAAGTTGCATTAAACTCTCAGATAATCTAGTATTTCATGATAGATCCAAACACATCGACATCAAGTACCATCATATCAGAGATTGTGTGCAGAGGAGAATCATGTTACTTTCATACATTCCCACGGAGGATCAGGATGCTGATATCTTGACGAAGGCACTCACCAGGAGAAAATTCGAATACCACAGAGGCAGGATAGGGGTTGCAGATAATCCATATCTTGTTGAGAGGTAGTATTGAAAATTCAACAAGATGATGGAGCTTAGTGAAAAGAAGTCGCCTTCACTAAGTGGGCCCGCAGGCTATTTTTGGCGCAAAGTCTATTTTTAGACTATGTCTATTTTTAGACATATGGATCATGGTCTATGAGTTGCAGGATGCTATTTATGGATGATTGGTCAAGTTGGTAAAAATATATGGACCTCTATTTTTAGACATTGGGCGGAATCTATTTTTAGAATGCCAGTCTAAAAATAGATCAGTCGAATATTATTAGCCCTTAATAATATTTGGACTATAAACATTATCTTATCCTCTTGGAGCACTTCATTTTGATGCTTGGATGTGGCACATGCAGCTGACAGAAGGAAATACGCTTTTCCTAGGGGTTAGTTGAGCTATTGCATGGTTGACTTCAGTTAGAACTCATGTGGCAGAGTTTGGTGGAGTTGATGAGACAGTTGGTGGAGTTGTGTTCGGTTTAACTTAGTTGAACTAGTTGTATTTAGTCTAACTGATAAATACACTAGTGATGAGTGGTGTGAATTAATTATTAATTAATTCACTAATTATTAACTCATAAATCAACTAAATAACACATCAATTAACTGCAATGCATGGATAGTTCAATGGAGACCAGTGTTAGAGGTGGGTGAAAGGGTGAGTCTACTATCAGTTGTGACTATGGTTGTGCATGAGATTTGCACACACATTGATTGAGATTTCCAATGAGGATTGCACAGTACAAGCCAGTGGGATTTGAACTTGGATCTCATCATTATTCATCTTGGATTGCGCAGTAGAGGTAGGCATACTTGTGGAGGAGATTTGAACCTGTGACTTGTTCAGATCTGAGCTAGTTTGTGTGTAACTATTGGAGATAGTGCTGAGAGTTGTGAGGAGCTTTGTGCTATGTATTGTTACATGTTCTCTATCATTATAATATACAGATAGTTGGGGGTTTTCAGCTGTAAGCCTTCCCCATTACATACTGTGTTATATGTGTGCTTGATTATGTTTTAATGTGCGCATGTGACTGCTTCTATTTCCGCAAATTGATGATCAATTGTAGAAGAGGTTATGTATTATGTATGAAGCTTAAATAGTGTGTAATCGGGATAATCTCGGTGAATAATTCAGCTATTATTCAAATTTCTACAAAGATGACACTTGTGAAATGTGAACGAACTTGAAAGACACACATGCTAAAGCGAAGATAACATTAAAAACCCACTTATCAAAGTGAAAACAAGTAAAAGTGAAAACTGTGAATGTGAAAGAGAAACTTGTGAAAGTGAAAATGCACCAAAGATGACAATTGAGAAAACTCACAAAAATAGGAGTACAAACACAAAACAGTGAGGGGGACAGTCAATAATAGTGCACAATGAATGCCAACATGAGTTGAAGTACATATCATAGGAATTATCCTGAGGGATGGTGTTATGCTTGTCCTAGGTTGTGTAAAGGATTTTTTCTCACGAACTCATCGAAGACTTAGCATGTGTGTGCAAGTGAATTGATAGTTTTAAACGATGCCTGGTTGAGCATTGCATAATTTGTTTAATGGAGATACAAAAATATTGCATCTATAGAATCAAACTTGATTTGTCCTTTGTTTTTTTACATGCTCCTCACCCTTGTTCTTTCACACTGCCTTCTACTCGTTGCAATGTTGGTTGCAACCATCATGAACTGTAAAATCATGTTGCACCTTAATCATAAAGATGATGGGAGTTATGGTGTCTGTGAAGGAAAACAATTGATCATTGACCTCAATGGGTGGGCATTATGTGAGTTATGTTAAAAGCTAACGTGCAAGATTCATTATAATTGTTGATTTTGAATTTTTGTCGATTCAAAAAAATTGTAAATATTAGGTTATATAATTGATTATAATTTAATTATAAATTTTGGGATATTTAAAAAAAATAACAAAATGTTTTAAACTCTTCAGTAAACATAAAAATTATATACAAAATGATGAAGCTATAGTTGTTCAGACTTTGAATTTTTTTTACTCAGTAGTTCAACTTACATACATCAAGATCTTGTTCCTTTTCTCTAGCCTTATTGTTTCAAATTCAATTAGAGTTGCAGAAGTGTAATGCAAGTTTGTAATTTTTAAAAATTGGAGAGAATTTTTTTCACACATCACTTGTTTCAGTGTAATGTAGGTTTGTAATTTTTAAAAATTGGAGAGAATTTTTTTCACACATAACCTTTCAGAAACATTTCACTGGTTTAATAATATATACTTTAAATAATTTAGTAAAATATAATGTAAGTTGATGGAAAATCGTATCAAAATAAAGTTGAGTTTTTTTAATCTTTAATATTTAAAATTTTATTTGTCTATCGATATCTCAATGCATGAAAGCATAAATATTCATTTTGGATTTTTGGAAGCATCAAGTCTCAGTAATCATTTAAAAAAAATGAGATCCTTAATAATCGTAGAAGTTGTGATTTGTGGCATGATGAAAAATAAGATCCTAGAAAACCTTTAGCCTACTTTGGGAGGAATATTAGAAAATTTTGTTACTTTATCTTTTTTCTTAGGGTGCCTTGTCTATATGCTAGACTGATATTGGAGTCCACCTTGACCTTGGTGCCCAAACTAATTGTATTTTGTTTATTATTAGTAGAACTAATGTAGGTGTGGTGTTCTACAATATTTCTTTTATATTTTTTCTTTTCTATTGGGTGTACGGCATAGGAATATTTGACTTCTACATGTTATGTTTGTAATTATAAAAGCAAACTCTAATTCATGGCAACTGATGAAAATGAGTTGTGTGCCAAATAGGTTTTGGACTGCACTTTCAATCGTCCTCTCTCTATTTTTTGATAACTATTTCCACTGGAAAAGTGATCGTCACAAATAATGTGATCGATAGAATTGGGATCCTAATACTACCACAATACTATGTACATATCCAATGTCAATTTTAGAATCATAATTTTATTTATTTTTTATCATGGTTATAGATCAATTTTTCTTTTCTTACTAGTATAAGGAGTTAGAATTATGATTTAGCTTACTTATTGATGCAAATATGAAAATTATAGTACATGAAAATGTGAATTTGGGTTACACTTTTTTCCCTTTTTGAGAAAAAACTTTCATTTTTTTCGGTTCTTCAACTTTCTGCAAGCTAAAACAATTTTTCTACTTAGAATTTCATTTTGCGATAAAAATGAAAGTTGTCAAAAATTTTGTTAGCTTTCTATTACTTATTTTTTGGAATTTTTTTATACACATTTGATATGTCAAATTAGCATTTCTTTGAGTGTGTGCTTTTTAACAATCAAAGGATTCGTAAAAAGTCATGTTAATACACAATGTTGTATTCTTTGAAAATTTGTGTTTTTGAGAAACAAAATGTGTTACAACAATCTAGATAGAGTCTACTTCGGGTTCGTCATATTTACAAAGCCAATGGATGCATATCATAATTACCAGATTTTTTTGAACTGGTCCAATATGAAAACACTGCATACTTTGAATATGTTTCGCGACGCAAGAAATTTCTTAACATATAAGTTATAAACTAAAAATCTAAAAGCTACCCATTAGAGATGACGGACCAATGTAATGCACCATAATTTTTTCAATTTTTTTACAATGTACTTTGGTAGATACAGAATTATGATTTCACTGAATCATAATGACCTTCAGAAATTGTTTGCGCCCGTTTTATTACAAAATTAATTAAAATTAGTAAATATTTATGAAATTCCATAAAATTTATATTTCCTGAAAGTAGATTCAATTCTGAAAAAGGTTGTCTTGGTTCTGACAGTTAATTCAGAATGTTTCATGGAGTTTAATCAGTCCAAAGTTGCAGATACGTATTTAGAGCTTGGCTCTCCGTAATTGTTGACGCGTTAGTTCGGCCAAACTCTTAAAAAAAGTTTGGCCGAAATATGTTTTGCGCCAACTGCGCGTCAAGTCTAACGACATCAAAGTTCGGCCAAATTTTTTTATAAAAGTTCAGCCGAACTTTTACCTGACTTTACGTCGGCCGGAAAATACCGCGGAGCCCCCGCAAAAAAAACATTTCGCGGCAATATAAATTGCCGCGAAATCATTCATTATTTTCACATATTTTCGCACATTTGGTCTAATTTTACAAAGGTCTTGGGTCTTGGTCTGATTTTGGAAAGAATTGTTTTGGGTTTTAGGACTTTTCTTGGAGGTACATTCAAACAACATTGGGTTTAAGGAATTTTCTTGGAGGAACATCCAAAGGACTTCCTTGGAGGAACATTTAAAAGACATTTCTTGGAGGTATGTGATACATTTTTTGGATGTTTTTTGGGCTTCATTTTTTTTGAAAGTATGGATTTGGGCTTAATTTTCATGGAGGTATGTGATATATTTTATGGATTTTTTTTGGCATCATTTTTTTTGAAGGTATGGATTTGAGTTTAATTTCAAAAGGACTCTTTTTAGGCTTTATATTCAAAGGACATTTTTTGGACATTTTTTGGAAGTATTTTTTTAAAGTGATATTTTTTTAGAGGTTTTTTTGAAGTATTTTTTAAAGTGGCATTTTTTAAGAAGTTGGAATTAATTTTCAATAGGCGTTTTTTGGAGGCATTTTTTGAAGTGATATTTTTTTAGAGTACGTGTTTCGAGTTGAAGTAAATCTTTTAAATTGATTTTTTAAAATGAGTATTTATCTAACTTTTTAAATGAAATATTTTTGTAGGACTTGGAAGGAAATATTTTGAGCTTTGTTTCATTTTTATAAGACATTTTTTTCTCGTATTTTTTGAAGTAAGTGTTTTGGATTGATGTATGTAGTTTTTTCAAAATTTTTAAAATGAGTTTTTTTAAAATTAAATCTTTTGTGATGTTTTTTAATTGAGTTTTTGTCTAAATTTTTGAAGGAATTTTTAAAAAATTCATAGTCTATTATCATGGGAAATCGAAGGAATTGTACGAGAAAATATGATTGAAAAAGAGACTAACGAATGTAGAGAAGAGCTGAGACAATTTTGCAAAAGAAAGATAGAAGAAATCTCAAATATTGAAGGGCCTCAACTAGAAGTTGAAGCAGGTATGTATATGTAAATATTACGAGTTTGATATATTTAAAATTTTCCTAGTGTAAAATGTGAAGCTTAATTTTTATTTGATGAACTAATTTGAAAAATATTTTGCAATGTAAACAAATAGAGATATTCCTCAAAACATTGATGATGAGATACAAAAATTTGAAAGAGATATTGAACCAATGATTGAATATGTTGAAAATGTTGAATGAAATTCAACTGAAGAAATTGAATCACAAAGTATGTATATATATATATATATATATATGTTGAACACATGCACATATTATTGAAATTATACATATATTTATTAATTTAGTTATTTATTGAATATGTAAACTTATTATATGTACTATTCATTCGAATATGTATAGATGAAATCAATGTCGATGATGAGATGTTAGAAAAAGTTGACGCTCACATATATGGAGATAAAAAAGCTGACCATTATATACGATATCGTGTTAACCGCATTTTTAATACGTACTTCATAAAGGAAAATGTAACAGTTCAAGCCCAAATATTGAAAGGTCTCCTATCATTAAGGAAATTAAAATAAGCTACGACTTTATTGGGTATTCGAAAATCAACCAAAGATTAAAAAACGAAGGAAAATGTGATACAAAATATAAATAGTGCTATAAATTCAATTAGAAGATCTAGACAGAAAAATGTTTTAGTTGTACGTAGAGCAATACATATGGTAGTGGTTTCATCAAGTACTAAAGAGAATCGCTTGGTAAAACCTATGGCATGAGCATTAGGAACCTCACGAAAAACTTTGCACAAACATTAGAAATTTTGGTTGCAAATAGATGTAAATGATGAACTCGCTTGTTGAAAAGCTATTTGTAGGCAACCATACAAAGATAGACTTGGAGAACATGTTAAAAAAATAATATGCGAATATTAGAAGAAAAATTCACGTGTTTTTCCAAATGCAAGGGATGTGATGCGAAGAAGAATAGCATGAAATTAGTACGAAGAACATGAAAAAAATTTCTTGGAAACCAATCAGATAGGGTTTTTCAACAAGTTCAAAGAAGAGAATCATGAAATTCATGTGTCAATTAGTGCTTTTGTTCAACAAAAACCATGGTATGTAAAACCTATCAACGTACGCGACACTTGTTATTGTCGTTATCATGTGGAATTTGAGTTGTATTATGACACATTCCTTAATTTTGGTACAACATTTTGGAAGGATTCACCTCCTCCTTCCACTATCCGTGATTTCATATCTCAAATTCTATGTGAAAGACAAAGCAATGATCTATTTTATGAAAATAAATGTGTTGGTGGTAAAAAATGTGATGATTGTGGAAATTTGACTAAATTTCAAAACAAATATCGTATTGATATAAATGATCAATCAATGTCCAACATGAAAGTGAAATGGAAGAGATATGAATATATCCATAGAGCGATTCTTGGTGCAAATAGTGCTAAAAGAATTGAATTACGAGAAGAAGAAATTTTTGTGATATACTTTTTGAGAAAGTTTGAGGCAGAAATTTATAAATACACCAAGCATTCCCATAGAGCTCGATGGAAAGACTTGCAATTCAAAAAATCCCGTGAATTTTTTCCACCAGGGACCATTTTGTCAGTGATTGATTTTGCAGAAAACTACACATTTGTTCCACAAAAAGAAATTCAGAGCAAATACTATCATTCTGACCAAGACTCCATGCTCATCCATATTCTATATAGACATGCTAAACAAAACATCGATCATATATAAAGCACCAGTGAAAATCGACATATTATTAAAGAATATCACTTTTATATTAGTGATGATCGTACACATGATACATATTTTTTACAACACTGTTTTGGAAAGATTTTTGATTCTTTGAAAAGTCGGAGAATAACATTCAATGAACATTGGATATGGTCAGATGGATGTGCAAGTCAATTCAAATCTGCAAGATCATTCTTTTGGTTGTGTTGTCTTCATAAGAAAACCTGCATTAAACATTGTTGGAATTTCTTCAGGACTGGTCATAGAAAAGGAGAACATAATGGTGCAGGGGCATGCATAAAATGAGAACTTTAAAGATATCAAATGAATCCCTCTGCAAGCCGACTTGTGGACGCTAAAGAAGTTTTTCAATGGTGCATCGTTGCTCTAAGCCATGAGACTAACCGATCAAGGGAAGTGTGTAGGCACATTAATTTTTATTTTTATTAGATATCTAATTTTAAACAGTGTACATTTATCACAATTTGATTATCTCTGATTGATTATCTTTGATTTTATTTTGATATCATATTTACATTATTTTTTGAATTTTCCATATAAAGGTTTTTTTGGCATATTGGGATCAAAGAAGTAGATATATCAATTGGAAATGACGTTGAAACAATAAAAGGGACTCGAAAATTGCATTCAATTAAAACAAAGTTGTCCACAAATTTGTTTGCATTGGATAAAAGAAAATATTCTTGTTTTTGTCATGTTTTCATAGACAACACAGAATCCAATAACGTTTGTGAAAACAAAATGTATGTAAAAGATTGGAAACATACAGAGCTAAATACAAAGGGAAAAATGTATGTTTCAATGCTTGAAGAAACGCAATCAAAGGAGACTACAATATCATCTGATGGTGGTCGAGTTTCTGATCTTGTTAGAGAAGGTAACATTTGAATTGCTTTCAAATGATAAAGATCTAGAAATAAATTTAAATACATAAGTTTGTTAAGTTTGTTTCATTATGTAGGAGATTTTTTTTCTATAATTTCACATGCTGATAATGATGAAATGTGAAGTATTATTTGATGTGTTGCACTGAACGAAAAATGAAATTATTAGAAAACTATAATGATCATGGGTTTCCATATGAAAGACGATTTATTATACTGAAAGGATATTTTTTCAGACAAACTAATCAAAGTGGGGATTTTGTTTACTTTGAAGACTATGAACCTGATGTCATAAGTTGTCAATATAGTCACTTGGTGTGTGCAACACGCATAAAGTTGATAGAGGTTCAATCAAAGAAAAAAATGAAAATTAAGAAATGGAAAATGTCAAAATCTGATCATGAACGGATCATTGAAGATGGCATTCCATTGAAATTTTTTTAATTGAACTGCCCAACAATTTCTTCTCTTTGGATTATGTTTTATAACTTCTAGAACTCAACTAAAAATTGAGTTGCCTTGTTATGTTATATGTGCAAGTGTTTGCACATGTACAAATTGTTTTGGTACATGCACACTAGGATCAACTGAAAGTAGCTTTTCTATACATGCATTGATGAAAAATGTTGCATGTATTGGATATATATCTGTGTGTGTGTGTGTTCTAGAATGAAATTAACTGTTCAAGTAGTTTTACTATATGTGCATTGATGAAAAATGTTTCATGTACTGAATAGATATGTTCTAGAATGCAATTAACTAAAAGTAGTTTTTCTATGTGCATTTATGAAAAATGTTGCACGTACTGGATATATACACAGACTGAATGTGACCAATTTTTCTCGTGGGCTTTTCTGGTAAAAAGTATGGAATGTAAATAAATCATCCACAGTATAGTTTTGTATGAATATTACATTCAGACAAGAGACTTAGAGCACTTCTTCGACTTTTGTTGGGATTTGACCCACATCTCTACTCCTGATAGAAAATATAGTACAAAATTTGTCTGTCCAATGGTCAGATATGTTCTAGGAAATTAATTGAAAGTAGCTTTTCTATGTGCATTGATGAAAAATGTTGCACGTGTTGGATATATATGTGTGTGTGTGTGTGTGTGTGTGTGTGTGTTCTAGAATGCAATTAATTATTCAAGTAGTTTTCCCATGTGCATTGACGAAAAATGTTTCACGTACTGAATATATATGTTCTAGAATGCAATTAACTGAATGTCATCAATTTACCAATTTATAAATCAACAAGGCTACCTAGTTGAGTGCATTAATGACATTGACCCCAATTCAAAAAAAATATATCTACTTCTTATATTTCCAATCAAAATTAAAAGGATTTATATGGGAAAGAGGCAGAACATATAGCCCATCAACTACTTTTTAGAGGTCAATGAAGGTATCATCATGTGGGAAAATGTTTGGAACACTTGATTGTAATTGAAAGTAATCTTAAGATTGTTTCTAATCTCTACATACTCTTGTTTGAGTGAAAAAATTTCCAATGGAAAGAACATAGCTTTTCAATCCAACTAACCATATCAATTGAGCTCTATTTGAAAAAAAAGTAAAAAAACCAAAAAGCCAACAAAATAACATCCTTGGTTGTTATTTTTTATTGGAATAGCTAAATCATATTAAGGATTCTCTTCATTGAAATTGTTTTTGGATGGAGAATCCTTAACATGATTTAGATATTCCAATAAAAAATGACAACCACGAATGTTATTTTGTTGGCATGTTAGCTTTACTATACTCTTTTTTCAAATAGAGCTCAATTGATATGGTTAGTTGGATTGAAAAGCTATGTTCTTCCCATTGGAAATTTTTTCACTCAAACAAGAGTATGTAGAGATCAAAAGAAATCTTAAGATTACTTGAGTACAATCAAGTGTTATAAACATTCTCCCACATGATGAAAACTCGTATTGGTTGAGCCTTCTCTGACCTTTTCCATTTCACTAGATACCTTCATTGACATCTAAAAAGTAGTTTATGGGCTATATGTTCTGTCTCTCTTTCCCATATAAATCCCTTTAATTTTGTTTGGAAAGATAAGTAGTACATATATGTTTGTTGAATTGGGGTCAATGTCATTAATGCACTCAACTAGGAAGCCTTGTTGATTTATAAATTGGTAAATTGATGACATTAGTAATCACCTAAATCTACACTTTGGATGACTGACTTTGTCAAAATAATATTGCCTTGAGTTATTATATGGAGAAGAAATTTAACCATTCTATCCTGTGAATAAGATGAACTATTTCAGATTTTTCCTTTTTGAATTTTATTCAACTAGTGAAATGCTTATGAAATATTTAACCTTTCTATCTCTTTGAATATGATATGATTTTCCTTTTTAAATTTTATTCAATTGGTCAAACAACTATGCACTAATTGATGTGTGAAACTCACAACATTACTTCATGTTAGTGTCGGTATCTTCATCCCTCCGTCGATGATCAAATTCTCTTATTGCATTGCATATTAGGTGTCTTGCTCAGTCAGCTGCATTCCATTAGGAGCATGGATCATCTGACGGTAGTGGCTTGTTGTAAATTTTCCCTCATGTCCTTTACCTGCTGGCCCATTTCCATTCATCAAGATCATGTGCAGTCACTTTTTGTCTTTAAATTTGCAAGAGTCATTCCTAGGGTTTCAATTTCATTAGGTCTAGGGTTTCATCAAAAAGGTCTTCAAAATGTCCAATAACGGTCAGTAGGTGCATGAAGAGGTTGAATAAAGTTCCAGTACTAATAAATTTCATAATCGCATGCTCAGAAATGTATTTTTCCTCAAAACCTTGTTTTGAGGAAAAATAAAGTATTTTAGGTTTCTATGTATAAATTTGATGTAATTTCAGTTCTCTCATATGTAAATAACCTCAATGGAAACCCTGGTCACCTTACCAGGCTTCAGCAGCTCCATCCCCTGCAAGGCAAACAAAAATCAAGTCATTCAGTTCATCAAAGGCACAAATGAAGTAAACTGCCCAAAAATAGAGTTGAAAAATTAAGTTACAAGGCAGAAATTATAAAGGTGGGTTTTAAGAGCTTATTTGCATTCAAAGGAGAAAAAATGAGTAAGAGAGGGTCGTATTGGAGAAAAGGAGCAAGTTTGAATGAAAACTGGGCAAAGTTTAAGGGCACGATGCATTGGGCTTGAGGTGCGGCGCATAGAGCAGGCGCGACGCATTAGGTCGCCCTCCACAATGTAAAAAACACACTGGCACAGCGCATTGAGCAAGCGCGCCGCATTGGGTTTGAGGCACAACACACAGAGTTGCAAGCCCAATTTCACCATAAACTTCCCCAAAATTTCCAAATTTTCTCAAATTCGTGGTGTGCAAGTAAGTTAAGATTCCTTCCATTGCTAGTGAAGAGGTTTTTCTTAAAATTTATGATGGTTTAGTGTGATAGAACTCAAACCTTACCTCCTTTCAAATTTTCTCAAAAAAAAATTTTTAGGGCTGCATTTATGTCTTTGCCACCAATTCCACTCCATCACTCCCTCATTCTTTCACTCCTTCATTCATTCTTCGCTTTCATTCACTGATTCCCTAATTCCCATATCCCTAAATCCCACTATCCCAAACCTTAGTTACAAATCCTAAACCCTAATTGTTGTCCCTAAGCCTACATACCATTCCCAAAACCCCTCACACCCTTTCCCTCCACAATCCTTCATACATTCTCATCCTTGACAACAAAAACCTAAAGACACCATAAATCTCTTCATACTCATCAAGAAAACTCAAACATTGGCAAACATGGAGTCTGATCCCTCCTATGACCGAGATGAGGAGACACATGGTGATTCTCCTACAGAAATGCATGCACCAAGGAGACCTCACAAGGTGTGCAAAGCAAGAATCAGGAACTTGAAGGCTAAGTTGAAGAATGCATCAAGGAGGCAAAAAGTGCAATATAAACTTCAGATCTTGGCCAAGGCTTCCTTGGCCCAGCATAGCACTTAATGGAGGACACTAAGCTCAAATTTCAAAAAAATTGGGCGACTTTTTGTAATTTTGGAAATTTTTCCTTAAAAAAAATAGAGTTTTCTGCCCAATGCGCTACGCCAGCCGGCGCTCGCTTTTGATGGAGGCATCCTTTTGAGAAAAACTCAAAATATTTGGATTTTTCATGGAAAATATACATGCTCACAAATGGCCAAGAAATTTTGACAGGTTTTGGGCTTCCAAAAAGGTCAAAAACACCCCAAAAATGACCTTTCTGCCCCTTTTTTGACACACAGGAAGCAGTGTTGGGAGAACTTCGTTTTGGAGGGGTAAATGGAGGCCAAATTAAAAAAATTCCACTTGTGCTAGAAAGTAGATAGGCATACCTTTCCAACAAGCCCACTTGGAGCAAATTTGTACACTGGGAAGGCCTCCAAAAGCATATGCAAAAAGGCGTTATGCATAGGGAAATCAAAGTGGTGCATTGGAGGAATTTTGCTCATTTTGGCCAAAAAACTTTGTTTTTCGCCTAGTTTCTTCACAATTTGACTTTTCTCCTTCTAATTGTCAAACTCATGATGTACTTTAATGTGAAATGATGGATTTTGATGTAATTATGCTAAATTTTCACTCATAGAGGTAGATTCATCCATCAAAAGGTAGTTTGCAATTGAATGAATCAGTTTCCTAGTTTTTAGAGGCAAGCTGTTCCAGTGCCTACTTTTTAGTTTCTCAGTTTAGAATTTGTTGGAACAGCTCCTAAACTCATGAGCTTGACCCCTAGAGGCTAGGATGAGTTTTTTTTTTCCTATAACTTATGTTCTTTCAGTCATTAGCCTAGGTTGGTTTTTTGTGAAAGATTAGAGCATTATTGTACATTCATCTTTGTAGTTTGGCAAAGGAATAGACCAGGGTTTGCAACACTTTATGGGATTATTGTGGAATCTTGATTTGGTATTGTGTTTCCCTCTATAATTGAAAGTTTTACATGTGTTTCATGTATGCCATATCTCTCTTTATTTCATCTTAACTAAATCAAACAAAGTTATAGGTAGAATCCATTGAAACTGCAGTGCTCTACCTTGGGTTTGCTTAGCTATTTATGTTTTCAGTTGTTTGAAGAGGATCCCTAAGACTTTCATGCCCTCTCCAACTCCTCATCAGTCTAAGAGCTCTCCATCTCACTCAATTTGAAGTACCAAATCACTTGCCTACCTTGCCCCATAGATATCTCTACAAAACTGAGCCTCATTCCCTTGACCCAAATCTGCCTTTCTATTTGAGCCAAAAAAACATCATCAAATTCAATCAAACACCTTTGTACACATACCAAGCATAAAATCAGTCTTCACATCAATTCATCTCAAGCCTCATTGATCATTTTTTGCTTATATTGACAAGGAGAGAGACCTCTCCCAACCTGGTAGGGCTAGCTACCAGGTTAAGCATGGTTTGATGTTACCCTAGATCCTACCTTTCTCAGCCTAAGGTAGATTTAGGCCCTAACATAGTGGCGACCATACTGGGGAAGATGAAAATTTTGTTGTTTGCTTTATAAACTACAGACGGAGCCTGAAGTTAGCCAGGTATCCTTCGAACTACTCTTGCTCTGCAAGTGCATAGTAGATGAACGTTGCTTTAGTCAATCTCCGGTTTAGTTTATGAACTGAACATCTGGTTTCCTCAATAAAATGTAATCAAGTACATATCTGATTGTTGATGGTGGACAATGATCAGACACCGGAAGGCTGAAAGCATTCACCTAGCGACTCTAAATCAGTTTTGAGATTAGATCCAAGGACTCCACTAGAGGATGAACCTGACCAGCAGAAACGTGAAAGGACAATATGGAAAGATCAGGTATTCAAGTTGGAATTTCATCCAAGACATTTCGTTCTTTGTCATAAATTATTTCTTCTCTTTTCCCGAGAATGTCAAGAAGGCTTTACAAAGTATATTGTATTTGAGAAAAGACCCTCGACCTGCAGTTGACTCTTTCCCTTTGAAGATTGTAAATACCAAAGATTTTCATGCCTTTGAGCTTGATCAAGACCCTTTTTCTGAATCTTGTGATGACCGCCTTCAAAATGATGAGCCTCAAGAGACCACGACTAATTCTATACCCTTTGTACATACCCCTATACCTTGTAAAATTTCAGATCGATACAAGCCTTTGATTTTACCTTCTATATCCCATACTTTCCCTAAAAATCATGACCTGTATCTACCAAGATTTGATGGTGAATGTGACAACAGCACTGCTGAGAGACATGTTATGAATTTTGAGTCTTTTCTTGACCTTTTTGAAGTTGATGAAGAGGATGTCAGTATTAGGCTTTTTGCTCTTTCTTTGCAAGGCAAAGTCAAAAGTTGGTTCAAAACCCTGCCTGATGCGAGCATCGCAGATTTCCAGCAGTTCAGCAAAGTTTTCCTCGACAGGTGGGTGATCAGACAGAACCCTTTCCTTATTATAGAAGAGTATAACTAGCTGAAAATACTGCCAGGGGAGACAGTACAACAGTTTTCTGCCAAATTCAACCAAGTTTATTATTCGATGCCAATTAATATAAGACCTCCTCTTGGATCCGCTCTCTTGCACTACCGCGGTGCCTTTGATCTGGAAATGGAGTTTCAGCTGAGAGAAATGGATCTTGCAACACTTGAAGAGATGCAGAACAGTGCAGTAGATGTAGAGGCTCATTTGCTAATCCGAAGGGAAAAGTTGAAGGAAGAAGAGATGAAAAACATAGATCCAGAGGAATCGACATCTCTAGAGGTAAATCTTGACATTTTGGTAAGTGCAGTGGAATAGATGATGTAAAAGATCATCACAAGGAATTAGTATAATGTTCAAGTTCATCGCTCGTTGATTGAAGAAGAATAAGTTGCTGATCCAAAACATATTCTTTCTTATCCCAGTCGTCATAGATCTGATAATGATTGTTTTATAGATCATCTTGGAGAAGAGAGATCTGTTGATATGACATGTATGCTTGATGATGTGTTTTATACTGATGATTTGCCTCAGTTTGACCAGTATGATGATGATTATTTTCTCCAAACAGAAGCTAATCTTGCAGACAAATCAACAGCTAGTTTCTGGGAGGAATAAGTTCACTTTCAGTAGCTCGAATACAATGTTCAGCCATCACATATCAGCTATGGAAATGATGAGGAAAGTGCAGCAATTTTTGAAGTAAGTGTAGGATCTTTGCCTTTTTGTTTTGCCTCGTTTCGGTTCATCAGAGACAACATTCATGCAATCAGAAATCAACTGTTGACAAGTCTTGATCTGGACCATTTTGAGAGCAATGAAAACCTTGTTCAAGACTTCTCATATCCAGATTTGCAGCGCCTGAATTCCATTGATTGTCAAGTTGCAGGTGAAGACTTGGAATTTGGACCATATGATCCAATGATGCAAGATGATTTTGTACCTTTCTGTTTTGAATCATTTCAGTTTTTGAAGGTAAATTGGCACAGTAAATCTCCAAATGAGCAGCTTGTAGAAAATCATGTAATCTCATCAGAAACAATATAAAATGGGTTGCAGCAGTATTTTCATGTTTTTCACGATCCAATAGCTGATGTGTTGGATGATGTCTGCAGTCAAAGTCCTTCTCCATTGACTATATGTGAGCTTGAAACGTGTACTAATACATACTTGATCCGGCAGACGGTTTCTTTGTCATTTTCAGTAGGAGTCTCGTCACAAAGCTCAGATAAAAGTTTGCATTCATGGTATGAAGAGAAGAGAAGTAATCCATTGGATGAGCTAAGTCCCAGTGTGCTTGAACTTCAAGATCCTTATGCAGTGTTTTGGAGGCAGATAGAGAATCCATAGTATTCAACGGATCTATTCACAAGTTTTCATGGGTGTTTCCTTTCAGTAGTTCTCTCTTGTTGTTCATAAGCAAGCACTTGCGGAGAATTCAAGTAGCAGCCATGATGCTTACATGGTTGCATTGGTTGTTTCATTTCACTTGATCAGGTGATGAATGAAACTTTTAGAGTAGGTTTTGATGAATAAGCTCCATTTTGAGCATATTTTCTAGTTTGTCGGTTGTGTTTAAGTATTGAGTCAGTTTTTAGTTGAGTGAGAGTCAATTTGTGTTGTCAAGTCATCAGTTTTCAGTCATGTAATTCAGCTTGAGTTTTTGACTCCATTGCCCAATGGATGAAGGCACTGTCTGCTTTCCAAAGATCTCTAGTTCTTGGCACCTCCAAGGAGCTACCATCCCCATTGGAGCCAATGTTAGTGTCGGTATCTTCATCCCTCCGTCAGTGATCAAATTCTCTTATTGCATTGCATATTAGGTGTCTCGCTCAATCAGTTGCATTCCATTAGGAGCATGGATCATCTAACGGTAGTGGCTTGTTGTACATTTTCCCTCATGTCCTTTACCTGCTAGCCCATTTCCATTCATCAAGATCATCTGCAGTCACTTTTTGTCTTTAAATTTGCAAGAGTCATTTCTAGGGTTTCAGTTTCATTAGGTCTAGGGATTCATCAAAAAGGTCTTCAAAATGTCCAATAACGGTCAGAAGGCACATGAGGAGGTTGAATAAAGTTCCAGTACCAATAAATTTCATAATAATATGCTCATAAATGTATTTTTCCTCAAAACCCTGTTTTGAGGAAAAACAAAGTATTTTAGGTTTTTATGTATAAATTTGATGTAATTTCAGTTCTCTCATATGTAAATAACCTCAATGGAAACCCTGGTCACCTTGCTAGGCTTTAGCAGCTCCATCCCCTGCAAGGCAAACAAAAATCAAGTCATTTAGTTCATCAAATGCACAAATGAAGTAAACTGCCCAAAAATAGAGTTGAAAAAGTAAGTTACAAGGTAGACATTATAAAGGTAGGTTTTAAGAGCTTATTTTCATTCAAAGGAGAAAAAATGAGCAGGAGAGGGTCGTGGTGGAGAAAAGGAGCAAGTTTGGATGAAAACTGGGCAAAGTTCAAGGGCGCGACGTGTTGGGATTGAGGCGCGGCGCATAGAGCAGGCGCGACACATTGGGCCGCCCTCCATAGTGTAAAAAACACACTGGCGCGGTGCATTGAGCAGGCGCGACACATTGGGTTTGAGGCGCGATGCACAGAGTTGAAAGCCAAATTTCACCATAAACTTCCCCAAAATTTCCAAATTTTCTCAAATCCATGGTGTGCAAGTAAGTTAAGATTCCTTCCATTGCTAGTGAAGAGGTTTTTCTTAAAATTTATGATGGTTTAGTGTGATAGAACTCAAACCTTACCTCCTTCCAAATTTGCTCCAAAAAAATTGTTTAGGGCTGCATTTGTGTCTTTTCCACCAAGTCCACTCAATCACTCCCTCATTCTTTCACTCCTTCATTCATTCTTCACTTTCATCCACTCATTCCCTAATTCCCATATTCCAAAAATTTCCTAATTCCCATATCCCTAAATCCCACTATCCCAAACCTTAGTTACAAATCCTAAACCCTAATTGTTGTCCCTAAGCCTACATACCATTCCCAAAACCCCTCACACCCTTTCCCTCCACAATCCTTCATACATTCTCATCCTTGACAGCAAAAACCTAAAGACACCATAAATCTCTTCATACTCATCAAGAAAACTCAAACATTGGCAAACATGGAGTCTGATCCCTCCTATGACCGAGATGAGGAGACACACATTGATTCTCCTATATAAATGCATGCACCAAGGAGACCTCACAAGGTGTGCAAAGCAAGAATCAGGAACTTGAAGGCTAAGTTGAAGAAGGCATCAAGGAGGAAAAAAGTGCAAGATAAACTTTAGATCTTGGCCAAGGCTTCCTTGGCCTAGCATAACACTTAATAGAGGACACTCAGCTCAAATTTCAAAAAATTTGGGCCACTTTTTGTAATTTTGGAAATTTTACCTTAAAAAAACAGAGTTTTCTGCCCAATGCGCCGCGCTACCTGGCGCTTGCTTTTGATGGAGGCATCCTTTTGAGAAAAACCCAACATTTTTGGATTTTTCATGGAAAAATTTACATGCTCACAAATGGCCAAGAAATTTTGACAGGTTTTGGGCTTCCAAAAAGGTCAAAAACACCCCAAAAATGACCTTTCTGCCCCTTTTTTGACACACAGGAAGCAGTGTTGGGAGAACTCAGTTTTGGAGTGGCAAATGGAGGCCACATTCAAAAATTCCACTTGTGTTGGAAAGTAGACAGGAAGAAATTTCCAACAAGCCCACTTGGAGAAAATTTGGACACCGGGAAGGCCTCCAAAAGTAGGTGCAAAAAGGCGCTACGCATAGGGAAATCAGCGTGGTGCATTGGAGGAATTTTTCTCATTTTGGCCAAAAAACTCTGTTTTTCGCCTAATCTCTTCATAGCTTGACTTTTATCCTTCTAATTGTCAAAATCATGATGCAATTTAATGTGACATGATGGATTTTGATGTAATTATGCTAAATTTTCACTCATAGAGGTAGATTCATCCATCAAAAGGTATTTTGCAACTGAATGAATCAGTTTCCTAGTTTTTAGAGGCAATCTATTCCACTGCCTACTTTTTAGTTTCTTAGTTTAGAATTTTTTGGAACATCTCCTAAACTCATGAGCTCGACCCCTAGAGGCTAGGATGAGTTGTTTTTTTCCTATATCTTATGTTCTTTCAGTCATTAGCATAGGTTGGATTTTTGTGAAAGCTTGGAGCATTATTGTACATTCATCTTGATTTGGTATTGTGTTTCCCTTTGTAATTGAAAGTTTTACATGTGTTTTATTTATTCCATATCTCTCTTTATTTCATCTTAACTAAATCAAACAAAGTTATAGGTAAAATCCATTGAAAGTGCAGTGCTCTACCTTGGGTTTGCTTAGTTATTTATGTTTTCAATTGTTTGAAGAGGATCCCTGAGACTTTCATGCCCTCTCCAACTCCTCATCAGTCTAATAGCTCTCCATCTCACTCAATTCGAAGTACCAAATCACTTGCCTACCTTGCCCCATAAAGATCTCTGCAAAATTGAGCCTCATTCCCTTGACCCAAATCTGTCTTTCCATTTGAGCCAAAAAAACATCATCAAATTCAATCAAACACCTTTGTATACATACTTAGCCTAAAATCAGTCTTCACATCAAGTCATCTCAAACCTCATTGATCATTTTTTGTTGAGATTGAAAATGAGAGAGCCCTCTCCCGACCTCGTAGGGCTTGCTACCAGGTTAAGCGTGGTTTGATGTTACCCTAGATCCTACCTTTCTCGGCCTGAGGTAGATTTAAGCCCTAACACTTCACATGCCAAATGTACTTCAACCATCCAAAACTTGACTTTTAAAGTTTTTTTGATTATATCACAACATTACTTCACATGCCATGCCAATTGTAGTTCAACTATTTAATAAAAACATTTAACATTATATCACATTCCAAATGTAGATCAACCATCCAAAACTTAAAAGTTTTAATTTAACAAAAAATTATAGATCACAACATTACTTCACATGCCAAATGTACTTCAACCATCCAAAACTTGAGTTTTAAAAACTTTTTGATTATATCAAAACATTACTTCACATTCCATGCCAATTGTAGTTCAAATATCCAATAGAAACATTTAACATCATATCACATAGGGGTTCTAGATCAACACTCCATTTCACTTTTAAAAACAAAACAAATTCCATTAACCACCTGATAGAGTATTATTAAAAAAGTTGCGGATAAATATAAGTATATATATATATATATATATATATATATATATATATATATATATATATATATATATATATATATATATATATGATATACATGAATCTAATTTCAGATCTCTTATATTATATTATCAATAATATATAAAAAATAAATTTAAGACTAGAAATCTCAATCAAATCTAGAAATCATCCATCAAATACATATGGATGTAGTGTCTTTCCTAGCAGAGTCTCAATTCCTGAGCTATCTTGTGAAGCATGGGGAACCTGTACATAATGCACGTACAAACATTAAAATTTGATGTTTTAAAAATGAGTGAGAATATATAGAACTTCATGTAAAAAACAAAATATAAAAAACAAATCATGCAATACCTCATGAGGTTCCCTCTCCATTTGTTGCTCGTCACCTACAACTTCCCCCATGGGAACATCTCCAAAAATAAACTGTACAATATATATATATATATATATATATATATATATATATAAACTTACATTCAATAATATTAAAAAAAAAAATAGACAACATGTTCAAATGGTTGAAATGTTGTGGATGTTCCTATCTCCATCACTAGAGTCCATGGAGAAAATAAATCCTCTATAGAAGCCTAAAATTAAAAAATTTAATTTAAGTACATTTAAAATAACTCAAGATCAAGATCTCAATTTATAATAAAACTTTTAAACTTCAATTTATAAATTATAAATTAAAAACATATATATTTAAAAGTGAAAATTTGAATAATTTTGCAGGTGGATTTGGCACATCTGGCAAATTTCCTAAGAGAGGCTCCAAAATAAAATCTTCAAAAACCTAAAATTCAAAAATATTAAAATAACTCAAGATATAGATATATCTCATTTTTTAATGGAACTTTTTGAGGTGGAATATACATAACTTAAAAACATATAAATTTTAAAAGTGAAAAATTGTCCATACTTGTTGTGAACTTGGCACATCTCCTAAGGAAGTAGAAGGTACATCTCCTAAGGAAGAAGAAGGTACCGTCGTTCCGAAAACATCGGACGAAATGAGAATCTGTTAAAACATTTTATTATTTATACATGAAAATGTACATGCGTGCACAATTATTTATTTTAAAAATATCAAGTTTAAAAAACACTAACATTTGCCAACATATCTTGATGGTGAGACCCATCTTGATTGTTTGAACTTGAGGCTCCGAATGTGACATTAACATTTTCTTCATTCATCAAGCGTGACAATTGGAAATATTGTTAACATATAATAATACAAATTGGTTTTAGATTAATGTACATACAAATAAATGTGTGTGTATATATGTGTGTGTGTGTGTGTGTGTGTATTTATTACAAATTGTATGTATGTATTAAAATAAGTGTTACAAATGAAGTGTTATTTCCATTGCATCTTTGTATTTATGGCTATATGTGTATTCTATTGCATTTATGCATAAACTGGGATCAGTGGTATCAGAGCAATCTGCTTTTTCTCGATCCTTCTTTGCATGTCCCAACGAGGTCGAGGTATAAGGAGTTAGGGCTCGATCTGGTTGAACCTTTGCAAGATTAGCCTCGCAAACCCTAACGACTACCCATGGAGGATGAAAAGAAAGATGAGGGAGCAGGAGATCCTATCAAAATATTGCTCGAGGAGGCCCTCGAAAAACAAAGGAACACGATGATGGATAAATTTTCCCAAATCCTTCAACGACTGCCCACCGGTAATGCATCTGCATCCAGCAGCCACTCTGGAGGCATGAATCCCTTTAAGGTAAAAATAAACTTTGAAATTCCCATATTTGAGGGCCAAATAGATGCAAATGTCGTAGATAGATGGTTGAATCTATTAGAAGGATAATTCTCGGTTCATGACTTTTCCGTTGGGAGAAGATTATTTTTGCACTCCTCAAAGCTACCCCCCATGTCAAGGATTGGTGGGAAACCTACTGTGATAAAAAGGACGAGACAAAACCCTCTATGTTCTCAGTCATACCCACTTGGAATTATTTCCGAGACGCCATCAAGGAACAATACTATCCTGTGGGGAGATACGATGACAAGTACATATAATGGACCACACTGTGGCAACAAAGGGATCAAGATGTGCAGGAGATGGCGAATCTGTTCCATACCCTGCGCAAAAAGTTTGGTATCAAATATTCGAAGAAACATTTGGTGCTAAAGTATTGCAGTTGTCTGCACATATATATTCAGGAGGAAATGGAGTTCCTCGACATCTCCTCGCTTGGTACGACATACCGGTATGCTGCCCAGATTGAGTAGAAATTCAAACAGAAGAAGCGAGACTTTGGATCTGTGAATCAAAAGCAAGGGAAAGGTGCCCCCAAACTGCAGAAAAAAGGAGCCAAGGCATGGTGGCCCAAGACAACCTGTCAAAGCCGCAAGCAAAGATCAACACCATGAAGCCAAAGAAGGACATGGGAAAGTGGTGTGAGTTCCATAAGAGCTCCACTCACAACACAAGTGAGTGTCAGACCAAGAAATTGCTGGTGGCCGAGATGAGGGCTTTTGAATCAGATGCATGCTCCGAATCTAAATCAGAACCTCACAAGGGGGATGACAAAGGGAAAAAGATTATTGATGCAGAGCCCAACGCCATTGTTTCCATTGTGAAGATCCAGAAGGAGGAACCGGAAGATCCAGAGGAGGAGGAGTGTCTCTTCCACTCCCAGATGTGGGTAAAGGGTTCCCCACTACAGTTCATTGTCGACAATGGGAGCCAAAAGAACCTCATTTCAGCAGACACCGTGAAGCGGTTGGGCTTTCCAGCCACAACACACCCACAGCCATACACCATTGGGTGGCTTCACGAAGTACGAGATCTTCGCATCAGCCAGTAGTGTTGCCTTCCCTACAACATCAAGCCCTTCACAGATGAGGTATTATGTGACATTGCTCCTTTTGATGTTTGTGATGTATAATTAGGCCAACTATACTTGTGGAAGCGACATGCTGTGTATGAGTCCCGACCTTGCGCTGTTATTGTTACTTTGGGAAATAAGTTGTACAAGATACCAAAGGTACCACTGCCTGCTACTATCTCTTTGGTTACTGCAAAACAATGCAATAATCTCATTTCCAAAACCAAGAAATTTTTTTCCCTAATGATCTGCCCCCTGGGCAAGAAGAAGACTATGGCCACGACCTCCAGACAAGGCTCTTATGCATGACAACAACAAATGGGCAAGGTTGTGGAGGAGTACGGGGACATCTTCACCTCACCCATAGGGGTGCCTCTGCACTGTCAGGTCAAGCACCCCATTGATCTGACCCCAGGTGCGCCACTACCCAATGGACCGATCTATCGACACTCTGTTTTGGAGAACGATAAAATCAAGAGGTAGATTCAGGAGCTGATGCAGAAAGGCCACATCCAGCCAATTTCGTCACCCTGTGGGAGCCCGATCATGTTGGTACAAAAGAAGGATGGGACTTGGAGACTCAGTATTTACTATTGGGTGTTGAACAAGATCACCGTCTAGAATAGGTACCCGATCCCATGGATTGATGACCTTCTAGAGCAACTCAAAGGGGTGAAATATTTCAACAATATCGACTTGAAGTCTGGGTATCACCAGGTACCAATCGAACCCTCTGATGTGTGGAATAATGCCTTCAAAGCCAAGGAGGGCCTTTTCGAATGGCTGCTCATGCCTTTTGGGTTGAAAAATGCTCCCGCAACCTTCATGAGGTTGATGGACGACATCTTGTGGCCATTCACCAACTCATTTGTAGTGGTGGACGACATCCTGATCTTCAGCCAAACTAGGGAAGAACACCTCCACCACATCCGACAAGTCCTCCAAACACTGCGGCAACACAAGTTGTGTGCCAATTTGGAGAAGTGCACTTTTGGAATGACCTAGGTTGAATATCTGGGATACATTATTGATGAAAGGGGGTGCATGTGGATCCAAACAAAATCCAATTCATTCGGGATTGGCCAACCCCAACCACTCTAGCAGAGCTTCGCAGCTTTCTGGGTATTGCTAATTTCTACAATAGGTTCATGTTGGGATTTGTTCATATCACTTGGCCCTTGAGTCAAGTCACCAAGGGAGGAGCAAAAGCAAATTTCTTTTGGTCGAAATCTCAACAAAAGGCGTTCGTAGAATTGAAACATCGCCTCTGTTCTTCCCCAGTGCTCACATTACCAGAATTGCAACAACCATTTGAGATCGAGACGAATGCCTCTGACTATGCTATTGGGGCAGTTCTTACTCAACAGGGACATCCAATGGAATATCACAGTGAGACATTGTCCCACACAGTCTACAAGTATCTCGCTTATGAAAAAGAAATGTATTCCATTGAGCAGGCTTGTCGATAATGGAATCATGACATTTTGGGGAAGGAAACAATCATCCACACAAACCACCGACCCCTGCAGTTCATACAGACACAAGGGAATTTGCAGAATGATCGCCATCAAAAGTGGTCCACATATCTGCAACAGTTTCATTTGAACATCAAGTACAAGAAGGGTAGTACCAATAATGTTGTAGACTGCATCAGCCAACCACCGATCGTGGCACTAACAACCGTTCTCAACTCTTGTGGGCACGAGACTTCTGATTGGCCGCTTCTCTACAAGAGTGATCCAGAATTTGGTCACACATACAAGGCACTCTTGTGGAGTACGCAAGTTCCAAATTTTCACCTCCAAGATGCACTATTATGTCACCTAGGACACCTTTGTGTTCCTTCAAGAGAGCATGCCAAGATGATATGGGAAGCACACTACAGTTGATTTGTTGGGCATTTTGGGGTCGAGAAAACAATGGCAGCATTGCAAAAGTATTTCTATTGGTCGAACCTTCGATAGGATGTCAGGAAGTACATCAGATCTTGCACTGCTTGAGCCATTGCCAAACCGACCATCAAGAAGCAAGGCCTCTATACTCCCCTACCTACACCTAGTCGACCTTGGGAATCCATCTCCATGGATTACATGTTGGACCTTCCTTCTACTAAGCATGGAAATGACTGTGTTTTTGTGGTCATCTACAAATTCTTGAAGATGGCCATTATG
Organism: Pinus albicaulis; assembly: GCA_034641835.2. Classification (NCBI taxonomy): domain Eukaryota; kingdom Viridiplantae; phylum Streptophyta; class Pinopsida; order Pinales; family Pinaceae; genus Pinus; species Pinus albicaulis. Next base: position 1,351,989,131 of record CM076572.1, on the reverse strand, counting down.
GCGGCCTGCAAGAATAATATCACAGCAGAAGCCACTGCTAAACTCTTCTTTGAACGAGTGTGGGTGCACTTTGGGATCCCACGGTCTATCATCTCAGATTGGGACAGCAGGTTCCTTAGCACATTTTGGTCCAACCTCTGGTCAATGCTAGACACCAAGCTCACGAATTCCACAAATTTCCATCCCCAAACAGATGGTCAGACAAAGGTCGTCAACAGGATGATTGTACACATTCTGCGCATGCACAATTCAAAACATTCACGCAAATGGGATGAGAGACTCCCCTATGTACAACACAATTATAATTGGGCTCTCCACAACTCAATCGGCCACAACCCCTTTCAAGTGGGTTTGGGATTCCAGCCACTATGTCCCATTGATATAGCCATGCCATTTGTGGCTATTGAGGCCGATTCAGTGCATGTCCAATCTAAAGTTGATAAAGCAAACAACTTCATGAAGCACATTCAGCACATCCACCAATAGGTTCATGACATATTGGATAGAGCTAATGCTAAGGACATGCAATGGCATGATCAACATCAGGTGCTACACAACTTCTAGGTGGACGACAAAGTTTGGCTACATTTGTAGAAGGAGCGCTTCACTGGACCCCACCGCAAGCGTTCCCCGCTCCATTATGGGTCATACACCATCACCAAGGCTATAGGTAACAATGCCTTCAAGCTCAATATTCCACTATTCCTTGGTCTACAACCAGTATTCAATGTGGACCACCTTCGTCCCTACTTCCTACCTCTACTGGACACCTTTGACATTGCAGAACAACTCACACCAACAGAGTTAAACCCAAACTGCATAGGACAGGCCACCACAGATTGTATCATGGACATGCAAATCAAGAACACTCGCCAGCATAAGATCCAACTGTATCAGGTTTTCAAAGCTGGCCAACTCCTGCACCAAGGTAAGTGGTTCACTAGGGACCAAGTTCAGCAAAAATTTCCTCGTCTCATGGAGGAACTCAACGCAATGGGGACCATTGCTTCCTAAGGGGAGAGGAGTGATCCATGTGGATATTGGTGGCCACTCGCCTATTCCACTTGGGGCCCCACCATTGTCTCTTTTAGTTTTTCAGTTTCGGCACAACTTACTATTTTTAGCAGTTTTTCGGGTCCTTAACTTCTGGAGCTGTTTTGAGGCCCTATACGATGTTTTTTGGGCATCGTTTGTCTAGCACATTTGATTTTGTTCCAAAACCTACATGCACGATCGGCAATTGTAGTCCTCGGATAGATCTTTCTAATGATGTATCATGTGCGTCAAATAGAGATAGTATGCCAAAGTTACGACCCCAGGAAATTGATGTACCAATTTACCCCAACAGGGCCCATAATCTGGTATTTCATCTCCTAGGGTTAGGCTTTTGGATGTTTAGGGTTTTCCATTGTTTCTCAATAATATATAGGCCTTCAAGCCTCATTGTAACACAGAGTTCAGAGGCCTATAGTCGCCACATCTCTTCTCAGAGATAAGCTACCAGCGCCCTAGCTAGTTTATTTCCATTCTATCTCTGAGAAAATTTCAGTTCTTTGATATTAATGAAATGAAGTGTTATTTCCACTGCATCTTTGTATTTATGGTTATATGTGTATTCTATTGCATTCCTGCATAAATCGAGATCATATATAAACAAGATGTTATATATATTATTCTTTTAATGAGCATGCCATGATGTATAATAATGACTATAATTATGTTCCTTAAAATCATTTTATGGTATTAAAACAATTTTACATGCATACATTGTTTTACATTAGTCGAATAATAACTTTTAACCACTCATTAAAGAGTATGTTGGTGTCCACTAACATTAGTCGAATAATAACTTTTAACCACTCATTAAAGAGTATGTTGGTGTCCACTAGTAACATGCAGTGGTATTAGAGCTATTTTCTTCATTACTATTAAATTGTAAAATTTCATTGCTAGCTTTGGAAAGTGTCCCCCATGACATTGCATTTGATACACTTCAAACCCAAAACTATCTTGTAAATGTGAACATTATCTTCATTTTATGACATTGTTCTACTTTTAGGAAGCTATAATCTTCTGAATTGTTGTTATTCAATATCTTATTTTCCATGTATATATTTATTATTTAGTTTTTGCATGCATAAAGGTTGCCTCAAAAGTACTACAAAAATTAGGCATATTTTTGTCAAAAATTTCTTTAACTCTAGATTTATCTAAAAGGTAAAATGATTTTTCATCCCCACCATTATACTTAATATTAGAGAGCCAAGGCTATGTCAATGCCATCCACTTTCTCAAGAATTTGTTAATATTCATCCACAATGACAATCCTTCAAGTGATATTCTTTCAATATTATGCTTTTGTTCCAAAAAATGCCTCTGTTCAATTACAAAATGTATGTACCTTTCTTATTTCTTCTAGATCCATGTTACCTATTTTGCCGAGAGCCAATAAATTATTAATAAAGAAAAATAGTTTGTCTTCACATAATCTTGAAGTAATGTCAAGATTATTAAACCCCTTATACTTAAAATTAGAGAGCCAAGACTATGTCAATGCCATCCACTTTTTCAAAAATTTGCTAATATTCATCCACAGTGACAATCCTCCAACTGATATTCTTTCAATATCATGCTTTTGTTCCAAAAAATGCCTCTGTTCAATTACAAAATGTACCCCATTCTTTCTTATTTCTTCTAGATCCATGTTACCTATTTTGCTGGGACCCAATAAATTATTAATAAAAAAAAATAGTTTCTCTTCACATAATCTTGCAGTAATGTCAAGATTATAAAGCCCCTTACACTGACATCATAATATTAATTTAGGAATTGCTTTTTTGGGAAAATTTATGTTTTTTTAACATTTGTATGGGTGTTTTTCTCTGAATCAAATTTCCTGTTAATAGTTTCTCATAATGTTTCAAAATGTATTGAAGAGAAGTGAACTGCACTCTGTAACTCTGTGGAATACATGCATCATATTTGTAGCCAACACCAATAAATTAAAATGAGAAGTTAATATAGTGTTAAAAAATGTCCATCTTGGACATAATAGATCAGAGGTTAAGATGCATCTATTCTACTCACATCCACCCAAAGAATATCCAAATATCAACGGTGGCTTGATTTTTTTAATCTTTTCCCTTCATATTAGTCGAACAAAATTTATCCGAACAAAATTTCTTTGTATTATTGGAAAGCCCCCAGCTTCTTACAGTGATAGGCATAAAGAATGATTGAATCTGATAATCTTTCATGACAATCTCAATCAATTAATACGAAACCAGAAGAATAAAAGCTGCTTCAGCTCCCAGACACCATTCAAAATTATATTTATGAATTCACATAGACCTTTAGGTATACGCCTATGAATTTCCTAACTCTGTTCCTTCTTTCTGTGTACCAGTCCAGTATTGCTTAACTGCAATGAGTAGCTTCTGCCTATTAAGGGGACCAGACTCATGATTTGCAAGCTGACTTTTCCATCTCATCCCATCAATTATGTGTTTCACTTTCACCAGAGCATCCACATCATCTCTGAAGATCACTATTCCTTCTGGGCGGAGGATGCGGTCCATCTCAAGCAGAATGTCAGTAATATCACATCTGCATGACAATCCTTCATGTTATAAATCTTAAAAAGTCTGGGAAAAACTATTAGGGAACACATGTTTAAATTCTAAGCATTCCCAAAACCATATGATATGAATGTTAATTCAATGGAACTAATGACTGATTTTATCTATTTTCAGTAGTTTCAATGTTTCAACAAAAAGAAAGGTAAAAGAAAAACAGTGTCATATCCTCAGTTTGATGTTTTGGTTAAGGATCCAAATCCAGTAATTGAAAAAATGGGGACCGCAAGAAAGGAAAACAACCATTTTTTGTTACTGTGCAAGGAAACTTTGCAATGAAATACAAATTGAAGAGGCACCAGGCTATTGTGCTTCATATGACTAGAAGTTTGAAGTACTTTGCTGGCCTGCAAACCTAAACAATAGGGAAGCCTAGGTCCTTTACTCTTTTAGGGCTACTGGCAATCAATTGAGCAATTTCATCTTTAATCTTGAACTATTACATATTCTGTAATTGTGATTTCTGATAATCTTATGGCAGCTACATCAAACCCTTCTGCTAAGAGATAGAGCAACTCCACGAGGTCTTCCGAACAGTGTAATGGGTTTACTCCCATTGATATGCCTCGTTTGGGTTTTACTACATGCGTATATGATGTTGTACTCAGCTGGTGGTATTTGAGGCCTAATGGCTTCTCTTCATTTTGTAATTAATTTCATTGGTTTGTCATCCATTTGGTGGTTAAACTCAAAATCTTGCAGTTCTTGGTGTTTTCATTGAGGCATCAGCAGATAAATTCAAGGGCTTGTCACTATAATTTTTTGTATTTTTTATAATACTTTCGCTGACTCATTGCAAAATAAAAGATCCTACAGCATGAGAATGAACTTAGAAAACATCACAGGTTTTAAAATAAAAGAATAGTCACACCACATCTCTGCTGGCGGGCCATCTTTTTTGGGGACCTTTGGTGCTGTCACAGCATGCCTGGAGGGTTTGGGGTGTTATTAGAATAGTCACCTTACACTTCCTATGGCAAAAATGATGTACCAGACGTTTGAAGATTTGCCCGCAGAATAACTAACTAAAACCAACATAGTTTCAATTCAATATTCTATAGCTATTCAATGCCAAGATTCTCTGAGTTTCTTAAGAAACGCTTGTGATATGTTAGTTGGAGAAGCTATATCTCATTCTGTTACCCTACTAGCTTGGGTAGATAGAGAAATGTCTTTTGATGTAATGTTGGCTTTCTATGTACTCTATGTGGGGATGGGAATTGCTTCCTTCGAGTCACTTAAGTAACAGTTTTCTTCAGATAAGAAAAGAAAAATCTATGCCATTCAAGATTTAAGATAACAGGTCACCTGTCTTATCTAATGAAGGCTTTCTAAGTATTCTGTGAAGAGGTCGATTTACTTTCCTTAAAAGTCATCCATCATTTTTCTAAACCAAAATTGAAAATGATTAAAAAATATAAATTTCTGTCCTGCAAGGTTCCAGATAACAGATCGCTCTCTTTGTGATGGTGCCTTTCTATGTACTCAATGAAGGATGTCAATTTCTTTCCTTTGAGTCATTGCATTGAGAGAAGTGTGATGCACTCTACAGCTCAGGTGGAACATTGGTAACATTTCAAACTAAAATGGAAGAGAAAATGGAGTTTGGATGTCTAATCATCATTGGTTAATTTCATCATGCAATTTAAAATAAATAAATAGAATAGATCCATCTTAATCCTGGATATTTTAAGCATCAAGAAGCTTACAATGTACACCTGTTTGTTTTTTTGTGACCCCTCTCAGTGCTTAATAGATCCAGAGTTGAGATAAATCTAAACTAATATAATTGTCAGCTTTCTAAACAGAAAAGGATTAAAGAATAGAAATTCATGTCACTCGTGATTCCAGATAATATAGATCACCTGTTTTGGTACATGCTTATAACTTCATTGGCATGAATTAAGTCATATGTCCGGGGATATGTTGAAAATGCTTCACACCTGCATCCAAGCAATAGATACATTAATCTTGAACTGCCTCCACAGGGATTACCTAAATAAAGTCATACTAAAGGGACCTAAAACTTTGTTGAGTAAGGCAGGGGCATACCAATTCTGATATGTTCCTATCAATCCCCGCTCATATATGACACCCAGTGTGTTGTGTTTAGCATCTGATGGCACCACATTCATAACCCAAACAGGGTCATTGACAAAGGCAGCAGCGAAACCACCCAGATAAGCATTCATGTCCATTATGTTGCGGTATCTTCCTTTATGAAGTTCACCTATCATACTTCCATAGTATAACACTCTAGCTTTCCAAAGCTGCGTATCCTGAGTAAAATTTACAGCTGTAATCCCCGGGATACTTCCACTGCTTATTCTGGGAGGAACAGATGTTAGCCTTTGTGGCCATTTTTCCAGAGCCCCTCCTGCAATATCTGTAATATTCTTGACCTGTGGAAGAGGGGTTATGCAAGTCTCCGAATTCTTGTACCTTATAACCCATTCCAAGACAAGTTAGCAAATCTTACTACTGTGTTTCTAACGCAATATAATAAGAAGAAATACGAAGTACGTTGGCATAAAAAGAGTTAGGAACACTGGACTTTGCAAAATGAAGTATAAGAAACAGATTGTCAAACGGAGTTTTTTATGTTTCAACAGTCCATTAAAGAAAAAGCTTAATATCTAATAGTTAATTTTTTCTCCTTATATAGATGATAAATTAAAAAAGTAAATACCAAGCACATAGATTATAAATTGAAAAAGGTACATACCAAGCAGAATCAGGGTTTCCATCTTCACACATTGGTGGAGCCTTGAAGACTCTGGCTTTAATTTTAATACAGTAAAGATGATTTGTGGGCTTTTGCCATATTGCAAGGTCATCCCTTTCAACAACCTTTTTCCAGCACAAACGCTTGGCAATATCCTCAATTTCATCTTGTTCTTGCTTCAAGTCCTCAGTTGTTCGCTGCCAGCCATTATGGTGTTTTTTCCAATTTATAGGAGGCCCAGATAAAATCCAGTAACCACCAGGCCTCAAGATCCGGTCAACTTCCATCAAGAAAATACCATCTGATGATAAAAACAGATGAAAGAACAAACACATAATCAAGAATTGCATGCATATTTAGTTGCTAAAACAGGATTGTACATCAAAAGTAAACGAGATCTCCTAGTTTTACATGATCCAAACAGACCTCATGGCTCTGATCGAGTTGAGAAATTATATCATACCATATTTATTCCATGGAATCAGACACCTCGAACAATGAGCCATATCAAAAGCTCTTGCTGGGTATGGAAGCCGGCGAGATGCCATGATCCCAATCATTGCTGGAACACCACGCTCTAAAGCAAACTGCACCTGTGCCTCATGTGAATCTCGTGGTGCAAAGGACATGGATAAGATATTCCTATTCAACAAGTAAGCACCCCAGCTGGCGACCTGAAAAAATTGCATTACAGAGAACTCAGCATACTGTGTACGATCTTCTTATTCTATTGTTTTAGCTGGAAAGCCAAATGTATTACAGAGAAGTCACTGTGCTCCAATTCATTCTACTATATTTTCAGATTTCAAGCAAGTATATTCTATAAACGCTTCAAACTTAAACAACTACCTCTGAATCAACAGAGGACCACTGAACTATGCAACCAAAGACAAGAAGCTACCTAGTGTAAATTAGCATTCACATATTAGCCGCGAGGATGGATGAAACGGGTTGATCTAGTGTTTAAGATGACAATGAGGGACAGGTTTGGCGGAGAGGATCTTTCCTCAGATGGACTCTTTATATGGACTGGAACGAATTTGTCCCAGATTGAGATCAAAGATTCCCATCACAACTCCACCGGTACCGAAGGTAGCAAGCTAAAAGGTTGATAAGCATTATGCATGATGTGTTCACTTTACAAGTGAAATTCCATTCGTGCTTTTCATTTGAAAAGCATAGCATGGAGAACCTTTCCATGATGCTGTGATTCTTTTTGGAAGGTATTCAGTTCGTTGAATTCGACCCATGGTGCCAATTCCAGAACTATTTCATCCCAGGCTGCCATACTCAGCTGGCCTGCGTGTACCAATCAACAACATAGAATCTACTCTCCATTACTTCTGGTACCTAGGGCTTTTTATTTGACATAGGTAGGATATCTTGGTTGAGAACCTCCTCAATTAGTATGATTTTTGAATTCAAAATGGGCACTAAATTACCAAGAATTTGAAATCACGAGGAATAAAGGGAAAAGCACAGAACATACCCCACAACCAGTGTCAATGGCAGTCCTGATTGATCCATTAGTCAAAGGAATCAGTTTATTGATATTTTCAATATAAGCATCTGCACCATGAGGAAACATGGTTCCACCACCGGGGAAGTGAAATTTATCTCCATCAACTTGAATCCAATTCTGCACAGCCTTCTCTACACTGAGTTCTCTGTGTGGTACATTGGAAAACCAGGCGAAATCTCGACTTTTGGGCCATGAAAATGGATTCTTATAGCCTGGCGGGGCAGGTATAAGGCATTTCAATAACTCCTGCTTTTCTGGGCAATGACGCTCTCTGTATTTGAGCATCTCTCTGTCATATTTGAGAGACCTCTTAGGATCTTCACATGGAGTATACTCACTGTACTTCATATCACATGGTGCAAAACTTATATTCGAATTTGAAATTTCATCCACTTCCAGCATGTGATGGGCTTCAAAATCTAAGGAAACAGATGAAGATGATATATCCATCTTATATTTAGAACAATCCAGTCTGGAGGGGATTATGGGTGTCGAGTAAGTGTTCTGCCATACTCCTAGAATGTAGAAAAAAGAACACAGCACAAGTAACGCAATGATCTGCATAACACTTCGTTTCTGAGAATAAAACTGATAAAATATATTTGTTGCATTGTACTCCTTCACCATCTTGCCTGCAAAAACATCAGGAATAGCTGTGAGCGGCTGAACAAAATGAAATCCACACCACTGCAGTTATTGGCTTAAGATCTTATGGGCACCGAAGAATTCAGACAAAACTACGACCCAAACTGAGGTTGGAACTTGGGTAATTACCTAATCCCAACTTGAGCACCGTGGCAATCTTTCTTTGAGTGAATTGCAATTACCGATTATAGTGATCTCATGCTTTGAATCTGATATATATAGGAGTATTAGAAAGTGGGTCTGAGCATAGTGATGGTAAAATGAAATGCAAAATATTGATCAATTAGGCACATATAACATTGGGTTAAACAATAATAATTCTACAGAACTGCAGGTATTGGATTGGACATTATGGACAATGAAGAATTTTAACAATAATACAGCCCAAATTGAGCTTGGAATGGAAATTTCACCTGCTAACAACTTGGACGCCTTCGCAATATTTCCTTGGATGAATTGCAAAATCACTTTTTACAGTGATCTCATGCCTTGAATCTTTATAAATCTCCAAGAATTAGAAGGTAGACCTGAGCATAGTGATTGTTAGTAGCATGGAATGCAAAATATATGTACATGATTATTAATCTATTAGGCATACTTGGATTAGACAATAGGAATTTTATATAACTGCAGGTATTGGACTAGGTCTTATGGGCAACGAAGAATTCAGACAAAAATATGACCCAATTGAACTTGGAATTGAAATAATGGCAAAGATATGTTGAAATAATGGCAAAGATATGCGCACCTTGGCATTCTTTCCTTGAATGAATTGCAATCACTAGTTACCATCTCATGCTCTGAATCTCATATATCCCGAGGAATTAGCAAGCGGGCCTGAGAATAGTGACTGTTAGTAGCATGAAATGCAAAATATATGAATCAATTAGGAATATAAGTTAGATAATAAGAATTATATTCAACTAAAGGTATTAGGTTGTACCTTAAAGGCCCCTAATAATTCAGAAAAAAGTTAAGACCCAAACTAAACTTGAAAAAGAAATCTCACCTGATAACAACTTGGGCACCTTGCCAATCTTTCCTCCAACGAATTGCAATCACTGTTTACAATGAGCTCATGCTCTGAATCTCATAAATCTTGAAGAATTAGCAGCTGGGCCTGAGCATAGTGATGGTAATTAGTAGCATGAAATGCAAAATACGTAGAACTAAATAAACATATATGCGGCTGGGCTGAGTGATAAGAAATCCATACTGCAGGTGTTGGATTAGATCTCATGGGCACCAAAGAGTTCAGACAAAAAGAATACCCAACTTGATATTGCAATGGAAATTTACCTGATAGCAACGTTGGCACCTTCACAATCTTTCCTCCAATGAATTTCAAGCACTGCTTCCAGTAATCTCATGCTATGAGTCTCAAAAATCTCCGAGAATCAGAAAATGGTCATGAGGATAGTGATTGCCAGTAATGCAAAAACGCATATAAAGGAAGATAGTGAGAGTTATTAGCTGCTTCCCGGCATTGAAGGTCCTTCACCTACACTGGGTTGTCATGCAATCCTCTCAAGTTTCTATGAGTAGTATGCGTGATACCAAAATTTTGATCATCTGCCATCAACTTGTCCTCGAAAATGGTTAACAAAGGTAGAATCTTCTCTTCTACTCAAAAAATAAAAATAAAAAATTATTTTAGTTCTTCTCCGCTTTTCCCTCCACCACTTTGCCTCGTTCGCGCCCCACACCATTCTGTCATTTTTCACGGTGCCTCTTTGTCTGTGCCCACAGTTACAAATCTCAAAGATCTTTACTGGGACGTAAGCATATGGGGACGTGGATATTTGGGTATCAATACGCCCTGAATTCCTCTGGTAAGTTTTACCTATGCCTAGACCCAGTCCTCCATTTATTTTGGACTGACATGGCAAACAAACCAATTTTAATATTGAATGAAAACAAGAAGGCTTCTCTTATTTTCTTCATTTATCCTGACCCTGACCCTAAATTGCTAGTAGTTTGGACTATATGGCAGCTGATTTTGTTCCCTTGCTTCACTGTCTGAAATCAACATATGTTTTGCCTCTGACAGTAAATCCCACCACTTAACATATGCTTTGCTTCTGACAGTAAATCCCACCACTTGGTGATTGCAAACATACCTCCAACCAAGCCAGTCCCATTAGAATAACACACATCTATAAAAAAAATTGATATTGAAGAGAAAACAATCTGACATCACCTCTCGTGTTTTCATCCCAGAAAAAGTACAGTGATTGGGCGAATCTCAAAACCTAAATAAATAGACAATTGGGTGTTATAACTTGCATGGCCTGGTAGAATATTTCCATTGACTTCTTCAGAGATTAAAATAATACCCAATTGGAGTCATTTCTCCAATGTTAAAAGATGATTCTGCTTCTACCTTTGTTTCCTGTTGCTGATTTTTGATGATATTTTACAGAGGAGGTTGTTAAATGTAATTCGAAATAACTGCAGGCCTTCATTGTGAAAAGTGTTTCATGTCTCCTGTATCATTGGACAATGTGCTCTCGTGTTTGAAGAAGGACCGTTACTAGAATTCTGTGTGACTTTTCAACTTGTAAAACGTTGTATAAGAGCTGGAAGATATTAAAGAGTAGAAAATGCCATAAAGGGATATCTTAAAAGCTGTAAAACGCTCGTTTTTCGTTAAAAAAAAGGTCAATTATGAGACCAAATGATATCAGAAAAGGAATTTCACCATGATGTTGCACATGGAGGCAGGAGATGACTCTGTCCATATGGAATCCGGTTCCTCTCTATAGAATCCCTGACATTGTTACAGGCTTAACGTAATGTACTGATTTTGTTATTATCATAAACATGTCGGTGTTTAATTTAAACAATCAAATCATTTTACTTGGGATGGTATTCAATCTGCTTAAATCAAACTTGTGCAGGTAAAGGATTTGTACTGTTTATATTATTGTTTGAAATGAAAACTAGGTAGTGGTTTAGAACAAATTTTAGGGCTAAATTCTTGGCCATGTAGTGTGCTACAAGGATTGCCTTTTGGAACCAAGTAAAAGTTTTTAAGATTGTATGAGGATTCAAAAGTCCAAAAGTTTTTTTTGGACTGGTTTAATGGATGTGTTGATTCAAGGGTTTTTCATTTATAATCATATTAAAAGAAAAAATTTTAGCTTGAGCCAGAGGAGTTTTGGGATGGGTGACTTTCTGGAAGTCCTGGTTATCAGGTGCAAGCCCTTGGAAGGTGATGATTGATTCTATGTGATTCATTTCACTAGTTTCAATCCCACTTCTTCACCCCTATGACCATCACCTGATGCAATGAGTGTTAAGTGGACTATTCAAAAATCATGAGAAATTAGTTAGTTACCACTACCTCTCATGGAAATGGTCATAGATGAATGACTTACTTAACGTCTGATGTTCAAGTTCTTCATACATATAGGGAAATAATGCCTTAGCAGATATGTTATCCAAAGAAGCTATGTCTAATGTTAAGTTTCCATCTCAAAGGTGTCTAATTGTAATACATTGTTTGTTTTGTCCTTTAATTTGTTTGATCTAGGTTTTAGTTAAGCTTCAAGTTATGTTTAAGGTCTAAGATACATTTGAGGTTTTATTTTCAACCTAAGTTTTAAGTTATGAGTGTGCATAGCAAGATATGTTTAAGATCTAAGATATATTTGAGATTTTGTTCTCAACCCAGTTTTTAAGAAAGGATTGAACTTTTTGATTTCCTATAAAATATCAAAAAATATGTTTTTTATTATGAAAAAAATTGAACAAAACAAGCAAAAGATTTGTATAATTATATGAGTTTTATGCTTTCTTTATTTTATATATTATCAAAGTTATCACATTTTCCCTCTTATTTTTTAACTTTCTTGATTTTATAGGATATTTCACAAATTATATTAAAGCTAATCAACATTGGGATTAGAACTCTTATATTAAATAAGATTAATCAAAAATTCAATTAAAGTAAGTAGTATTATCTAACCATTCAAGCTACAAATTATATTAAAGTTAATCGAGATTAGAATTCCAATAATTATGCTAAATAAATTTAATCGGAATTCAAATTAAAATAAATAGCATATTATTGTAACTTCAAACTACTTGAAATTTGTATATTTTATGAGGAAATTGTTTTTTGAAATTCTATATAATATACTTTTTTTAATAATATTTATTTTGACCAAATCATTATGATTTGATTAATTAGAAAGACATTTATCTAAAATATTTATTTTTTATAAGAAAAAAAAAAACTATTTAGTTTGTAGTTTTTTTGTCCGAATCTGGTAAAATTTTGTTCAAAAATTCAGGTAGTTGGAATGCTTGAATCGTTCTTATGATGGTGGAAATGGATTCAGCACCATCAAAACCCCTTGAGGCACCCAAAATCTTGAAATTTGACACCTTTAACCCAAATTTTCAAAAATTTCTACCATAATTTCTCATAATCTTGCCAAATTTCCTCAATTATTTTGTAAGTTTTTTAACTAGTAATTTTAAAACTATGAATCTTTCTATTGTCAAAAATAATGACATTTTATTTATTTATTCAAATGAGTTGGTTTATTTATTATTTATTTTCAAATTAAATTATTAATAATAAATCATTTATTTTAATTGCCACTCATTAAAAATATTAATGCTTGTTTTCTTGTAGAGACAGACAAAAACTTAGAAATGTATATTTTAGAATATTAATATATTTTTGTTACTTCCTTTCTATAAAATATCCATTTCCTGGGACAAAATTTGGAAAACGCATCCGTTACCAAAAGGTAAGCAGATTCCATGTACCCCGTTTCCTTTTGTGACTGTCAGGTATCTATCACCATCCATGGTATCTATTTGCCTTGGGCAACGAGACAAATTTTCGAAACAAAAAATTAAAATATTAGTTTGAATTATATTCTCACACATATATAGAAAATTTAAGTATTTAAAATTGTATTGAATTATATTCTCACACATATATAGAAAATTTAAGTATTTAAAATTGTATTAAAAAATCAATATAGATTATTTTTCAAAGAGTTAATTATTGAAATGAGTATCTATGATTTTGTAAATTTTAATAGTAAAATGATCTTGTATAGATAGGTTAGGGGTTTTATATATTAATATTATGTTTGGTTTGATAATAACTTAAAATTTTAAGAATTATTATAATTATAAATAATTATAATAAATATTTTGGTTGGTTTAATGGATATTATTTTTTCTATCTGATTTTAAATTTCATGAAGGACATTTTGGCTCTTTGTGATAAGGCTCAAGGAGTAGGCTCCCTCACCTTAGTGGATCGTGGATTCTTGACTTTTGCTAAGTCGTAAATTCCTATTATATCTAGCTTATAAACTCTTGATATACTCTAATTGTTATAAGTGCATCCACTACATTTGATCTTGAGCTTCTCCTAGATTATTGTAATGAGTTACCGATTCACTCTAATATTAATAATAAAAAAATAAAAAAAATAATGATAAATATTTTTTATCACCATCTCTTTACATTGGGTGGAGTTCTTAGTATATTGATGGATGCATTCACACAGGGATAGCATGCTTTTTGGGTGGAACGTAGATCAATCATAGTTACATGGAAATTGTTCCCAATAGTTTAAAAACTTGTTTTCATTTTTCTTGGAATTTGTGAACAGAATTAAACATTTTGATACAAGTTGTTCTTAATGGGACATTTAAAAAAAAATCGGATTTGTTTTTGAGATCTAATTTGTGCACAATCGAAGTGCCCTAGGAGTTTTTTAGGTTATAGTCTAAATACAGATTTCTTAAAAAAAAATTGCGCGGATTCCGACCACTTTTAATTGTCCAGGGAATTCCTCTCCCTAAGTAGACAACTTAGTTTTTCAACCTGTAGAATCCATATATGAAGTCACTTTAAATAACACAAATCCAGATTTCACCTCACATTTTTCGGTCGGATTGCGGTCAAAAAATCCACCAGAAACTCAAAAATTTACATTAAAGACAACTTCTAATTTATATAGAAAAAATTAATTTAAAATTCTATTTTTAGTATTAATAAATATCAATTTGAATTTTCAACATTATTATATTAAAATGAAATTACATTTATTCTATTAGATCTAAGACTTCTGTGATCCATAAAGTAGATAAATGTCTTTCTGATTAATCACATCATTATGATTTGGTCAAATCTTAATGATAGAATTAATCCTAAAGACATTTCTCTACAATTATTCTATTATTATAAACATCTAATTTATTATAAACATTTTTATTCTATTTATTTAAAATATTATTGTAAAAATAAATTACATGTAAATTTTATTTCAAAAATTATTTATATCAAAATTAATAATAACATGATAGTTGTGAATATGAATAACTTTTAATACTTGTAAATTTAGTAAACATAAAAGTAAAATAAATCAATGACAAACATTTATTTCAATGTGGTAGGGTTGTAAATCAACCGTATTCTTAATTTTGATTGTATTTTCATATCATAAAAACATTACTATTTACTTTTTATTTTTTTCCAAAATTATTCAAAATATATATATATTTTATATATATGTGTTGATTGTAAATCAACAATATTTTTAATTTTGATTGTACTTTCATATTATAAGTTTTTCTCTGAAATATATATATATATATATATATATATATATATATATATATATATATATATATATATCAATTTTTAATTAAATATTTATATAAATATTAAAGTTTCAATACACTTATTGAAAATATGTAATATTCTAATTTTATAAATTTTAATAAAATTCATGATTGATACTTATTAAGTAGGTGGAAAATGAAAAGCATTTTCTTTTAAAGTGTTCAGACTCTTATTCACATTTGCTCTCAATTCCCTAATATCTGCCACACTTCCAATCTTCTTGACCTATTAAACCAACCCACCAATAGCCATTTTGAAGCGCTTATTTCCCTTTTCTTTAATAAAAAACAAAATTTTGAAGAATCAAACTTAAGCTTTTTTTCCTTTCTTGAAATATGATTAGACTACACATTAATCATTTTCATCATTATCATCAATATCCAAAATTAAATTTAATATATTAATATACAAAAGTATAACATACTAATATTATATAAAAATCTAACTCATACTAATAACCATTTAATATATTAATATACAAAAATATAACATACTAATATTATATAAAAAATATAACTCATAATAATAACAATAACAACATAGTTGTTTTAAATTGACCACAATTTGTTTGAAATAAAATTTAATATTTCTCATTATTTAAATATATTATAATCTAAAATATTCTTATATTTTTTAAATATAAATCATTACCACTCTCAATTTGACCTTTTGTTTTAAACTAAAAAAAGTTTCAAAATGGTTTGGGACATAATATTATATAGTAATTCTAACTCATAAAAATGTTTCAAAATGGTTTGGGACATAATATTATATAGCAATTCTAACTCATAATATTAACAATAGCATAGCTGTTTTATAATAAAAAAATGTTTCGAAGTGGTTTGGGACATAGTATTATATAGCAATTTTAACTCATAATAATAACAATAGAATAGTTGTTTGATAATAAAAAAGTTTCAAAATGGCTTGGGACATGATACTATATAGCAATTGGGACATGATACTATATAGTTGTTTTATAATTAAAAATGTTTCAAAATGGTTTGGGACATAACATTATATAGAAATTCTAACCCATAATAATAATAACAATAGCACAGTTGTTTTAAATTGATTATAATTTGTTTAAAATAAAATTTAATATCACTTTCAATTTGACCTTTTTTTTAAAACTAAAACAGTTTCAAGATTGTTTGGGACATGGTTTAAGGGACTTTGCAAATATTCTTAGAGTATTAAGGTGGATGCAATTGATATATGGTTTGGAGTTGTAAAACATATGGTTTGGAGTTGTTTAATAAAATGATTTTCTCATGGTGTAGAAGATACCATTAGCTTGGAACTCATGGTGTAGATACCATTAGGTTGTTTCAATTTTTTTTTGTTTGAGGAGGTTTAGTGGCTTTGCATATAGATTGGTATTAAATTAAATATTTTATTTTAATTAAATTAAAAAATTTAGGTTAATTGTGATTATTTATTCTGTGTGATTAGGGAAGATTTTGAAATTGGTAAACTTTTTAATCATATTAATGGTAAAAAAGTTAAAATTTAATTATTTTTATAAAAATATTATTCACATTTAGTTTTTAGCATTCTTTCATCTAATTCTTATTCTTGTATTTTATAAGAATATTTTATTAATCTTTATATATCTATTGGATTCCAGACAAATTACATGGAAAAATGAACTAGGAAACTTTTCAATAAATCATACTTTGAAAACAACTACATATCCAATTTTTTATATCTTATATTATTGCTTGAATATTCTTTCTTTAAATTAATTTATCAACTATTATTTTTTCCCTCCAATCATAATTTTCCATTTTAATTAATTAATTTGTTGTATATGCATTTATTAATGATGATGATGATGATGATTTAAGACCAATGCGGTTTATCAGACCTCAAGAAAAGAAAAATAATCTAAGTTTGATTCTTCAAAATCTTGTTTCTATAATCAAAGAGTAGGAAAATAAGTGCTCCAAGATAAGTGGGCTGCCTTAATAGGTCAAGAAGATTGGAAGTGTAGCAAATTATATATATTACATCTTGTAATCTGACTATTTTTTCCATTATCATTTTTTAAAATTTGTAATTATTAATTAATTTATTGATTTTGACTTTACTTTTTTATTTTATTCTCAACTTTTATTTTTATTTTCCATTTAGTTATTTGTTGATTTAAATCTAACTACTTAATTTATTTTTCATTTATTAAATATATATTTCTTAATCTATATGAAAAATGTTCATCTCTAAACTTTTATTTATTTTAACTTCAATTCATCATTAATTAACTCAATTATTTATTTTAATAAAAAATTTACTTACACATAATTTATTTTTATTTTTTCTATTTCATTATATTTATTTAACCTCACTTTATCAATATTTCGTTATCTTTTTATTTCTAATTTTAATTACTCTAATTTGTAGATAAATGTCTTTTTAATTAATCACGTCATTAGGATTTGGTCTATGTTTCTAACCAACTAAAATGGTTCATTCTCATGACAAGGTGAACCACATTAGTTGTTTCAAAAGGTGGACCAAATCCTAATGATGTGATACATTTACTTACACATAATTTTTTTTTCATTATATTTATTTAACCTCACTTTATCAATATTTAGTTATCATTTTATTTATAATTTTAATTACTTTAATTTGTAGATAAATTTCTTTCGAATTAATCACAGCATTAGGATTTGGTTTATGTTTCTAACCAACTAAAATGATTCATTCTCACTACAAGGAATCACATTAATTGTTTCAAAAGATGGACCAAATCCTAATAATGTAATTAATAAGAAAGACATTTATCTACTTCAGAGATCACAAAAATCTTAAATCTTACTTTAATTTGATTTTTAACTTTTCTTTATTTATTCACATTAACTAATATTAAATTTAATTTTTTATATTTATATGATAATAATAGTTTATTTTTATATATTCATTACATATTTATTAATTTAATTTTCCCTCTCAACTCTTTTTAATTCTTATTAATTTAATTTTCCCTCTCATAACAATGTCCTTTCACGTTCATTTAAGATACCGCTCACACAATCTAATAATAAATAAATGTAAAAAAGTTCAAATTTTAAATTTTAAAATTATAAAGTTAATTGTCTTTATTGTAATTTTTTAAAAGTTTTTTATTTATATTTTCTATTTAATTTGTTTAAAATTTGGCAGGAATTTATTGAAATCACAAGTTTGATAGGTGAACTCTGCATAATCGAAGTGCCTACTCATTTTCAAGGGTGTTCAATCCAAATCAAGATTTCACCTTAAACTTTTGGCAGGTTTTCTGCCAGAAAATTTACTAGAAACTCCAAAAAGTCACATTAAAGACAACTCCTTTGAATAGACAGTGATCAAGTGCTTGTTATTCCTTGATGTGAAGTCACCCGTTCAATTCCCTTTTACCATTACAATTACCCCATCCAAATTATATATTAAACATGATAAAAATATAATCCAAATAAACTTTAAAAACAAACTTATATTTGTTTTTAAAAATTAAATTTTAAAAACATCAATTTATTTAAAAAATAAAAACACAAACTAAAAATATATATACGTGGATTTAAAAAGGAAACCATTGCATTTTGTATTTGTTCAAATATGATTATTTTGATTTCTAGTGACATCATTGACCCATGTCATTATTGAGATCATGTATTTATCATGGTCATTGTTTTGGTCACTAGAAGGAGAGTTTGATAGAATATTATAATTAATTTTATCTCCACCAACATTATTGGCAACATTGAAATCATGTATTCAGGATGGTTGCTGTTTTGGTAAGTCAAATATATTATAACTATTTCCATGTCTGTCATTATTGGGATCATGTATTTCTTATGGTTACCTTTTTGGTAGGTAAAAGTGATGTATCTTGAGTAGAAGTTACAATTATAGTGCATGAACCTTGGGCACTTTAATTTACTATATATATATTCTCCTCATTGCATGTTCTCACCGGATTCTCTTTTATTATTAAGGAAAATTATTAGTATAATTTATATAACTTTATTTATATTTATAGAGCTTTTCACATAATTAGTTCTTGTGATTTGGTTTATTAGCATTTATGAAAAATCATGACTCTTGGATAAGGTTTTGATATTTTAGAAAAGTTTATAATTTCATCATGGTTTTAATAATTTATGAATATTTATATTTAAATTAATCTATTAGGGATTGTGGCATTTGTTGTTAAGCAAATTGATCAAGTGTGATTTTATTTACTTAAGAGATATTTCACATAAAAATTTGATAAATATTTAATATTATTTTAAATTGTATATTTCTAATATGATATTTATCTATATATTTATATCTATAAATTTTTAATTAAAATAATATTTAAAATTTATTTAAAAAAAAACAAAATTATTTAAAATATTATATTAATTTAAAATATTTGAATTCTTAAAATTATTTTAAGTGTTTTTTGATCAAATAAAAAACAATTATTTTAATTAATTCAAAATTAATAAATATGTGCAAAATCAAATAATGGTGTTATTATTTGAAAATCATTTTTCAATCATATATATATATATATATATATATATATATTGCATTCTTTTCTTTTCTTTTTTTAACTTTGAGAGGATTATATCTTCAATATGTCTAATATATCACTTTGACTTAGGCCACCAATTGAACTGAGTGACTTCACATCAAGAAGTGTCTTCACAGAACATGATCATAGTCTATCCAAAACTCTATAAACATATATATTGAAAAGTTATAATCTAAATCGATACTGTATTATAATTTTATAATTTATTTTTATATTTATAATATAAAAATATTTACTTATATATTTTAAATATGATTTTTTATAATAGTTGTAACCCTCATAAGTCTTTAGTGCAGAAAATATGTTTTTATGTAAATGTGTTATTTACAAGTAAACTAGAAAACTTATGATTAAGCTGCTAAAAAGAATATTAGAATGTGTATATTTCATTTGGAAGTGTTTTGGTTTTAATTTTATTAAGTGCTCTTAAAAGAAAAATAATTAAATATAAAAGAATTTGGCATGTGTTATTTACAAGTAAACTAGAAAAATTATGATTAAGCTAAAAAGAATATTAGAATGTGGATATTTTATTTGGAAGTGTTTTGGTTTTAATTTTATTAAGTGCTCTTAAAAGAACAATAATTAAATATAAAGGAAGTTGGCTGGTAACGAACAGAGTTCTTGAACAGTTAAGGAAACTTATGCGGTTCCAACTACCCTCTTGGGATTTATAGGAAATACAGAGATAAGTAGGGGTTGGTTCTGGAAAATTCCTAGGGAAGGCCTGAGAGTGATCAGGAACAAACACCATCTGTGTTCAAGAAGGACACCGCCTATGATATACTCTCAAGTTGGATATGGGCCAGTGGAGAAAATTGAGAACCAGAATAGACATATGGCTCGACCAGAGTCCTGAAGCCATCATGGATATAAAACTGTGAAATAACTCCTTAAGATGTTCAAGAACTGTGGCTGGGGGGAGAAGAGGATAGAAATGCCTCTCTCATGGTTGGGAGGACCAGCCCAACGTACAACTTTAAAGGCTAAGGAGAACAGATAAGTAAACTTGATTATGAATATTTTGAAATTACAGGATTTAATTATTTTCTGTGTATATGAAAAAAGAACCCTTATGTAACTGGTTATAAATGAGAAATTAGGTGTATATCTTATTCCTGTTATATTGAAGGGAATGTCAGGTTGGTAAGAAAATTTTATTTCTTTCAATTTATCAGTAGGCTGAGTAGGTTCATATACTAATCGGAAACTCTATCTAACTAATGTAGGAACTTAAGGATTCGGGAAAAGAACAAAGGTGAAACTGAGAACCTACGGTGTTGCCCATGGAGAAAGGGGAAAGTAAGTATGGGACCTATGCAGAGCAATAAACCCAACCAAGCAAAAAGGAAGCTAACCGGTCAAGCCTTCATTAAAAGTAAACAAGACAAGGACTTAATGGTAACACCTTCCAAGAAGATTGTATGGAACCAGAAGAGGAAACTGAATGGTAAATACCAACAGAGGACTCAACAACACGAGAGTTGATACCAACTACGGGTGCAACACCCATCATCAATCCATGTCTCTCTGCTCGAGGCCATTTCTAAAAATAAATCGACATTGCAAACATAGTAGGAAAGATGCCAATGCAGGAACTATTAAATCAACCAATATACAACATTGTGAATATCTTGTGAATTAAATAAGTGGAAATTTGTGTAATGATCACTATTATGAACAAATTAAAGCATGTACAAAAACCTCGAATCATTTCTAATTTCTACAGAAGGTTCAAATCCTCACATCATTGAGGGAAAACATTAGCAAGAAAGCAATAGAAAGCAATTAATATGTTAAATGGTGGAATTCACTGCAAACAAAATTTGTGAATTACTATACAACACATTGAGGCCACCATTAATATTTTGAAAACTAAATTCATAACATATTGTAGTAAGTCACATTATCATATAGTTGCTAGTAGAAACTGTGAAATATACAATAGAAGCCCATAAATGTTATAGCTAGGCAGAGATGGTTACATACAAACTGCAAACCCTCGACAGGGAAAATTAATGTAGTTCAATTCAAAAATAATGAAATAAAAACAAGCATAAACAATATCATTCGCCTAGCAGAAACCCTAGGCCAATTAGCCCCATGACATAGCCTCATGCATGTAGCATGATAGAGCATTCATCCCTTAGTATAGTAAAATGAAGAGCCATGGAAGCCATTCGGTATTCTTGGGCCTGAAACAGACGTACTTATATAAATACCACAGTGAACCTTCTACCCTTTTTTTATTGAATTAAAAGAGAACTCAGATGCCGAGGTTACTTACTAGGAGTTGATGCAGTAAGCTTGCCTTTGGAAGCTGTTGATCCAGGTGGATATTGGTGGTCACCCACCTATTCCACTTGGGGCCCCACCATTGTCTCTTTCAGTTTTTCAGTTTCGACACAACTTACTATTTTTAGCAGTTTTTTGGGTCCTGAACTTCCGGGACGTTTTGAAGCCCTAAACAATGTTTTTTTGGGAAACATAGAGTAACATGGGTCCATGGACCAATGTTTCTTGTTCAAAATTTGTAGTCCTCGGATATATATTTCTAACGAGGTATGGTACACGTCAAACGGAGATCGTATGCCAAAGTTACGCCCCTAGGAAGTTGAAACACCAATTTACCCAAACAGGGCCCATAGTTTTGGTGCTTCATCTCCTAGGGTTAGGGTTTTGGCGGTTTAGGATTTTCCCATTGTTTCTAAATAATAAATAGGCCCTCGAGCCTCATTGTAACTCAGTTCAGAGGCATGTAGCCACCACATCTCTTCTCAGAGATAGCTACCAGCGCCCTAGCTATTTTTATTTCCATTCTGTCTGTAAGCAAATTTCAGTTCTTTGATATTAATGAAATGAAGTGTTATTTCTGCTGCATCTCTGTATTTATGGTTATGTGTTTATTATGTTGCGTTCCTGCATAAATCCGGATCAGTGATATCGGAGCAGTATGATTTTTCTCGATCCTTCTTTGCATGTCCCCAACGACGTCGGGGTATAAGGAGTTAGGGCTCAATCTGGTGGAACCTTTGCAAGATCAGCCTCGCAAACCCCGACGGGTGCCCAAGGGGGACGAAAAGAAAGATGAGGGAGCAGGAGATCCTATCAAAATATTGCTCCAGGAGACCCTCAAAAAACAAAGGAACTCGATGATGGATAAATTTTCCCAGATCCTTCAACGGCTGCCCACCAACGGCGCATCTGCATCCAGCAACCACTCTGGAGGTGCAACTCCTTTTAAGGTACAAGTAAATTTTGACATTCCCATATTTGAGGGTAAAATAGATGCAGATGCCATAGATAGATGGCTGAATCTATTAGAAGGATATTTCTCGGTTCACGACTTTTCCGATAGGGAGAAGATTATTTTTGCACTCCTCAAAGCTACCCCCCATGTCAAGGATTGGTGGGAAACCCACTGTGAGAAAAAGGACGAGACATAACCCTCTCTGTTCTCGGTCGTACCCACTTGGAATTCTTTCCGAGATGCCATCAAGGAATAATACTATCCCATGGGGAGCTATGAGGACAAGTACATACAATGGACCATGCTGCGACAACAAAGGGATCGAGATGTGCATAAGCTAACGAATCTGTTCCATACCCTGCGCACCAAGTTGGGTATCAAAGATTCAGAGAAACATCTGGTGCTAAAGTATCACAATTGTCTGCATACATACATTCAGGAGGAAATGGAGTTCCTCGACATCTCCTCGCTTGGTACGGCATACCGATATGCTGCCAAGATTGAGC
Organism: Pinus albicaulis; assembly: GCA_034641835.2. Lineage (NCBI taxonomy): Eukaryota > Viridiplantae > Streptophyta > Pinopsida > Pinales > Pinaceae > Pinus > Pinus albicaulis. The sequence continues at coordinate 1,351,965,621 of CM076572.1, read as the reverse complement.
AGAAACTCAAACAAAAGAAGCGAGACTTTGGATCTGCGAATCAAAAGCAAGGGAAAGGTGCTCCCAAACCGCAGAACAAAGGACAAAGCCAAGGCATGGCGACTCAAGACAACCTGTTGAAGCCACAAGAAAAGAACAACACCGCAAAGCCAAAGAAGGACACGGGAAAGTGGTGTGAGTTCCATAAGAGCTCCACTCACAACACAAGTGAGTGTCGGGCCAAGAATTCACTGGTGGTCAAGATGCGGGCTTCTGAGTTAGATGCATTCTCTGAATCTGAATCAGAACCTGACAAGGGGAATGACAAAGGGAAAAATATTATTGATGTGGAGCCCAGTGCCACTGTTCCCACTACGAAGATCCAGAAGGAGGAGCCGGAAGATCCAGAGGAGGAGGAACGTCTCTTCCACTCCTAGATGTGGGTAAAGGGCTCCCCGGTATAGTTCATTGTCGAAAATGGGAGCCAAAAAAACCTCATTTCAGCAAACGCCATGAAGCGGTTGGGCTTGCCGACCACAGCTCACCCACATCCATACACCATCGGGTGGCTTCACCAAGGACGAGATCTCCGCGTCAGCCAGCAGTGCCGCCTTCCATATAGCATCAAGCCCTTCACGGATGAGGTATTATGTGACGTTGCTCCTATTGATGTTTCTGATGTATTATTAGGACAACCATACTTGTGGAAGCGTCATGCTGTGTATGAGTCTCGGCCTTGCGCTGTTATTGTTACTTTGGGAAATAAGTTGTACAAGATACTAGAGGTACCACCTCCTGCCACTATCTCTTTGGTTACTGCAAAACAATGTAGAAATCTCATTTCCCAAACCAGGAAATTCGTTTTCCTAATGATCTGCCCCCAGGGAAAGAAGAAGATTGTGGCCACGATCTCCAGACAGGGCTCCTCTGCACGACAACAACAAATGGATAAGGTTGTGGAGGAGTACGGGGACATCTTCACCTCACCCACAGGGGTTCCTCTACACTGTCAGGTCAAGCACCCCATTGATCTGACACCAGGTGCGCCGCTACCCAATGGGCCGATCTATCAGTGCTCTATTCTGGAGAACGACGAAATCAAGAGGCAGATTCAGGAGCTGCTGCAGAAAGGTCACATCCAACCCAGTTCATCGCCCTGTGGGAGCCCGATCGTGTTGGTACAGAAGAAGGATGGGATGTGGAGACTCTGTATTAACTATCGAGCATTGAACAAGATCATTGTCCGGAATAGGTACCCGATCCCACATATTGATGACCTTCTGGACCAACTCAAAGGTGCAAAATATTTCAGCAAGATTGACTTGAAGTCGGGGTATCACCAAGTACTGATTGAACCCTTCGATGTGTGGAAGACTGCCTTCAAAGCCAAGGAAGGCCTTTTCGAATGGCTGGTCATGCCTTTTGGGTTGACGAATTCTCCCGCAACCTTCATGAGGATGATGGACGACATCTTGCGACCATTCACCAACTCATTTGTAGTGGTGTACTTGGATGACATTCTGATCTTCAGCCAGACTTGGGAAGAGCACCTTCACCACATCCGACAAGTCCTCCAAACACTGCGACAACACAATTTGTGTGCCAATTTGGAGAAGTGCACTTTTGGCATGACCCAGGTTCAATATCTGGGATACATTATTGATGAAAGGGGGGTGCATGTGGATCCGGCCAAGATCCAAGTCATTCGGGATTGGCCAGCCCCAACCACTATAACAGAGCTTCGCAGCTTTCTGGGTCTTGCTAATTTCTACCGTAGATTCGTGTTGGGATTCTCTCATATCACTTGGCCCTTGAGTCAAGTCACCAAAGGAGGAGTGAGAGAAAAATTCTTTTGGTCGGAACCTCAACAGAAGGCGTTCAAAGAATTGAAAAATCGCCTCTGTTCTGCCCCAGTGCTCACCTTACCAGACTTGCAGCAGCCATTTGAGATCGAGACAGATGCCTCTGACTATGCTATTGGGGCGGTTCTTACTCAACAGGGACATCCAGTGGCATATCACAGTGAGACATTGTCTGAGACAGTTCGCAAGTATCCCACCTATGACAAAGAAATGTATTCCATTGTGCAAGCCTGTCGAAAATGGAAGCATTACATTTTGGGGAAGCAAACAATCATCCACACAGACCATCGGCCCCTGCAGTTCATACAGACACAAGGGAAGTTGCAGAATGATCGCCATCAGAAGTGGTCCACATATCTGCAACAGTTTCATTTGAACATGAAGTACAAGAAGGGTAGCACCAATAATGTTGCAGACTGCCTCAGCCGACCACCGATCGTGGCGCTCACCACTGTGCTCAACTCTTGTGGGCACGAGACTTATAATTGGCCGTTTCTCTATGAGAGTGACCCAGAATTCGGCCACACTTACAAGGCACTCTTGGGGGGCACGCAAGTTCCAAATTTTCACCTCCAAGATGCACTTTTATGTCACCTGGGACACCTTTGTGTTCCTTCAAGCGAGCGTGCCAAGATGATATGGAAAGCACACTACAGTCGAGTCGCTGGGCATTTCGGGGTCAAGAAAATAGTAGCAATACTGCAGAAGTATTTCTATTGGCCGAACCTTCGAAAGGATGTCGAGAATCACATCAGATCCTGCATTGCTTGTGCCATTTCCAAACCGACCATCAAGAAGCAAGGCCTATATACTCCGCTACCTACCCCTAGTTGACCTTGGGAATCCATCTCCATGTATTACATGTTGGGCCTGCCTTCTACTAAGAATGGAAATGACTGTGTTTTCGTGGTCGTTGACAGATTCTCGAAGATGGCCATTATGGCGGCGTGAGAATGATATCCTGACGAAGCCTTTGTCAAACTCTTTAACTTTGGAAGCAGTGTCGATTACACCACAGGATCCCACGAGTCTATCATCTTAGATCGGGATAGCGAGTTCCTCAACACATTTTGGTCCAACCTGCGGGTCAATGTTGGATACAAAGCTCACCAATTCCACATCTTTCCATCCCCAAGCAGAGATGGCCAGACAGAGGTCGTCAACAGAATGATTGTACACATTCTGCGCATGTACAATTCAAAGCATCCACGCATATGGGACGAGAGCCTCCCTTATGTACAACATAGTTATAATCGGGCTCTCCATAGTTCATTCGGCCATAGCCCCTTTTAGGTGGGCTTGGGATTCCAGCCACTATGTCCCATTGACGTAGCCATGCCATTTGCAGCTGCTCAGGCCAATTCATCTCATGTCCAGTCTGAAGTTGACAAAGCCAGTAGCTTCATCGGCGCATTCAACACATCCGCCAACAGGTTCATGATATATTGGACAGAGCCAATGCCAAGTACAAGCAATGCCATGATCAACACCGGGTGCCACACAACTTCCAGGTGGGTGACAAAGTATGGCTACATTTGCAGAAGGAACGCCTCACTGGACCCCACCATGCTGCCCACTACGATACGGGGCGCACACCATCACAAGGCTGTAGGGAACAATGCCTTCGAGCTCAGTATTCCACCATTCCTTGGTCTGCACCCAATCTTCAATGTGGATCGCCTTCGTCCTTACTTCCCACCTCTACTGGACACCTCAGACATTGCAGAACAACTCACACCAACAGAGTTAAACCCAGACTGCATGGAACATGCCACCATAGATTGTATCATGGACATGCAAATCAAGAACACTCCCCAAAATAAGATCCAACTGTATCGAGTTGTCAAAGCTGGCCAACTCCTGCACCAAGGAAAGTGGTTCACTAGGGACCAAGTTCAGCAGAAATTTCCTCATCTCATGGAGGAACTTAACGCAATGGGGACCATTTCTTCCTAGGGGGAAGAATGATCCAGGTGGATATTGGTGGTCACCCACCTATTCCACTTGGGGCCCCACCATTGTCTCTTTTAGTTTTTCAGTTTCGGCACAACTTACTATTTTTAGCAGTTTTTCGGGTCCTAAACTTCCGGAGTCGTTTTGAGGCCCTAAACGATGTTTTTTGGGGAAATGGAGAGCAACATGGGTCAGTGGACTGATGTCGCTCATTCAAAATTTGTAGTCCTCGAATAGATATTTCTAACGAGGTATGGTACGCGTCAAACGAAGATCGTATGCCAAAGTTACGCCCCTGGGAAGTTGAAACACCAATTTACCCAAACGAGGCCCATAATTTTGGCGCTTCATCTCCTAGGGTTAGGGTTTTGGCGGTTTATGATTTTCCCATTGTTTCTAAATAATAAATAGGCCCTCGAGCCTCATTTTAACTCATTTTAGAGGCCTGTAGCCACCACATCTCTTCTTAGAGATAACTACCAGCGCCCTAGCTATTTTTATTTCCATTCTGTCTGTAAGAAAATTTTAGTTCTTTGATATTAATGAAATGAAGTGTTATTTCCGCTGCATCTCTGTATTTATGGTTATGTGTTTATTTTTTTGCGTTCCTACATGAATCCAGATCAGCTGTGAACCCTCGCAATAGATCTTGAAGCCTGAGACATATAACAAACCGTGAATAAAAAGGATTATCTAATCAAATGTAAAGAGATGTAAAATAATCTACAATAGACAGTATATACCTTGCAAGAATTGATACTATCAAACTGTTGAACATCGCTGGTGAAACCCTGTGTCTTATTAAACTCTGTTTCTTCCAAGAAAAGATTCAGTAAACGAGTCTCAGTATCTTTGAAATATGCAGATGGATCGAGGCAAGAGACTGGGGCTTAGCACACCAGTAGGAGAACGTAAATTGTCCTCGAAACCAGAGAACCCTTAGTTGCAGCGCTGCCCAGCTCTGACTATGGTGAGAATGAGACTCTGCAGCCAAGAGAACAAGGGTGGTTACCCTAACTTATGGTAGCCAAATCTCAACCATAGGATTAGATGAGCAAGGATCAATGGGCTCCAATTCCCCATGTTTCAACCTTGAGAACGGACATTTGTGGAGTCGTGGATTCCAAACCCTTCCCTGAGCAGCAACATGACTAAAGATTCAATGGAGAGAGTAAGTTTCTGCCGGTGGTGGAAGCTACCATTCCATTGCTCGAGGCATTAATCACAACATTAATCAGCCTCGTACCCTGGATTATTATTACTGTGGATTTGCAATCCAAACCATAGGCGAACTAAAATTATTAAACCATGATACATATGCCAAACGATATGTGTAATTAATAAGATCATGTACCTGCGTTAAATCACCAGCATACCTATTTAAAAGTGAACTGACCATTCCATTTTTTCATGTTATGTTATCTCCCAGAATGTATTAAGAGCACATAGCATGCAGTGTTGAATTCATTCCATGAATGAAATAGGAACCTTAGAGTAATGTTAGGTTTAAAGTAATTTTTTTTTACCAATATTTTATTGTGACTTATGCATGTTACATGTGGTATCAGAGCTGAGTTTCCAACACTGTGGCTTTGTGGGAACTGAAAGTGCGAGGATGTGATTAACATAGAGAGTGAGAGAAAAGTGTAGCAATAGCCAGATGCATAGAGGATCGAGATCTTCAGGAAGGCCGTAAGCATATTATGGAGGAAATAACCTAGAAATATGGGTACAATTGGATGCCAACCGACATTATAATACAAATAGATTATTGGAAGAACAACAACAACAAACTAGGAAACTGCTGGAGAAAGTATAACAGTTGCAGAACAAGATGGCTCAAATGAGGAATGATAATGAAAGGCTAATTCAAGATCATGATAGAATTTTAAAAAGTCTCTTTGACAAACAAAACAACAGAGCTCATCATCTAAATCTAGATTATGAGACCCAGAATGAAAGGGATCAACACCGAACCGATGATGGTCAAGAAGAGAGCCATGAAAGGCATAGAGTTGAGCGTGAGGAGGAATATGATAATGTAAATGATCAAGGAATGACGAAGAAGCAAAGGACGGAAATACAAGGTGAGTTTAGAAAATTAAGCCACCAAGCTATGATGGGGAGAAGGAAGAAGAAACATAGTCTTGGATTATTGAAATGAATAAATACTTTCAAGTGTATGATTACAATAGTAATATCAGAGCTAGGATGACTATGTACCAGCTATGGGGAAAGGCCACCTTCTGGTGGGAGGAGATTAAAGCAGTGCGGAAAATTGATGAGTAGAGGGTAAGCTGGGAGGATTTCTAGAAGTATTTTAAGGACAAGTTCTTAACCGAGTTTTTTTTTTTTAATGAAAAATCTAGAGAGTTTCATGACTTGTGCACGGGACAGCTAACCTTGGATGAATTTATAACCAAATTTAAAGATTTGTTAAGGTATGCACCTTACTTATATGATGAAAAAGCGAAGGTTCAACGATTTTTAAGCAGTCTACCTACCTACATGAAGGAAAGGATCGAATTCAATAGTCCTAAGACAATGGAAGAAGCCATAAAAAAGGCACGAATGTGTTATCAACAAACCAAGCAAAAGGAGGTTAATAAAAGTTGGACTCAGAAGTGGAGAAATTATAAAACATGCATGTATATCTTGGATTCACCCGATCTAACAATGTACTAAAGTTAAATACTGAATTGATTCTACAAATATTTTGCGGAATTAAAAACACAATCGCTAATCACATGAACATGAAGAAATATCAATCACACATAACACAGATAATTTCCTGGGAAAATCTTGTAGCTAAAAACCCCGTTATCTTCTATTGTATATTAAGCATAGATCATGAAACAATTACATACAAAAATCTTCTCACAAGATCCCTCCCATACTCAACTAATTGTCTCACACTGTCGTATGAAAAATTGACCAACACATAGCCAATTCTCAGCCTCCAGATAGCCTGCCTTGATCGCGCAATACTTGATGGTAAAGATCCCTAAAAGATAGGAATTATTGCCTGCCTTGACTGCGCAAGTATCATAGGAACTCCAATGGGTGTTTGGTTGTATGTGTGCAACCCAATAATCCTACAACTGATATTCAACTTCCCTTTCACCTAGAACTCAACTATGTCTCCGCTAGATCTGACGTGCATGCAACTAATAATAGTAAATCCTCAGTTGCATATGAGATCACTGATTGTGAATTAATTAATATTTAATTCACTTGATCTCTCACTAGTGTATCTTCAGTTACAACTAGCACAACAGAGTTTAACTCACTTAACTGAATTTAACTCACTTAACTGAGTTAAACTATTTACAACTTGCATTAACTAACACACCACTGCACTTTGAACTCTGTTACAACTAGAATTACTCTGCATGCCTCACCAACTACCTCTAACTCGAAATCCACTAGCTAACTGAATTTATCACTTTCAGTTAACTAATTCAAGTCCACATTGAGAATAGATTATAGTTTAATTTCCATCTTAATTAAGGGATAACCAAAATAGACATGCACCCAAAAATAGCACCGTGGGCCCAACCCTAGTCTGGGTGCTTAATGCACTAGGCATGGGTGCTGAATTTTCTTGTTGAACCTCAACACTCCCTCTCAACAAGAAAGGGATTATCCTTCACCCCGATCTTGTCTCTATGGTATTTGAATTTGCTCCTGGTGAGCGCCTTTGTCAGAATATCTGCATCCTGATCTTCCGTGGGAATGTATTGAAGCAACATTATCCTTCTCTACACACAATCTCTGAGATGATGGTACCATATATATATATGCTTGGACCTATCATGAAACACAAGATTAATTGGGAGTTTAATGCAACTATAATTATCATAATGAATCACTCTCAGATCCATCTGAGTACTAAAAAAACCAACCAAGATCTTTCTCATCCAGATAGCCTCACATGAAGCTTGAATTGCTATCATGTATTCCGCTTCCACTGAACTAAGTGCCACAGATCATTGCCTCCTGTTGTACTAGGAAATTGTTGTCGATCCAATGCTAAAGATCCCCCCTGATGTGATCTTTCTGTCTGATGGACTGCCAGCCCAATCTGCATCTGTGAAGCCATGCAGCTCCGCTCCCTCTATTCGTCTATACCATAGACCATACTCTGATGTGCCCCTCTGGTATCTCAAGACATGCTTCCTCGCCTTCCGAAAGAGCTTGGTAGGATTAACCATAGCTTGACTCAGCTGGTTAACTGTGTAGCAAATTTCCGGTCTCATGTTCACTAGATACATTAGCGAACCCACTAACTGTTGATAGATAGTAGCATCCACTACCTCTCCAGAAGTAACATCCTCTTTCCTCAAATTTCCTGGAAGAGGATTATCCATGGTTTGCAACTCTCCATGTTAAACTTACCGAGTATCTCCTTTGCACACTTTCCTTGAGACACATAAAGTTCACTCGGATCAACAACAATTTCTTGGTACGGTGAAATAGCTGTCTATCTGAGTGTACCAAGCACGGGGTGCTTGCTTCAGCCCATACAGTGCTCTTTTGATTTGGCACACATGCGAATCACTATTGAAGATCTCGAAACCTTCAGGTTGATCTATGCACACCTCTTCCTCAATGATCCTATTGAGAAACACAATTTTCACATCCATCTAAAGAATGTGCCAGCCCATCTGCGTTGAGAGTGAAAGGATGGATCTTATGGAAGAGTACCTTGCAACAAGTGCAAAAGTCTCATCATAATCTATCTCCTCGATCTATGAGAATCCTTGGGCCAAAAATCTGGCCTTGTATTTCTCCACACTCCCATCAACAGCTTTCTTTACCTTGTAGATCCATCTCGATCCAACCACTAATTTGTCGACCGGTCTTGGGACTATCTCCCATGCACTGTTCTTGACAATGGAGTCATACTCCTCCACCATTGAATCAACCCAAGTTGGCTGCTGCACTGATTCCTGAAAGGAAGATGGTTCAATCACAATACATTTTCTCATAAGAGCCATGTATCTAGTAAATCGGTCAGGAGATTGTCTCTGTTTGCACTATGAAGTAGGGGCTCCTACATTCTTTGCAGCATCAATTCTCAATCTATTAGCTTTTGTGGTGCGCCTTCTGCCATTTCTAATGGATGGCTATGCATGAGTGTTTTCCTCCACTCCATGAACCTCCTCATGTGGATGATCCACATCTTGAGACTCATCCTTGGGAACCAACAGTTCCTCCTCTGCATGCAACTCCAGCTCCCTCTCAAGGGACAACCGCATGGCTTTATCCTCATCAATTTTGATATCCCATCGCACAACAGTCATTCTGTTGTTTTGAAAATACACACGATAATTATGGGGTGTTTCATTGTACCCCACAAAAATCCCAACCTTAGCTGTTGGTTCCAGCTTCTTCATGGCATCCTTGGTCACATGCACATAAACAGATGTGCCAAAAATCTTAAAGTGTGAAACATTAAGTTTCTTACCAGTGAAAGCCTCTTTAGGTGTACTCATTCCAAGTACTCTATGAGGACAAAAGTTTTGCACATGTACTGTTGTATTGCATGCTTCCACCCACAGATGCATCGGTAGGCCTTGATCATGCAACATTGCTTGTGCTGCACCCATAATAGTTCTATTCTTTCTCTCCGTGACCCCATTCTGCTATGGGTTATGAGGCGCTATGAGTTCTCTTCGAATTCCTTATTTGTTGCAGAATTTCTTGAATTCATTAGAGATGTATTCTCCACCATTATCGCTCCTAAGAACCTTCACTTGATTCCTTGATTCTTTCTCCACCAGTGCCTTAAACTCACATAACTTAGAGAACGTTTGATCTTTCTTTTGCATGAAGAAGATCCAACACTTACGAGAAAATTCATCAACAAAATTACATAGTACTTATGTTTTTTTGTTGAAGCAACCGAGAAAGGACCACACACGTCTGTGTGAACTCTCTCAATGATATGAAAGGGCTGTATTAGTTTTTTGTGCTAAGTGTCCTTTCAGTTATAAAACATGTACATATTTGTCTCCATTTGTTTGCTTAAGGAATGAAGAAGTTAACCATGAAACATAGATGAAATTGTGATTTTTAAGCATGAAAATAAGCCTAAATAACAATGAAAAATAGTGTATAACAAAGAAATAACATCACACATAAGATTTACACAACATGCATGATGAAGCATTTTACCCATCCTGGGCTACATCTGATGGTCGAGCTCCCAATGGCATGTCCATCTTTTCATTATGCTCAAAATTGCAAATACATGTGTTTACAAGCCTCCAATGGTTGTTTTCTCTGCACCAATGGCTCCAGAATGCTCAATTTAGTCTAGGTAGACTCTTCTTTCACCCAAATTGGTCGAAAATTGACCTAGATAAGCTTTTGCCCAATATCCCTTAGAAATCCTCCACTAAATGTGGAGAACTGCAGTTAAAAATAGCAAAACCACTGAATTTTAGTGGCACGCTTAACCTCTGCCATGCTAAACATCAGATTTTAAATGTAATGGTTAAGAAGCGAGTGCATGTGACAATATGGTTTGACTGCTGGATGTTACGGTTTATACAACTATTGGACCACAACCACCGTTAACAAACCGCGCATGTGATATGTTATACTCCTCTAGAGGTTACGAGATTAACCATCAATGTTTACAATATATGTTACGGTTATATATGCCATGTGATCACACACGACGGGGCCGCTGACGGGTTGGGACCGGTGATGAAATCCCCCAACATTCATCTCAATGCAACATAATACAGAGCACTTATAAGGTATGAAACAATGTGTAGCAGAGTTGGTCGAAGCCTATGCGGGCATGTTGAAGGTCACAGGGTCAAACCCCCCGGACCCCAATCATAATTTTAGTAAACCATACAGGGGACACGTGGCAGCCTCCAGGCTGTCCACGTGTCACCCTTCCATAGGTCAAATAAAAACCCTTCGTACAACCATCAACGATCTAGAAGGCACCACGTGGCGAAACATCATTGGTCTTAGAAAATGGAATATTCTAAGAATATTCCTCTTTTTCTCACTTTACCTACATGCTGACTGGGCATCCTAGTGAACCCTATCACAAAATTTTAGTTTTTTAGAAAAACAATTAGAACGCTACATCTCCCTCATATGACATCGGCTTTTCGAACCGTTCACGGTGCCAGAATCAGAACAACGAGATCTACCTAGTCGCTCAGGTTCAGTACAGTTTTGAGCACTTTCAATTTTGAGAAAAAATCACGATCTCCTAATCACACCTCCCCATTGGGAAGCTTTTGGACTCCAAAAGACTTGATTTACCTGTTCAGTAGGTGAGGGTACAACTCTCTCACCTTTCCAACTTCCATCCAATTTTCCTTGCTTGGCTTACTGACTTTTTAGATCCCAACTTGAAGGTAGTTGACACTTCTCCTCTTAGATGCTCTTCTCCTCCTGTCAAGGATGGTATTTGCCTAGAGCTCATCCAGAAATTCTAGCAAGAAATCTTCAATAGAAGGTAGCTGAACATCACTCCCTTGATCATTGATCAAAGGGGGCTCATAAAAACATAAATTTTCAACATTAACAACTAAATAAATTTTCATATATGAAGGCAAGTCAAGTTGAAATGCATTTTTACCAACTTGCTTGATGATATTGAATGGACCATAGCGAATGGGCTTGAGATTTTTACATTCTCCTTGCATCCTTTCTTTTCTTATGTGCAACCATACCTCATCTCATTCTTGAAACTTGTCATCAACTCTATGTTTGTCATGCCTCTCCTTGTATTTTCTTTGACTCTTCTCAAGATGTTCTTGAACTTGTTGATGAATAATCTGAATTTTCTCAATGAAATTTCGAGCCTTTTCAATATCACTATGCCCATCAATTGTAACATCCTTCTCAAAGATGAAGTCTAATGGAAATTTCGGCAAATACCCAAAGCATGCTTCAAATGGTGAAGTATTTGTAGAAGAGTGCTTTGACCGGTTGTAAGCGTGCTGAATGTAATGCAGTTGTTCATCATACAACTTAGGATGTTTGCTGCAATATCCTCTCAATAGATGCACAACGGTTCTGTTCACCACCTTGGTTTGGCCATCAGTTTGCGAATGAAAAGCAGTACTCTTTTTCAACTTTGTGTCCATCATCTTCCAAATATTGGACCAAAAATTCCCAATGAACCTGGAATCCCTGTCATTAACAATAGAATTTGGAAATCCATAATGAACCCATACATGTTGAAAATAAATTTCAGTTTTTTGTTCAACAGTAATGGTTTTCGTACATGGCATAAGTATACACATTTTATTGAATCTATCCACGACTACATAAAGATAATCATGTTGTTTTCTTGACATAGGTAGACCTCCAACAAAGTCCATGGAGACACTCTCCCATGGCCTTGATGGTATCGGTAGTGGCGTGTACAACCCAAGCTTCCTATTTCTAGGCTTTCTTATTGCACACATAGCACAACTTCTTATAAAACGTGACACACTATCTATCACGTGAGGCAAATAGAAATACCTATGTAGATGCGCCATTGTTTTGCTTACCCCAAAGTGTCCAACAATAAGAGACGAATGAGCCTCTCTCCTTGCGGTATACACAACTTTCCCAAATGAAATAGAAAATTGTTATGCATGTGATAATCATTTTCCTCAACTTGATTCCCTTCACTCAAACTAGCATACACATCTTGAAAATCAACATCATGTGCATATTTTTCGATGTAACTCTCATGTACAATAGAATCATTTTTAAGTAAAGTAGAAGCACTTATGATTGGCCTTGAAAGCATATCAATAAATTTATTGAAAATACATTTCTTGTACCTTATAACCAAGTGAAACTATTGAAGGAAACCCATCCACGTGAAATTTCGTGATTGCTGCAATTTTGTTTGCAACCGAAAGTACTCTAATGGTTGGTGATCAGTATGTATAATCGTCTGTTTACCCATCTAATAGTGTTTCCACTTCTTGACGCTTTGTACCAAGGCATAAATCTCTTTGTCATATGTAGGATAATTAGTTACAACACCATTGAATGTTTCATAATGAAAAGTGATAGGCTTACCATGCTGCAAAAGTACTGCACCCATGGCATAATCACTAGCATCGGTTTGTATCTCTAATGGTTGTCTCAAATTTGGTAATGCAAGAACTGGAGCTGAACTGATCTTGTCTTTTAAAGTTTCAAAAGCTTGTTGTTGTTTGCCTCCCCATTGGAAGCCTTTCTTCGCACTTGTCACTGCATGCATAGGAGCTGCTATGGCAGAAAAGTTAGCAATAAACTTTCTCCAATATTGAGTTGCACCTAAGAAAATTCTTACCTCAGTTACTATTTTGGGAGTGGGCCAATTCAAAATGGCTTCCACTTTATAAGGATCAATTCTCAACTCGCCTCCTCCTACAATGTGTCCCAAATAAACCAAATAAGTCTTTCTGAACTCACACTTTAACATCTTAAGACATAATTTCTCTTTATTCAAAACATCAAGCAGTACCCTATTCACATGCAAGACTTGTTCTTCTCTTGTTTTGATGAAAATCAGTATATCATATAAATACACAATCACAATTTCATCAAGAAATGGATGCAAAATATTATCCATAACACGCATGAAATTTTCTGGTGCATTACATAAACCAAATGGCATAACCAACCACTCAAAGAGTCTTTGTTTGGTTTTGAATGAAATCTTCCATATATCACTTTCTGCAATTATTACTTGATGATATCCACTTCATAAATCTAACTTAGTGAAAAAAATTTCTTCTTTCATCTGATTAAGAAAATCATCTATCCTTGGGAGTGGGTATTGATTCTTTATCGTTATCTTGTTCAAAGCTCTGAAGTCTACACACATGCGCCAAGTCCCATCTTTCTTCGGAATCAAGACTATGGGTGAACCACATGGCGAAGTGCTTGGCCTTACGAGTCCCTTGTCCAACATGTCCTTGATTTGCCTCTTAATTTCAACATTCTCCATTTCCTACATGCAATACATGCCGATGTTTGGAAGATTGCTGCAACTGAATCTCATGTTGAATCTCCCTTTTTGGACGAAATCCACTTGGCTTCTGAAACATTTTTTGATGTGCATTAACTACATCATATAAATCTGATTTCAACTTAGGATCACAATCCTCAAATGATTCATGATTAACATCATCTTTAGGCTTAATCATTAGAAGAACAAAAATCTTACTTGAATTCACCAGCCTTTTTACCTGTCCAAAATTTACCATAGCAATATTTTTCTTCTTGCGATGTGCTATAACAATGTACTCCTTTCCATCTTTGAATAAATTGTATTTGTGCTCATGGCGATGGAAGATCGCTTTCCTATCATACAAGTAAGGAATTCCCAACACAATACGTGTAATATCAAGCAAAACCACATCTAATTCATCTATGTCTACAAAATGTGCAGTTATTGCAAACCACAATATGCACTTCTTTGAAACTTGCAAATTTGCATCCTTACAAATCCACCCAAGTGGATATGGTTTTGGATGTGGAATGGTCTCAAGATTAATTTTCTTGACCAAGTCTTCAGAGATTAAGTTTTCTTGTGAACCACTATCAAACAGTGTGTCAATCTTGGTATGTTTGGATATGACCCTCACATTAAACAGATCAATTCTCTCTTCTTCATTTGGAGCTTGTATGTGACAGTTTTATGTAATGTACTAGGTTTAGTTTCAATTTCTTTCCCCTTCATGTTCTTCAATCCCGTTAGGGTCTCATGATTTAGCAGATTGGTAGACCAAATGCACAAGGTAACATCAGACCAATCTTTGGAGTCCTGGGACCTATCCTTCCTGGACTCAGAGAGGGATTTCTCTATTTATATGCAAAGGATGTGAACTTGTTTGCTTCAGATGGTTGATTTTAGGCTAGTTTATTAAGTGTAAGGTTTTTTTTTTGTTTTGGTTGGGTAAGATGATCTACCAGAATAGATGGAATGGGGAAATCTTCAAGTCATTGGGAAATGGAGTCTATAAAAGTCATGAAAGATTCATCAATAGATCGGGGAGCATCACAGGGAAAATATAAATTGGTCAATGGATCTTCAAGGTTTTTAAGGACAATGAGATGGACATCAATTGTGAGAATAAAAGTAGGAAAAAGGGCAATTAAGAATCCTTTATCATGTACCTTTAACAAGAAGGGACTTAAATATCATAAGCATAAAGAGGAAATCAATAGACAGGGCAAACCATAAATTCTTTGATTCAACTTAAGAAGATAATTATTCAAGACAAACATTCCAATGAAATATAGAAGGCGAGAAACTCATTTAACTTCTAGTGATTTCACCTTCAAGGACAAAAAACATTCAAGACACACATATAACTGTAATCAGAAAAGAGGGAACGCCTAAAAATATTTGATTATAGCTGTGAAGATCTCTAAAACAATTATTTAAGCAAGTATAAAGGGTATGATCGAAACAAAACCTCTTTGGCAGACCTAAGTAATGGTACTTTAGAGAGAGGCTTCAAGAATAGTGTTTGGTGACATCAAACAAGCAGGGCTAGCCATAAATAATCTTTGGTACCTACTGTATTAAACCATTCATGAAATAAACAAGCTTAGGGGGTCTAGAGAGAAATTAAGAATTCTATAAAATTTCCTAGCAGAGGAAAACATAAAGTCAGTGAAGAACAAACAGAGTTAAGGTGCCTTTGAAAACATTTCTTAGTCTAAATCCTTTTTTCTACTGCAGTATAGAAAGATGGAAACATAATGAAACAAGAAAAAACAATAACAGAATAGAAGCACTTCACCATAAACCAAGCTCAGGGATCTTGCAAGCAAGCCTCCTCCATCAACAAACTAATCAAGGCATTCACAAGCTCCAAAACATCAATTTCTTTTCAACCTCCAAAAGACTATGGATTACTTCAAAGAGTCATCAAATGCCAACAAGATAATGAGCTCAAATGTAGTATTTATCTGTAAATGAGGAGGTGAAGTTGAGTTTAGGGTTTGGGTGTCATTTATTACAAAGTTAATAAATTTTTTACCTTGAAGGCCATGCAAGATTCAAGGCAAAAATATTTTAAGATACTTCTCTGGAATAATAACTCCTATCCTAACTTCTGAGAGAATATATGTGAAATGTTTGACTTTAAGGCCTATTAATAACTTTACAATAACTGCTGGTAGATAAAAAATATCTCTGACTGAGTGTAATAATTGTTTAATGCTTTATTGAAGGAAACAAAGTATTAGGTGGCAAAATATCTTGAAAGAAGTAACTTCTTGTAGGTGCAGTTAATTTGAATCTGGTTTGGGTTAATCTGCCTCTTGCTTTGTCTTTAATCTCTGTTTTTTAGGCCTTTAAACTCTGACTATCTATTTCTTAATCCTTTTGATTAATCTTTATGATCTTCTATCTTTATTATTTAGCCTTTTAGTTATTTGCCTTTATCCTTTAACCTTTGATTTAGCTGGCTAATCTTCTGTTTTTTATTTTGATCAGTGATTAGCCCTTTAATCCTTTAATATTCCTTTCTTTAATGTGTTCTTTGACTGTGTTTGTTTGCTGCGTGCAGGGGATTCTTCCTTTCGTGGTAGGAGGGTCTTTTGACCATCGATGATCATGTTTCATTGATGGTTTTCCTTGATATAATGCCTCTGGCCACCTATGATTTGAATTGAACTCCTAGATCGTCACCTAGAGGTTCATTTGGAAGTTTTTGGACCATACAAATGCTCTTTGGGCATTCCACCATTAAACATGCATACAAAAACAATTTGTTAATTTGAAAACCTGCAGGGAGGGCCTAGACTGCGTTTTTCTGTGGCTAGGGCTGATCGGAAGGGTTTGCAGAGGAGGAAACGGTGTGGGAGGTAGGGTTCCGAAGGTAGAACCAGGAAAAAGTTTGAATAGAGGTGGGAGGGTTTGAAAAATGGCGTGGAGGGATAAGTGGTTTCAAAAAACTGGAAGTGGTTTATCACACGGTCGAAAGGCGGTAAATGGTTTTCGGGAGGGGGTACGCAATATGATTCGGAGCTTGATGTGTGGCAGGAAAAAACTACCCATTTCGTGTGGGTCACAGGATGTTAACCCCGATGCAATTATATTTGCGATATGCGTTGGGGATCGTCAGATCTCGGGGTGAGAGATCGATGGTCGTCGCATGCCCCGGGGGGTGGCGAGCGGGTGGTCAAATCAGGAGAGTGGAGGACAAGTGGCGTATGTTCATTGGGTCGCGAGGTTAAAATGGAGAATGAGCTTGGGGCATTTAATAAATTAACGAAAAATGCGTTAATTTATAAGGTTTTTGACGGGCGCTGGGCAAAGTGGAGAGCGGGGCCCAGTTTTAATATATCAAAGGTTTATGGAGCCTTTTTATAAGGTTTTTACGATGGGGTTATATAATGGAAAGGGCAGAATGGGATTTATTTTAGGGGAAGGGGCTTATGGATAGGCAGAGTTGTGGTTATATGAGTGCAAGGGGGTTGGGGTTAGAGAAAAAGGGGCTTAGGCCTATATATCATAAGGTCGGGCCTATAACATATAAAAACATAGTTTTTATATATAAAATAAAGAGACCCGATAGGCTTAAGTTTTGACTTTAAACAATGTAAAAAGGGACTTTTACATTGTTTAATAAATACAAAGGAAAGTGAGGAATAGGGGTTTCCTTTAGGAAGGTTTATGAAGGGAAAAATGAGTTTTTCAGAGGAAAAAAGGGAGCGAATGAAAGTGTGGGTAGGGGAGTGAAAAACGAGATAAATAGGCCCATAAATGAAGTTCTTTTGGATCTGTAAGGTGAAATTTAGATGGCAGAGATAGAAAAAAATAGTGAAACACTTTGACTTAAGATAATGAAGGCAGTGAGATTTCTAAAACTCGCAATATTTCACAAATATTGTTTTTAGAAATCTATGACCATAACTTAGTCATCTCCAGAACAACAAAAATTATTGATGACTAGCAGTGGCTCCACTTGGGGAGGGCAGCTCCCTTACTGGAGGTGTCCAGAACTTTCAAATATCAAATCTCTGAGTTTATGAAGACTAGTTCCTTTTCCATTGGGCAACTTTTTCCTTCTTTTCATTTGCTGATGTTTCTTTGAAGTTTTGATCTCAATAATCTGAAACACATGATTTTCTTCGACTTTATTTCTACCTACCCAACCTATTTGGCCTAACATTTTTTCTTCCTTGGGTGCACTTGAACTAGCAAACCCTTGACATTCTTTTCTTTTGAAAGAAAAACAAAATATCTATTTATACTCTTGTTACTTCCAAGAATTTAGATTATGCCAGTGAACTCTTTTTAAAATTATTGATGACTAGCAGTGGCTCCACTTGGGGAGGGTAGCTCCCTTACTGGAGGTGTCCATAACTTTCAAATATCAAATCTCCGAGTTTATGAAGAGCAGTGCCTTTTCCATTGGGCAGATTTTTCCTTATTTTCATTTGCTGATGTTTCTTTGAAGTTGTGATCTCAATACTCTGAAACACATGATTTTCTTCAACTTTATTTCTACCTACCCAACCTATTTGGCCTAAAATTTTTTCTTCCTTGGGTGCACTTGAATTGGAAAAACCTTGACATTCTTTTCTTTTGAAAGAAAAACAAACTATCTACTTCTACTCTTATTACTTCCAAGAATTCAAATTATGCTAGTGAACTCTTTTTTTTCCCTACCTAGACTATTTGACTGTCAAGATTAAGCTGTATGACCGACTTCATTCTCTAAGCTATTGACATGAAATTGAAATCATGGTTTAAATCAGGATTAGGCAATCTGACTTACCATGGGTTGTGGCATTAGGAAAAGCTGCACACAAATATTATTTTTGTACAAACAAAACTATAATTTATCATTTGGTATGCATTCCCATCTTCCTCTTTGGTTCAATTTTGAGCACGTGGAACCAATATCTTTCATTCCTAATCTATCCTTTTTGACAAGTCAAGTTTGAATTATTTGAAAATCTCTCTTTCACTAACTTATCAACACAAATTTAAAGCATGTTCAACCATGATTAGGCTAGATGACTAAACAAGATCTTCCTTTTGAACAAGTAGTGGCATTTGGGCTTGCACACTTTCAATACTACTATTTTTTGGGTATGGGGTTGTACCTCTTTTCAAATCTGCCCTATTTTTTTATCTTTTCCCTGTTTTTGTGTTTTCATTTTCAAAACAATCTATAAATAAAAGATGCTCAAAGGCTGAGCTTATTTGCATGCCTATCTATCCTAATCTAATTTATACATGATATACATTCAGCTGGTGAACTCTTTTTTACAGTACAACCAATCAAGAAGATGATTTCATGAGGGACCTTGGTTCAGTTCTTTGAGGGTTTTGAAAAAATCAAAAGGCCACTCCGACCTCACTTGTGTTTGAACAGTAGTGCCTAGACTTTTATTTGATCCTTGCATCAAACTGCTCTTGACATATTTAAATCCTCCTTCAAATGTCTCTAATAAATCAGCAAAGGGATCTTGAAACAATACCTGAATGTGAGGATTTAGAAAATGAGCTTGATCCAAGACTGCTTCTTCCTCCACTTGGCTGAACTTGGGACTATTTTGGGAAAGAAACTCCACCTCTTCCTCAAGATCATCTGAACTGGTAGCCTCATCATATATTGCAATTTTTTTTCTCTAACAATATTGATGTATTCTGATTGAGTGGACTGAACTCTGTGAAAAGGCCACCATGTTGGTGAGCAGGGGTATTCTTTGGCAATAAATCTTCTTGAGAAGGAGGTGTAGAAGCTCTTATGTGATCATCAATTTTTATGCCTTCATCTACAATTTGTAATCCAATGGAACTTGGTAGCTGCAAATTTGGAGTTAAGGAGGATTCCATGTCCAAAATGATTTCCTCAACCATTTCAGGAAAATGCTTCTCATTGACAACTTTCTCAATAAGTTCATCATCCTCCTTAACCTAAACATCAAAACTGAAATACTGCTGATTTCAAATTACATGAAAGTTATTTCTGATGGACTAAAGTGAAATAGGACAAAGAGTCAGAGACTCCTCACTTATTTCTAAACTCTCAAGGCTTTCCTCATCAGTGTCATAGGTGACTTGTATTGGCTGATTAATTTTTTCAAGATGATGATAGTGAACTTCATCCCACAAATCAACTGCTAATGGCTTTGCAAGTTTATCTTCATTTGGAGCACATGACTGTCATCATACTGATCAAACTTTGGAAAATAATCAAAATAAGTAGTGTTACCAATCAAGAAAATTGGATTATCAGATTGTTTTTCTTTGAATTGATCTACAAATTCACTTTCTGATTTATGGTAGATGGGATTAGTATGAGAAGCAACAAAAATATTTTGTTCACATGAAGGTTTAGAGGCTAGCTGCATGTTTATAACCTGTTTGATTTCCTCTTCAGTCAAAAGAGGAGGTATTTTTCTCTTTTTTGGATAGAAGTACAACAGTTTTCCATCTCCTGTGAAGGCTGATTTTGAGGCTGAATGTTTTCTTAAGCCTTGCCTAGAAGAGATGGTGAATCATCACTTGTGCCTTGAGAGAGGTCCTGTGGTTTTTCTTCTATTTCTTGATTGGGTTCTTCCTCAACTAACTCTTCTAGGCTGTCATGATAGCTACCTTGAGAATGAAATTGATGAATGGCTACTAAAAGGTCTTCAGGATGAAAATTTTCCAAATATTCATCACTCTTTATAAGGGACTGTATGATATCCTGAAATTGATCACAACAATTTTCAGCCAAGGATAAGGATGGAGAATTTTCTTTATAATGATCACAAAATACCTTGTGGAGATCTTTTAAGGAAAACAAGCTACCAGGTTTTAGCCATTCATACCATTCTCTTGCCTTACCCTCTAATGTTGCCATAAAAATTTTCATGAGGCAGTCCTCGTGCCATTCAACCTTCAACCTCCATAAATGTATATGAAATTTGATGAGATGTAACAAGGGGTCATCACATTTTTCATCTTGAAATATAGGCAATTTTTTTCACCAATTTATCTCAGGCATTTTATGGGGAAATCCAGGGATATGAACTTTGTTCATCGGAGCATATCTCCTTTGTATCTTTGGATCCATGTTTGTAAATTAGAAAGGGTCATTGTATCTTTTCAACCAGTCTAGATTTTTCTACTAGTGGAGTCTTAAGGTCTATTGAGGGTTGTGGAGCTATCAGGTGGAAGATTTCAACTTTGCTGTCCACCATCAACATGATTGAGATTGCTTAAACCATTCCCAGGGAAGTATATGAGAACTAGTGGGGTCAACAGGGC
Organism: Pinus albicaulis; assembly: GCA_034641835.2. Classification (NCBI taxonomy): domain Eukaryota; kingdom Viridiplantae; phylum Streptophyta; class Pinopsida; order Pinales; family Pinaceae; genus Pinus; species Pinus albicaulis. The sequence continues at coordinate 1,351,944,573 of CM076572.1, read as the reverse complement.
CACTAAAGGCTAGTGGAGTTTCCAGGTGGATGATGTTTACTGTTTGTAAGAATATTCCTGTTGTCCACCATCAACAACTAAAGGGCCAACCTAAGGATGTTCGTGGGTTTTTTGAGGTCTTAAGTTATAATTAGATTGTCACTGACTCGAATGGTCCCACCATGATCGCCATTAATGTTAGGGTCCCATGATTTAGCAGATTGGTAGACCAAATGCACAGGGTAACATCAGACCAGTCTTTGGAGTCCTAAGACCTAGCCTTCCTGGACTCAATGTAATATTCCCAACTAGCAATAGCTAATTGGAAATATTAATTTTGATTAATTTTACTTTAATAAGTCAAATTAGAAATAAAGTGGGTGAAGGGGACTCTTACTCACACTTAGGATAAAAGAATATTTCCTAAAGTCACTTGAGGAGCATGTTTAATTGGCAACATGGGGCCTAAAGGCCAAGTGGCAGCACAGGAAAAAGGGACAGCGTGGGCAGTGTGGGACCAAGCTAGTGCAGAGAGAGATGGACAGCGTGGGCAGTGTGGGACCAAGCTAGTGCAGAGAGAGATGGACAGCGTGGCTCCAAGGGACAACACAATTAATGGTGGGGCCTAGGTGAGAGCAAGGCTCTCCAAGCATCAAAAGGGGGAGGGTCTCTTCATTTGGATTCATTCTGATTATGCATCTTTGAGATTTGTCTTTTGACATTGAGCACATTTGCTGTTTAGCGAAGTATGCACATACTTTTCAGTACATCGGGTGTCTCCATTTGGATATCCCAACCTCAGCCCTGGGAGACTTCGAGTGCTTGCTCGGGTGAGGAGTTTCATCTTGTTTTTCCGAAGAGGATAGTAGCATCTATAGCTGGGAGCATTCCTTGGAAGATACTGTGCAGTCAGTGAGAGGGAGGATGCAGTCTTGGATAGAGGTGGTTCCGGATTGAGGGTTTATCATGGGATTCAGCCTGGAGGAGTTGGAGAGGGGTCAGCCCTTCCACATTCTATCATTTTGATAGAGACAGAGGCTATCATTTGCATCAGAGCATTCAGGGTCTTGGGGAATAGCGTAGTGCCTCAACGGAGGTATTTCCGGGGGTCAGCCATTTCCAGAAAGCTCTCTGGGCTTTTCTGGGTTTTGTGTGGAGAGGCCATTTGTTGGAATAGGGTCTCCTACAAGCTGCGAAATGGGTCCATTTTGTATATTTTTTATTATATTTATTCTAACGCAGGGGTTTTTGGGTGGGTCAAAGCCCCTAATGCATTGTAAATGGGTCAAGGATCGACCAAGAGTCCGAAAACCACGGTTTGCGGACCATTGGATATGTAGGCTAAAATAGTATAAGTAATTGAACCTTTTTGAGTTGTAAGAGAGACTAAGAATGGAAAGAGATTAACGCTAAGTGCGAACTGATAGATCTGGTTAGGGTTGTTGGGGAAGGACTCCTACTACTGTGTGCGCAGAGATTCTCTGTCCTGCTGTGTGCGGACCCTGCTGCTGTGTGTGCAGGTTGGGTTTTGGGGTATTGTAAGTAGATCTAAAGGATTAATGAATGCGGAAGTATCATTGAATATCTGATTCTATTGGAATTACTGTGATATGAATCTGTGATGTTTGATTAATTAATATATGCTGTTGTGTTATTGACTTAAGCTGCGAACCTACTTGTGTTACTTGTTTATGCTACGATCTAGATTTGTTTTATTTCACTTCATGCAAGAATATCTGGAATAGTTGCGTTATCGTTATATGAGTTCATGATCTGTTGATTACTGTGAATATCATTTTTGTTGTGCACGTGGATACGAAGGGAATCTGTAGATCTAGGCTCAGTGATACAGGATCTGGTCACTATAATGTTGAACGCAACTCTGCTTGACTTACCTACCCTCTCCCAGGTTGTGGAAACTTGGTTCTAGCACCCACCCATACTACTTCAGGTGAGACTTTGGCCTGCACAAGCAGGTCACTACCGAAAGGGCCAGTAGTATAGGGGCTTGTTGGCAAACTTTGAACCTCCAAAACTAGGTCAGGACCCCTTAAGCCAACAAATGGTTCCATTGTTGGGACCAGGAGAATTTTGAGAGAGGGATCGGGTAATGCCAAGACCATAATGGAATCCGGAAAGAAAGGAAATTGATGAATGGTTTGAATAGAAAGTTCAGGAATTTGCCATAAAAGAAAACCACAGTGATAGGTTAACCACCGAAGAGTGGAAGAATAAGTACATTTTCACGGAGATCTATGAGATCTTCTTTGTAACGATTGCGATCGAGCTCCAGGAGTGGCTCGCAAGGTTGGTAGAATTTCATAAGTGTTGGAGGGACGAATGGGTCATAGAGTGGACCCCCGAACTAATCCAACAATTAGAAAAGGCTGATAACACCATCACTCACATGGTGGACCATTCGGTAGACAGTGTGTTAGGAGGATTTGTGACAGAATTTGCCATCGAACAATTTGTCTCCTACTTTGAAGTAGAGTGAAGATTCTTCAAGGGGTTTCGAGGTAAGTTTCTGAAGACCTTACCATTGTTGATTAAGATATTATTGTGAGAAAAGAGTATTCTGTGTAGCCATACTGAGTGAATGACCTCTGATCTAGACGAGAGCACAACGCGAAGTGGAAAATAATACAGAACTAACCTAGAAGGAGATAGATTTGTCTACAGTTTGGTAAGAGAAGCAGCTGCGCAGAGTCCTCCAGCCACACCACTTTCAAACCAGCCTAGGGGAAAGAATCCACCTACACCTCTGCCACCACCGGAAGACGACATGGATGTGCACATGAAGTTGCCGACCTTTAAGGGTGTGGTAGATGAAGACATGGATCAGTTCTAGTTTGTCGCAGTATCGGTATGGATTGCACAGAACGTAGCTAGTTATGTGGTGAAAAGGGCACAACTATCCCTTGACTTCGAAGGAAGAGATTTGGACTAATACATGGGATACATCGGTAAAAACGCAAATGCAACCATTGAAGATATTAAGAACACCCTGAAACAACAATGCAAGAAACCTAAGTCCTACTCTCAAATCATGGTTGATCTAAAGGATTTCAAGCAAGGGCCTTCTGAATATGTGTGGGAGGCCGATCAAAAACTAAATAAAGTGATCAGAGAAGAGGGATTCGAATATGATGATAGACAACACACAAAATGGTTCATCGCTATGTTTCTACCTCACCTGCGCGTACCTATGGGGCACCAAAATTTTGAATCACAAGAGAAAGCCTTGGAGGGTGCCATGAAGTTCGAAGCCACACCTCGAGACGATACTCAGCTGGGTGTCCAGTAGATCCAAGGACAGCTAGAAGCGATGCACATAGAGATCCAGAATCTGCGAAAGGAACGAGGGGCAGAGGCTAGCCCTGAGAGATGGTGCATATGATGCCGGGTGAATGGTCATACCAAGGTTAACTGCCCTCTATTAGTAGACTATATGCAGGCCGGTGGACCTAGCCCATTGCGCCCTAGGGAAGCTACGAGACCCAGTGGGCCAGCACTATGGTGCGATGATTGTCACGTTGTAGGGCTACGCGATACCAACCACTGTCCCCGCCTTGCTGCGTATGTGCCAGAGGTAAAGCAGCAATGGTGCAGGTTCTGCAGATTGGTGGGACATGATGAACAGAATTTGCGGACATATGATTTGATGATTGATCGAGGAAACTTATATAGAGTACAATTAGACCCTGCATCGCCAAGAACCCCCGCAGGCATAGGTGGCTCCCCATCAAGGGGAAGGGGAGGGGGGCGAGGTGGACATGCAGGTCGGGGATGAGGTCAGCTAATCTGTTATAACTGTGGAGAAGCAAGATAGTTAGCAAGGGACTCTCCGAACCCTACAAGGAAGTCTTGTCGATATTGTGGATAGCTGTACCATGTGATTGAAGATTGTTCAATATTGATAGCAAAAATGCAGGAAAAGTAGCCGACACCTACGCAGAATGTGCAGAGGGTTAAGGCTGAGCTGCGAGACAAAGATCCAAGTGTGAATGTTGTGAAACGCAGTGGGATGGCCAATAGGGGACTTGAGGGGGAGGCTGCAATGGAACCTCTGATCCGACAAGCAGTTATTAAACAAGAAGATTTGGGCCTAAAATAGGGAAAAGAAACATTTGTCACAGCTCGCAAGGACTTTGCTGAGGCGGAGGCAGCTACTGCTCAGGCACCTGTGAGCCTCAAGGCAGATGAGGAGGTTGAGCCCTTTTTGTAGGAATGTATGAAGCTGCTACGCAACCCAAAGGCTGTGGAGAATCTTTAGGCATTAATAGATAGCTGCGCAGCATGACCCAATCTACCCCCGGTGGTCAAGGATGTGCACAAACTATACAGGTATAAGAAATGCGCCGGGAGAGAAATGTGGTTGACTGCGTAGATTGGTGACTATGAAATGGATCAAGTTATTTTGGACCTAGGGTCAGATGCGAACGTGTTACCTAAACGAACTTGGCAATGAATGGGAGAGCCTAAGTTGGAATGGTCCACATTCAGCTGTGCATGGCCAATCAACAGAAAATAATCCTACTAGGAAGGTTGTCTAAAATTAAGGTGGATATCATAGGAGTAAAGGCTCGAGCTAACTTTGAGGTAACTGAAATTGTAGAAGATGTGGACCCCTACCCTACGATCTTAGGGTTGGACTGGGCCATAGATATGGGTGGTATCATCAGCCTCAAAAAGAGAAGCATGGTGTTTGAGAATAACAGTACAAGGGTGATTGTACCATTAGATCTTGCGGAAGGAAAACGATACACAGAGCTAGTGCGTGATGAAGAGGAGGTGGATCAAATCTACAAGTTGACTGCGTGGGACGAAGATTGGATCAACCCTATGGCGGGTGGAGTACCCTGCTGGGAAAAGGACAGTGAATTCTTCTCTGACTCTGATGGGGAGATGGAGAATTGGAAAAACTGATTGCACGATGTCTTTGTGCTGCGATGTCTTCAAGTCACAAGGGAATTTCGTTGAATTTCCTCAGAGTTAAGAGACCTACCTTACTTTGATGGTTCTGGTAGCATTAAGGAATTTTTTCGAGCATTCGAAGCCAAGGTTCAAAGAGAACGAAGGATATGGGCCCTTAATTTAGCGATGCGTGCAACGCCTGCAAGATGGTGGGAGACGCACAAAGGGGAATTCCAGGACTCGGAGGACTGTCAATACATGATGCTCCTTTGATTTGAGGCCCCAACCGATGTGTAGGTCAAGAAATTCCTTGGATTGGAAGATCCATGTGAATATCTGTTTGCATGGGAAGAAAAGTGGTGTGACAGGATGACTAAAGAGTGGGTTCACCTGTTGATTCATGCCCTGGGGCCACTTCACTCTGCATGGTACTTAGATGCGGAGCTACATCGGCGCACCCGCCACTGGGGGACATTGAAGGAAGAGTTCTCGAGAAAATTTGGGTTAGTAGGCAGGACAGAGGCGCTTGACGCAGTCCTGCGGGACATTGACACTGGGGTATGGGGTGAATCGCACCTGTTTATCGCACCAGAAGTACCCACATGGGAAACGTAGATACCAAGCATGGTCAACTATCGTAGCCTAGCCCCAACAGAGGGTAAGAATGATCCATGAGCTACTTCTGACTCAGAATTGGAAAGGGTACGCACGGCTACTGGGCCACTCAGGCTGCAAATGGGTAGCAATGGGACACACCCTACGTTGGCTAAGAATGGGGATGCGGATACAGAAGGAAGAGTTATCATATATTCGATGAATCTCACAAAAAGGAAAAAACTGCGTTCACTCCTTGGCCATGCAGGGTATTACAGAAAGTTTGTTTGGGAATATGCGTTACTTACAGCGCCTCTGAGAGACTTGCTTACATAGGGGGTCCGGTTCGGTTGGGATAACACCTGTTGGGAAAAAATGTCTTTGGTTTTGAAGTACCTAAGGAACAAGCCTATGTTGGGGGAGGATGCACAGGAGGCGCGGGTGTTTAGTCCAAGCATAACAGGTATGTTGAGCGAAATAAGGAGCGAAAAGTGGCAGTTAGAATAGTAAAATCTGGTAAAAAGGAAAACTTATCGTTGAGTGGAGCGCGCGGTAAGCAATTAATGAGGTGATTCCTTGAGATTTTTTTCCGTTTACTTGATGGTAGGTTCCAGGTGACATTTACCCTACCGTTGGATGACCATAGGCACTATAAAGTAGGAAGCCTAGCTCAGACAAAGGTTTTGTATCACTTCCGTAACCCATATGTATTTTCTCTATGCTGCACGGTTCTCTGCGCCTGTAGCGTCCTGTTCATGGAAAAGTAACCCACTCCTGCTGCCAATAGGCCCCCAGAATTGAAAGTCCCTTTTCCCGCTAGATTGATAACTACTAGTCCCGCGGAAGCTTCGGTACCTACAGAGCCCAAACTTGAGGAAGTCATGATTGGGTCGGGGGACAAAGAAATCGATAGGATAATTGTGCTCTGGCTCCCTACATGGAGGAGTGGCTTCATACCTGGTGAAAAGAGCACCAAAGGGACCTGTGCAACAAGAGTGACCCCCCTATCGACCCCAAGAAAACCATAGGGCCAAGTGAGAGTGGCTCGAACGCTACCGCAGAAAAGGACTCATAGCTGCCACAGATCACTGACAAGGACGCCGAGGCCGGTTCGCAGCTAGAACTGAGTGTGCAAGGGATGAATAAAAAAGCTACCACCTCCCTGTAGGATACAAAGCGGCCAGGCAAGCCTGAAAAAGGGCCCCGAAAAAAACAACGCACCCAACGCTAGGAATATGATGCGACGGTCATGCTAACTGATGGTGACCTTGAGCAAATCATAGACGCACTTACACTAGCTACAGAGGATAGATGGGAAACCATAGAGGAACAACAGAACGCTGTGATTAACACTTTTTAGACTGAGCTCCGCACCCTTCAGTGGAAGGAAGATACGCTGCAGACCTGCGTAATTCAGAAATGGGCTCCCTTGGCAACCAATAGTATAGTGCTAGCTCCGAAAGAAATCTGTCTCTGCTCTTTGCCTAGCACTACCCTTGTGGGAACCCAACTGCCAGTAGATACAGGGATACAATTGGATCTGGCTAAGTTGCCCCACGAGGCATTATAGGGTCTCCACACCACCATGATCTGGGAGGTCCACCATCTATACCTGGAGGAACATCAACAGCTCAGTGTGGCCAAGCAGGCCATCGCATGGAAAAACGCAGAAATGTCCCTCGCTGTATCGCAGCAGGTGGAGCTTGAAACAGTGATCCACCAGCTCGGAATAGAGGTTTTGGATGGGATCCCGGCTGCATCTATGCCTCAGGCCAAGGTATAAAGTATGGTTGCAACAGTAAAAGCATCTAGGAAAGAAATGTAGGTCATCAAGGCACAACTGGAGAAGCAAATATCCGACTTACAGGCCACATCATAGTTTTCCACATCGCCGGAGGTACGAGCCTAGCGCGCTGCGCTAGTGACCGAAGCTACAAAAACTATCATAGGGCAGGTTTCTCAGGGCGCCCAGTTGGTAGAGTCAGCCAAGTAGCTCTAGACCACGATCGAGTTCAATCTGGTCATCCAAAAGATCAATTAGGACTTACGACAGAGGGAAGAAGCTTTCGCGCAGGTCGAGGCTACAGTGCCCACCTTTGTGCCTGCACAATGTTTAGCACATTTGAGGACTAGAAGCACTCTCCAGGACTAGACTGAGAAACTCTGGCGCAAGAAGCACGTCCTCGAGGAACGATTGAAGCCATGGGCTGCCATAGCCCTCCAGCTCTCACAGGATGCAGATGGAAATGTCACACGACTAAACTAGACACTGGAAAGCATCACCGCGGTAACCGAAGGACCAACATCCCAAAAGCTTGTGGACCTTGCGCAGAGCGCCGCTGCTCAGAGTCAAGAGGTGTTGCCTCCGCTGATCGCCGCCATCACTGCACTACGCACACAAGTGGAGAACCCACCATCACAGTGACTCGAGACAAGTCACAAGATTGTGTTGGGGGACTGTTGGAACAAGCTCTCCTGCAAGCTGCGAAACGGGTCCATTTTGTATATTTTTGATTGTATTTAGTCTAATGCAGGGGTTTTGGGGTGGGTCAAAGCCCCTAATGCATTGTAAATGGGTCAAGGGTAGACCAAGAGTCCACAAACCACGGTTTGCAGACCATTGGATGCGTAGGCTAAAATAGTATAAGTAGTTGAACCTTTTTGAGTTGTAAGAGAGACTAAGAATAGAAAGAGATTGACGTTAAGTGCGAACTGATAGATCTGGTTAGGGTTGTTGGGGAAGGACTCCTACTGCTATGTGCACGGATATTATCTATCCTGCTGTGTGCGGACCCTACTGCTGTGTGCGCGGGTTGGGTTTTGGGGTATTGTAAGTAGATCTGAAGGATTAATGATTTCAGAAGTATCGTTGAATATCTGAATCTATTGGAATTACTGTGATATGAATCTGTGTTTTTTGGTTAATTAATATATGTTGCTTTGTTATTGAATTAAGCTGCAAACCTACTTGTGTTACTTGTTTATGTTGCGATCTGGATCTATTCAGTTTCACTTCATGCAAGAATATATGGAATAGTTGCGTTATCGTTATATGAGTTCATGATCTGTTGATTACTGTGAATATCATTGCTGTTGCGCACGTGGATGCAAAGGGAATCTGTAAATATAGGCTCTGTGATACAAGATTTGGTCACTATAAGGTTGAACGAAGCTCTGCTTAACTTACCTACCCTCTCCCAGGGTGCGGAAACCTGGTTCCAGCACCCACCCATACTACTTCGGGTGAGACTTTGGCCTGTGCAAGCAGGTCACTACCGAAAGGGCCAGTAGTATAGGGGCTTGTTGGAAAACCTTAAACCTCCAAACTTGGGTCAGGACCCCTTGAGCCAACACCATTTTCGAAGTTTCATAATTTTTCGAGGAGGGGACCAACCCCCAATCATCCCTTCATTCCAGAAATAGTAGCAGCACCACCAACAACACTGGAGATTACGCAGACTTGAGATAACAACCATTTCGGGTCATATCCTGAGAGTATTTCTATGCTTGCCTAGTGCAGGCCAAGGTGCCATCACTCTAATCACCTTTGTACTTATTTCTATCATTCAGTATTAATAAAATGGCTCAACATTCTCCATATTGTTTATTTTTCCTATGATTTTTCTCTAGTTGCTGTATGTCTATGTTTGTGTGCTTTACATTGCTATTTATTTCCATTCAGGATATTACAGTGGTATTAGAGCTCATAGACTTGGCTCAGCCTGTGGATAAGATTGTCTATGACACCAGCAGGGAAAGCATACATCAGTTACCGGGGAAGAAAGTATAAAGACCAAGAGCGGAGGTTAGAGCTCACTTTCGGGAAAGGTGACAACATTCCAGTGGTGTATGCAGAGGAAGAGGAACCAATGGCAGAGGAAAGAGATGTCGGGAAGGATTTTGGGGAAATTCTCCTCAAGTCAGTGCAAGATCTATCGAAACAGATAGAAGAGATGGGGTAGAGGTTCACAACAGAGTCTAGACAGCATGAAACCCCAAGGGGTTTCCATGTTTGATAGGGCTCGGGCACATCCCATCACTTACAAGATCACCTCACAGTGCATCAAGTGGCATCACACACACCTCCCTGTTCCACGATGCCCACATTTCTTGCCGCAGACACTAGGGTAGGAGCACAACAGGAGAAGGAACTGGCACACCTGAGAGATTACTTCGCTGAGTACCAGTCCTACGGTCAGGAGTTCAGATATGCTCTCACGTAAGCTCAAGCGGGACAGGAGACCTTGCAACCATCACAGGGGCAAAAGGCACTCATATGACGGAGATATGCAGCACACTGTAGGTAGGTTCCACTTACCAACATTTGACAGATCATCCAAGTGTTCGGCAAAGGCTTGGGTGGAGAAGTTGGATATATATTTCTAGCTTAATCAGATGGCAGAGCCAGAGGCTATCAAGGTGGCAGCACTGCACCTGGAGGGTGAGGCCCATGATTGGTAGTTTCACGGGATGGCTATGCTGGGGCACTCGGGGCTGACAACATATGCTGAGTTTACATGGAGGCTGGTAGAGAATTTTGATTGGAGGGATCCAAAGGAGCATTTTGTTCAGCTGACAAAGCTCAAATAGATCGGGAGCCCAGATACATACATCTAAGAGTTTTTTAGACTCTCCGTAATGGTACTTGATCTATCTGCAACCCAAATGATCTATATGTTCATTGATGGATTGGCAGAGCCTCTTCGGAGATTAGTCAGGTCTATGAGGCCAACCACACTCCATGACGCAGTTGGGAGGACTAGGGATTTGCAGGATGCATTTCCTCGGACTAGAGCTCCCTTTTCCTAGAGATCGACATTTTAGCAGAAGGGGAAGGACATGAGGGTTCCACCTCCAAAGGGGAACTAGGGCAGAGGACTTGTAGATGATGAGGCTAGGATAGATATGAAGCGGAGGAGGCTATGCTTCACATGCCAGGATCCATGGGCACTAGGACACTGTTGTGCTATAAGGAAGGCACATTACATCGAGGTATTCTTCGACAGTAGCAGGGAAGAAGGGGAGTATGAGGAGATAGAGGCAGGAGGCAGTAATACAGCATAGAGAGGGGATCATTTGCCACCTCCACCAACAGGAGTGGGAGGTGCAGCTTTTGTACCTACCAAGGGAGCCCTTGCATCCTTGCGGGGAGTTCCCAAGTACTTGACACTGCGGGTCTGAGGCATAGTGCGGGGACATCGTGTTTTAGTGTTAGTGGACAGTGGGGCCACCCACAATTTTATTGATTCCCAGTTGGTAGAGCAAAGGGGCATCCAGACGGAGGGCCTTGATGGATTTTTGGTACTGGTTCTAGGTGACCGAACCATGCAGTGTGCCAGGTATGTGTCAGCCTTCACTGTGACTATGGGGACGTACACCTTGACTGACCATTTCTTCGTGGTGGACATTCCAAACACCAATGTGATACTGGGGGTACAGTGGTTGATCACGCTGGGGAAGGTCACCACTGATTAGGAGACCTTGGACATGGAGTGGACAGACAGGAAGATTGGGAGGCATGAGAAGATTCGGGGTATGCACACCTACCCACCTCAGACAGTTTCAACACACCAGATGGAGGCAGATTTCCAGAAGGGGGATATAGAGTGGGTAGTGGAGTTGTGTGTTTAAGAGGCAGGATCTACAGGGCAGGCCGTACGACCAGATGTACAGTCCATTCTCGACAATTATGCTATGGTATTTGGGGAGATACCACTAGGGTAGCCACCAGATCAGGGGTTTGAGCACACGATCGAGCTAGAGTAGGGCATCTAGGCTGTGATCACTACACCCTATAGGCATCCCAAAGCCTATCGGGATGAGATCGAGAGGGTTTTCCATGAGCTCCTAGCTCTTGGACACATCCATCCTAGAACTAGACCCTTTTCTTCTTTAGTATTATTAGTGAAGAAGAAGGATGACACATTGAGGATGTGCATTGATTACAAGGCCCTGAACAAGAAGACCATGAAGAACCGGTACCCCATCCCATGGATTGATGAGCTAATGGATGAGCTAAGGGGGCCAAGTTATTCTCAAAGATTGATTTGAGATCTGGGTACCATCAGATTCGCGTGAGGGAGCAAGACATTCCCAAGTTCGCTTTCATGTGTCATTACAACCATTTTAAGTTTTTGGTGATGCCTTTTAGGCTAACTAATGCCCCGGCCACTTTTCAATCATGCATGAATCACATCTTCCGCAGTCACTTGAGGAAGTGTGTATTAGTGTTTTTTGATGATATTTTGATCTACAACAGGACATGGGAGGAGCACCTCCAACATATAGAGGCTGTATTACGCATTTTGGAAGAGCAACAATTCTATGCGGCTAAGCTCTCCAAATGCGATTTTGGGCTGACAGAGATGCTTTACTTAGGGCACATCATCTGGGTGGACAAGGTGAGGGTCCACGAGGAGAAGATCAGGGCCATCAGGGATTGGCCAGAGCTGAAGAACGTGACAGAACTTCAGGGATTTGTAGGGATCTGCACCTACTACTGAAATTTTGTCAAGGGATTTTCTAGCTTGCTGCACCCCTTATAGAACTTACCAAAAAATGGGCATTTAGTTGGATGGATACAACGCAGAGGGATTTTGACAAGCTCAAGGAGGTGATGAGTAGATGTCCGGTGTTGGCTTTGCCAGAATTCACACAGCCCTTTGTCCTGGAGTGTGATGCATCAAGGGAGGGGATAGGCGTAGTTTTGATGCAAGGAGGCCATCCCATAGCTTTCGAGAGCCGAAAGCTATTGCCACATGAGAGGTTGTATGCTATATACGACAAGGAGATGTTGGCCATCATGCATGCTTTGGCCAAGTTTCGATAATACCTGGTAGGGAATAGATTCAGGGTGAGGATGGATCACAACAACATTCGATTCTTTCTAAAGCAGAAGCAGTTGCAGGAGACGCAACAAAAGTGGGTCAGCAAGATCCAGGCTTATGAATTTGACATCGAGTATGTCAAGGGGAAGAACAACGTTGTGGCAGATGAACTTTCATGCAGACCGACAGCGTTGTCCTTGATGAGTTTGGAGACGGAATGGAGGGCTCAATTTCTTGTAGAGTACTCTAAGGATCATTTTTCTTGTGAGGTTTTGGATGGGAAGGTTACGAATGACAGGTACTGGGTGATGGATGAGGTGATCTACTACAAGGACAGGATCTTCTTAACTAAGAGCTCCAAGCTCAAGGAGAAGATATTGCACGCCTTGCATGACTCACCGTTATCAGGCCACCAGGGGTTCACCAAGACCTATTGGGCCATCAGGGAGAGGTTCTCATGGAAGGGCCTCAAGGAGGACATACTCCGACATGTCAGGGAGTGCGAAATTTGTAGCACAACGAGGGGGAGATGAGCCATCCAGCCGGGTTACTGCAACCTCTTCCCATACCTGAGGGGAAATGGGAGAGCATCTCGATGGATTTCATCACAGGGTTGCCCATTGTATAGGGCAAGGATTGTATATTTGTAGTTGTTGATCAGCTAACAAAATATGCACACTTCTTTGCCATATCAGCACATCATACAGCAGCACAGGTGGCAGAGTTATTTTTCAGGGATGTCTTCAGATTGCATGGTCTTCCAAAGACCATTTTCAGTGACAGGGATAGCCACTTCATGGGTGGGTTTTGGCAGGAGCTATTTTTTTTGGTGGGCACTGAGTTGACTTCGAGTACTAGTTACCACCCACAGATGTATGAGTAGACACAGATAGTGAACAAGTGGCTGGAGGGCTACTTGCGTAACTATGTCAGTAGGCAGCAGAAGGCATGGTTACACTTGGGGGAGTACTGCTACAACACCACTTGTCATATGTCCATTGGTATGTCACCATTTTATGCTTTATATGGGTATCAAGCTTTATCTTTTTCTAACATGATGTTTGGTGCTAGCAAGGCCCTTAGGGCCAAGGAGTGGGTCCAAGAGAGTCAATACATACTCTGAGCTCTCAAGGACAACATGGCTTCAACACAGAATCAGTAGAAGTTGTATGCCGATAGGGGATGGACTAAGATGCAGTTCGAGGTAGGGGACTTGGTCTACTTACAGTTGCAGCCATATAGGCAATCCACGCTGAAGTAGAAGGGGGCTGAAAATCTCAAGCCCGTTTTTATGGACCATACAAGGTGACACGTAGATTTGGGGAGGTTACATATGAGTTGGAACTACCCACCGGTAGCCGAATTCATAACATTTTTCATGTGTCATGCCTGAAGAAGGCACTAGGACAGCAGGTGACTGCAATGGAGGAGCTTCCAACCATAGATGATGAGGGGCATATGGTACTACAACCAGAAGCCATTATTGACACTAGGGAGAGGCAGCTGCAGAGTAGGACAGTCGGGGAGTACCTGGTGAGATGGAGGAATTTGTCGGATGGGGATGCCACTTGCGAGAGTGAGAAGATATTTCAACATCCATCATTGCAGTTTCTTGAGGACAAGCAACGTTTGACTGGGGAGGACTGTAATATTCCCAATTAGAAATAGCTAATTAGAAATATTAATTTTTATTACTTTTACTTTAATAAGTCAAATTAGAAATAAAGTGGGTGAAGGGGACACTTACTCACACTTAGGATAAAAGAGTATTTACTAAAGTAACTTGAGGAGCATATTTAATTGGCAGCGTGGGGCCTAGAGGCCAAGTGGCAGCGTAGGAAAAAGGGACAGCGTGGGCAGTGTGGGACCAAGCTAGCGCAAAGAGAGATGGACAACATGGCTCCAAGGGATAACGCAGTTAATGGTGGGGCCTAGGTGAGAGCAAGGCTCTCCAAGCAGAAAAATGGGGAGGGTCTCTTCATTTGGATTCATTCTGATTATGCATCTTTGATATTTCTCTTTTGACATTGAGCACACTTGTTGTTTAGCAAAGTCTACACGTACTGTTTAGTACATCGGGTGTCTCCGTTCGAAGATCCCAACCTCAGCCCGAGAGACTTCGAGTGCTTGCTCGGGTGAGGATTTTCATCTTGTTTTGCCGAAGAGGATAGTAGCATCCACAGCTGGGAGCATTCCTTGGAAGAGACAGCATAGTCAGTGAGAGGGAGGACGCAGTCTTGGATAGAAGTGGTTCCAGATTGAGTGTTTATCATGGGATTTAGCCTGGAGGAGTTGGAGAGGGGTCAACCCTTCCACATTCTATCATTTTGACAGAGACAGAGGCTATAATTTTCATTAGATCATTCAGGGTCTTGTGGAATAGCGTAGTGCCTCAACGGAGGTATTTTCGAGGGCCAGCCATTTCCAGAAAGCCCTCTGGGCTTTTCTGGGTTTTGTGTGGAGAGGCCATTTCCAGAGTTTCATAATTTTCTGAGGAGGGGAACAACCCCAAATCATCCTTTCATTCCAGCAGTAGCAGCAGCAGCAAAAACAACAACAACACTGGAGATTACGCAGACTTGAGATAGCAACCATTTCAGTTCATATCTTGTGAGTATTTCTACGCTTGCCTAGTGCAGGCCAAGGTGCCATCACTCTGATCACCTTTGTATTCATTTCTATCTTTCAGTATTAATAAAATGGCTCAACGTTCTCCATATTGTTTTTTTTTTCCTATGATTTGTCTCTAGTTGCTGTATGTCTATGTTTATGTGCTTTATATTGATGTTTATTTCCATTCGGGATATTACACTCAGAGAGGGATGTCTCTATTTATATGCAAAGGATGTGAACTTGTTTGCTTTAGATGGTTGATTTTAGGCTAGTTTATTAAGTGTAGGGTTTGTTGTTTGTTTTGGTTGGGTAAGATGATCTAGCATAATACACGGAATGAGGAAATATTCAAGTAATTGGGCAATGAAGTCTATAAAAGTCATGAAGGGTTCATTAATCGATCGGGGAGCATCACAGGGAAAATCTAACTTGGTCAATGAATCTTCAAGGTTTTTAAGGGTAATGACATGGACATCAATTGTGAGAATAAAAGTATGACAAAGGGAAATTAAGAATCCTTTATCATGTACCTTTAACAAGAAGGGAATTAAATATCATAAGCATAAAGATGCAATCAATAGATAGGGAAAACCATAAATTCTTTGATTTAACTTAAGCAAATAATTATTCAAGACAAACATTCCAATGAAATATAGAAGGCGAGAAACTCATTTAACTTCTAGTGATTTCACCTTCAAGGACAGAAAATAGTCAAGACACACATATAACTGTAATCAGAAAAGAGGGAACGCCTAAACATCTTTGATTATAGCTATTAAGTTCTCTAAAACAATTATTTAAGCAAGTACAAAGAGTATGATCGAAACAAAACCTCTTTTGCAGACCTAAGTAATGGTACTTTAGAGAGAGACTTCAAGAGCAATGTTTGGTGACATCAAACAAGCAGGGCTAGCCATAAATCATCTTTGATACCTACTGTATTAAACCATTCATGAAATAAAAAAGCTTAGGAGGTCTAGAGAGCAATTAAGAATTCTCTAAAATGTCCTAGCAGAGGAAACATAAAGTCAGTGAAGAAAAAACAGAGCTAAGGTGCCTTTGAAAACATTTCTTAGTCTAAATCATTTGTTCTACTGCAGTATAGAAAGATGGAAACATAATGAAAAAGGAAAAAACAATAACAAAATAGAAGCACTTCACCATAAACCAAGCTCAGGGATCCTGCAAGCAAGCCTCCCCCTTCAAAAAACTAATCAAGGCATTCACAAGCTCCAAAACATCAATTTCTTTTCAACCTCCAAAAGACTATGTATTACTTCAAAGAGTCATCAAATGCCAACAAGATAATGAGCTCAAATGCAATATTTATCTGTAAATGAGGAGGTGAAGTTGAGTTTAGGGTTTGGGTGTCATTTATTATAGATTTAATAAATTTTTTACCTTGAAGACCATGCAAGGTTCAAGGCAAAAATATCTGAAGATACTTCTCTGGAATAATAACTCCTATCTTAACTTCTGAGAGAATATATGTGAAATGTTTGACTTAAAGGCCTATTAATAACTTTACAATAACGGTTGGTAGATACAAAATATCTCTGACTGAGTGCAATAACTGTTTAATGCTTTATTGAAGGAAACAAAGCATTAGGTGGCATAAATATCTTGAAAGAAGTAACTACCTGTAGGTGCAGTTAATTTGAATTTGTTTTGTGTTAATTTGCCTCTTGTTTTGTCTTTAATCTCTATTTTTTAGGCCTTTAAACTCTGTCTTTAAACTCTGATTGTCTATTTCTTAATCCTTTTGATTAATCTTTCTGATCTTCTGTCTTTATTATTTATCCTTTTAGTTGTTTGCCTTTATCCTTTAACCTTTTCTTTAGCTGGCTAATCTTCTGTTTTTTCTTTTGATCAGTGATTTCCCTTTAATCCTTTAATATTCCTTTCTTTACTGTGTTCTTTGACTGTGTTTGTTTTCTGCATGCAAGGGATGCTTCCTTTCATGGTAGGAGGGTCTTTTGACCATTGATGATCATGTTTCATCGATGGTTTGCCTTGATATAATGCCTCTGTCCACCTTTGATTTGAATTGAACTCCCAGATCATCACCTAGAGGCTCATTTGGAAGTTTTTGGACCATCGAAATTCTCTTTGGGAATTCTGACATTAAACCTGCATACAAAAACAATTTTTTTTAATTTGAAAACCCATGGGGAGGGCCTAGACTGTGTTTTTCGGTGGCTAGGGCTGATCGGAAGGGTTTGCAGAGGAGGAAACGAAGTGGGAGGTAGGGTTCCGAAGGCAGAACCAGGAAGAAGTTCGAATAGAGGTGGGAGGGTTTGAAAAATGGTGTGGAGGGATAACTAGTTTCGAAAAACTGAAAGTGGTTTATCGCACGGTCAAAAGGTGGTAAATGGTTTTCGAGAGGGGTTACGCAATATGATCCAGAGCTTGACGCGTGGTAGGGAAAAAATGCCCATTTGATGTGGGTCGCAGGACGTTAACCTCGACACAATTATATTTGCGATATGCACTAGGAATCATCAGATCTTGAGGTGGGAGATTGACGGTTGTCGCATGCCCCAGGTGATGGTTAGCGGGTGGTCAAATCAGTGGAGTGGAGGATAGGTGGCGCATGTTCATTGGGTCGCGGGGTTAAAATGGAGAATGAGCCTGCGATGTTTAATAAATTAACGAAAATGCATTAATTTATAAGGTTTTGGACGGGTGCTGGGAAAAGTGGAGAGTAGGGCCCAGTTTTAATATATAAAAGGTTTATGGAGCCTTTTTATAAGGTTTTAAATGTGGGGTTATATAATGGAAAGGGCAGAATGTGATTTATTTTAGGGGAAGGGGCTTATGGATAGGCGGAGTCATGGTTATATGAGTGTAAGGGGGTTGGGGTTAGAGAAAAAGGGGCTTAGGCCTATATATCATAAGGTCGGGCCTATAACATATAAAAACAGAGTTTTTATATATAAAATAAAGAGACCCGATAGGCTTAAGTTTTGACATTAAACAATGTAAAAGGGGACTTTTAAATTGTTTAATAAATACAAAGGAAAGTGAGGAATAGGGGTTTCCTTTAGGAAGGTTTATGAAGGGAAAAATGGGTTTTTCAGAGGAAAAAAGGGAGCGAATGAAAGTGTGGGTAGGGGAGTGAAAAATGAGATCAATATGCCCAGAAATGAAGTCCTTTTGGATCAGTTAGGTGAACTTTAGAAGGAAGAGAGGGAAAAATATAATGAAACAGTTTGATTTAGGATAATGAAGGTAGTGAGATTTCTAAAAGTCACAATATTTCACAAATCTTGTTTTTAGAAATCTATGACCATAACTTAGTCATCTCCAGAACAGCAAAAATTATTGATGACTAACAAATTCCATGGCTGTAATTTTATATTCATCACCTGAATCCTCTCCTAAATCATGTTGAGTTGTAGCTGCAGTTTTCTGTTTCCCTTTGTTGTTCTGATGTTTGGGCCTCTTTTCAGGATGTAATTTCCAACAATGATTCTCATCATGGCCTTCTCTTGACAGATGCATTCTTTTTTCCCTTACCTTTTGAGGTCTTCTCTTTGTTTTTCCACTTAAAAGGTTTCTTCCTACCCTCATCAATAATGTTTTTCCCTCTAGCTTCTAGATGTGTGCCCTGAACACAAAATTCATCTAGACTTGTAGGGTTAAACATGATGATAGTATGTTTTAGGTAGATATGTAAGCCTCCTATGTACTTGAGCAAAGTATCTTGGCTCTAAAAATCTACCCCTAGTAAGAGAGATCTTCTCCTAAATTCTTGGGTGTATTCTTTCACATTCTGTCCTTTCAATTGTCTAAATTTTTTCCAGTTCATTATGGCTTTCTTCATATGAGCTAATGGATAGAACTATTATTTTATTGAAATAATGAAATTATTCCATGAGAGGATAATCTTACCATGCTTCTTAATCTCCTACTTTGTCTTGGCTTCCCACTAAAAAAGTGTTGCACCTTCCATTCTCAATGAAGCTAGTTGGATTCTGGTATCATCATCATGAAGGTTCTGAATTCTAAAATAGACCTCCAATTGCCTAATCCAATTATCAAGCTTTTCTGAATTGACTTCACCTTTAAAAATTGGCAATTGAAACTTAACATCAGGCTTTAGAAAAGGACTTTTACCAGTGTTATTTGACTTGTGTGGCTCATGTACTGAAGATGAAGTAGAGGATGACGATGATGAGGGTGAGGATGGCGACTTTCCACTGCCTCCATTTCCTCCATTGCCCTTATTTGATTTATCTTCATCATTTTGACCTCCTAATGATCCTTGTCCTTCCTTGTGAAGTTTGGATCCTTTTCCTTATATTCTCCCATTCCTTTCTTGGTAAAGGATTCTCATCATCTTAGTCATGTCAAGGAATTCTTTCCTGAACACCCTTTCTTCTTCTTTGGGATCCACCTCTTCATGGATTTATCCTTCTCCTGGAGGCATGCTTAATGATTCTTCTGCTTCTTTTGGAGGTGAACTAGGTGGTGGAGAATGTGGCAATATGTCCCTCCTTTGTTGTGGCTCACGTTGAGAGCCTCTTGCTTCCTCCAATTTTCCTTCTCCTCTCTTAAGCTTGAGCCTAGTAAGCATGTGAAAAATTGAAAACAGTTAAACAAATATCTACTCACAAAAACACTAGAGAATAAAATCTAGCTCTGATACCAACTTGATCTGAAAGGACTGTATTATTTTGTTGTGCTAAGTGTCCTTTTAGTTATAAAGCATGTACATATTTGTCTCCATTTATTTTCTTAATGAATGAGGAATTTACCCATGAAACATAGATGAAGTTGTGAATTTTAAGCATTTAAATAAGCATAAATAACATTGAACAAAAGTGTATAATAAAGAAATAACATCACACATAAGATTTACACATTAGGCATGACGAAGCAGTTCACCCCTCCTGGGCTACATCTGCTGGTCCTGTTCCCAATTGCATGTCCATCTTTTAATTATGCTCAAAATTGAAAATACTTGTGTTTACAAGCCTCCAATGATTGTTTTCTCTGCACCAATGGCTCCAAAATGCTCAAATTAGTCTAGGTAGACTCTTGATTCACCCAAATTGGTCAAAATTTGACCTGGCTAAGCTTTTGCCCAATATCCCCTAGAAATTTTCCACTAAATGTGGAGAACTGCAGTTAAGTGCAGTTAAAAATAAAAAAACTGCTGAATTTTAGTGGCACGCTTAACTTCCGCCATGCTAACCGTCAGATTTTAAATTTAATGGTTAAGAAGCGGGCGCATGTGACAATATGGATTGACTGTCAGATGTTACAGTTTATACAACTGTTGGACCACAACTGTCGTTAACAAACCGCGCATGTGATGTGTTATACTCCGCCAGAGGTTATGGGATTAAACATCGATGTTTACAATATATGTTACGGTTATATATGTCATGTGATCACACACCCGGCGGGTTGGGACTACCGGCAGTCCTCCCCTCCCCACCAACATTCATTTCAATACAACATAATAATATGCGAAGCAATTATAAGGTATGAAACAATGTGTAGCGGAGTTGGTCGAAGTCTATGCGGGCGCACTGGACGTCACGGGGTCAAACCCCCCAGACCCCAACTATAATTTTAGTAAACAGTATAGGGGACACGTGGCAGCCTTAGGGCTGTCCACGTGTCACCCATCCATAGGTCAAATAAAAATCCTTCGCACAACCATCAACGATCCAGAAGGCGCCACGTGGTGAAACAGAATTGATTTTAGAGAATGGAATATTCCAATAATATTCCCCTTTTTCTGACTGTACCTGCATACTGATTGGGCATCCCAGTCAACCCTGTCACAAAATTTTAGCTGTTTGGAAAAATGATCAAAACGTGATATCTCCCTCATACGACATCATTTTTTTGAACCGTTCACAGCATCGGAATCAAAACGACGAGATCTACCTGGTCTCTTAGGTTCGGTATAGTTTCGAGCAATTTCAATTTTGAGAAAAATTCATGATCTCTTGATCACTCAAGGATCCTCGAAGCTCAGTTTTCCTTCTCATGAAAGGTGGCCTTTACATATTTTCCCATAGTACATCCCTTGCATGTGTCTGACTGCGCAAGTTTACCCCTGGGAGGACTAGTAGAAATCTGCTGCATGACTTTCAAGGCTCCATGGTAAAGATGGCCCAATCGCCTATGCCATAATTCGCCCTCATCCCAGCTCACCACTCGATCTGCCTCGCCCATCATTGCTGCATAGCCATATCCCTCTAGCTTGTAGATATTCTTAACTCGAATCCCTATCCTCTTGGCTTGTCCGATTGTTTTATGTCGCAGGAAAGATTTTCCATCACTAAAAACAACATCATAGCCTCTATCCTCCAACATTGCAATTGAGACCAAATTTTTCTTCAAACCTGGTAAATGAATTACATCTTTTAATTGAAATTGTTTACTTGATGCCCTATGAAAGGTAATGGTACCAATCCCGGTAGCACTGTACCTTCTGTCATTTCCCATTTCAATATGCATCTGGATATCTTTCTCCTCCAAGTCACTGAAAAGTTCCTTATCTCTCGTCATGTGAAAGGAAGCGCCACTATCCAAATTCTACACAGATCCAAATGCATTGGAAAACATGCATGCAATCAATGAGAAGTCAAGCTCAAATTGAGAGGCAAGGGCCTCACCAACAGTGGATCCTCTAGTCTTCTTGTTCTTCTTCTTTTGTGGAAAGTTAGTAGCAAATTCCCATGCTCGTGATAGTGAAAACACTTCACCTTGGACATGTCCTGCTTCTTGCCATTCTTGGACTCATATTTAGAATGAAATTTCTTCCCCTTCCCCTTCCTCACCTTGGAAGCCAAAGTAAAATCCTCTTCATCCTCATTCTTAGATGAATATCCATCTCTAGTGTTTTGTTTGAACTCCTCCTACACCAAATCCGACCACAATCGTTCCCAACCTGGCAATTTTTCACTTCCATTGACAGAGTCTTGATAACCGTGCCAAATCTTGGGAAGTACTAGGAGAGACAAGCTCACCAAATCATCATCAACAACTATTATTCCAATGCTCCCCAGTTCATCCCGACATTGGACAAACTTTGATAGATATTTTGGAATGGTGTCGCCCTTTTCCATCTTGATCTTCCGAGTTTGTCTTTGAGCGCCAATTTCCTATGGTTATTTTTTATTTGGAATAGATCTGTCAAAACCTTACACATTGCATATGGTTTGGCTTTCCCATCGAGGCTTGAGACAATGTGGTATCGTACTCCCTCCAATAGGATCCTCCTCACCTTTGCCACTTTGTTTTTCCATGCATCAAGATTTGCAGCATCTGCAACATCGGGTTTATGAACATCTTTGTAAATGAATTCCTTCAGGTCATTGTCTTCAAGTACTGCCTCCATCCCGTCCGTCCAAGCAATGTATTTTGAGCTTCCCTCGAGTGCATACTCTAGCCTCAAGACATTGAAAGCCATTTTGATCTTGAATCAACTGTAGCACCAAGAAAGTATTTCCGTAAATTTGAATTCTATCACAAACTCATCTCCTACTTCACTTCTGCAATTTCCTGTGCTCTGATACCATGTAGAAATTATACAACATGCATGTATATCTTGGATTCACTCGATCTAAAAATGTACTAAATCTAAATACTGAACCGCTTCTACAAAACTTTTCTAGAATTAAAAACACAATCGCTAATCACATGAACATGAAGAAAGATCAATCACACACAACACAGATAATTTCTCGGGGAAAGCTTGCAGATAAAAACCCCACTATCTTCTATTATATATTAAGCATGGATCATGAAACAATTACATAAAAAACTCTTCTCACAAGGGCCCTCCAGTACTCAGCTAATTGTCTCACACTCTCATATGCAAAACTGACCAACACATAGCCAATTCTCAACCTCCAGACAGGCTTCCTTTCTTGCACAATCCCTAATGGTAAATATCCCTAAAAGATAGGAATTCTTGTCTACCTTGACTGCGAAAGTATCATGGGAACTCCAATGGGTGTTTGGTTGCATGTTGCAGCCCAATAATCCTACAACTGATAGTCAAATTTCATTTCACCTAGAACTCAACTGGGTCTCCACTGGATCTGACATGCATACAACTAATAATAGTAAATCCTCAGTTGCATTTGAGATCATTGATTGTGAATTAATTAATATTTAATTCACTTGATCTCTCACTAGTGTATCTTTAGTTACAACTAACACATATGAGTTAAACTATTTACAACTTGCATTAACTAATGCACCACTGCACTTCGAACTTTGTTATAACTAGAATTACTCTGCATGCCTCACCAACTACCTCTAACTCGAAATCCACTAGCTAATTGAATTTACCACTTTCAGTTAACTGATTCAAGTCCACATTGAGAATATATTACAGTTTAATGTACATCTTAATTAAGGGATAACCAAAATAGACATGCACCCAAAAACAGGTCCCACCCTAGTATGGGTGCTTAATGCACTAGGTGTGGGTGCTAAATTTTCTTGTTGAATGTCAACAAGAAGAAGGGGTTAAAGAGTTTCCAAGTTTTCTAAAATTCTAAGCCAAGCTCCAAGAAATTTCAGAATAATTTTTTGAATAGGATAGTAAGCTAGACACATTCAAAATCAAGATGGCAACGAGAAGCTAAAGCCACAAAGGCGTCCAATAAACCAGATCCTAATCAATTGTAGAAACCACCTTTGCGATGTTTGGGGTGTGGAGAATCTCACTATGACCAAAATTTACCGCATAAGGCAAGGAAAGAGAAAGAAACCAATATACAATAAGCTTAAACTGTTGGTGATGTGGCAAGAAACATTCCTTGAATCAATGATGTGTTGGATGACCATTAGACAGATTTTCATCCTTCGATGATGGAGTGTGAAGGTAAAATTTCTAATCAGCCTGTCTCTGTCTTAATTAATCCTGGTGCTAGCCTTATTTATATTAGTCCCAAAATTTTAGAGTTATGTCAATTAAATAGCCTTAAATTTTAGAAACCATGGATGGTATAGTTGGCTACTGGTGCCAAGCATCGGGTCTTTGTTAAGACTGAAAATTGTCCTATTAAAATTTCTGGACAACACATTCATGTAAACATGAATGTGCTTCCTTTGGGCTCCTACGATGTGCTAATTGAGATGGACTGGCTGGAAATTCATTGGTAAATGGTGGAATGAAAAGAGAAAAGTGTCAGTTTCCTAGATGAAGAGGGTGCAAGAAATAAACTACAGGGTATTAAGAAAGACATTAAGTTGCAGCCTATTAAAGCCAATCATTTAGGAAAATGCATCCGAAAATGATGCCAAATATACGTTTTTTAGGTGGGATATAAAAATTCTAAGGATAAAATAATCTCTCTTGAAAATATACCAACTATTCAAGACTTTGTGTATGTGTTTCCAGAGTCCATACCGGGTTTACCACACAAACGGGATATCGACTTCACTATAGAGCTTATTCCTGGAGCAACTCCTGTGTCAAGAACCCCATACTGTATGAGTATACCAGAATTGACTGAACTCAAAATACAGTTACAAGAGCTGCTTGATAAGGGATATATACGTCCCATTGTATCTCCTTTGGGGGCTCCAGTATTGTTTGTACGCAAGAAGGATGGGACCATGCATTTATGCTTCGATTACCAGTAGCTGAACAAGATGACCATCAAGAAAAAATACCCGTTGCCACGAATTGATGTTATGTTTGATCAAGTTCGAGGAGCCAATGCATTTTCAAAAATTGACTTAAGATTGGGATACCATCAAATTTGGATCAAGGATGAAGACATTTGTAAGACTACCTTTCGAACTCAGTACATACACTATGAGTTCATAGTACTGCCTTTCGGCCTCACTAATTCCCCTGTGAGCTTTATGATTTTAATGTATGGAATATTCCAAGTTGCAGCCTTATTGGACAAGTTCGTTTTAATTTTTATCAATGATATCCTAATTTATTCCAAAAATCAGATAGAGCATGAGAAGCATCTCAAATCTATTTTACAAAATATCAGGGAAAATTAGTTGTACGCCAAGTATAGAAAGTGTTATTTCTTCAAAAATCATATTCAAAATTTTGGGCACGTAATATCCGCAGAAGGAATAGTTGTTGACCCGAAAAATATCTGAAAAATTATTGAGTGGGTTGTTATGATAAACGTAGCAGACATACGATCATTCATGGGGTTGGTAGGTTACTATTGTCGATTTATCAAATATATCTTGAAAATCGCTTCATAAATTCCCTGTAGAAGAAAACAAGAGTATTTAAATGGATAGCACACTGCCAACAGGGGTTTGAATGATTAAAACATCTATTGACTTCAACCCCAGTGTTAAAACTAGCAGACCCAGAGAAGGATTTTGTGGTGTGTTATGCCTCCATTTTGCCTTGCGTTATATCACCTTTTACTTGAAATCCCTCATGCTTGTGTTTATTTTGAATGGTTATTGTCGTGGTTTTGTGAATTATTGAAGACAATAGAATAAGTATTTACTATTTTCCATGATTCCCTTGTTTTAAAGAGATTTAAACATTGAAATCATCATTAATAATAGTTCGTGTGTTTGCAAGTTTAAAACTGAGTTGGCTATATTTTTATGCATATGTCAATAGGCCTTGATCCCGCATTCACGTTCCATATTATGCAACAGGTTCTTGTACCAATTAGGATTCCTACACCAGTTTACTATGGGCTTCTTGCACTATTGGAGAATTCCTGCACCATGAATCAGGTTCCTGTTCCAACAATACAGTTCCTGGTTCAATAGCACAGTTCATGTTCTCACTCCCATGATTATCATACATCTAGTTGTCATGACGGAAAACGAGCATATGGGTTTTGAAGAACAGAGGTTCAAGATGGTGACGTGTTTCCCTTAATCGCACCCAGTGTTAGTATGAATCTTTTTTCGTAAAATACCACTTTAGCTACGCATAAAAAATAACCCTAACATCGATTATGGTTGCCAATTATCTTTAAATCTGCAATTAGGTGATCCAAATAATGCTACACAAATCCAAATCTAAGCATAAAAGAAATTAAGCAGATAAAGTAAAATGTGGCTCCATGCATCCAATAGACAAGACAAGAACAATGTATTTGAAAGAATTTTTATATTATATTAAAAAGGGGGCACCTGAGAGGAAAACAAGAAAAGTGTTTTCTGGTTCTCCTCAATGGGATGGGTTCTTGAAAGTCCTCAGCATTTCAGATCTAAAATTCCTTTCTCTTGTTGTTGTGGAAAACCTAGACAAACATGGAACTCAGTGGGAGCTCACAAGGTAAAAAATGGAAAAGGTGACCAAGAGTAAATCCAAAGTGATCTAATGCAATGGAGGTGACTAATGAATGGGGAAAACCCTTCTATTTATAACAAAATATTAGGGCGGTCTAGAACTCGGTGCATGAATAAAATATTATTAATCAAATTTTAGAACCACCCTTTAGGAATATTTTATTATATTTGTTGGAGTGAAAAGGATTTTTGACTTGGGTAAATTCCTTTATTTATAAATAATAAATAAATAAATGATTTATTTATCATTTTAGGGAAATGATGGGAATATAATTAAATAAATAATGGTTTATTTAATTATTTATGGATGATTTAGTCAAATTTAACTAAGAATATTATTTAAATAATGATTTAAATAACTTATTCTTAGGAAATAATTAAATAAATAGTGATTTATTTAATTAGTTTCCTTGTTTTGGGTTAAATATGACTGGGAAATATAAGCAAATAAGTCATTTCATATGGTGAAAGAAATTTTACTTAGGGTAAAATTGGTCTTACATGGTGTACTTGGGTTCATCTAATAATAATGGGTTAGATGACCAAAAAATGGTGTAACAGATTTCCCCCAAATGTACGAGTGTGAGGAGCAAATCGTATGACCGAAGTACGTTGTAAGAACTCAATCACTAGGCTTTAAGAGGGAAGTGAGAGAGAGAAATGTAAGGTAGTCTAATGTGCTAAAGGACTAGACCCTGAGGAGATGAGACTTACAGGTGCAACAAGTCTCTAGTTTATGAAGTGGTACCTGTGCTAAAGGTGGCGGGGGAGGCATACCTATGCCCGCCGAGACAAAGTACAAAGAATAGGAAGTCCAGTAAACAAGGAACTGAACCATGAAGAATATGTTGGCATAAATAAGAGCCAGAAAAATAGAATGATGGATCCCACATACATGTTATGCCTAGAATAACCGTCAGGACTTATATAATAAGATTTTAGTACATGAGATATAAATACGCCCAAATGCCCCCTACACACGGGGAAGGGCTCGCAAAATCTGACTAATACATGCAAATCGAAGAGGCGCTGCAAGCGGCTGAGGCCAATATCATCAAATGGGAGGAGCTGCATCAAGGTTTGAAATGAAGAAGTCATCCAGGCATGTGGGGGGCTACCTGCAGGGCCACCCCCTCATGAGGGTTGAGACATCTCACACATGCCCAAGAATCACCAATAGCTGCTGCTGCGTCACTGGACTATCAAGTGTATAGATCACGATAATTCTAACTCGAACCAAGGTACACTGCGCCCGAGACCGGGCTTCTGGAGTAAATAAGCTGATGTCAACAGAAGTAGGTCCGCCAAGGTGAGGTAATAGGGGAATCTGAACTCAGGCACGGGAGAAAATAGTAGAGTGACTAACAGACGGACACAGATGATGATAATGAAATGAGGGGTATTGAGTAGCGGATGGACAACTTCCCTTGTTAGAGCATAAGGGGTAGGAATGGCTTGTCAGTAACTGACACAATATCAGGGAGGATAGGTGACAATGATATGGAAGGCCATACGAGAGAGGGACCAAGCGATGAAGGATGGAGGACTATAGTGGGAAACAAAAGGGCTCGATATAGACTCCATGACAGATGATGACTCAACTCAGATGCTCTAAACAAGGGCGAATCGATGGTGCTACCACACAAAAAATTTCCAATGGGGAACCATAAAAACATGAGTACAATAGGGTATCTCATGACGAAAATCAACACGAACAAAGACAAGTAAGGAGGCAAAGTGGTGCCCCAAGTACAAGTTTTGTAAGTGGAGACATTTGATTTGGAGGAGAGGTAAATGGAACCTTCATGGAAAAAATGTGTCCTGGTAAAGTGTCAAAACATGAAAAACTAATAGATACCCATTTGAGTGCTCGATGAAAGCTTTCCAACGGTGCAAACGGTGTGTCAAACGGGGCTACGATTTGGTCACAGCGGGCAAAAGAAAAAACAGGGGTTTTTCTTCTAATAAGGCATTTTCCCACCAAAATCATTCATTTTCTTATGTAGTTGTGGTGAATGTGGAGAGGAGAGAAGGCCCTAAATCTTGTGGCGATCGTAGCAGACAAACCGACCATTGGAATCATGATCTGTCAGTTGCAGGTAAGAGGCCTAATCCTACTCTTTTTTTTTGGTGGATTCAAAGTTCAGATTAGGGTTTTAAATCTCAGTAACTGCCCCTACTTCATCATTGTGGTCGGGTCATACTTTTTGGGGCAAAAACTACGACCTGGGACGTAGGTTTGGGCATGAAAAGTGCAACCCGGCCCAGGATTTGGCCAAAAAGTGCGACCTGCTAGATGGGGGTGGTTTCAGTGCTGTTATGGGCTGAGATTTAGTTTTGGTGCAGTTTGTTTATCTGTAGACTGAAAAAGATGATTATTTTGTGCAGATATGGCAGATATATGGATCAAGTGGAGAGAGAGAGACCTAGGTACATTACGGACGGAAATCCAAGCGGATCAGGGTGTCCGTCGTGCATTGGCTAGGTTTGGGGTTCTAAAATTTTTGGAGAACCCTTTGATGAGGGCTGGTGAGCCTTTGTTGGCTTGAATTATCAGTTATTGGGATCTAGACCATGAGGTGTTTATAGTGCAGGGCCACAGGATTGAGCTGACAGTACAGGATCTGTATTTCCTAACTGGTCTCCTGCCATTAGGGATGGTGGGAAATACACATCTAGTGTTACCTTGAGGGCGTAACATCATGGAGTTTGTTGAGCGACACTGTCGACTAGGTGTTCGAGTCAAAGGGACTCAGATATCGATTGGGGATCTAGAGAGGCCGGAGACCCGAGCAGTGGCAGCAGTAGTGTTTCGGATCTTGGGCAACCAGGCATTCCATTACATCACTGGAGGGTAGATGATGATTGTAGAGAGTGTGTTGGGTGGGACCTACTATGGGTGGGCCCAGATGATGTTGGTGTCGGTGAAACGACAATTGTCGCTATGTAAGCGGCAAGTGAATCATGATTGTGCCTATGGGACGGTATTGTGCTCTTTCTTCTTTGAGAAGTTCCTGAATTTACAACCTCATATAGAGTTACCTGATGGGGGTCCGAGAGAGCCCCGGATGCATCGATGGGGACGACTACTGTGTAGAGGAGGGGGAGGGGCAGTCGAGCGGGTGTTCCAACCAAAGTTCTTCGCCCATTGGGATCAGATGCCATTGTACATAGACGACTATCCCTATAGTGGGATGAGTTATTGGGGAGATCCAGACTTGCTGCTTCCGCCTGGTCGAGTATGGGGGCTCGATGGTAAGTGACAAGAAACTAATCTGTTATGTGCATTTTAGAGTTTGTGACTAGTATTCATGGTACTAATCCTTATAATTTTTGGAATGTAGATATAGCTCAGGTAAAACCGGCCGGATATATGGGATGACCTGCAGCAGCAGGAGCTACAGGTGCCAATGGATCAAGGATGACACAGAATGAGGATATGGCCGCTCTGTTGGAGGACATCCATCGAAGATGTGAGGGTCTACTGACTGGTGTGTCAGAGCATGGTTGGCATGATTTAGACAACCAATACATAGACTTATGTATTGGGCTACCCTCGGAATGGCGAGGTATCATGTGACGCATGGCGATGGCTGGTCAGACTGTGCATGATCTACGAGCTGCGGGAGCAGAGCCGTTGGCTCGAGATCCTCTAGAGGATGATTAGATGTAGGGAAGGTGGTGCCCCCCAGTGTCTATGTAGGGGCAAGTGGTGCCCCCCATTTTTGTAGTTTTGTTGTTTGTAACATGCTATGGGCATGTCATATGGTTCAGAGTAGATGGACTCTAAAAACACATGTTATATGATATATATGATTTATATGAATTTTTTTGATGGTGTTAAATGTTATTGTCTTGTGTGTGATAAATGCCAGTCTAGAACATGATTTGCGATTTGATCTAAGTAGTGATTTTGACTTCTAGGTATATGGTTGAAAGTAATGAATCTAAATTAACGTATCAAAAGTTTCACTTGTAAATATTTTCTAAACAGGATGGGGTTATGCACACGATAGACACCATTAAGTTGTAAGACAAGAAGCAGGGAATCTAAATGAACATGAAGATGGAGGATGTGATGAGAGAGGGCATCAGCTAAGAGACCACGTACTGCATCATATTCAACTTGATTATTGGTGGCATTACCAATGCAGAACCCATTTGCAAGAATTAGGGTATGCAAGGGGGTAAATATGGCCCATGCGGCCGAGGCAAGATTCCGAGAATAGCGACTTGCCCCATCAGCATAGCCAATATAATGTGTGGACGAGAGGCCCGGTGGAATAGTGTCACAAGATAAGAAATGGGAGGAAGGAGAATAATGATGGCAGCGTGAGTAGAGGGTAGACATCCAATGACAATGATGGGAGGGAGTAGTCGGGGTAGGAAGTCTATGACTCATAGATCGAATAGAGGGAGATGAATGAGAACTATGGGAGGAAGAGTGGGAACTCATGCTGTGAAGGACATCATAGATACGGATGGTATCATCACGATTATGGGAAGAAAGGGAAAGGTCAAGGAAACCACATGACGCTGCAAAGCTACGTAAATCATCAGTATGGGGAGAGAGGCACACATATGGGTCATCAGGGGGAATGACAGAAGAACAAGTAAAAATATGGTCAAAGCAGGAAGAGCCCAAGAATGTTGCTGAAGGGGAATCAAGCAAAACAGATGGAGTGGATTCAAAGGGAATGTACTCCGGGGGTCGTGCGGATGATAATAAGTATAGGAGGGGCGCAAAAGGTTCTGACATCTCAACATCAGGGGGAGGAATGTCAATGGTAGCAAGGGGATCCTCGAGTAAACCTGACACATACTAATCAAGGATGGGAGAGGCGGATTGATTTTCTTCAACTTCGTACTCACGAATGACCTATAAAGACGCTCGGTAATGTGTGAGGTGAGGAAAATGGTGAGAATAATGGCCATGGACACCACATAGAGCACAAGGTTTTTTGGTGCGAAGAGACTTTGGGTTCTTGGCTACGGATGAGGAAGAAACAGAGGTTTCAGGGGCCGTAGATTTAGGGAACATGACTTTAACCATGGGTTGGATATGGGGTAACTCAGGACAAGTATGGGTGGCATGACCGATACCATCACACAAGGCACAAGGCTTGGCGGGTGGAGGGGGTGTAGGGTCGGGTGCGGTGGCTTTGTCTTTGGATGCCCCCTTGCGAGTTTTTCTTTTCTTGCCCGTAGTTGTTGCGGCATGACGATGGTCTTGTGGAGGGGCTAGGGGCACTGTAGCGGTTGAAGGAGCGAAGGGAATCAATTGCACAAGTGTCACAGAAATGTATGGTTTGGGGTGGCCCGGTGGGGTCTTGGCTGGAGGAGTAAGATACCATACTGGTATTCCCAAGGTTAAATTAGGGAGGGAAAGGGTGGCCACGACGGGAACTGAATAGACTCCCCGGGGGGGGGACCAAGGAAAGGTATCTGACTGGCGGGGTAATGGCCGGGAGGGACGACTCCCATATGGGGGAGACCTGAGGGAACTGACTCAGGAGGGTAGGGAGGTTCCTGAGTGTGAGGGGATGGGAAGGTCCAGGCGGGAGAGGGTTAGTCGGCTGAGGCGAGGGGCTAGGAGCAGGATGCGGCAGACGAGGTTGAGGTTGCTGATTAGCCGAAGCAGGTTGTGGAAGGGAATCCTGAGACGATTTCATCATGCAAACATTCTCTAAGCGAGGATCAGAGACAGGAGGAGGGGGAGGACCTGGGAAAGTTCCAAGCAAGGAGGATTCTTTGTAGACGCCAGGGGAAACACTGGTCAAAGAATCAACAATTTGCTTATTAGTGATAGTAGAAATGGTGGACTCATGGGAGGTCTGAGATTTTGATTCATGATACGTCAACTGGTCAATGGTGACAATTTTTCCATTATGAGGGAAAAACATGTTGTGGTGGACTGCGGAAGGGACGACAGACATGGCATAGGTGTAACTACGCCTCAAAAGAATGTTGTAGTCAAGAGGGGCATCGATAACTTCAACGTCGACACAAATAGTGTTGCTGGCAATGGTGATAGGACAGTTACAGAATAGGCCAATGGGCTGGGAGGCATGGCCATCCCACACACGAAGGGTGATTGTGGAAGGGCCTAGCTCAGGAGATCCAAGTTGTTTCCAAACCGAAGTGAACATCACACAGGTAGATGCCCCCTCATCAATAATACACTGATCGACATTGGCATTTCGGATTTTGACTGGGATTTGGAAAGCAATAGAGTCAGGAAGGGGGGGATGGTCTGATTGACGGGCATCGAAAACAATTAATTGGTCATCAACAAGATCTACAGCACCCACAACAGATAGTAGAGCCTTCTTCTAAGAAGGACACGACTGGAGGAGTTCCAGTGTTGAAATGGCAGCAGGAGATTGAGCTAGATCATCTACTATGATATATGAATGGGTAGCCCGACCAGAGGCAACATTTCGGCGTAATGGACCCTTAGGAATTTTGGCATGAACTTCAACTTTGGGCGGAGGGATTTGCAAGGGACCATTGGGTGTCGACAGAGGCTTTGTAGGACCTGAAGATGGGGACTCGGAGACAGACGGAACGGGAGGCGTGGAGTACTAACGAGACTGAGTTTGAAGGTTAAGGTCGGCGGTGAGAGGTTGGTCAGAGGCCATCATGAGAATCTGGTAATCAGAGGAACCAGAAGGGGAAGGTTGAGTGGTTACCGGGGCATGAGGTGGTTGAGTAGCCATGAAACCTTGTTGAGGGAAAGGATCGATAAACACATCGGGTTGAGAAGTAGTCGTATTGGGAGGGACAGTAGGGGAAGAGTGTTGTCCTCGCATGGTGGCCGGAGACTTCCACATCTGCCGCATTTGTGGTAATAAGGGACAATCGTGAGTGTAATGACCATAAACACCGCAACACGAACATGGCTTATTGGTGCGAAGCGGCCTATCCGGCTTGGGCTGAGAGCCCTGTGGCTGGTTGTCAGTGGTAGAGTCAAGACTTGAAGGATTGGATCCACAATTACCAGAAGCAAGTTGATTGCCTTTCCTCTTTCTTTGAGAAGGAAGAAGATTAGTTGCCCCCTGCTACGCAAATACTTGCCTTGGAGGGGGTAGTAAGTGCAGTTGTGGGGGTGGAGAAGGCAAGGGAGTGGGAGGTCCAAATGCTGGAGGAGCTGGGACACCAGGCTGTGGGTACGGATAAGGGGTAGGATGGGAAACGTTGAGGTAGGCAGGAGTGTGGGCAAAAAGAGGAGGCACGCCGTATCCTGGATACATGCTACCTGGAGGGGGAAAAGTGCCGGAGGGGCTGGCCCCTCCTGGAGGGAAACCATAGCCAAGAAGAGGTTGAGTAGAGGTATGTGACATAGCTCCAACGATACCGTCGACATAGTGAGATGTCCCCGAGGCATTATGGCCACCGAGCTTGGGGAGGTCAGGAAGGACGGTATAAACATAACCATATTGAGCGTAGATAAGGTCATATTTCAAGGCTATTTGGAGGGCGGCTTCTTCGGTTTGAGGAAAATGGGAGGCGACATCTTTGCCAATGGGGGGTAAAATAGAGTGAAGGAACCAGTCCATATAAACCCGATCTTCAAAGGGGGGAGTGCAACATAAGCTCCGTCTTCGTCACCATTCTTGGACATGAGTGGAAAGGCGGGTCGAAGAGGATTGATGAAAAGAAGTCAAGAGTTCAGTACCAGTGTCGTATCGGAGAGGGAGCTGGATATAAGATAAAAAGGCTTGGGAAATGGTCGCAAAGGTGGTATGGGAAGAGGTGGCTTGATCAACATACCATTTAGAAGCTTCGCTGGTAAGCGTGCGTTGGAACAATCGAAGACGGATGGAGTCATCGGTGATGGAATTGGAGGAACACCACATGTGGAAAGATCGAATATGGTTGGAGGGATCTTTGCTAGCAAGGCCTTCGAACTTGGGAATGTCGGAGGGGAGCTTGGTTGGCATAGCAGGCCAACTGACATCGTGGTGAATAGGATCATTGATTAGCTGATTGAAGTCGGGGAGACTGAGACCGGCCATATAAGGGAGCAACGGGGTAGTCGAGGTAGGTCCCGTAGTGGTTCCACTGGAAACAGACCTAGCAGTAGAATTGGGGTTTCCGCTAGCGCTAGGACCTGAACTAGACATGGTGAAGGTAACAGGGGGAGAACCAGGAGTGGGGGGAGAACTTGAACAATCAGAGGAAGAGTCGGAGTGCGGACTCGGGGGAGGAATTTCTCGATGATGATGGGAAGGAGGAAGTCGACCAACCGGAAACTGAGGGTGAAGGCCAAGAAGTCTCTGGGACAAACGCCTTGGAGGCGCAATGATGACGGGAAGAAGAAAACCGACAGGGGAAGGGAGGGGTAAAATCAAGTGAGGTCAATGTCGAAACCATGGCAGAGAGGTGTAGTGTCAATTGATTTTAAAGGCTTTGCTAGGCGGTGTTAACCAGGCTCTTCTTCATGTTGGCCGGATAAATCGTTCTTGCGGACAAGACCGATCTCCCTAGTGTCAGAAGACAATCTAGCAACAAACGAACAACTAAGTTTGTCTTTCTCTAAGTATATTCGTTTTACAAGTAAATGCTATGAAGGTGTCGATCCTACCTTAGATCCAAATGCTTATTTGCGGTCGCAGTGCTTCCGTTGCATCAATAATCCTTCATCGCAACAAGGGCCCTTTTGTCACAAGAAATTATTATCTTTCGTTGATCTGCAATCACAAACAAGAAAATATCAATAGCACCTGTATAACAAATAATCATAAAACATACCTATCATAGTGATCAAGGAATCTATGAAATAAACGATCAAACGACAGCTTATTGAATTAAACAATCGAACGATAATTTATTGAGAAAAACAGAACTTGATTGTATTAATCTTAAAATATATAGAAGAACCTTACAACCTTAGCCTTGATGTTCGAAATGCCTTCCCGGGGTCCGAAGCAGGAATCTCCTCTACTTTGATAAGTCTTGCACTCTTCCTCCAGAAGCATAAGAGGTATGTGATCTTTCCTCTCAAAAGCTCAGCAGAAGGAAATCTAAATCTCAACAGCACTTCAGCTCAAAAATCTTCTCCAAAAAAAACTTCTAATCCTCCATCTCCAAAATCTCCATCAAAACTTCCTGACTTAACCCCAAAAGGCTACCCAATGCCTCCTTTTATAGAGCAGATGAGGAGGTTAGGATTCCACCATTAAAGGGATAGAACCCTCCTTCAAAGGGATAGGCTCCTCACATCAAGGGATTAGTTCCTTAAGGTGTGGGATACATGCATCTTATCAAAGCGTACTCATCCCCAAAAAATCTCATCTAGAACCTTCCAGAATTGACCAAAATTCAACTTTTTTGGTTTAATTTCGCGCATTTTTGACTTTACAGGGGTACCGCATGCATTACACTGGAAAAGTGCGTTTTAGAACGCAGTTTATCTTCACATTACATGCGGACCCTAGCTAAAAACGCAGGTAGGCTTCATATTAACTGCGTACCCAAGGTTTTTTGAGCTTTTTAGGGTTTTTCCTTCATTTTCAGGGCATGGAATGAGGAACAAAGGTTGTAAGACTTGCAGAGGAGGCATGTATGAGTGTTACTGAGCTCATACAGTCAGCAGAATGTCAAGGTGACATTTTTAGTGTAACACTTCACTTAGGGTCAGTGTGTGGTGTTCGTTAATTTTAATTGTTTAAACCCAGACGTTTTGAGAGTAAAAGAAAAAGTGTTCTACGTAACTGAAAATAAATCTGCAGTAAATAAGACTGAAAGAACATAAAATTAACAGCTAACAATGCATCAATCTAACCCAAGAAGGTGGGTCTCTCAAAAATAGTCTATAAGAGGGAAAAAAATAAGCAAATCACGCAAAAAAGAGGCCAATAGATCTAAGGTCGGGAGGGACAGGGATCTAAAGGAGAAATCTGCTGAAAAGAGGTGCAGAGAACAACAAAGAGGCAGAGGCAAGGTTGCTGCTAAAAAGGAGGAGATCAGCTAAAAATAGAAGGGACAAGGAGGAAGCCCTAAAAATGAACCCAAACACAACTATATGAGGTGATTTGAAAGGGATAAGAGCTGATCTAAAGGGATCTGAAAATGAGGTATCAGATCTGAAAGAAATAAGGCTGAAACTCTGGAAATTCAGATTTCTGAAACAGCAAAAACTCTCCCACAAAAAGTGGAGGGTACTAGAGCCCTAAGGGGAAAGATTCCCACTTAGTTGAGTGAAAAAAATCAAAAACAGGTCTAAATGGGCAGAGATAGAGGCTGGAAAACCCTGACAGAAGCTTCAGACAAGCCCAGAAAAAGTGCTGGAAAATTGCAGAAAAAGGGCAGGTCGCACGTTCTGACCTGTTTTCAGTCCAGGTTGCAGATTTGGGGCAGAAAAGTGCGACCTCAAGGCCAGGTCGCAGTTTTTGGGCCGATAAGTGTGACCTGAAGATCCGGGGCTCTCGGCGGCAGATTTCGGAAAAATTTGTCGTCTCAGTTGCGGCCGATGTTTATCACCTGTGCAATAGGGCCAGAAACACACGGAAGTTAAAAATTTTAATGTTTGAGGGTTTTAGAGGTGAAAAGCACCATAAAAATAGGAAAAATAGAAAACGGAAGAGAAATCCTAGGGTTTGAAACAGCTGGATATGCAGGAATATATAAAACGATAGCGATTGCAAAAGAAAACCCGTGTGGAGTCGCCAATTGTTAGTATGAATCTTTCGTCGTAAAAGACCACTTTAGCTATGCATAACAAATAGCCCTAACATCGATTATGGCTGCCAAATATCTTTAAATCTGCAATTAGGTGATCCAAATAATGCTGCACAAATCCAGATCTAAGCATAAAAGACATTAAGCAAATAAAGTAAAATGTGGCTCCATGCATCCAATAGACAAGACAGAACAATGTATTTGAAAGAATTTTTATATTATATTAAAAATGGGGCACCTGAGGGGAAAACAAGAAAGGTGTTTTCTGGTTCTCCTCAATGGGATGGGTTCTTGAAAGTCCTCAGCATTTCAGATCTAAAATTCCTTTCTCTTGTTCTTGTAGAAAACCCAGACAAACATGGAACTCAGTGGGAGCTCACAAGGTAAAAAATGGAAAAGGTGACCAAGAGTAGATCTAGAGTGATCTAATGCAATGGAGGTGACTAATGAATGGGGAAAACCCTTCTATTTATAGCAAAATATTAGCGCGGTCTAGAACTCGGTGCATGAATAAAATATTATTAATCGAAATCTAGAACCACCCTTTAGGAATATTTTATTATATTTGTTGGAGGGAAAAAGATTTTTGACTTGGGTCAATTCCTTTATTTATAAATAATAAATAAATAAATGATTTATTTATAATTTTAGGGAAATGATGGGAATATAATTAAATAAATAATGGTTTATTTAATTATTTGTGGATGATTTAGTCAAATTTAACTAAGAATATTATTTAAATAATGATTTAAATAACTAATTCTTAGGAAATAATTAAATAAATAAGGATTTATTTAATTAATTTCCTTGTTTTGGGTTAAATATGACTGGGAAATATAAACAAATAAGTTATTTCACATGGTGAAAGAAATTTTACTTAGGGTAAAATTGGTCTTACATGGTGTACTTGGGTTCATCTAATAATAATAGGTTAGATGACCAAAAAATGGTGTAACACCCAGGCCTTTGAGACAATGGGTAGATCAAAAGTCAAAGTATATTTGGGCACATGTTTTTGAAACGAAGAAAGGAGAATGCACAACATTCCTTTCAAATATGGATTTTAAATCTGATGTAATTTTCCAATTCTGAACCTTAATGTATGCCTTACTGCATGGTCAATTAGTGTACTTCCTGATTTCAAGGTTGTGCATTCAATACTGCAAAGGAAATGATTATTTTCAGACAGCGGAACATATCAATACAACTAAGGACATATAAGATTACCTATGGTATAAAGTCAGTATTGATGTTGACAATGATGAACCATAATTGAGAAGTAATCTTTGACTAGTGCTTTACATTGAATTGCGAGTTCATTTGCATATTTATCAATGGTGCAAAAGGATAAGGCAAACACATATGAGCATTATATTACATCCAATACATGTGGCATCAAAGCATTCGGTCAAGCTATTTCTAGAAGCCACAAGGATTAACAACAACGTGATATGCCCATGGACACGATGGCGAGGGTTTGATGATTCAATACTAGTTTTTGTGTTTATATAGAAGCTTAGAGTAATGGGAATCTAGTAAAATACACAGACTCTTTATTTTGTCCAAAAATTGGTTCACAATTATGAAGTTGTATGCGTTGTTTAACCTCCGATCCAGATAATTAGGAGACACTGCTGTTATAAATATGAATATTTTATATTTTAGAATAACAGTCACATAGAATATTAGATTAGAGAATTGTAGTTTGGCAGATAGAGAGGTCGATTTCCTAGAGTTAAGGAAGGGAAGGAGACGGTCCCAATTTAGCATCATGCAAAGTTAACCAACAGATTGCTCCATCTATTTTCTGGATTCTTATCTTTGCATGCACCATGGAAAGACTAATATTTCAAGATTAATCAAAGTGTTTTTAGATATGTTCTGTTTAATTAATTTATGTGTTTTATGATTATACCATTTGTGTAAACTAAATCATTGACATAGGGTGCGAGCTGGCTGGGTTGGCCGCCAGATCAGCTCGACACCCCTCTAAATTGTTCAGGATTAGTTTAGATTCTGATTTGTTGAGCGATGCGTTTAATTTATCATTTACTGTGTGACTGGTGATGGATTTTTTGTGCCAAATTATTTATCGATTGCATTGCAAATTAATGTATCTTTCCTCCCACAAAGCATGTTGATTATGTTGGTCGACATTTTCATTTCTCGATACTCTATTTTAACAACCCCATGTTATGAATGTTTTGTCTCTTTTAAAAATGCATCGTGGCACACAGGGGAAGAATTTTTTCAAATTTTAAATGATTTTTTTTAGGAGATTTTTCATCTACAAGTTTTGATAGCATAAATCAATGATGGAAACTTATGACCTCGTGTTCCAGAAATACAAGACTCACTCCTATCTTTTGAATTATAATGATTGTAATATGAGGTAAACATATATGGATTGAGGATCAATGCATGAATAAATTGAATTCTAAAAAAGAATAGAAGCCGCATAATCATACTCGTTAGTATATTAAGAATATAGGCCTCATATTTCTATTATTTGATAACTTATAACTATGTTTGAGATAATTTATTGATGAGTAGTATTTTCTTCCCCAATATTATTTACAAGGCACTTGAGAGCGAGAGTGATTTATGTTTCGACCTTATCCACATAGTGAATGCATTTTAATTTCTTAAAGGATTTTGTTACATAGAGGCAAACTAGACAGAATTAGTGAGAATTAAATTTTTTCTTTACATAGCGAATGGTGTGAATTGATCTTGAATCCCTTCAAAAATTACATTCTTCCTTTTTGATGTTGTTCAAGCATTTCTTGGTTTGTAGTCAAACAATAGTTAGGATTTACCTTCTAGTTTCCGATAACTAGGATTTCCTTTCACAATTGCTAATAGTTCAGGTTTGCCTTTTATTTTTTGAATGTCTTGTTTTCAAATATAAATATTGGTGTTTATTCTTTCTCAGGTTTCCTTTGAAGTGCAAAATTAAATTTAATTTGTTGAGATTGATGCACAAGTTAGACTAGAGTTTTCAATTTGCAGGTTGTTGGGGGCTCTCTCTGGCATTTCCAGTGACGCGCCTCAAAGTTCATGAACTCCCAAATTAAAAATTAAATGTTGGTCCATTAATATGCCCTATATTATGCCCAAAATTTTGGCGTCATTTCCGGGGAGGCGCTCAAGGGATTGACCTTGATGACCTGTTGCATTTGATTTGTTTTTCACCTAGTTTCTCTTGCAAATTTTTGTTCCTTGAATTTAATTATTTCCTACACATATTGGTTATTTTAAGGTTTTTCATTTTATTTGGTGCTGTAAGAACCCCCCTACATATATATACAATATTCCTATGCTGATGAATGTACCAGTTGGCTTATTGAAAACGAGAAAATGGTATTTTGAGGAA
Source organism: Pinus albicaulis (assembly GCA_034641835.2). Classification (NCBI taxonomy): domain Eukaryota; kingdom Viridiplantae; phylum Streptophyta; class Pinopsida; order Pinales; family Pinaceae; genus Pinus; species Pinus albicaulis. The sequence goes on along the minus strand of CM076572.1, from coordinate 1,351,904,310 downwards.
TCATTCAATGAGGAGTTTTGATGTTGTCGCGGAGATATACAAATTATCCAATGAAGAACTCAAAAGTTCATAATTTAAAATTTTACTTGAACATAAAAATAATATTATTAAATCTTTGGTTTCAACATTGGATGATTTGAAGGAAGAACAAAAGGAGGATGAAGAACCACTGTTAATATTTTGCGCCAACTATATGAAGAAGCACTTCCTTGGAAAGTGTCCACTTAGTAACCTAGAAGTTTGCATAATTTGTGAGGAGGCTCATTCAACTGAACATTTCCCATCACTTCCAGGATTACTAAAGGTACTTATGAAATCAAGTAAGGAATCGAAACAATTTCTAGGTATAAATCAAAAATTATCATCATTTAATACTTGGATTAATGCTTACTCTCCTGAGCACGTTCCTTAGCATGTTTATAATCCTACACTTTCATGGAAAATTTTTAATCCTCCTCCAATTGAACATCCTACTTCATGGCCACAATGCCCCATATTTTGGCGTCTTCTTTGAGTTAGATATCCCCTTGTCCTCAAGAATGTTTTGGAGTTTTTTCTCTAGAGAAGTCTCTCATGCAAAATCAATTACTTGATCAACAACAAAAATCACAAATTTTGTTCAATTCATTATCAAGTAATTCTCCTCCATGGTCCCAGTTACCTTGTGCAATATTACCCCTAATCCATACCCTAGCCCTTACCCTAACCCTAGTCAAAAACTTAATTCAAACCACAAATGTAGCCCTCATTTAAACCTTAGCCCTAACCTTAATTCAAGCCCTAGGCCTAACCCTATCCCAAACCTAAACCTAATCCTAAGCCTAGTATAAGCCTTAGCCCAAACCATAGCCCCCATAATCTAAACCAGTAGATTGCACAAAAATTTGAAACATCTATTCTTCCCGCTAATTCCCCTATTGAACAAAATGTGAAATCTTCCATTTTGGGGAAGGGAGTGACTTTGGAAACTTCCCCCATTACCAAAAAACCTTCACCTGGGGAAGAAGCCTTGATTTAAAGACAATTAAAGGAGAAATATATAATTGGAACCTATTCTAAAATTGTTGTTGAAGCTCAAAACCATAGAATCTCTCTCAACCATTCTTATCAATCTGAAAAGCAGATATTTGAGCTCGAGCTTGAGGGATTTTTCTTTCGTCTTTAACCTGATTCAGTAATACTACAAGAGAGTGTTAATCAAGTTGTGGAAGATTTGTACGAGTTGGAGAATCATCAATATGCGGATCTCATCGAATCCTAGTTTCAAATAGTCATCAACACACATCATTCCATCATCATTCATCAGCTCTTGGTACCATGTCAATTAAAGCAATTGGTTTCTCACACTTTGGTATGTATCGAAGTTTATTCTTTAAAAATAAGTGTGAGTATATTTAGCATTCTGTTACGTATATGGCTACATTGGAAGTACACCTACACTTAAAGGTGATATTCCTATCTTTAAAATAGGGTAGGGTAATATAAGAGGAATGAATAAAGATGTCATCTAAAATAAAATTGTATAGCAACACTCTTGAAATTGTGATTCCCTAAAGCACAATTTTTGAAATTTCTATTATTATGCACTCTCGTGGTAAGATTTGTCAGAATAAATTCACTCTTAATGCCTCATATTTTATAAATTTATTTTGATTATTGACCAATAACTATCATCCAGGAAGATTTTAAAGTTCCTTTTTGAAGGTATTGATGAGAATCCTCCTATGGTGTACCACGCCTATAAAACTAAAACAAGCTTTCACAAGAACCCTGGTATGATCAATTTGAGGAATTTTTAGTGATTATCTATGATGTTTTATTTAAAATGATTCTTCAGGGTAGAAGGAACAACTAGTAAATATTAGTAATTAAAAACTTTTCACGCCATCCCATGCTCTTAAGGAGCAGAATCGCCTCCCCAACTATTAAGTAACCTATTTAAGGTTTATTATAATCAGAGTTTTTTTCATAAGATAAATTAATTGATGGGTAGGAGGTATCACTACGAGCCGAAATACCATCATAATGGGTCCTAATGAGAACGAAATTATTGCTATTGGTCACCCAACCAGTGTAATGGCTTTCAGTTGGGAAGACAAGAGGTCTCATCACAAGAAGACTTGTTCTTTCTTGTTAGTTCTTGTGAATGGAAGTGTTGTTAGATGGTTAACAAGCCAGGATAATGGCCTTCAAATAATTTCAAAGCAAATGTAAATTCTTTCAAATGACTCTGAATCTATATATAATAGATGGGATGCATGCATTTCATGGGGTTAAGAGGCATCCCTGTCGAGGCTATTGACATGTGCTGGCAGCAGGGCTATGCTTGTGGTATTAAAGTTAATTTTACACTATGATTTACTTGGTTGTTTTTGTGTTTCTTGAATTCATTATCATATCTCTTTGAGAATGGATTTAAGTTCCTTCGGGTGTTATGCCTTAGAGTTATATCTTTTTGGAATAATTTGTTTTTATGGACATGTAACCTTTAATGCAAGTAATTCACTTTGCCTAGAAAATAGGAGCTTCAACTATATGTGGATAATGGTAAGATAGTCATTGTGGGAAGGTATTATTATGCCTATTTTTAATGCCATGGATTTCAAATCATGTCACTCATATTTAGAATGAGGATATTAAAATGAAACTTCTAATCAAGGATGCCTCCAAGATGCTTGTGGAAATTTTAATAGTTGGCTATTTTATTCAAGTAATAACACCATCCTTGAAATTTAGTATTCCTATAGTAGCCCTTGTGTGATAATTTCTTGAAATCAGTCTAAATAAATAAAGAGTCCAATAGAAAATCTATTTTTAGAACAAGCTCTATCTAGAAAAGGAAATTTTGATCACACAGAATTACAGGAACATTATTATAAGTGTCCATAAATGTTTTAATCTTGTTTTTCTGGAAGGAAGCGACAATACAACAATTGATTTTCTTGCATGAGGACATGTAAGATGGTCAACATGGGGGGATGTTAGGCCTTCGTTTTTCCTTGCTTTATATCACCTTTTACTCTAAATACCTCATGCTTGTGTTTATTTTGAATGGTTATTGTCGTGGTTTTGTGTATTCTTGAAGACAATAAAAAAAATATTTACTATTTGCCACGATTCCCTTGTTTTAATGAGATTTAAACATTGAAAGAATCATTAATAATAGTTTTTGTGTTTGTAGGTTTAAAACTCAGTTGACTATATTTTTATGCATATGCCAATAAGCCTTGATCCCGCATTCATCTTCTATACTATGCAGTAGGTTCTTGCACCAATTGGGATTCCTGCACCAATTTACTATGGGCTTCCCGCACTATTGAAGAATTCTTACACCATGAATCAAGTTCCTATTCCAAAAGTATAGTTCTTGTTCTTGTAGCATAGTTCCTATTCTCACTTCCATGATTATCATACGTCTAGTTGTCATGACGAAAAATTATCATACGGGTTTTGAAGAACAAAGGTTCAAGATAGGGATGTGTTCCCTTAATCACACCCAGGCCTTTGAGACAATGCGAAAATCAAAAGTTAAAATATATTTGGGCACATATTTTTGAAACGAAGAAAGGAGAATGCACATCATTCCTTTCAAATATGGATTTTATATCTGATGTAACTGTCCAGTTCTGAAGCTCAATGTATGCTTTTCCACATGATCAATTAGCGTACTTCCTGATTGGAAGGTTGTGCATTCAATACTAAAAAGGAAATGATTATTTTCAAACAACGTAACATATAAATACAACTAAGGACATATCATATTACCTATGGTACATAGTCAGTATTGATGTTGACAACGATGAACCATTTTTGAGAAGTAATGTTCGATTAGTGCTTCACATTGAATCACGAGGTCATTTTCATATTCATCAATGGTGCAAAAGGATGAGGCAAACATATATGAGCAATATATTACATCCAATACAAGAGGCATCAAAGAATTTGGTCAAGCTATTTATAGAAGCCACAAGTATTAACAACAACGTGATATTCCCATGGAGACGATGGCGAGGGTTCGATGATTCAATACTATTTTTTGTGTTTATATAGAACTTTATAGTGATGGGAATCCAGTCAAATATGCATACTTCTTATTTTTTTTAGAAATCAATTCACAATTCTAAAGTTGTATGCATTGTTTAACCTTTAATCCAGATAATTAGGAGACGTTGCTGTTATAAATATGGAGATTTTGTATTTTAGAAGAAAAAACACATAGAATATTAGATTACAAAATTGTAGTTTTATAGATAGAGAGGTCGATTTGATAGAGTGAAAGAAGGGAAGGAGGCGGTCCCAATGTAGCATCATGCAGATTTAACCAGCAGATCACTCCCTCTGTTTGTTGGAGTCTGATCTTTTCCTGCACCATGTAAAGACTAAGATTTCAAGATTAATAAATGTGTTTTCAACTATGTTTTGTTTAGCTAATTTATGTGTTAAATTATGATTATAATCTCTGTGTAAACTAAATCATTGACAGAGGGTGCAAGTGGGAAACCAAGAAAGACACACAAATCAACAACCTCTCATTAATTGGGCAACCAAGAAAAAGCACACTCTTTCCTTGGAAACATCTAAGAGTTAAATGATGGAAATATCTCAAAAATCTAGGAAAGAAGGAAACATATGAATGTATTTTCTTTATCTAATAATGCATTTGATTTTATGAAAATATCTTTTGTAATTACAGATGAAAAATATGGAGAATGATTGCATTGTTTTATAAAATTCTCATCTCTTCCTCATAATAAAGACTGTGGTATTGTTTACAGAGCTACTTTTTTATTCATTTTTTGTGCCTTTATCCTGTTATATGATTCTTGGCATTATTTTTCAGATATGCAAGTAGATCAGTTGGTGTTAGAGCATAATATCTTGGAAGCCATCCACTAGTTCGAATAATTTTTTCTTAGGGTCGTAAATTTCAATCCATTTGGTGGATTAAAATCACGTTGCCTCGTCAAGAGCCCTCCACTATAGACTCGCCAATAAATGATTTAGCTAGGGATCTTTAAGAGCTATTTGTGCTGCAACACCAAAGACGTCCTCCATGTAAAATGCAGTTTGATACGCGCTTTAAACTACCCAAATCATACATTTCAATCCATTCGGTGGATGAAAATAATGTCGCCTCATCAAGAGCCCTTCACTACATACTCGCCAATAAATGATTTAGCTAGGGCTCTTCAAGAGCTATTTACGCTGCAGCACCAATGACGTCCTCAATTTAAAATTCAGTTTGATACACGCTTTAAACTACCCAAATTCACAGGGTAAATGAATGGTGAGGATATTGATTCTTAGCTCTGCAGTCTCTCCAAATATTTCAGAACTTGTCCAACAATGGAAGAGGAGATAAAACTTCAGATTGTCAGTCTACAATTGGAAGGTCTAGCACAAACATGGTGGGATACTCATCTTGAGAATATGTTCTTGGTTGTAAAATTTGTAGAACCCACCGAGACCAAATCGACACCTATCACATCATGGGATCTATTTTTCCAGGCCTTAAGAGAACGCCTGTGTTTACCGATAATTATCGAATAAAACATGAGTTGGCCACACTTATTCTAGACAATGGGAGTCAAAATAATATTGTGCCACGGGATTTGGTTGAATGCCTTTGCCTTCCCACCACTCCTCACCCACACTTGTATCAACTTGGTTGGGTCCAAAAGGATGGTTCTTGTCTTTCCACCTGCCAATGTTGTGCTATCACCTTTGTTATTGGACCTTTCTGTGATACCGTGGTATGTGATGTTTATTCTCTCGATTGTGCCGATTTATTGCTAGGCATTCCATAACAAGAGGCTCAACATGATGTTTATGATGCTACATATCACCAATACCACTTGTAGCACAATGGGTGCACCTATGTGCTCACATCCTCAACTAGCACATCAACCCAACCTTCTATTAGAAAATCTACCATTATGAGAGTCAATTTAAACCAATGTGTTTCTTTTTTCTTGGTTCAACTTGTTAAGCCATACAACCTCACCAATCCAGTCCCTCCTACAATGACTCCTCTAATCCAAGAATTTGAAGATGTCTTCACTCAACCCAAAGGAATGCCTCTAGCCGGCTCTATTGTACACAAAATAGATCTTGTTCCTAGTGTTTCCTTACCCAATACCCCATCTTATTGCCTCACATTCCATACCATAGCAAGTGGTGCCACCTACGGGGATCCTGAAATTATTCATTCTACTTTGCTTGTGCTCGTCAATCTTGTATGTCCTCCTCCGTATCTCAACATCAAACCAGTTCTTGCACTACAGGGCCAAAATGCACTTTCAAGTCAAGTTCCAAATAATTCTCTTTTAGAAGGTAGAGAGAGGAATATTGATAATATTACAACAGAGTGCACTGTGTCGTTGGTTAGTCAGAATGAGGTAAAAGAATGAAATGGGGATCCAAATTAAAATGGAGAACATAATGGGATAATTGCTCAATCTGTTCCTCCTAGAAGCAGTCAGGTAGTCGCACCATCTTCCACGCTAGCACTAGTTGGAGACCATAGAATATCTCTAGGTCCAGGAGTAGGTTGTGTTGGTATTGCTGCTTATATGGAACAAGGTTATCGACAGACACATGAATAATTTCGAGCAAATAATGGTATCAAGGTGATTCTGCATCTTATTCATTCTCGCATACTTCTAAATCCTTATAATCTAGACTCTATTCATGCACTTGTGTGTCATGCCCTCCTTGGATTGGCCAAAGATGACACAATTGCCCATATTCTTACTAAGCTTCATGTGGTAAAAATTCTCTCGAAACTTGTAAGAGACATAAGAAGTCAAATGGTAGGTGCATCTTGTGAACAGGCGAAATGGAAAGATGAGCTTAGTCAAGTAGCAATGGAGCTCATTTCTATTGCAACAAATGTGGGGTGTGCAAGTAATTTAGAAACCATAGTTGTTACTGCTCCTATGCTAAAGCATATAGAATGAGCTGCAATAGATGCAACAACACCAATAATGTATCATTCAAAGGAACTACTACAACTCATACATGCGCACATTGTAGCCTCGGGACTCCCAAATTCAGTAGAAATCCTATTGAAGGAGGCATAGATGGCTCCATTACCATCCTTAGTAGTGCCACATTCACTTCCCCAGAGGGTGGTTGTTCAAGAGCTAGCAGGGTTGTTGTTTCAATGGCCATTAGGGTGAGTTCCAAGAGGATTTCTATGAGATCCTTCAAAGTTTTTAGTTCATGAAGATGATTCTATCAACATGTGCAATCCTTTGGGTAGTTCAAGGAAAAATGTTCTCACCTTTTCCTTCAATCTGTCTGCCAATGTCAAAACACCACACACACCATAGTCATCAACAAAAAATGTGGCAGGAATCAAAGATATGAGACATACACATGGGAGTACAAAAGCATATGAATATTGTTCTACTCCCCCACCCAGGCCTAAATTTGAAGCTACAAAACTTGTTAAAACACCCAATACCATGAATATGAAGCGAAAATCAGTGGAAAGGGACATCACAGTTCCATTGTCGAAGCGTCCCAAAATCACTGATCCTGGAAACTCTTCACTTATCTACATGACACCTAATATTCGTAAAATTAATCTTTGTGTAGAAACTGATGGGTTTTATGCTACTCCAAGTTGTGTCCAGCGAGATAAGGTGGATGATATTAGTTTCATTGGAACTCCTTGTTGTGGACAGGTGCCAAGTTGCTCTTCTCAACCTGGTTTATTAGCAAACCCACAGTCTGGAAACAATGAGCGTGCCACTCTGGACTCATTGGTTGTGCAATATTTAAAGCATCAACATCGACAATGCATTGCTCCTATTACCACTCTTCCTCCATTATCTTTGTTGCATCCACATGTATGTCCTAAACCTAGCAGAGCTATAGATGTACCTTTTAACACAGCAGGATGATTAAGCACTCGTGATTTTAGAACACAATATGGTGGAATGTATGGACACAGGCGTGATCGATAGTTTGTTTTTATCAGTTTCAGGCCTTTGCATACATGTTGTGATGATCCTGTATTTTTGAATTCATTTAAATTTTTGGGAAATTATACACATATTGTTACCGGAAGTCATGCCAGAGAATTGAAGATCTTTGATACAAATAGTGGAAATGTGTTAGAAATCCACTCTTTCCATCTGTCACCGATAAATCTGGTTCAATGTACATCATGTGAAACTGGAAGCTCGTCCACCGCTAGAAGTCACCTTTTACTATCATCCTGTAATTATAATATTCCATATTTTCAGCCTCCTATGCTCAAAGATACAATTACGGACTCCAAGAAAAGGAATACATGCTATCATCCATACTTATCATATTTGGTTGGTTGGAAGGGACAAAAACACCAGCGCAAGCAAAATGGATGTCTGCAGAAACATTGCAACACACTTTCCCTCATTTGATGGAGGAAGCGGGGACGCTTCCCGATCTAAACAGGGTCAGAAACCTCTCACTAATTGGGAAACCAAGAAAAATCTCACTCTTTCCTTGGAAACATCTAAGAGTAGAAAATAGGGAAACATCTAAAAATCTAGGAAAAAAGGAAACATCTCAATGTATTTGCTTGATCTAATAATGCATTTGATTTTATGAAAATATATTTTGTAATTACAAATGAAAAATAAGGAGAATGATTGTATTGTTTTATAAAATGCTCATCTCTCCCTCATAATAAAAACTGTGGTATTGTTTCCAAAGCTACTTTGTTATTCCTTTTTCATGCCTCTTTCCTGTTATGTGATTCTTGGCATTAGTTTTCAGGTTTGCAGGTAGATCAATGAGCTGGATGGGTTGGCTGCCAAATAAACTTGACACCACTCTGAATTTTTCAGGATCATTTTAGTTTCTGATTTGCTAAGTGATGCGTTTAATTTATATTTTATTGTGTGACTGGTGATGGATTTTTTGTACCAAATGCTTTATCGATTTCATGCCAAATTAGTGTATCTTTCCTTGCACAGAGTGTGCTAATTATGCTAGTCATCATTTTGATTTCTTGATACTCTATTTTCACAACCCCATGTTATGAATGTTTTGTCTCTTTTCAAAATGCATTGTGGCGCATAGGGGAAGCAAGTTGTTCAAATTCTAAATGCTTTGTTTTAGGAGATTTTGCCTTTACAAGTTTTGATTGCATAAATCAATGATGGGAAATTGTGACCTCATGTTCCAGAAATAAAACACTCACTCCTATCTTTTGAATTAAATTTAATTATAACAATTGTGATATGAGGTAAACATATATGGATTGAGGATCGGTGCATGAGTAAATTGAATTCTAAACAACTCTGAAGCCGCATACTCATACTAGTTAGTATATTAAGAACAAAGGTCTCATATTTCTATTATTTGATAATTTATAACTATGGTTGAGATCATTTACTAATGGGTAATATTTTCTTCCCGAATATTATTTGCAAGGCATTTGAGAGTGACAGTGATTTCTATTTCGACCTTATCCACATAGTGAATGTATTTTAATTTCTTAAAGGATTTTGTTACATAGAGGTGAACTAGAAAAAATTAGTGAAAATTAAAGTTTTTCTTTACATAGAGAATGGTGTGAATTGATCTTCAATCCTTTCAACATTTACATTCTTCCTTTTCGATGTTGTTCAAGCATTTCTTAGTTTCCAGTCAAAAAATAGTTAGGATTTACTTTATGTTTGTTAATAACTAGGATTTCCTTTCGTAATTGCTAATAGTTTAGTTTTGCATTTTATTTTTTGAATTTCTTGTTTTCAATTGTCAATATTGGTGTTTATTCTTCTTCGGGTATCCTTTGAAGTGAAAAATTAAATTTAATTTGTTGAGATTGATGTGAAAGTTAGACTAGATTTTTATTTGTAGGTTGTTAGGGGCTCTCTCTAGCATTTCCAGTGATGCGACTCGAAGTAAATGAACTCCCGGATGTAGAAATTTGAATAATTTGCTGAATTATTCACCGATATTATCCTGATTACACACTATTTAAGCTTCATGCATAATACATAACCTCTTCTACAATTGATCATCAATATGCGGAAATAGAAACAGTCGCATGCGCACATTAAAACACAATCAAGTACACATATCAACACAGTATGTAATGGGGAAAGCTGATAGCTGAAAACCCCCAACTATCTATATATTATAATGATAGAGAACATGTAACAATCATAGTACAATACTCCTCACAAGTACTCAGTACTATCTCCAAAAGTTACACACAAACTAGCTCAGATTTGAACAAGTCACAGGTTCAAATCTCCTCCACAAGTCTGCCTGCCTCTACTGCGCAATCCAAGATGAGAATGAATGAGATCCAAGTTCGAATCCCCTAGCTTGTACTACGCAATCCTCATTGGAAATCTCCAACAATGTGTGTGCAAATCTCATGCACAAGTATAGTCACAACTAATAGTCACACTCACCCTTTCACCCACCTCTAACACTGGTCTCCACTGAACTGTCCATGCATTGCAGTTAAATGATGTGTTCTTTAGTTGATTTATGAGTTAATAATTAGTGAATTAATTAATAATTAATTCACACCACTCATCACTAGTGTATTTATCATTTAGACTAAATACAACTATTTCAACTAAGTTAAACCGAACACAACTCCACCAACTGTCTCATCAACTCCACCAAACTCTGCCACATGAGTTCTAATTGAAGTCAACCATGCAATAGCTCAACTAACCCTTAGGAAAAGCGTATTTCCTTCTGTCAGCTGCATGTGCCACATCCAAGCATCAAATTGAAGTGCTCCAAGAGGATAAGATAATGTTTATAGTCTAAATATTATTAAGGGTTAATAATATTTGATTGTTCTATTTTTAGCCCAGCAGTCTAAAAATAGAAACCGCCCAATGTCTAAAAATAGAGGTCCATCTATTTTTACCAACTCGACCAATCATCCATAAATAGCATCCTGCAACTCATAGACCATGATGCATATGTCTAAAAATAGACTGTGCGCCAAAAATAGCCTGCGGGCCCACTTAGTGAAGGCGAATTCATTTCACTAAGCTCCACCATCTTGTTGCATTTTAAAAACTCCCTCTCAACAAGATATGGATTATCTGCAACCCCTATCCTGCCTCTGTGGTATTCAAATTTGCTCTTGGTGAGCGCCTTCGTCAAGATGTCAGCATCCTGATCCTCCGTGGGAATATATGAAAGTAACATGATTCTCGGCTACACACAATCTCTGATATGATGGTACTTGATGTCGATGTGTTTGGATCTATCACGAAATACTGGATTAGCCGAGATTTTAATGCAACTCTGGTTATAACAATAAATCACAGTAGGCTCCAAGTGTGACCCGAACAACCCGACTAGGATCTTCCTCATCCATATGGCTTCGCATGCAGCCAAGCTTGCTGCCATATACTCAGCCTCTGCTGAATTGAGTGCCACAGATCTCTGCTTCTTGCTGTACCAAGAAAATGTTGTCGACCCAATACCGAAGATCCCTCTAGATGTGCTCTTTCTGTCCGTTGGGCTCCCTGCCCAATTTGCATCCGTGAAGCCACATAGCTTCACCTCATCCTCCTGTCTGTACCACAAACCATATCCCGTTGTGCCTCTAAGATAACACAATACATGCTTGCTTGCCTTCCAGAAGAGCTTGGTAGGATTAACCATAGCTTGCGAAAGCTGGTTAACAACATAACATATATCGAGTCGTGTATTGACCAGATACATAAGCGACCCCACCAACTGTCGATAAACAGTGGCATCCATTACCTCTGTTGAAGTAGCATCCTCCTTCCTCCAACCTCCAGGAAGAGGAGTATCAACAGGCTTGCAACCATGCATGTTGAACTTCTCCAATATTTTTCGGGCATAATTACCCTGAGAAACAAACAGTCCATCACTGCGCTACCAAATTTCCAATCCCAGGAAATAATGAAGGAGGCCCAAGTCCTTCATCTCAAACTCTCTTGCAAGATCCTCCTTGCATGAAAGTATCAACAGCTCATCACCCATCAAAATCAGATCATCTACATATAGTACAATGATCAGCAACTTCCCCTCCACCACAATCTGGTACAGGTTAGGATCCGCCTCACTCTTGGAGAATCCAAGTCCAGTGAAATAACTGTATATCCATGTGTACCAAGCACAAGGTGCTTGCTTCAACCCGTACAATGCTCTCTTGAGTCGGAAAACATGCGAATCACTGCTGAAGATCTCGAAACCTTCAGGCTACTCTATGTACACCTCCTCCTCAATGACTCCATTGAGGAACACAGTCTTCACATCCATCTAATGGATGTGCCACCCCATCTGCGCTGAGAGAGCTAGGATCGTCCGTATGGAAGAGTACCTTGCGACAGGTGCAAAGGTCTCCTCATAATCGATCCCCTCTATCTGTGAGAAGCCTCAGGCAACAAATCTTGCCTTGTACTTCTCCACACTCCTGTCAACTACCTGCTTCACTTTGTAGATCCATCTCGAACCCACCACTGATTTCCCCTCCAGCCTCGGGACAATCTCCCATCCACTGTTTCTGACAATCGAATCATACTCTTCCACCATGGCATCTACCCATGCGGGGTCCTCCACAACTTCCTTGAAAGAGGATGGCTCTGTCACGGCACATTTGCTCACAAGAGCCATGTATCCAGTGTACCGGTCTGGTGACTGTCTCTGTCTGCGCTGTGCTGTAGGTGGTCCTACAACCTTCTATGCATCTTGAGCCAGTCGCTCAGCTTCTGTAGTGCGCTTCCACCCTTTGATGGTTGGCGCTGCATGAGTGGTCTCTTCCACTCCATGAAATTCCTCTTGTGGCTGATCCACATCCTGAAGCTCATCCTTAGGAAATAATAGCTCCTCATCTGCATGCAAGTGTGGCTCCCTCTCAAGCGAACACTTCATGGCTTTCTCCTCCTGAAATTTGATATCCCGTCGCACAACAGTCTTGCGACTGTGTGGCAAATACACAAGATAGTTGTGGGGTGTATCAGTGTATCCCACAAATATCCCAACCTCTGCAGTCGGCTCCAGCTTCTTCCTGGCATCCTTCGTCACATGAATGTAAACAGGTTAACCAAAAATCCTCAAATGGGAAATATCGGGCCTCTTACTAGAAAATGCCTCCTCGGGTGTACTCATGCCAAGTATCCTGTGAGGACAACGGTTCTGCACATATACTGCAGTATTGCATGCCTCAGCCCACAAGTGTATGGGAAGGCCCTGATCATGCAACATCGCCCGTGCAGCATCCACGATCGTTCTGTTCTTCCGCTCAGCAACCCCGTTCTACTATGGGTTATGAGGTGCTATGATCTCTCTTTGAATTCCTTCTGTGCTGCAAAAGTCCTTGAATTCGCCAGAGATGAATTCACCACCATTGTCGCTCCTAAGAGCCTTCACCTGCTTCCTTGATTATTTCTCAACCAGTGCCTTGAATTCACAGAACTTTGAGTATGTATCGCTCTTCTTCTGTATGAAGAAGATCCAGCACTTACGAGAAAAATCACCAACAAATATCACATAATACCTGTGCTTTGCTGTCGAAGCTGTTGAGAAAGGTCCACACACGTCTGTGTGAATTCTCTCAAGGATCGTCGTGGCGCGACTATCCTTCTCGTGAAAGGTGGCTTTCAAAAATTTTCCCAAGGTACATCCCTTGCACTGATCTGACTGTGCAAGAGTACCCTTAGGAAGCCCAGTAGAAATCTGCTGCAGTATCTTCAAAGCTCCATGGTGAAGGTGGCCCAATCTCCGGTGCCACAGCTCGCCATCATCCCGACTCACCACTCCTTCTGCCTTGCATGCCATTGCTGCGCAGCCATCTACTTGCAGCTGATAAAGGTTCTTGACTCGAACCCCTATCTTCCGGGTTTCTCCAGTTGTCTTACTGCGCAGGAAAGCCTTTCCTTCGCTGAAGACAACATCGTACCCCTTGTCTTCTAACATCGCCACAGAGATCAGATTCTTCTTCAATCCTGGGACATGCATCACATCCTTCAATACGAAGGGTTTACCAGACTCCCTCTTAAAGGAAATGGTACCGATACCGGTCGCACTGTATCTACCATCATCGCCCATCTCGATGTGCACTCCAAGATCTTTCTCATCCAGATCTGAAAACAGATCTCGATCTCCAGTCATGTGAAAAGACGCACCACTGTCCAAGAACCATACTGATCCCATCACACTTGAGACCAAGCATGCAATCAGCGAAAAATCCAGCTCAAACTGCGAGGCTAAGGCCTCTCCCGCTGCAGATCCAGCAGCCTGCTTATTTTTCTTCTTTTGCGGACAATTTGTGGCATAATGTCCGTGCTGGTGACAGTGAAAGCACTTCACCTTGGACATGTCCTGCTTCTTGCCTTTCGCACCGGAATGAGAAGCTTTCTTGCTCTTCCCCTTCTTTTCTTTGGCAGCCAAAGCACAATTTTCTTCATCAGATGCCTTTGATGAAGATCTGTCCCTGGTATTCCGCCTTATCTCCTCTTGCACAAGATCCGACCAAAGTCGCTCCCATCCTGGCAATTTCTCCCGACCATTGACAGAATCCTGATAGGCATGCCAACTCTTCGAAAGACCAAGGAGAGCCAAGCTCACCAATTCCTCATCATCTACAGTCACCCCCACACTTCCCAGCTCATCCCTACATTGGATGAACTTCGTGAGGTACTTGGGCATACTGTCGCCTTTCTCCATCTTTATGTGTCTGAGTTTATCCTTGAGCGCCAACTTCCTCTGGTCGCTCTTTCTTTGGAATAAATCTGTCAATGCTTTCCACATCAAGTATGGAGAATATTTTCCATGCATGCTGGATACAATGTGATCCTTCACGCCCTCCAACAGAATCCTTCGACATTTTGCCATCTTCTTTTTCCAAGCCTCAACTTGAGCAGCATCAGTAGGCTTTGGGATCTCAGCATCTATGAACTCCTTTAGCCTGTTATCATCTAATACCGCCTCCATTCTATCCTTCCATGCAACATAATTAGAACTTCCCTCAAGGGCATATTCCAGTCGCAATCCGTTGAAAGACATTTCAACTCCAGCACCAAGAAAACTGCTGCAAATTCGAATTCCAAATTATGCTGCAAATTCGAATTCCACCAGCTCAAAACTCAACAACTTCCGATCTGTGAGAACAAATTATTTCTAGCACAGAGATCGACTATAGGGGCATTTACTGGATATATCACCTTTCAAAGAAAGGATGGATCTAGAGGCTACCTGGCCCGCTTACAGACTCTGTCTACCGAAATAAATTGTAATCACTGTAATAGATCTGATGATCAATTTCGCTCTGATACCATGTAGAAATTTGAATAATAGCTGAATTATTCACCGAGATTATCCTGATTACACACTATTTAAGCTTCATGCATAATACATAACCTCTTCTATAATTGATCATCAATATGCGGAAATAGAAGCAGTCGCATGCGCACATTAAAACATAATCAAGCACACATATAACACAGTATGTAATGGGGAAAGCATACAGCTGAAAACCCCCAAATATATGTATATTATAATGATAGAGAACATGTAACAATACATAGCACAATACTCCTCACAAGTACTCAGTACTATCTCCAAAAGTTACACACAAACTAGCTCAGATTTGAACAAGTCACAGGTTCAAATCTCCTCCACAAGTCTGCCTGCCTCTACTGCGCAATCCAAGATGAGAATTAATGAGATCCAAGTTCGAATCCCCTAGCTTGTACTGCGCAATCCTCATTAGCAATCTCCATCAATGTGTGTGCAAATCTCATGCACAAGTATAGTCACAACTGATAGCCACACTCACCCTTTCACCCACCTCTAACACTGGTCTCCACTGAACTGTCCATGCATTGCAGTTAACTGATGTGTTCTTTAGTTGATTTATGAGTTAATAATTAGTGAATTAATTAATAATTAATTCACACCCCTCATCACTAGTGTATTTTTCAGTTAGACTAAATACAACTAGTTCAACTAAGTTAAACAGAACACAACTCCACCAACTGTCTCATCAACTCCACCAAACTCTGTCACTTGAGTCCTAACTGAAGTCAACCATGCAATAGCTCAACTAACCCTTAGGAAAAGCGTATTTCCTTCTGTCAGCTGCATGTGCCACATCCAAGCATCAAACTGAAGTGCTCCAAGAGGATAAGATAATTTTTATAGTCTAAATATTATTAAGGGTTAATAATATTTGACTGTTTTATTTTTAGCCCGGCAGTCTAAAAATAGAAACCGCCCAATGTCTAAAAATAGAGGTCCATCTATTTTTACCAACTCGACCAATCATCCATAAATAGCATCCTGCAACTCATAGACCATGATCCATATGTCTAAAAATATACATAATCTAAAAATAGACTTTGCGCCAAAAATAACGTGCGGGCCCACTTAGTGAAGGCGACTTCATTTCACTAAGCTCCATCATCTTGTTGCATTTTCAACACCGGATTGAAAATTAAATGTTGGTCCATTAATATGCCCTATACTACGCCCAACATGGTGTGTACTGATGCATTCTAGGAAGGTGTAGGAGGAATGTTGATGCAAGAGGGTAAGGTTGTGGCTTACAAGTCCTGCAAGTTGAAGGAGCATGAACAGAGGTATTCAGCTTATGATTTGGAACTCACAACAATATTTCATGCTCTAAAAATGTGCCACCATTACCTATTGGGAAAGAAGTTTTTACTGTCGATAGATCACAGTAGCCTGACCATTTTCTTTAATTTGGCCACGTTGAATGCCCGACAAGCCAGATGGACTACATTTTTAAGTGAATTCAACTTTGATATAATACATTTAAAGGGGAAGGAAAAATGATTAGCAAATTCCTTAAGTAGAAAGTTTCAATGTGTATATGAAATACAATATCACCAAATTGAATTTGATGTGTCGGAACCATTAGCTGAGGCCGCCCTTAAAGACCCAGAGTATAAATATATGTTGCATCACACAAAATAATTGAAAAATTTGGGTAAGACTTCAGCATATGATATAAATTGTTGAAATCAATTAACCTTCACTAGAAGAGTTTACATACCAAATCAAATGTATATTAAGCAACTGATATTGGATGAGCACCATTGTAGTCCATACATAGCTCATCTAGGATATAAAAATATATTATTTGCGCTAAAGAAGGAATATTTTTGGCCAGGAATGCAGAAAGACATCACAGAATATCTGTACAAGTGTTTGGAATGCCAACAGGTGAAGGTTCAACATCAACATCTAGCAGGTTTATTGAACCCCCTTCCTATCCCAGAATGGAAATGGGAAACAATTACGATGGATTTTATAACGAGATTACCCAGAATGAAAAGAAAACATGACTTTATAATGGTGGTAGTAGATAATTTGAGAAAAATGACTCATTTAATCCTAATAAAATCCACCTACAAGGAAGTGGAGATTGTAGATATTTTCATGAAAGAGATATTTTGATTACACGACATACCTAAGGCAGTAATTTTTGATAGAGACGTGAATTTCACGTCTAAATTTTGGAAGGCTCTCTTTACCATGTTGGGTACCCAAATACATTTCAATACAGCTTACCATCCTCATACAGATGGGAAAAAAGAGCGATTAAACCAAATTTTGGAAGACATGCTACAAATGAATGTAATGAATCAACAAACTAAAAGGGAGTATTATCTCCACCTAGTTGAATATGGATATAACAACACTTATCATGAGTCTCTAAAGATGAGTCCCTATGAAGTGTTGTATGGACGTAAGTGCATGATACCTGCCAATTGGAACAGATCCAAGAAGTTAAGAAAGTTCGCCAAAATTTGCGAGCCGCTCAAGATCGACAAAAAAATATGCAGATAAGAAGAGAAATCATAAGGAGTTCCAAGTAGGATATAACGTATATATAAGGATTAAACCTAGGAGGAGTACTCTACAGTGGGGTGGGTGTGCTAAACTGGCACCTCGCTACTACGGGCCCTTTCATATTTTGGGAAGGGTAGGGCCAATGGCCTACCAGCTCGCCCTTCCTAGTTACACAAAAGTTCACAATGTATTTCATGTTTGATTATTAAAGAAATATGTGTATGATTCCTGACACGTAATTAGTTGGAAATATGTTCAGGTAGGTAATATTTTGATTTCAAATATATGTATATTGATTTATGAATTAAGAATAATGAATATTGTAATGAATGGTAGGTCAAACTAGAAGGAGAATTCAGGGTAGAACCCCTGTGTATCCTCGACCGGAGAGGAGCCACATTGTAGAGGCGAGTGGTCACCCAAGTTAAAGTGCAATGGATGCACTTTAGCTCCAAAGAGGACACATGGGAAGATGAGGGGTTGATGAAACATGCATATCCAAATTTTTTCCATGGGATGGAATGAACACGAAGGATGGTTTTGCGCTGAGAGGGGGAATATGTAACCCTCATAAGTCTGAAATTACTTACATTACTGCACAAAATGTGTTTTTATTTGTTATTTACAAGTAAACTGGAAAAATTATGATTAAGTTAAAAATAATATTATAATGTGGATATTTCATTTGGAAGTGTGTTGGTTTTAATTTTATTAACTGCTCTTAAAAGAAAAATAATTAAATATAAAAGTAGTTGGCTGGTAATGAACAAATTTCTTAAACAGTTAAGGATAGTTATGCAGTTCCAAACACCCCCTTGGGATTTATAAGAAATCCAGAGAGAGGTAGGGGTTGGTTCTAGAGGATTCCTAAGGGATGTCTGAGAGTGACCAAGAACAAACACCATCTGTGTTCAGGCAGGACATTGTCTATGATATACTCTCGAGTTGGATATGGGTCTAATCCGAGTTAAATGTTAGTTTTTTTGTGCTAATTTCATTTTTAGATTTATAATTTACTTGCTGATATTATGATTGATGTACAGGTTTACTTGTTGCTTATGTGTGTCAAACATGTAATTTAACTGAGTTTTTATGAGTGAATTCAAGAGCATAAAGTATAAATTTAAAATGTTGAACATAAACAACATAAAGAACATCAAACCATTAGAATTGATCCATTAAAATAGAGTTTTGATGAAGGATTTCACCCCTCCTGGGCTACATCTCCTTGGTCTAACTTCCATGGCTTGGGACTCTGTATTAGCTCAATAGTGCACAAATTTCTCTTTACATGCATCAAATTCTCCTAAAACATATTCCATCGAGTTCAAAATATAAAAATATATTAGAAATGAATATTCATTTACTCAATTTGGCCTTCAACTGATCTAGGCATGGCCTTCCTTCCTGGTGGCCCTAGGCTTCAAAATTATTCAAGGTGACAAAAAACTATGTAGAATTGTTTCTATGCCTCTAAAATATATCCCAACATGTTCAGAGCATGAAAATCTGCTAGTAATGAATGTTCCTAAGCCAAAATTGATTGAAAATTGCTCAAGATATGGATCATTTAATTTTTCCCTAGATTCTACCTCTAAAATGGGAGAAACTCCAGTTAGCGCAGCTAAATCTAGGGGTTGTTCCAAATTTGGTGGCTCCACCAAAACGTTTGTCAGCTTAAATATGATTTAATTAATGGATAAGCACAATTAATTACGCACTAAGCACATTTTTGGGCGCTTGGTGGGAGGTCATATGGAAAGATCATATGGGAGGAGGGCTGGCCCCCTCCCTTCCACCATCGGAGTCCATAGGTGCATTCAAATATAATTTTGTTGCCATCATACAACAAGTACTGCCCATGGCCAATTGGTAAGGCATGCAGTTATGTGGAGGGAGGTCATGGGTTCGACCCCGACCTTTTCTCCTTCTCATATATGTTTTGCAATCGTATATTACCAACAGACTTTGTCATATTTACAATACATGCACTATATATAACCTTTGTAAAGCACCATATAATACAATGTTGGAACTTTGGTTTATGTTTTGACTACACTCTCCGAACCTTTGAAATGAATAAATGTTTCGACTATGGTTCTAACTTTGGCATATTACAAAATATGTAATGTGCTCCCACATTAGTATTTGCATAACCCAACATAAAAATTAATTTGAAACTTAGGTTATATTTAAATGTGGAATTTGTAATACTTCCCACCATATAATATAAAATTCCCACCAATGTTCATACCTTAGGTTATAAACCAACCTTCCATAAAATGAAATTCGACCACCATACCATATGAAATTTGAACCTGAACTTGGATAGGGGGTTCACCAGGGGGACACATGGCAGTCCCCGGTAGGGTTGTCCCCCCACATAAAAAGAAAAATCGAATTCAACCTTAGGAGAGAAATCCTAAAAAAAATTCACCTTCAAACCAAACTGGCGAATCATGTGGTGACACTTGTCACAGTGCCACTGGGAAAAAATTGAAGAATATTCCCTGCATGATGACTGGGCTTCCATGTCATCAACCTGTACCTATTCTGCAATTTGTTTTAAAAATTTGCCTGTTCTAAACGGAAGTCAGTAGGCTATAAATTCTTCATGTGATCTTGGTTTTTTACGAAACAAGTTGCGTTGGATTCCTGGTGATGGGACAGTCGTTGTCGTTCAGTTTCCAACCAGTTCTGATGACTTTCATTTTTGAGCTAAATACTGAGCCTATGATTATTCCTCCCCACTAGAATCCTTTTGGACCCAAAAATCTCTCTAATTAATGATCATGTGGATGAGGGTACTGTTCCCTCACCCTTTCAGTCTCTATCCACTTAAATTTTCCCAATTTCAACATTTGAAGCTTTTCACAAAAGATTAATTTTTTTCTTGATTCTTATGACCTTATCTTGCTGTCATTGACACCATCATGCTGAAATTTTTCTGAATTTGCATAGTAGCAAGCTATTATTGCAGAAACCATCTTGTTCCTACTTATGTCATCAATCAAAGGAAACTTAAAAACTGTCTCACATTGCACACTATCACCATGGTGATTCTTAGCTGCTCTTGCTTTGTACTTGCGTCGAATTTTGACCAAGTATCTTTGCCATTGCCATGTACCTTTTGGAAACCAATAAAAAGAATTTTTGAAACCCATGCCTTCTTTTCCAAGCTGCTTTGTTGCTTTCTCTTTGACCTTTGCACCCTCTTGCACTGACATCTTGTTTCAAACACTGCTCAACACTCATATTAACTGCTGCAATTCTGTCACATCTTGTTCATCTTCTTTCAAAGGCAACCTGTTATAATATTGAAACATCTCATTACAAGCATAAACATATTTTTGAAAAGGTTGATTCAAAACATCTCTTTGTTTTATCATCAACAATGTCAAATTCTAACTTGCATTAGGGGAATTTTGAGGTTTAAAATGGGCCTCCTAAGGAAATAATAAAATAATAGCTAAACCAATAAAATAATATTTATGAATTTGCAATTTGCTCAACCATGGTTAAATTCAATTCAAAATTTGTACCAAAATAAAAATAATTAAAAAATTGTATTAATGTGACTATAAATAAGAATGAAATTTTCAAGAAAAAATCATTATCATATACTTAAATAGCCTAAAATAAAATATAAATATAAATATAAATTCTTAATTATATAATAAACTATTAATTAAAATTTATGTTATTTAAATTATATAATAACATGTAATTAATATACTATATAAAAAGAATACAATATAATATATTGTTGTATGTATGAATTTTATATTACATACTGAATTGATTTGATTTATAAATAAATATTTAAAAATATACAAATATAATATTTATTGAAAAGTGTGTAAATACATGAAGATTGTGTAGGGATATGCATTGTTTCTTTCAAAAAATATGAAATGAAAATAATAATATTTTATTCAAAAAATGTGAAATGAAATTTATTATGAGTACTTTACTTTATGACTTTAAAAGTACTTAGAGCACTACCATGGTTAACCATGAATTTTTATCCACCATTGAGAATGTGACAAGTAAGTACATTTAACTCAAGCAATGCCACCTCAACCATTAGGGATGATGTCATCCCCTAAAATGTGATTGGTTCTCATAAAGTGAATTTTAATTGTACATTTTCCTTAGGAGGCCCATTTGAGACCTCAAAATTCTCCTAATTGGCATTCACTATCCTCTTCATTTCTCCTACATGTATAAGAGACAAACATGTCTTCTTCTTTCTAATTATATACTTAATACCATATTTAAATAAGTGATACTTATTCTCATGGCGATGAAATACTGCTTTCCTATCATACAGATATTGACTTCCCAATACAATACCTGATATCTCAAGCGACACCACATCAAGTTCAACTTCATCAAGAAATTTTGAATTGATGGCGAATCTTAGCATGCACTTCCTTGTAACCTGCAAGTTTGCATTCTTTCATATCCACCCTAAAGG
This sequence comes from Pinus albicaulis, assembly GCA_034641835.2. Classification (NCBI taxonomy): domain Eukaryota; kingdom Viridiplantae; phylum Streptophyta; class Pinopsida; order Pinales; family Pinaceae; genus Pinus; species Pinus albicaulis. The sequence goes on along the minus strand of CM076572.1, from coordinate 1,351,882,007 downwards.
ATAAGGTCTTTGATGTCTAATAGTTTCAAGGCCTAGCTGCTTAACCAAGTCTTCGGAAATCAAGTTAGCTTGTGACCCACTATCAAAAAGTGTATCAATCTTGGTATGTTTAGAGACAACTCTAATATTGAAAAGTTCTATTCTTGTATCTTCATCATGAGTAACATTTGAACAATTTGAAGAACTAGTGCTTGCAATATGTTTACCTTTCAAACCCATGGCTGTAATCTTTGTCTCATCTTCTGAATATGACCCTAAGTCATGTTCAACTATAGCAACAATTTTACCATTTTCTTTGGCTTTCAATATGTTTGGCTTCAACTCTGGATGAAGTTTCAAGTAATGGTATTCATCATGGCCAGTCTTTGAACAATTTTTGCATGTGATTTTTTTCTTCTCTATTTTTATAGAGCTATTTCTTTTTCCTCTTCCATAAAATTTTCCCTTTCCTTTACCCTCACTTTCACTTTTCTCATTTATGTTTTGTTTCTCTCTTGCCTCTAAGTGTGTGGCTTGAACATAAACTTAATCTATGTTTGTGGGATTAAAAATGAGTATAGTGTGCCTAAGGTAACTGTGCAAACCCCCAACATACTTTAACAAAGTTTCTTGAGAATATAAATTAATACCCAAAATAAGAGATCTTCTGCTAAACTCATGAGTATAATATTGCACACTTTACCCTTTCAACTGCCTAAAATTTTGCCAATCCATAACAACCTTTTGCATGTAATCTAAGGGATAGAATTTCTTTTTAATGGCAGCAATAAAACTTTAACAAGACATAGAGATCTTACTGTAGTTGTTGATCTCTTCTTCAATCCTTGCTTCCCACCATACAAGTGAAGATCCTTCCATCCTCAAAGAAGGCAATTGAATCTTTATGTCATCCTCATGAAGGTTTTGAATCCTACAGTACAACTCCTATTGATGTATCCAATTGTCCAATCTTTCTACATTTACCTCGCCATTATACATTGGAAACTCAAATTTGACATCTATTTTGAGTAAGGGTGTCTTTCCTTTTGTGGATTTTGAGTGAGGATGGGTGGTTTTTGTGGTGGAAGTGGAAGATGATGCTAATGGAGATGATGAGGATGATGAATATGGTGGAGATGGAGGTGGCTTTCCTCCACTACCCTTTGAACTCTTCTCTTTATGCTTCTTACCATCTGAAGTTCCTTCTCCATGTGGAGGCTTAGAACCTTCTCCTACCATCCCAACAATGAATGCATCAAACATAATTTTAAATATCCTCTTTATGTCATTGAAGTCTCTCTTGACATCTTCCTCTTCTGAATTTTCTTGAGTCTCTCCAACACCTGGCATGATGGCTATGGATTCAATCTCAACTTCTGATGCTTGTACCTCTTCAATCAACTCAGCTTCTTGTACAACTTGTACCTCCTCAATCTCAACTTCTTGAGACAAAACTTGAGGTGCTTCAAGTGCATATATGAGTGGAACTTTGGGTGAATATGGTGCTCTTGTAGCTCTCCTTCTTCTCATCCTAATCTTAGGACTTGCAACAAACAATTTCCCTTCACTTCTCTACAACTTTAACCTTGTCAACATCACAAATTTGCTACCAATAAACTTGAAAAAAACTCAAGCAACTATCAAGAAAATAACCTTTCCTTTCAACCAAGCTCTGATACCAACTTGATCTGAGTATGAATAGTTTTTTTGTGCCAATTTCATTTTCAGATTTATATTTTACTTGTTGATATTATGCTTGATGTACATGTTTCCTTGTTTCTTATGTGTGTCAAACATGTAATTTAACTGAGTTCTTATGAGTGAATTCAAGAGCATAAAGTATGAATTTAAAATGTTGAACAAAAACAACATAAAGAACAACAAACCATCACAATTGATCCATTAAAATAGAGTTTTGATGAAGGATTTCACCCCTCCTGGGCTACATCTCCTTGGTCCAACTTTCATGGCTTGGGCTTCTGTATTAGCTCAATAGTGCAAAAATTTCTGTTTGCATGCATCAAATTCTCTTGAAACATACTTCAATGAGTTTAGAATATCAAAATCTATCAGAAATGACTATTCATTTACCCAATTTGGCCTTCAACTGATCTAGGCATGGCCTTCCTTCTTGGTGGCCCTAGGCTTCAAAATTATTCAAGGTGACAAAAACTTTGTAGAATTTCTTATCTGCCTTTGCAACCTATTCCATTGTATTCATATCATGCCAATCTGCTAATAATGACTCTTCCTGAGCCAAAATTGATCTAAAATTGCTCAAGATATGGATCATTTAATTTTTTCCTAGATTCTGCCTCTAAAACTGGAGAAACTCCAGGTAATGCAACTAAATCTGGGGGCAGTTCTGATTAATTAACTATGATTTAATTAAAGGATAAGCATGATTAATTATGCACTAAGCGCATTTTTTGGGCACTTGGTAGGAGGTCATGTGGAAAGGTCATATGGGAGGAGGGTTGGCCCCCTCCCTTCCACCATCGGAGTCTGTAGGTTCATTCAAATATAATTTTGTTGCCATCATACAATAAGTACTGCCCGCGACCCATTGATAAGGCGCACAGTTATGTGGAGGGAGGTCATGGCATATATGTTTTGTAATCGTATATTACCAACGGACTTTGTCATATTTACGATACGTGCGATGTATATAACCTTTGTAAACACACCATATAGTATAATGTTGGAAATTTGGCATATGTTTCGACATGCTCTCCAAAATTTTGAAATGAATTAATGTTTCGAATATGGTTCGAACTTTGGCATATTGAAAAATATGCAATGCACTCCCACATTAATATATGCATAACCCAATATAACATTAATCTGAAACTTAGGTTATATTTAAATGTGGAATTTGTAATACTTCCCACCATATAATATAAAATTCCCACCAAATTTCAGACCTTAGGTTATAAACCAACCTTCCATGAAATGAAATTAAACCACCATACCATATGAAATTCGAACCTGACCTTGGAGAGGAGGTCCACCAGGGGGACACGTGGTGGTCCATGGTTGGGCTATCCTTCCACATAAAAAAAAATTGAATTCAACCTTAGGAGAGAAATCCTAAAAATATTTCACCTTTAAACCAAACTGGCGAATCATGTGGTGACACTTGTCACAGTGCCACTGGGAAAAAACTGAATAATATTCTCTGCATGCTGACTAGGCTGTCATGTCATCAACCTGTACCTGTTCTGCAATTCTTTTAAATTTTTTTTGCTTGTTCTAAACGCTGGTCAATAGAATATAAATTCTTCATTCGAACTTGGTCTTTGACGAAACGAATTGCATTGGATTCCTGGCGATAGGGCAATTTTTGTTGTTCAGTTTTCAATCAATTTTGAGCACTTTCATTTTTTAGCTAAATACTAAGCCTCTGATCAGGGCCAGTGGAGAAAATTGAGAACCAGAACAAACATATGGCTAGACCGGAGTCCTGAAGCCATCATGGATATAAAAATATGAAATAACTCCTTAAGTTGTTCAAGAACCATGGCTTGGGGGCAAAATAGGACAAAAGTGCCTCTCTCATGGTTGGAGGACCGACCCAATGTCAAATTTAAAGGCTATGGAGAACAATAAGTAAACTTGATTATGAATATTTTTAAAATTACAGGCTTTAATTATTTTATGTGTATATGAAAAAATTTCCCTTATGTAACTGGTTATAAATGAGAAATTAGGTGTATATCTTATTCTTGTTATATTTAAGGGAATGTCAGGTTGGTAAGAAGATTTTATTTCTTTCAATGTATTAGTAGGCTGAACAGGTTCATATACTAATCAGAAACTCTGTCTAACTAAAGTAGGAATTTAAGGATTCAGGCAAAGAACAAAGGTGAAACTGAGAAACTATGATTTTTCCCATATAAATGAAGAAAGGGTAAAGTAAGTATGGGACCCGTGCGAGGCGAAAAACCCAACCAAGAGAAAAGGAAACCAACCTGTCAAACCCTCATTAAATCTAAACAAGACAAGGACTTAGAGGTAACACCTTCCAAGAAGATCATATGGAACTAGAAGAGAAAACCGAATGGTAAATACCAACAGAGGACTCAACAGCACGAGAGTTGATACCAACTATGGGTGGAACACCCATGGTCAGTCTATGTCTCTCTTCTCGAGGCCATTTCTAAAAATAAATCGACATTACAAACATAGTAGGAAAATATGCCAATGCAAGAACTATTAAATCAACCAATATACAAAGATAATATACAACATCGTGAATATCTTGTGAATTAAATAAATGGAAATTTGTGTAATGATCACTATTATGAACAAATTAAAGCATGTACAAAAACCTCAAATCATTAATTAAAATTATGTATATAGTTTTTTTGAACAAAGAAATTTGATATTCATTAACAAAAAAAATCCGAAAGAGTATGTATGTAGTTACAAACTCTTATGTAGTTAGAAACTATTACAATTAAGTAATTAAAGGAAAATTTAGCGTTATTTAAGAAATGAGAATTATGAACATTCATCATCATTGCTCAAGATAAATCATGTCCTATGAAATAATTTGGAAATTTAAAAAAGATCACATATTTTAAAAAAAATTGTTATTTGGAAATACTACTCATGAATAATAAAACATTTGTAACATAACAAAAAAAACCATGTATTTTTGAAATAATAAAATAGTTGTAATAAAAATAATATAGAACAAGAAAAATTGTGTATATGTATATTTGGATGTATGGTTAGATACATTTTATTATGTAAAATTTTAAAAGAGTAATGGTTATAAACATTTAAAAATAGTTTTGTTAAATAATTGGTTTAGATATATATTATTTATTAGAGGGATCAATTCTCTTTTTATTCTAAAAGAGGTTTGCATATCAAAACATATGATCCCCCTTAGCTCTTGGTAGATCCAGAGTTAAGATTGATCTAGGCCATCTTAATTTCTCTTTTTAAATAAACTACATTCCACATTAATACCATGGGTCAGTACCATGGGTTGTTTTTATAGTTTATTATTATTTTATTTTATTATTATTATTTTTTTGTTGTATTTTGACCTAGTTAAAATGTTCGTTTTACTCTAAAAAAGGTTTGCATATCAAGACATATGATCCCTCTTGGGTCTTGGTAGATCCAGAGTTAAGATTGATCTAGGCCATCTTAATTTCCCTCTTTAAATAAACTACATTCCACATGAATACCATGAGTTGTTTTTATAGTTTATTATTATTTTATTTTATTATTTTTATTTTTGTGTAATCTAACATAGTCAAAATGTTAAATTGAGGTTAAAATCTAACAAATTTTTAATAACAACATTTTAATTTAAAAGTCACCAAAACTTAAATTCAATCCAACTTATTAAAAATAAAAAAATTAACACTACAAAAAACATATAAAAAACTATTTAATTGTGAATCTAATGGCCCAAAACATTTCAATTGTCTAACATTTGATCCAATGACTCAAACATGGATACAATGGTAGCTAGGGGAGTTGTTTTCAAATAATAACGCCTTAGGGCGTAATTAGGTGGATGATAAGAATATTTTAGAATATTTTGGGTAGTAGTCACAAATTAAAGGTTGCAATTTATCTCCAAATTAGTTATGCCTTTTTTGCCCTTTTAATTATTCAAGTGCCATATGAAATGAGTTATGGTTTTTTGGCCATGGTATTGTAACAAAGCTTATCTAAAAGTTAAATATGTTCGTGCTAAAATAGGGTTGAATCTTCTTGACTACCAATATTTTTACATGTTATTTTAAATGTATATATGTTTAACACACACATAGTAACCACTAGTAAGTCTACACATTTATAGTTTTACTCTTACATAAGCATTGAGAAAATCACAAATATTGGTGAGAAGTAAGTCCTGATAAGTGTTATTATTTACATCTTATTCCTATCCAAAGACTAAATTATAATGTGAAATAATTGATGGTAAATATGTTATTTAGCATGAGCTGCTTCCAAGAATTTTATTATTGGATAGATTTCTTGCAAATCTTAAGAAAAAATCACTACACAAAATTTTAAAAATCATGCATGAATATTGCAACAATTTTTATAAATTATGGTATCAAATATGTGAGATAATTATCCCTATGACATTATATTGTGCAGATATTTCAATAAAACCTTCAAGTTATGGTCCAATCAAATGTTTGAAATTTAGTTTTTTTAATAAAATAAAAGAATAAATATTTATTTTTCAAATTTAAACATATAAGTTGCATTGGCCGATGCTAAAATGATAGTGGTCATGTCTTGGCAAGGACTAATAATTGTTTTGATGCTTATCATGAATTGATGTCTATCTATATTTACCAACCACTTCATTTAGGTGTAGTCTAATTTATAGACTAAATGACTGTTTTCACAACATTTCTTCTAGCTAATATTAACCAAATTTGAGCAAATATTTATAAAAACTTGAGTTTAAGTTATTTACTCTGTAGTATTTAAGTGCCCCAAGGGTTTTTCATGGTGTTGAATCCATTTGTAAATGCATTTTAAATAACAAAAAATGAGATTTTTTCTTCAAATTATTTTTCGGATTCAGGTGAAAAATTAGACTAAGTCATTAATTTATATAATTGGGCTAATTATTTAAAAAGAAAATACACAACTATTCCATCATATATATAATACATGACATATTTAAATTACATTTTTTATAGTAATATATCTGGAAATTCATATATAAATTAACGGTCTATATTTCATTTAATATACGAGTTAACCAAAATTCCACTCTTTACCAAGTATTGACCAAATCTTAATGATGTGATTAGAAAAACATTTATCTACATTATGGATTACAAAAATCTTAAATCTAACAATAATATATTTTTAAAATTAATAACTAGGATCTCCAATAGAGTTATTATTATTATTATTCAATTTTAAGGTCACATCCAAGCTAGATACCAAATTGGTGTATGAGACCCCCTTGTTTGTGAGACAAGAGACCCACCTTACCACCTTCGCGATTTGATTGCTAATAAAAACATTACACATGGTTACATAAATGCTCTTATAATTTAATAATTTATTTTAAAAATGTAATCATATTTGTGAATGAGATCTTTCGGTGAAAATCACATAAAAATAGATTTGGTGATGTGTTTTGAACCAGCCAGTGTGGTTCATCATCAGGACAAGATGAAAAATCTGATTAAGAAACCCCTTTAAATAGAAAGTAAAGCTCTCACTAGCCGTTTGTAAAATAAGGGCTAGTTTGACTCAAATAATAATAGTTCAAAGGTATATAAAAAATAAAAATAAAAATAATAAAAATCAATAAATCAATAAAAAGATCCAATGTTTAAGTTTATAATTAGGATTTTATATAATTTTATTTATTTTAATAAAAATGATATTTAATAACCATATATATTTTTTATTAATTATTATTATTTATTTGTTTTATGTTTTAATTTTATATATTTATTTTATTAATAATAATTAATTGTTATGTGATTCAATCTCATCAAATATTTATCTTTTTGATAGTTAATCTTAAAAAAAAAAAATAATAAGTAAAAGTTTCTATAAAATAAATAAATAAATAAGTAATAAAATAAATAAAAAACTTTTACTTATTTATTTATTTTTTAAGATTAAGTATCAAAAAGATAATTATTTGATGAGATTTGAATCAGATAACAATTAATTATTATTAATAAAATAAATATATAAAATTAAAACAAAAAACAGATAAATAATTTTAATTATAATAAAAAATATATATGATTATTAAATATTATTTTTATTAAAATAAATAAAATTATATAAAATCCTAATTATAAACTTTAAACCTTTGATCTTTTTATTGATTTATTGATTTTTATTATTTTTATTATTATTTTTTATATATATTTGAACTATTATTATTTGAGTAAAACTAGCGGTTATTTTACAAATGGCTAGTGAGAGCTTTACTTTCTATTTAAAGGGGTTTCTTGATCAGATTTTTTATCTTGTCCTGATGATGAACCACACTCACTGGTTCGAAATGCGTCACCAAATCTATTTTGATGTGATTTTCACCGAAAGATGTCATTCACAATTTATGGATCATAGAAGCAAAATTCCTAACATTGAAACCCTACTCCGTAGGGCCTTGGCACTTAAAGTAATCATATTATTATAAATTTTAATTTTAATAATTAATTATAAAATTTTTTCCAGTTCAAGTTGATGATCATCATCATAAATGTCCACTAATATTAATATAATTTATCCTTAAGAAATGTATTTTTTTTAAGGTGGAAATGGATTCAGCATCATCAATAACCCCATGACACCCGAAATTATGAAGATTGACAACTGTAACCTAGATTTACATAAATGCTCTTATAATTTAATAATTTATTTAAAAAATATAATCATATTATTATAAATTTTAATTTTAATCATTAATTATAACTTTTTTTCAGTTTAAGTTGATGATCATCATCATTAATGTCCACTAAGATTAATATAATTTATCCCTAAGAAATGTATTTTTTTAAGGTGGAAATGGATTCAACATCATCTCCCAAAATTATGAAGATTGACAAGTGTAATCTAAATTTACATAAATGGTCTTATAATTTAATAATTTATTTTAAAAATGTAATCATATTATTATAAATTTGATTTTTAATAATTAATTATAATTATAATTATAATTATTATTATTTATTTTAATTTTTTTTTTCAGTTCAAGTTGATGATCATCATTAATGTCTACTAAGGTTAATATAATTTATCCTTGAGAAATGTATTTTTTAAGGTGGAAATGGATTTAGCATCAACAAGAACCCCTAGGGCACCCAAAATTATGAATATTTACAACTGTAATCTAGATTTTCAAAATTTTCTACCATATTTTGTTATAATCTTGCCTTGTAACCTGGATTTTAAAAAATTTCTACCAGATTTTGTTAGAATTTTGCGTGAATTTCCATGCTATTTTGTGGGTTGTTTAGACTACGGTATAAGAAATTACGCCTTAATAGATAAAAAAGATTAACATTGTGGCATATATTTTGAAAATTAGACCAGATTTGACTATAAGCTCGGCAATTTGTGAGAAAGTGCTTATTTTGGGAGTAGACCAACACCCATTTTCAATATAAAACTCATAAAAATGATTATGGCTTTCATAATTAAGACTAATCATCTTTTTATTAATATTTTTCAATATTTTATTTTAAAAACCATATTATTATAAATTCAAATTATTTTGATTAATTATATCATTTTAATTTAAATTAATTTCCAATATATTAGAATCAATTAAGTTTTTATATTTTCCAAAACCATGTATTAATTTCTTCTTTAAGATTTCAAAAATAGATTTAAGATTACAAAAATAGATAACTAAACATATTGATTTAGTCGAAGTTCTAGATCAAATTAACTAACTATTATTACAAGATTTTAAAAATATAAGTAGTTATTTACAACGTATAATATAAAATAATGTTTATTATGATGTTAATTTGGCGTTGTTTAATTATTCTATGTTTTGGAGTTTTTGTTATAATTTAAGGAAACATTTTTCTGTCAAATTGTAATATAAAAAAAACCCCAAAAACTCCAAAATGTAAAAAAATTATATTACAAGTGTTAATTTCACATCATTCTTTTGTATTATACCTAGAAATTAATCATGAAGTAAGTGATTAAGGCTTGGCATTTTCCATGTCTAAACATCATTTTATCCACATCCTACTTACATATATCATTACTAGATTTAGAATAAAAATTAATGTTTATTATGATGTGTGTTAAGCCTTGGAATTAATCATGGGCTTGGTGATTTAAATTTATTATTGAAATAATTATTAGGCCTAGTCTAATTTATAGATTAAATAGTTTTTTTTGAAACAACCAAATTTAGACCGAGATTTTTAAAAACTTAAATGTAAGTTGTTAAATCTATAGAATTTGAGTGCTCGATAAAATTTTCAAGTTACTAAATCTATTTATACATTCAAAAATATACTTTAAATAAAAAATCATAATCTTACTTGAAATTGTATTACAATATTTCAATAAAAAAAATTATTTCATCTCTCAATTAATCTATACCTTGACATTATTATAATAATTTAAAATAATTTCACATTATCCAATGCCTATTATATTATTTACATCGTAACATTACTGCAATGACAGGCGCTCTAAAGCGTATCATATACTAATGTGAATGTCATTTTCATGTAAATGAAAAAATATAATTAATTTAAATTATATAAAAGAGAACACTCTTACGAATTTAACATATACATTTACTTTATTTAACCAATTATTTCTAATAAAGCATTAAATTAAATTAAGGATATAAGTTTCCAAATAAACATTTACTTTATTTAACCAAATCTTTCTAAATGAGCATTAAAGTAAATTGAGATTGTAAGTTTCCAAATAAGCATTTAAGTTAATAAATTTAATTTAAAAAATTAACAAAGATTTAAAATATTATGTTAATCGAGAATCTTTAAATTAAATTTATAAAAATAAAAACTAATTATAAATTATTTTTATTTGTATTAAAAACTTAAAATGTTTTATATTATAATTACTCAAATAAAATTTCCATTAATTGAAATTATACAATCGTTTTATTTTTTTTATTAATTTTTTATACATAATACTTAATATATGATTAAAAACTATATTATGTTGAGACATCACTCAATTATAGATTACCTTGTTACTTTTAGAATTATTGTTGAAGAATGTTGTAATAATAAAATCGATTTATTTTGTTGTTTTGTTGATTTTAGAAAAGCTTTTGACATCGTTTCACAGGATAATCTATGAAAGACACTAGAAGAGATTGTTATGCCTAAGCTATATGAGAATGTTATTGCGAAGCTCAGGACCATCAAGGGTTGGTTAGAAGAAATTTCATGTGATATCGGAGTTAAGCAAGGATGTCCTCTATCCCTTACCTTTTTTGGCATTTACAATATTAAGCTAGAAGAGTGTATGGAAGTTGGAGGATGTGATGCCCCCAGGCTCATTGGTGTTGTAACATTCATGAATCTATTTACTTGTAATTACCCCATGAATTTTATTTGTGTGTATATATATATATATATATATATATATATATATATATATATATATATATATGTTGACTAACTTGGCAAACTCACTCTTATAGACAAGTATTAAACTCATACTCGTTTATATATAAGCCATTGTTTTACCCACACATTTTAACTTTAGCATTAAATACATTGCCACATCTATATTACATAAATATAAAATTTAAGATGACATATATACTCAGAAGGTGAATGCTTAAATTCAAAATCATGTGTTCAAATATTTTAATCTTCTCCGTACTGAACATTATCAATTTGATTGGAAATTATTGTACCAATACTGAAACATAAAGGGAGTCATTTACTTCGGAATTTAATTCTCCACTTTCTCAAAGTGGGCGATGACCTCCACTTGTCCAACCCTCGTCCTCTTGGCAACCTCTGGACCGTCCGATCCACAACTTGTGAGATCAATGATAGATATGGCAAGGGGGTAGGGTTAGGGTAACTATCCACCCCCAACCTCCCGCCAAAGCAACATTCCTTCTACTACCGGAGTCTGGAGTGGGACTCTGCAATTGTTGGTTTCCTAACTTATCCTGACGCCAAAATTCTGCTATCAAGGTGTCGCCGATGAAAGAGCTATCAAAATGGGGTATGTTTTATGTTTACCTTACCCTTGTTCTAATTATTTTGCACCTGTGGCTCGGATGCAGGGTTTATGATTCCACGGCATTATCTTGTGGCACAGTAGGTCGACGCACGAATGTGTAAGGTTCTCCACTCGCCATTCCAGTTCTTCGCTCGACGCTTACAGTTTGGGCTTCTTTACTCACACAGGCCTCTGATTTAACTCCATTACACACCTCGACCAACTCGGCTCTGTTGGTAAGTGGAATGGTTGATTTCATTCATTCATTCCTGTCTTCATAGCCTTATTCACATTTTTATTCGGGTTTGAGAGTTTATGCATTAAGTTTTCTTAACTCTGTGTTTTTGTTTTTATGCGTTGGCAAGGCACAGTCTCGAGGAACCGGAAACGCTCTGGAACTATAGGTTTTGGTCGACACTCCTTTCCCTCTAACACCGGTAAGTTCCTCTTCCTTGTTCCCCTGACCAGACCAGCCCCGTAGCCTCTTTAGAGTAACTATTGTATCCCTCTTTGTTGCATGCAGGGTAGGGTTATCATTTTCTGGGATGAATCAGGCCCAACCGTAGCTTAGCACCTTTGTTTTGGGAAAAATTTAAATGTGTTTTCTCTCTGGGATCCACCCTTTTCAGAAGTGTAATACACATAATTGTTATAAGATTTTTCAAACTATTTTAAAGTGATGTGAATCCAGAGTTGTGTTTATGTTTGAACTATTTAATTGAGGCATCTCGGCTCTGTTCTCTCATTTTCTTCAGTTCATCCTTAATACATGCAGTAATGTTTATTCCCAGTTTCAGGCGAATTTTTATAAAGGGTTTCTTAACTATTTCTTGGTTGGAATATGCCATTGAGCTTCTTGTTGATTTGTAAAGAACTGCTTGCCAATTAAGGACTTGTTCTACTTTGGTTCTCTAAACAATTTTTTGTGGCTCAGTTAGCATTTTAAACTAAAATCTTTTCTTCGGTTTCATGCTTTTTTCGTTGTATATATATGTATAAATGTTCCTACAATGTTTTCTCTTGCTTTCTGACAGTGGCTAAATTGGGATTAGAACCGTGACCCTATCCCAGGGTCCTAGTTCTAAACCCTTGGCCTTCCAGAACAATCCCCCTTAGAGTTAAGTCTTCTGTGCTTCGAGTTTTGGGTTTTCCTTCTGTACTTATGACATGTTAAAGAAAAAAAAAATATGATCTGGGTTTTCTGTCTCACTAGGAAATGGTTTCTGTCAGTTATCCTGGCCTGCTATATCGTAACTCGTAATTCCACATAGTTAGTTACAATGGCATCAATTTTCTATATTCACATAGAGAATAAAGAAATATTGAATTTAATTTTTATTATTCATACAGAGAATAAAAGCTTATTTTTTTTTCTATCTGTAGTTTCCTATCTCAGCATAAAATGCGTAAATATTACTTCACCTATCTATTTCAAAACGTGTGGCAGTGTGAATCTAATGTTCTTTTATGAGAAGTTAATGCAATGTTATTCTAGTAATTTCATTAATGTACTTCTAAATGAAAATGTAACTAGTATTTCCTCTCTGTACTTTAAATGTCAGTATTAAACAATATACTCAGGTGCACTTAAGTACCTATTTCAGAAACTGGTTCCTTTTTCAGTAACGATCGGTCCTCCCAACCTTGAGCGAGGCTATTACTTCCTCTGCTCCCCCCTTGCTCTGCACCAGGACTGAGGTATTTTCCGGAGACAAGAAGTCATACCTCAAGACTAAGTCCAGTCTTCACTTCTCATGGGTAATTTCTGAGTTCCACTGGTTCACCCACTAGCTCTGGACAACTCAGTGCAACCATCTGTTTCTTAACCCCCATTCCATCTACACATAACCCCTTTCCCTCTTAGGATTTTTCCTTAAATCCTATTGGGAAGGTAACTTTCAGAACTTTCAGAACTGTCTCAACCTCTTTTCCCTAGGTTCTGGGATTATTTACCACACAATTACTTCCTCTTTTAACTCAAGAAAGTTATTATTAAATTTATCTCTTAAATAAACATTAAGTATTAAAGTATCATTAACGAATGCCTCATTCGTTATTCATTTGGAATGTGTCATAACAATTTTATACATCATTAGGTAAAATAAAAACAGGAGGTTACAGGTGTGGTCATTATTATTCTCCTTTATTCTCACGATATAGTTATTTTAGCTAGGACCCATGACGATCTCAAGAAACAACTTAGAATCCTCTAGGATTACTGCTTCAAGATGAGTATGACTATTAATGCCGACAAGACTAAAATCATGATAATTAAATCCAAAAATATCCACTACGATAATTTCATTTATGATAATAACTACTTGGAGAAAATTTCCTCATACAAATATTTGAGAATTCTCATCCATCATTAACCCAATTGGAATTACAACATTGAGAAAAGGATAATTGGAGGCTAGAAAATTTGTTATGGGCTTGAAAAAAATTGTAAGTCGTTAAATATTTGGGCATGGAGTAAAAAAATGCTCCTCTTTGAAACTCTCATCACCCTTGTTATCTTATATGGATGTGAGGTTTGGGTTTGCATTATATCTAGAGAATCATGGAGAAAGATAGAGTTGACCCAAAAATAATTTATAACCTACAAACTCAAGATTAAAGGAAATATTACCTACCCCATCCTCTTGATTGAACCTATCATTTCCCTCATTGAAAGCATGGCTATGATTAAGCTATACAACATGGAAACTAAGAGATATCCTAAAATTGCTTCTAACCGAAGCTAAAACTCCCGCCTTCAGTTCAGGCGAGGTTGGCATAAGGATGCTTGGTATTGGCTTGACCATTGGGGCATAGAGGAGGAGATCATCTTGAAGAATAAGGATAATATTAAAAATATTGTTACTTCCAAATTTAAGGATAAGTTGTGGAACGATAAGGAGTTAGAGGGAAAAATGAAGCTAAGGTATTACAAAGAGAGGATCAACCCCAATCTAAAAAACCAAAATTATCATTATGTCTTCAGTAGTACTAAAATGAAAATGAAAATTGCCAATATTGGGGCTAATTCTCATTAGTTTCATAGTGAAACTAGGCGTTAGTGTATTCCCAAAACACCTTGGGATGAAAGAGTTTGTAACATTTGCGATTCTAATATGGTTGAAGATGAGGAGCACTTTCTCTTGGATTGCTCGGCTCTTATTCAAATCCGTTCTAATTTTCAAAACCTTTGTCATAATAGCAACCTTCTTGACTTGTTAAGTCAGCAAAACTATGGTGATATATGTGCGCTTCTCTCCCTTATTTTTTTTATTATAGAAATAAAATGTTAAAGAATCCCAATTAATATCTTACTTTCTAAAATATGATAGACCATATTGGTCTTAGTGGATGTTATTAATCATCATCATCATCATCATAATTAATTATCAATAAAACAAGATATATAAATATATGTAGTCTAACTAATAGATGAAATGTCCTTTTTCAGGGCATTTACTCTAGTTAATTTTAAACAAAATCTAGCAGAGATTTTTAAAAACTTGAGTTTAAGTTGTTTAATTTGTATAACTCGAGTGCCTTGAGTGTTTTTCAGGGTGTTGAATCCATTTATGCATTCAAAAATATATTTTAAATAACAAAAAATCCCAATCTTGCTTGAAATTTGTTGACAGGACCTTTGGGACCATATGTCAACAAGGGGATGTGGCTCGAACCAAAGTTCTTCACACAACTTAAGCCATTTAAAATAACCATTCCTGACAGGTTTAGAGGCTTTGTTAGCTTGTGAGTCTCTTCCTCTTGTGAAGGAAAGAAAATGGGAAAATTCTAAAATAATCCTAAGGTTATATATTACATGTAACTAGAGTTAATGTTTTATGTTAATATATTTAACCTACTAGTTAACCAACTAATATGATATAATTGTAGAAAATATACCAATGGGATTGAATTTGATCTTATAATATACTAAAACAAGATACTGAATCCTTCTACAATTTGTGGAAACAAAACACGATCACAAAATCACATAACAAGTAAGAGAAAGAAGTAAATCAATCACACAACACAAGATGTATATGGGGAAAGAAATTTCTCAAAACCGCTCTATCTATATATTGCATATGGTCAATATCATGAAACAATACAATTATTTCTCACATTGAGAAACTTCCTACACTCTGCTAACTGTCTCACTCCGATCCTGCTCGAATCTGGCTTTCGATCTAAGAAAATTTGGTCAAGTATTTAACCTTTTTCTTGCCTCTGTCTGGCTTGCCTTTCTTATGCATTCTTGGGCTAATTGAGCTCCTATTAATTAGGAAAATCCCCAATAATGATTGCACAATCCTTCAAGGCCTTCCCGATGACCTCATGCATGACCTGTACAATTTTATAATAGTACAATTAATATATCTCTTCCCTTTAACCTTAGTCTCAACTGGGTCTTCCTTAGAACTGACATCCAACAACTATTTATAGCGAATTATGAGTTAATTGATTGATCACTACTTGTGAATTAAATCATATTTAATTCATTGGACCTCTCACTAGCTCATCTCTTAGTTAGAACTATTTAAACTGATTTTAACTCATTTAATTGAATTAACTAATTACAACTCAAAAATAACTATATCTAGACCCCCTAAAAATAGAAAATCCCTTTGCATGTGTCCTCTTAGACCTATAACTTGAATATCGTAAGCTAACTAAGTCTTCCTACCTCATGTAACTAATAAAATTTTTCATGAGATAAAATTACAATTTTTCTTTCAATTTGATTAAGGGAAAATTAAATCAAAAGCCTCATATGGTAGCCATTTCTGGGTGCCATTTTCTGGATTTCATTTATGGATGCCAATTTCATTGTTTCTAGTTGCAAGTTTCAACAATAACACAGTAACATAATTAGTAATTAATATACAATGCTATAGTACAATAAATAATATACAAATTATACCAAAGATATAATATAAAGGAAAAGAAACTAGAAACTCATGTAACTTGTAATAATGAATAATGAACCATATCTTGTTTGTACAATATTATATATTCAAATTGCAAACTGAATAACTAAATTCAAATTATAGTTTAAATTTGAGTAACTTTTAATGTGATATTTCATAAAAGACAAAAAACCATAATCGTGCAATTCCCTGAACTTTTAAACAAAGACAGAATAGTGTGGAATTTCTTTCATATTTCACATCAAGAATTAATTCAAATGTAAATATATATAATTACCTAATATTTCAAAAGTGAATATCCATAACAATTTCTATGTGAAACAATAAATGTTTGAACTCTTAAATTATGAAATCGTTGTGAAAAAAAGTGCTAAAATACTATATAAAAGACACCAATTATTATAGTCTAAGTTTTAGTCCTATTCATGAGAAAACCAAATACTTAAGTGACCTAAATCCTCAAAAAAATGTTCTAACGATTCATAAGTGAGAAAGGGAAAAATCAATTCTATCTTTAAAACACCAATATTCAAAAGTAAATACGATTGAATATATATATATATATATATATATATATATATATATATATATATATATATAAAACAACCAGGAAGGATGAAATTAAATCGTTGTTTATTCATAGACCATGATCATGGAAACAACAATGATATTTCTTCAAAATTTCTCAAAACACAGTTATAAAAAATTTATAGGACTTTCATAAGTGACTATGAATCTGAAATGATATCATTCAAGCAAAAAAAAAAAAAAACTTATCATAAAAAATTTATCAGATGCTCCATAATCATCACAATTTCTTTTGATATATCTCTCCTATTTCTTCTCAAAAATTGAGGGTTTATACACATATAGATAAGCCCTTGATATTCTGAGTTAAATCTTAGAAATCAAAACTATATCTTTAAAAACTAAGGTTTAAAATCTCTATTTTAACCTCTTGGCCAAATCATAACTCTTTGAAAGGAAATTAACATAATTAACTAACTGATCCAAATTAATGAAGGAATGAAATGAAATACAAACTTAAACATAAACACAAATTAACAATGAAAACTGAACTTCAATTTATTAATAACAAATATATTAAATTGTTTACATGCAAAATGGAAATAAACTAGCTCGAGTGATGGTAGCTTATATCTGAGAAGAGATGTTATGGATACATGCCTTCTAAACAATGTTACAATGAGGCTTGGAGACATTTTTATTATTGAGAAACAATGAATTACCCTAAATATCCAAAAATTTAACCCTAGGAGATGAAACACCAAACATTTGTGGGCCCCATTGGAGTTAGTTAGTGCATTAAATTCCCAGTTGGAATAGATATATGTTTGATGCATATGGCACCACATTAGAAATATCTATCTGAGGATAACAAATTTTGACTGAAAACCCCTATATAAAGTATTAGGTTTTCTCGTTTTCCAAAAATACGTCGTTTAGGGCCTCAAAACGACTCTAAAAGTTCAAGATGCAAAAATTGCCAAAAATAGTAAATTGTGCTAGAAATTAGGAAACTTAAAGGAAATAGTGTTGGGGGTCCAAGTGAAATAGGCGGATGGCCACCAATATCCACCTAGATTAGTCATGTTCCCTTAGGAAGAAATGATCCCCATTGCGTTAAGTGTCTCCATGAGATGGAGAAACTTTTATTGAACTTGGTTCCTGGTTAGCCACTTGCCTTGGTGCAGGAGTTGGCTAGCTTTGAAAACTTGATACAATTGGATCCTCTTTTGGAGAGTGTTCTTAATCTATGTGTCCATGATCTAATCAATCATGGCCTGTTCAATGTAATCTAGGTTGAGCTCTATTGGTGTCAGCTGCTCAAGAATGTCTGATGTGTCCAGTAATGGCACAAAGTATCGTTGAAATTGGTCCACATTGAACATTGGGTGCAAGCCAAGGAATGGGGGAATGATGAGCTTTAAAGTATCGTCACCCAAAACCTCGGTGATGGTTTAAGGCCCATATCGAAGTAGTCAAAGCTTTTGATTGGCTCTAGTAAGGCATTCCTTCGGCAAATGTAACCAAACTTTATCGCCAACTTAAAACTTATGTGGCACCCAATGTTGATCATTACGTTGTTTTTACTTGGATTTTTCTTTATCCAAGATTTCATGAACCTACTGGTAGATATGTTGAATATGTTCAATAAAATTGGTGGTTTTATCAACTTCAAACTAAACATGGGAAAATTCTTCCCATGTGGTTGCAAAAGACAACACAACATCATTGGGACATAATGGTTGAAATCCCAAGGCCACTTGAAAGAGTTTGTGTCCAGTCGAGCTATGGAGAGATATATTATAACTATGTTGCACATAGGGAAGACCTTCATCCCATGTTCGTGGATTCTTAGAGTTGTACATGCATATTATGTGCACAATCATCACGTTGACAACCTTTGTCTGGCTATCAGTCTGGGGACGAAATGCAATTGACTTAGTGATATTGGTGTCCAACAATGACTAGAGGAGAAACCAGAATGTGCTTAGGAAATTTCTATCTCGATATGATATAATGGTCTATGGGATCCCGAAATATATCCACACTTATTCAAAGAAGAGTTTGGCAGTGGCTTCTACTATGATATTATTCTTGTAGGCAACCTATTAGATCCCTATATTTCACAGTATCACTAGGTGACTGATTATTGCTTATATTTTTCTCACTGAAAATAATATTCCATGGCTATCATTTATTTTCAGAGAAAGAAGGGGAGATATTGAATCTCAAGAAATTCACAAGAATCTATCTACCTTTTAGTTTAGGGAAGGAGGAGAGTGTTGTTGATTAAGTGTGATGGTGAGCAAAATCCATACTACCCTCATTCATTTCATCTTCCCTCTTCTTACCTTTCATTTTCCCAAATTCTAAACTCCAATGCTCTGAATCCCATTTAAACCCTAAGACCCATATACATAACCTTTGGGACTTATTACTTTATACTGAAGTCTGAAATTCTATTTTTATAAGCTCCACCCACCCACTAGCAGTCGTGTTATACAAAATTATACCATAAACCTTACGTCTTGCCTGCACTTCACAACCTGCAAGTTTTAACGTTTTCTTCTTAACCCATCACCGAAACATAAAGCTCCGTCGATTCGATTTGGTGGGACCCATCCAACCTTTATACATTACCAAATCCGCCATGCAAACCTTCGTATTCTGCATTTTCCTTACCTTTCACCTTTTCACACTTTGCAGCGTTTAGCGCGTTGCATTTCACATTTCGCATAGTTTATAACTTATCTCTTAAGTGCCCACAAAGTATTTTGTTTAAGTTGCGATGCGGTTCGCCCCACCATAGCAACTCTGCCACCCACTTCAAGTCGTTTGAAATACTTGAATATATCATATATACTACAAAACCTCGTAAACCTTACCTTACTGCAGAAACCTTTCTCCACTTTATAAACTCTGCCAATGCAGAGGGTTCCATCTCCACCATGCCACATCATCCTCCGTCAGTGAAAATCCCACTCCGCTGGTTTTAGCATTTACCACATTTCCCTAAACTCTAAATTCTACGATGTGCGGTGAACCATAAATATTGTGATGTGCGATGTGGGTGGGTCCCAATCGCATGTCGCACATCGCATGTTTGAGCATTTACCACCTGCGCTCATAATAGAACCTTATGATTTGCGATTTGCGATGCGGTCGATCCCACCTTACCTGCCACGTTGCCCTCCTTCTCCCTACACTTCACACTTCACATATTTTAGTGTTTACCTCCGTCACTTATAACAAAACCTTATGATTTTCGATTTGCGATGCGGTCAGTCCCACCTTACTTGCCATGTCACCTCCGCACTTTGCATCGCATCGACGATTTCCTTTTCATGTCATAAACTGTAAAACATGCGATGTGCAATATTTTTGTGGATGCGATAAGGTTCATAACTAAAGTCTACAAAATTTCAAATCTTGTTATACAAGTTTTTACGCTGTTTTGTTTAAAAAAGGGTTTAAACATAGTAGAAAGGACTCAGGTAGGACCCGCCAAGGAGCAAAGGGGCAGAGTAATGCTGAACGTCACAAGGAAACAGACATAAAAGGTCAAGCCGAGCGTTTTGTGAGATATGAACAGAAACCAAAGGGAACACATCAGCACAGCTATTTATCCAAGCACCTAATCAATTTAATAATCCCACAATAGTTTTCTGAAGATGAAGAGCCAAGGTGTCAGAGCTTTCCTTGCCTCTTCAACATCATTCGAACCAGAATATGGTCGCTCTGAAATTAATAACGGACTACTACAGCCACCATCTTTGTCCGAGTTATCTTGTCACTACCTGCAGGGTTCCACTTGTCAAAGTTTTATTCCATCACAACCTCTTTGTGATCCCAAGCGTAAATTCCTTCCTTATTCTGTATTTAATAACAGACTGCTAAATCCATTATTATGGCTAGACTTATCTTATCACCGCTTGCATGGTTCCACTTGTCAAGTTCCGCTTGAATGTAATCACTGTAGTAGACAGATTAACCAACTTAAGTTTTGTATAAATAATGCATGCATTAGCATTATGAAGGGAGGCTCGGAAGGGGAAAACCATTGTAATAAACTCAGCTAGTTGTAAGCACTCTCTTTTGGATCAAAGAATGAGTATGTTGTTTTCCAGATTCTTGTGTTATGATCTGTGGTGAAGTGCTACTTTTCTTGTAATATGTTATCTCTAGTTTTACATATTGTTGTTCTTTCTTTACTGCGGATAAATTTTTTTGTGTAGGATTAACCAAGGGGTACCCTGCTCAGTCTTGAAAAAATACATTATGTTTTCCTCTGATATCGGAATGCGGAATTCAGAGACAGTCTGATCTGTATTCCCATTGAACCTTAATCTCCTCCTCTTTTGCATTTCAAAAGCTGTTTAGATCCATTGACATGGCTAGCTTTCCTGGTTGCACTTGACCTCAGTTGTTCATCCATTTGAATCTGTTTGCACCTGTTTGACTCCATAGCCTAATGGACCCCTTTTGCTGCCTCAAACAAATCTTCAAACAAACCCCTATGCACTAATAGCTAGACTAAAATGCCCCTATAAAAAAAGCTATATCTAATAGAGAGAGCCCTCTCTGAGTCTAGGAAGGCTAGGTCCTGGACTCCAAAGCAGTCTAATGTTTCCCCCCATGGTTCTATCTTCAACCTTCAAAATTACAACGTGATAACACAACCAATATGGCCTTCTTAGAAAATATGTCGATAACCATAGATACACAGTTGTTTCCATGCTTGGTAGAAGGAATTATAGACATTTAGTCCATGGATATGGACTTTGAGGGTTGTCCAAGAGTAGGTAAAGGAGTATACACACACCTTTATTCTTAATGGTTGGCTTGGAGATGGCATAGGCAATGCAGGATCTGATATATTTTTCCAACATCCTGTTAGATATTTAGCCAATAAAAATACTTCTGCAATACTGCCACTTCCTTCTCTACACCAAAGTGTCCTGCAAAATGATTGTAGTGTGCCTCTCAAATCATCTTAGAACACTCACTTGAAGTAGAAAAAAGGTGTCATAGGTGGCATAACAATGCATCCTAGAGGTGGAAGTCTGGAACTGGCTTTCCATCCATCAACATCTGGTATGTGGTGGCGAATTTTGGATAATTTTTGTAAATGTTTGGACATCTAGAAGTCTTAGTCCCACAAGAGGTGAGAACAGTAATTAACGTAGCAATTGGTAGTCGAATGAGGCAATATGCAATATTATTGGTGCTTCCCTTCTTGTACTTAATGTTCAAATGAAATTGCTGTAGATATGTGGAACATTTTTTTGTGGTGGTCATTCTGAAACTGCCCTTATGTCTGTATAAACTAAATAGGTCAGTGATTTGTGTGGGTGATCATCTCCTTCCCCAGAATGCAAGGCTTACACCATCAAAAATATTGTACAATGGAATACATATCTTTATCGTAGGTGGGGTATTTTCAAATTTTATTAGAGAGTGTCTCACTATGATAGGGAACTAGATGCCCTTGTTGGGCGAGAACTTCACTAATATCAAAGTCAAAGGAATCTATCTCAATTTAAAATGGTTGTTGCAGGTATGGAAATGTGAATACTAGTGCAGACCAAAGGTGGTGGTTTAGCTCAATGAACACCTTTTATTGGGACCCAAACAAAAAAATATTTACTTTTTCTCTACCTTTGGTAACTTGACTCAAAGGCCAAGTGATATGAGAGAATCACAACATGAACCTTTGATAAAAATTGGTAAGGCCCAAAAAGTTGCAAAATTAGGTTAGAGTGGTCAGGGCTAGCCAATCCAAAATGAGTTGTATCTTAGCCAGATCCACATGCACACCTTGTTCATCGATGATTTAACCTAGATATTTGACTTGGTTCATGCCAAAGGTTCATTTCTCCAAGTTAGCACATAGTTTTTGTTGTAGAAGGGTTTGAAGGACCTGTTGAATGTGTTGCCATTGCTCTTCCCAAATCTTGTTGAAGATGAGGATGTCACGAAGATATAAAACCATGAACGACTTGTTTAAGGGCTGCAAGATGTCATCCATCAATCTCATACAAGTTGCATGGGAATTTGTCAACTTGAAAGGCATGAACCACCTTGTATTTTAAGTTCGTGTTCCATACATCTATGGTTTCTATTGGAACCTAGTGATAGCCAAACTTAAAATGAATATTTCTTAAGTAATTCCTCCCCTTGAGCTAGTCAAGAAGGTCATCATTTTGTGGGATTGGATACCTGTTCTTGACAATGATTTCATTTAGTGCCCGATAATCAATGTAGAGTCTCAAGGTCCCATCCTTCTTCTATACAAGTAGAATTGGGCTCCCATAAAGTGAGGAACTTGGTTGGATGTACCATTTTTGTAGGATATCTTGAATCTTCTGCTTGATTTCTTTGTTTTCTAGAAGAGAGTGATAATATATTGACCCATTTGGTAGAGGTGATTTGGGATTTAGATCGATCACTTGACCTGACAGTGCAATGTTACCCCTGTGGGTGAGGAGAAGATGTTCCTATATTCTTCCACGACCTTATCCACTTACTTCTATTGCGTGGAGGTACCCTTCCTAGGGGCCATGGATGTGGCCACGATATTCCCCTTACTTTGAGAGAGAATAAAAAATAAAACAAATTTCTTGTTCCTAGGAGATGATCTTACTACATTACTTAGTAATGATAAAATAAATAGCGGTAGGCGAGGCTACCTCTAGTATGATGTATAAATTAATTCCTAAAGTAATAATAATAGTGTGAGTCCTGGAACCATACACAACATGAAACTTCCACAGGTATGGTTGGCATAATAATACATCATAAAATTTAAGAGGAGCTACATCATATAGTACCTCATCTGTGAAGGGCTTGATGTTGTAGGGAAGGTGACACTACTGGCTGACACATAGATCTTTCCCTTGGTGGAGCAATCCAATGGTGTATGACTGTAGGCATGGTGTTGTTAGTAGGCCCAAATTATTCGCGACCTTAACTTATATGAGGTTCTTTTGGCTCCCACTGTTGATAATGAATTGCAACGAAGATCCCTTCACCCACATCTATGAGTGGAAGAGACACTCCCCCTCCTTTGGATATTTGGGCTTAATATTATGGACTTTGGTGGTGGCAAGGATGACATTGGGATCTTCATTGATAATCTACCTCCCCTTTTTGGGTTTCAACTGAGAGTCATAACATGCATTTGAATCTGAAGCCTTCAGCTCGACTACCAATGATTGCTTGCTGTGACACTCATTTGTGTTGTGAGTGGGGCTCTTGTGGAACTCACACCATTTTCCTATGTAATTATTCATATTTTTGGTGTTATTATTTTCTTTTGGCTTCAATGGGTTGTCTTGGGTCACCCCACCTTGGATCTGTCCTTTTCTGTGTAGCTTGGAGGTGCCTTTTCCCTGCTTCAGATTCACAGATATAAATTCTCGCTTCTTCTATTTAAATTTATGCTCGATCTTAACAACATATTGGTATGTGGTGCCAAGTTAGGAGATGTACAAGAACTCCATCTCTCCCTAGATGTACTTATGCAGACAACCGCAGTACTTGAGTACCATATGTCGCTCAAAATCCTTGATACCCAACTTCATATGAAGGGCATGACAAATATTTCTGAGCTTAGACACTTCTTAGTCCCTTTCATACCACAATGTGGTCCAGTTTATATATTTATCTTCATAGCTCCTGAAAGGGTAAAATTGTTCCTTGACGACGCCTCATAAATAATTCCAAGTGGTTTTAGCTAAAAATAGTGAGGGTTCCTTCTCTTCTATCTAATCACAGTAGGTTTCCAACCAATCCTTGACATGGGGGTGACTTTGATGAATGCAAAAGAAATATTTTCCCTATTGGAAAAATCATGGATCGAAAAATATCATTTTAGAAAATTTAAGAATTTATCTATGACATTTGAGTCTATCTAGCCTTCAAATATAGGAATTTCAAAGTTGACAAGTACCTTAAAGGGGGCAGCCCCTATGAAATGGCTACTGGATGATGATGCTTCACCCACTGATACTCATTGAAGGACCTAGGAAAAGTTATCAATCATCTTGTTCCTTTATTTCTCAGGGGCCTTTTAGAGAAATTTTTTGAAAGAATCTCCTATTCCCTCATCTTTATTTTATTCTACTATGGGAGGACATCGGGGTCGATGAGGCCAATTTTTCAAGGGTTCAACCAGTTCAAGGCCTAATTCTTTATACACCGAACTCATTGGGGATATGCACAGAAAAGTAGATAAAGAGTAGGCCGCTCTGTTACCACCGATCTATATTTATGTAGGAACAAAATAAAATATAGTTTTAAACATAAGCACAAAGCTACAATAAAAAATGAACTTCAATTCATTAATAACAAATATTGGAATTTATTTACATGCAGAATGGAAGTAAACTAGCTTAAGCGATGGTAGCTTATCTCCGAGAAGAGATGTGATAGCTACATTATTTACAAACTGTGTTACAATGAGGCTCAAAGGCCTTTTTTTATTGAGAAATAATGTAAAACCATAAACATCCAAAAACCTAACCATAGGAGATGAAGCACCCAAATTTTGTGAGTGTCGTTGGGATTAGTTGGTACATTAACTTCCTGGGGTCGTAACTTTGGCATACGATCTGTTTGATGAAAACGATAGCTCATTATAAATATATATTTGAGGAAGACAAATTTTGAGTGCAAAAATCCACAAGGATATGGGTTTGTCTGTTTTCCAAAAAACATCGTTTAGGGCCTTAAAATAGCTTCAGAAGTTCTGGGCCCGAAAATTTTCCAAAAATAGTAAACCGTTCTAGAAATTAGGAGACTGAAAGGAAATAACATTGGGGTTCCAAATGGAATAGGTAGGTGGACACCAATATCTACCTAGATTAGTTTTCCTCCATTAGGAAGCAATGGTCTCCATTGCATTGAGTGCCTCCATGATATGGGGAAAATTCTATTGAACTTGGTCCCTAGAGAGCCACTTTCCTTGGTGCAGGAGCTAACCGACTTTGACAATATGGTATAGTTGAATCTTGTGTTGGCGAGGGTTCTTAATCTATGAATTCATGATCTAATCAGTCATGGAATGCTCAATGTAATTTGGGTTGAACTCTTTTGGTTCTAGTTGCTCAGTAATGTATGATGTGTCCAACAATGGTGGAAAGTATGGTTGAAGATGGTCCACATTAAACACTAGGTGCAGGCCAAGGAATGGGGGAATGTTGAGATCAAAATCATTTTCACCCACAAACTTGGTGATGGTGTAAGGCCCATATCGGATTGGTCAAATATTTCAATGGGCTCTAGTAAGGTGTTCCTTCTACAAATGCAACCCAAATTTGTTTCCCACCTTAAACTTAAGTGGCACCCAATGCTGATCATGACGTTGTTTGTACTTAAAATTGGCTTTATCCAAGATTCATGAGCTTGTTGGTGGATATGCTAAATACGTTCAATAAACCTAGTGGCTTTATTAGCTTTAGACTGAACATGGGAATATTGTTCCTGTGTAGTTTCAAAAGGTAGTGAAACATCAATGGGACATAATGGTTGAAATCCCAGGCCCACTTGAAAGGGGTTGTGGAAAATTGAGATATGGAGAGCTATGTTATAACTATGTTTAACATAGGGAAACTATCATCCCATGTTCACATATGCTTATAGTTGTACATGTGTAGCATGTGCACAATCATCCCATTAATGACCTCTATTTGACCATTAGTCTGGGGGTGGAACTCGGCTGACTTAGTGAGCTTGGTGTCCAACAATGACTAGAGGCTTAACCAAAATGTGCTTTGGAACTTGCTATCCTAATATGATATATTGGTTTGCGAGATCCAGAAATGTACCCACACTTTTTCAAATAATATTTTGATAGTGGCTTCTGCTATGGTATTCTTCTTGTGGGTATCTAATATGGCCATCTTAGAAAATCTATCTACAACCAAAAATATAGATTCACTTCTATGTTTGGTAGAAGGGAGGACAAACATATAGTCCTTGGAGATGGATTCCTAGGGTCGACCAGGGGTAGGCAAAGGAGTATATAGACCTTTCTTCTTAATGGTTGGCTTGGTGATGGCATAGGCAGTGCGAGATCTGATATATTTTACAACATCCTTTCAAAGATTTGGCCAATAAAAATACTTTTGCAGTACTACCATTGTCTTCTCTACCGTGCAATGTCTTGTTATTTGATTGCAGTCTGCCTCCCAAATGATCTTGACACGCTCGCTTGAAGGAGTAAAAATGTGTCCTAGGTGGCACAATAGTGCGTCCTGGTAGTGGAAGTCTAGAACTAGTTTGTTGTTGGCTCGGTTGGGCTTGACCTAGGTTCGACTTGTATTTCACACCAAAAAAACCCCCAAACATTGGCCCTTTCAGAAACAACCTGCAAGTAGATCGTAGTCTCACCTGAGGTGGCTATGGGTGGTTGCAGAACTAGGTTTCTGAAACCTTGAGGGACTACATGAGGTGGCTTTACATCGCTTTTCTATATTTAATCAATATTCTAACAAACAAGAAACTACTGCGCGGTTATGAATTACTTAATTACTTCACATCATTCAGATAAGCATAAACACATTTAACATAAGATAAATTTCATTATAACCATAACTTCACATAAAAATATAGAAAGAAAACAAAACATATAAATACATAGAATATGTTTCTATAATTTCTTCTTATTTATTATGATAAGTCTCTTCAGTACATCCACTTCTCCAAACTGTGCACATAGCTGCAAGTGGTCTGTGTACAAAGTTGCAGACTCTTCCAAGGTCTCCGCACACACAGTTGCAGAGCCTTCCCTTGAGACTTGAAAGAAACTAAAACAAATATCTCAAGCGCTTATGCTCATCAACTATTACATTTAGTTTTCTTCGATGAAGCCTTACATCAATTTATATAGAATTTACATCATACAAAACCATGGTCCACATACCATGGCCAAAAAAATAATAGACTAAAACTCGATACCTGTTAAAAAATGAGGGGCTTCGACTCACCTTGAAGCCCCTAAACACCACGTGGTATATTTATCGTCGTGGTACCGTGCACTTCACTCCTCAAGTTGTGGAGTTACTTGACCAAAAATGGACCAAGTTGGGCTATGCCCAATAGGCCCCTAACACTCACATATGACTTAGTCCAACTCACTCAGCCGGTACACCCTGAATTTGAGTTGCTATGTTGTCATAGACCTTGTTGCAGGACTGAAGCATCTTTGCAATCTGCTTTTCTTCTTGGCACACTTATTCGATATGCTTCTATGTTGTCGGTCTGGTTTTCTTTTGAAGGATGCATTTTTTCCATTGTCGCATAATCTTCAAATTTCCATCTACCACCTGATAAATATGAATGGCCTCATACTGCCATGGCTGATTCCTCGCTGTTATTAACTGCTATTTTCTATGAAGATCTTCAATTTGATTCTGAATATTGTGCCTTTTTTTATCCCAACGAGCCTCTGTGAGACTACTAAGATCCTTGAAGTTGCTCTGATTTCTTCCAGTTGCTTCTACTTCACCTGTATCTCTTGCTCAACTAGCTGAATGTTTGGATCCTCCTGCAGCGAGGTACAAATCTCCATTTTGTCATAAAAAATGTTGCCATAGTCTTTTTCAGTGGTGGAAATACCTTCCAGTGTGGTTTTGAGATCCACTTCCCTCTACTCTAATACCTATGGGGGCATGGTTGGGAATAGCCTTAGTTGCAATTTACTAATATGTACCTTGTAATTAAATTTCACCTTTCAATGTTGTTCTTTGATTCTTTGATTGCGAGGGCGAGCTTCACAACCTTGTCTATTGGTGCTTCCTCTGCGCGGACCTGAACATATGGAACATCACTGAAAGTATTTTCACCTCTCGTGCACCTCATCTCTTTCCTTGCGCACCCTATCGAGCTCTGTATTCATTGCGGTTCTTTCCTTCTACACCTACATGCTGAAATTTTAAGTGCATTGTTCTCACACTTTTAATTCTTCTATGATGCCCTGGTGGAATTCGTGCAGTGTTTGAGTGGGGAGCGCGGCAAGGTTCATTCTAATGCTTTCCCATCCTTTGGTGCATTCCCTGTCTTTGGAAGCTTCAAATTGTAGATCTCTTCCCGGTACTTGCAAAATTATCAATCCAAATTGTGTCTCTATTTGGCGCTCTAACTGCGTTGATTGAATTTTTTGCGCTATTTGGCTGGCTGGATGCTCTTTTTGTCGCACTCTTTGTGCCAGTACCTTGAGTTCCTACATGCCTTCCTGCACTTCTATCAATACTGGTTTGTAGTGATCCTCAATTCTGTTCCATGTTTATTCAGTGATGTGTTGTACCTTGTCTCCAATTTCATCAATGTCCCCTTCAGTGAGGATCATTGGCTCTATGCGCTTTAATCGATCTTCCTTGTGCTTCTTCCGCATGATTGGTGTAGACAGTTTAGGTACCCTATTATTTATGATAAATGGGGAATGGACTGTCTCTACATTTCTAGGAGGGTCTTGTCCACCCTGATCTAGCTCTGTCCCTTTAGTTTCTTCCCAGTCCTTCTCTTTTTCTTACTATGTATATTTCACTGCCTTAGTGACTCCAATGGGTGGAGTCATCTAGTTTATCGACCATTTATTTTTGATGTCCAAAAGGTCATCCTCTATGACCAAATATGGAAAAATATGCCATTCCTTCATTAGATCCATTTTAGAAATGTCTATGAAATTAAGCCTTAATATTTGTGATGCTCTGATAATTCTCATGAAAATTTGGTGACAGCCTAGGATGCTCATTCACCACCATTCCCAAATCCATCTCCATCAAGACCCAAAAAGTCTTGTTTTGCATTGCGCGCGTCGACTCCTTGGAAAACTAGAGTTAGGCATACCTCATAGCTTTGAACACATCTAGGTCAACTGTGGCAAGTTGTGACTCCATTTGTTCCTTCAACATAAATAACGCTATGATCAACAACAACCATGTGTAGTGAAAAGTATTCACTTCCTCCTGCACTTCATGATAATCCTCCAATAATTCCCTGCATAGATATTTTTCCCAGTTAAAATGGACCCCATTTACTGTATTGTGCGGCTAAATAGACCATGATTACTGGAACTTGATTCGCTCTGCACTTGTGCATGATTTTCCCTGCAAGAATGTGTGTGGCAAAGTGCACCCCTTGTTCATTGATAGAATTTATGTCATAGCCCCTTGAATTCTTTATTAGCTTGTACTTCTTCTTTATGTCTTCAACGATTGCCTTATCTTGAATTTTTATCATGAACTCCTCGGTGGGGTTCCTTCCCTAGTATGGAATTGTGGTGATTCTTCTGATCTGCATTTCATCTATGGGGATCCTCTCTCCAAACCAAAGGTATTTTTCATGCACTAAAGCCAAAAGTTTTCAAACACATATTTGGTTGATGGAAATTCAATTGAAGTGTGGCACATTCAACCTATTTAACAACCCTTCTCACTGCAATCCTTCTTCCCTTTGGTGTGGCTCCAACCTAGTGACTTTAGCCTCTAGGTAATACACTTGGTGCCGGTACTTGGTTGGTTAAAATTCAGGGTACTTTCTTTTGTCAATGAAGTCCCAATCCTCCATCTTCAACTATGGAAAATTTCCCAAGGGTTCTCCTTCAAATGGTACTTGTTTGGAAACAATGGTGTGAAGACACTAAACTTTGAATTATCAGGGTCTTTGACTGGCTTAGCATCTGAATTTCTTGGAGGTACATATGGTGGTAGTACAGATATTTATTCTACACCTTCTACCTAAATGTTTTGTATCTCTGCTTCTGGGATTTTAGTTTCTTCCTCATTGTCCTAAATATCCATTGGTTTCTTCAAATTCTTTTCTTGTCGTTGCTTTGTCCACTACTCCTTGGATATTTTATTTCTTGGAGATTGTCTAACTCCAGGGGTTGCAGTTGGTCTCTTGACCTTCTTTTTCTTTGGTTGCAATTCTTCTATGGTTGTTGGATTTCACAATGACATAGATCCTGTTATGCTTGGTTTTGTAGCCTCCATGATTCCTGATAATCCTTTCTTCACAAATTCATTGCAAATATCCTCAAATCTCTTCTCAAACATACATTAAATTTCTTTGTTGTCACTTAGGTGCAAATTATCAATTTGAATTCTCAGGAAGAAAAGTGTCAAAATGTGGAGCAGGACCTTGCTTTTATAACAAATTTTAATTTCAAACCTCATGATCATCGCTATATTTGGCTCATTTAATGCAGATATGACATTTGATTTCGGCTAGTTGTGCCTAATAAATGCATTTCCCCCACTCCTTTTAATGGAAAATTTTCTTTCACGTAAATGTTTTCCTTCCTACGACCATATTTCTGTCAAATTTCAATGAACCTTCCATTGTGTCGCAGCAATTCATCCCTCGTCATAGTTTGTTTCAAACTTTGATACACTCCTGAATATTGCATAGTTATCTTCCTTTGGCACGGTTCTTTCGGACTTCACCATACTCTTGTCTATCGTGTAGTAATATTTCTTCGACGAAGCCCCTTTCTGCAGAGTAGTTTATAGTCCAGTGCCCAATTTCAACTACAGGTGGCACTAAGAATTTCCCCTTTCATTTTTCAATGTGAAATTCTAGGGACAAATTCATATGTGTATATCTTCAATCTGCTACTTTTCACACGTTCTGGCATCAACTGACCATCTAACTTCATGAGCTGAACTGTGCCTCCCTCAGAGACGTGCCTAATGATATATGGTCCCAACCAATGTGTTTTGAATTTTCCTAGGAACTTCGCAAACTTGCTATCATGCAATAGGACAAGATATCCTCCCTTGAATGTCTTCTCCTTGATGTGCCTGTCATGCCAAGCTTACTCCCTTGCTTTTTGAATTTGCTGATGAAAACCTGGTATAGACATGTCTTCTTCCAAAGCAAGAAATTCCTCCATCCTTTCTTCCATTGTATTATAGTCCTCCATGTCTGTGAAGGCTACAATTCTTAAACTTGGCATAATGTACTCCATAGACATGACTACTTCTTGTCCATTGACCAACCTAAAAGGTGTTTGTCCTTTCCGTGTCTTGCATGTTGTCATGTATGTCCATAACATCACTGTAATTCTCAGATCCCAGTCATTTCTATTGACATTTCATAATTTTGTGAGTGCATTCTCCATAATCTTATTGAAAGCTTCAACTGTCCCATTCGCTTGAGGATGATATGGTTTACTTTTTTGGTGGTACACTTGAAATTATTCAATCAGCGCCTCAGTAGTCTTATGCAAGAAATGTGAACCCTTGTCACTCATCAATATCTTTGGACACACAAATATGGACAAAATATACTCAAATATGAACTTCACGGTGGTATCTACGCTGCAATACTTCACTGGCTTTGCTTCGGGCCACCTCGTCAAATAATCTGTTGCAGTGATAATATACCTTGCGCCAATATTCTTTCCTGGTGGATTGATAGATCAAACAAATTCAATAGCCCACTTATCAAATTCCTACAACGTTACTTGGGGATTCAATGGAATTTCATCCCTTCTAGACGGCCTTCCTATTCTTTGACATGCATCACAAGCTCGAAAAAATCCTTTGAATCCTTATGCACCGTGGGCCAACATGACCCAACTCTAAAGATCTTCTGCATAGTGGCATTTCCTGCATAATGTCCTCCTGCAACTCCTCCATGAGCTTCCGCTAAGATACTATGTATTTCATGTTCAAGGATGTATCTGTGTATTATTTCATCTGGTCACATATTGTACAAATGTTCTGCAATCAATGCGAAATCAGCTACTTTGACTACCAACTCCTTCTTTTGTTGCGTAGTGTACTCTATGTGTGCTATTCCTGTAGCCAAAAACTGAATAATATCTGTGAAGTGATCATTTTTTACCTTAATAGCGAATAAATGCACATCATTTAGGTTATCCTTCATACTTGTGGGTTCTTCTCCTGTCTCTATCCTTGAAAAATGATCAGGACCATCATTCAATCTTCCTGGCTTGATTGCAACTTCAAAGTCGCACTCCTAAAAAAATAACAACCATCGACAAATTTTTCCTCCAAAAATAGGCTTATTCACCAAATACTACAACGCGAAGTGATCAGTGAACATCTTGAAGTGCACTCCTAACAAATAATTCCTAAACTTATGTAATGCATAGACCATAGCCAACCCTTCTCTTTCTGTTGTAAAATAGTTTTTCTTCGCCTTGGAAAATTTTATGCTTGTAAAAGATATGGGGTGATAAATTTATCCTTCTCCTTTTTGTGCCAATATTGTACCTAACACTATGCAAGATGCATCGACATGTACATGAAACTCCTTATTCTAGTATTGGAAAAATAGAATAGGAACAGTCACCATCTTCTCCTTTAGAATGTCGAGGCTCTTTTGGCATTCTTCATCCTAGTGAAAAGTAACATCTTTCCTCAATAACATCTCCATTGGCTTATTTATCTACGTGTACCCCTTTCTAAAATTCATGTAATATCCAGTATGTCCAAGTGTCATGCGTAGTTTTTTCACTGTGTTATGTGGTTCCAAGTTTACAATAGCAACAATCTTCGTGGGGTCCACCATGAGTCCTTGCTTGCAAACAACATGGCCCAACATTATACCAAAAGGTACACAAAATATGCACTTCTTCAAATTCAATGATATTTGATACTGCCTATAGGTATCCAACATCAGCCTTAAGCTTGAAACATGCTTCTTTAATAACTCAAATACTGTCCAATCATCAAAATAAACCTCCAAAAAATTGTATATATATTCCTTGAAATTTGTGACTACAACTCCAGAAAATATGGCAGGATCATTATTCAAGTCAAAATGCATCGTCGTGTACTGATAAGATCCCCATTTTGTAGCAAAAGTGGTATTATGGCTATCCTCTGGCACAATTATAATCTGATGGTAGCTCGAAAACCCATCAGAGAAAAAATAGGCCTCCTATCTTCCTACATTGTCCAATACTTCGTCTGTAAATGGTGTGGGAAAGGGGTCATGCAAGCATGCTTCATTTAACTTCCTTAGGTCCACACATATTTTGATCTCATCCTTTTCCTTATTTTCCTTAAATACCATGGGGTTTACCCATTCAGACTCTTCGACTAGTTCAATGATCCCAACTTTAATCATTTTATCTAAATCCACCTTTAATTTTTCTTTGTATTTGGGATTCAACCAATAGGGTCTCTGCTTTACCGGATTTGCATCAGGTTTCAGAGGAATTCTCATAACTCTTATATCCCCTACTATGCCCTTAAATTATTAAAAATTCATGGGGAAGAGCTCTTGGTACTCGTGCAACAACTCTACAATTTTCCTAACTTTGTATTCATCCCAATAGTCTTCAATCATTGCAAATTTTGTCTCTTCTTCTGACCCAATATTCACCTTCTTCATCTTTGTGGGTTGCGTTATGTCAAGTATTTTAGGTTTTGGCCCAACAACTTCATGATGTACTTATGAATCTGGGATATCAATATTGTGCGAATCATCATCATCCTCTTTTGCTGTCACATTATAGCATTCCAGTGCATACTGCAACTGCGTGGTCCAATCTGGCTACGCCAAGTGAGCATAGTTGCGTTCTTAAAAAATTATACTTTGACTTCCTAAAGGGATTCATCTATGCACGAACAATCATCTTCAAAAATAAATTTTAGTAGGAACCCTTCAACCAAATATGTCTAGTTTGTCGTTCCATGTCACAATTTTGTCTCAAGATACCAATTCATAGGTATAATTTCCAACATGTGAAAAAACACATGTACCCACTCTCGTTTTGTATCTTCTCCCCAAACTGAAGTCCAACTAAAAATATTCACCCAGGGGTCAGCCTTGCCATCATATTTTACTTCAATTCTGGTATTTACTAGGCCAAATTTGACCTTCATTAGCCTGCGATACTCTTTCCAACTTCCTATATTCTCTTTATGAGTACCCGATCATCATGCAAGTCTAGGCCTCAAGGCTACATCAAAAGCTTGGAACCTATGTTCTTATGGTACATCTCTTTCAAATTTATCAAGAAAATGGCTTACATCTACTATCCCATCATAATAAGGAAGATCACATACCTTTAAAGTTATGTAGCAAAGTGATCTTGTCATTCTGGCACATCGTCTGGTGGATACTTCATGCAACCTATTCTGCCAATTTTCCAGCTCCTCATGTAGGGGGATTGATCCAATCTTCCTCTTTAGCTGTTATATGGTAGATAATGTCAATATTTGCATCGCAGTACTCATTGCGGACAAGCTCTTTACACCTCACTCCTTTTGATGGGTATAAAGGAACAATGACCCTTAGATATCATTTTTCAAACATCATCTTCCTCTTCTTCAAATTGATTATCATGTCACTATCAAAATACCAATCCAATCCAATAAACACTGGATAAGGATTGCTATCATCTATGATTTCAATTACCTCAGAGTTTGCAACAACACACACTTCTTCAATTCCTGTTATCAGCCCTGATAACTGGTGAGCCCTGGTATGGCACCAATAATGTTGCAACTTCTAGAGGTTGCCCTAGTTTACTTTATCAACCCGGGGTTCATACGAACTTGGAGGTGACAGTGCTATATACATAGTAGATGCATTATACTCATGTCATCCTCTTCTGATCTTTACGAAAGGGTGCTACTTTTAGGGTTTCTAGGTGAAGTCTGTCACACTTTTGAAATTAGGCATAGGGCTACAAATGATTCAAAGCCATGGAAATATAAAAAAGTATAGAACTATAATACATCAAAATATTACATCTAACTATTCTGCATTGAAAGAAATCCACTTATTAGACTATGATAAGAATTGAAAAGAAACCTAGGTATCTTGCATGATGTAAATTTCTGAATTGAAATGGCATAAAGGAAACTAATATAATCACACTTTGCTGGGCCAAATGGCTAAAAACACTCTACTTAACCTATGCTCTATCTATCATGCTTTTATTTATTCAACTATTCATGACCTAACTATACTTGAAAATGTATTGTTTTTCAGCTAGGAGAAGAAAGTGATAAGGTGGCTCATGGAAGGCTTGAACACATGGGGGCAAGGCTGGAAGTGTATGAGTGGGTTTTTTAGGTTTAGAAGATGGTGATGGTGGTTTATGGGCTTAAGGAGGGGCCACATGTGCTATTTCAACTGTTTCTACAGGTTTCCTGTGGTGCTACAGGAAAGTCCTGAATTGATACAGGAAATAGTCTGAGGGAAATACGAGGCCAAAAATAGGTGGAAAAGGGTAGGGAAGGTGGTGTGAAGGTGGATTAAGATGAGTGGAAGGTGGCCCACCCCTTGGCCAAGCTCATAACCTCTTTGGAGGCCTATCTTGCACTCCTAGGGTTTTCTCATGGTGTAGGGATGAAAAATTCAAAAACATGGCTAATGGTGATTTTGATGAACAGAGGGATGATGGAAGACGAGGCATGAAGCTGAAGGTGTTGGTGAAGTTCTCCTTGGCTGTGCTACCTGTACGTGCAAGCATAATATCTATTTATGGAATCACAACAACTAAAGATCTACCACAACATACTGTACATATTCATGGAATCACAACAACTAATTTCATCCATTCCAAGAAATCATAAACTAAGAAGCATTTTTGGTTTGTGGGGAAGGTATACCCTCCTTAAGCTCTATTGACACAAATGAGAGGGGGAGGCTTGACTCACATATTTATGATGTTATCACCTATCCTACCACTCATGTAAGAAAACTAAATCTACAGCAAAAGGAAAATGGAAGAAAACTAAAAATAGTAAATGAATATAAAAAGAAATAGCTAAATATTCATAAGAAAAACTAGCTAAATGACATGAAAGTAAAGAATGATTACACAAGAGAGGTTGAGGCACATATATTGGGCCCTAACCCGTAGGCCTAGCTCTCTGAAACTAGATTAGTAAGGAAAAGTCTGAATACCCATGTCATTTCAAAAGATACTCTCGTTACATCATAAAAGTATTCAAAAAATGATTACAAGAGGAAAGCCTAATGGATTTCTCCAAAGTTCTGAATCCTAATGGGATATTTCTTAGCTCTATTTAACCTAAATTTTAGCTACCAATAGATCCCTAGAAAATAGGTGATGACTCCTCTTGACTCCAAGTGAAGTATGGCTTGAGTGCACTTGATCTTGAATTTTCTTGGTTGCCTTTGATTTAGAGTTGTTGGAGGGAATTTTGAGGATCCCTTAACTTCCTTTCGGGGTTAAGGAGGGTGGAAAACCCCCTAGAATCTCTCCTTGTTGTCTACTCCAAGTCTTTATGATAAAATCTCCACAAAAATGGCATATATTCATGATTTTCCTGCATTTAATCTTATGTTAGGTACTCGAAGTATGTTAAGCCTCAATCACCACCTACACTAGCATCATAAGACCATAATAAAATTAAAATGCAAGAAAAGATACTTAATAAGGAAAAAATGTGACCATTAACCCCTCCAAATGTACCTAATGATGGAGATAATCATCACGCCCCTACTAAATTGTTGCTCATCCTCTGAGAAACTAATCCTCCTTTTGCATTTCCTTTAAGGATTTGATGGACCCTTTGAATTCCCGAGGAAGAAGTGTGGGAGTCCCTTTAGGAGGGTAAAACCCATCATTTTTTTCTGCTTCCTCTCATTCTCTGTTCTTATCATCTTGGTCCTTCCCATCACTCAACCCCAATAGCAAGGGTGGACTGAGCTTTATACCAAGCCACTGAATATTTTTGGCCTGCATGGCCCTCTTGTACAACGGTTCTCTCTCCAAGGCACTCGTCAATCTTTCTGGTGTATGGTACTCCATGTTTCTGAGGATATGAGGGAGGTTGTTCCATCTTATTTGGCTAGCCATAATGCACTCATATCCCAACAACCTATAAATATCATCAAAGTGGGTCATTACTTGAGCTTGTGTATGGAGTTATCTTTCAACTAGGTCAGGATCCTTTTCAATCTTCAGATGCTTATTGATGTCTCCTCTAGGGATGAATAGTTCTACCCTAATGTGTAAGGGTTTTCTGTTTTCTCTTCTCATAATCCTCCTCATATATTTTGCTCTTGTATCCTCATTAACCATATCTTATGGTGTGTTTAGTGCACGAGTGTACAAAAACACCAGTGCTTGGTAGGAATGGTTCCAACCTACAAGCAATGGTCACAAGAAGAAAGAATTGTTAGTTGGTTAGTGGAAACATACTAACATGTAAAACAAACTAGTTTATGGAACATAGTATGTTGCAAATAAGAAGAAGAAACAAAACTACAATAAAACATAAACACAAGCTCAATTGAGTCAAACAAGCCAATAATCTAAACAGAGAACTAATCCCCTCTTATTAGCCGCTATTAGTAAAGAAGCGGTAGAATGTTACACACTTGTAGTGGATATTTAGAGCTATGGAGTTATAATACCCAATGCAAGGAGGGATTTACTTTTGAGATGGTTTTTCAAGGCCTCTCTTTTCTCCTAAGGGATTTGAGTTTTTGAGTGGCCTAAAATTGAATCCTCTAACTCTATTTTTGCTCCAGATCACACATTGTTGGTTTTCTCATGCGCAATTTGGAAAGCATAACGATGTGTTCACATTTGTTTCTTCTGATGGTGGCACTTTATAGGAAAATTCAAATCCTTCTTCCCACTCTTGGTACACTTGTGGATAGTGACCCAAGAGTGGGGGTTGATTCCATTGTGCAGTGCTCACTTAAGGTCTTAAGGTGGCTCTAGGCATCTATCCTTGGGCGGCCTCAAGTGTAGAATATTCTCCTGAAGTGTGTTAAGTGGTCCCAGATGGATACCTTCCGCCATGCTCAGGACCACGTGGCTTTTTGAGGGAAAGCCACACAGACAAGCATGACTATCAAAGAAAAATGCACGTGGAGCGAATTTTTCCTGTGTCTTCATTGTGTAATTTGATATTTTTCATCTTAACCTTAGAGATTTTAAAATTTTCCAGATTCTCTAATGTTTCTCAGCCCTGTAAATCCTTTGCTTGACATTTTATGATGTCTTGTGCTTGTCCTATTTTCGAGTGATAATAGTTTCCCCCTAATGGTGAGGTCTAGGAAGAATTGTATAGCTCAAATACATTATAGTTTATGTTATATGTAACCTGTGTCGAAAGAGAGAGAGAGAGAGAGAGAGAGAGAGAGAGAGAGAGAGAGAGAGAGAGAGAGACCTACCTACGTACAACCCAAGGTTGGAGACCCCTTAAAGTGGGTAAAAGAGGGACCATGTTCTTTCGGAAACCTGCAAGAGATAGTATGATAAAATAAACACAATTTTTCTACAAGGCAGGCATGTCCCATGCTTGTGATGTTTTGGCTAGTTAAAGGTACTTACTTGTTACATTCTCAATGGTGGATTAAAACTCATGGTTAACCGGCAATGAGTGATAGTGCTGCAGGGGTGTGACCTTTCTATCCATCCAAAGATGGATATTTATTTCGTGATTGGTCTACCGCCTTAGGGTGAGGCACTCCCCTATCTACTTCCTCCTGCAAGGGTAGATCTTCGGTGCTTTGCAGATCTTCATTATGGCGGGGTGCCTCTTACGGATGGGTGAATTTTGATAGCATCAATGACATACTTAGCTGAGTGGTGTGATCTAGCTATAATTTTGAGATTGACGGGGTCGCCGTCACCGCATAGGGCGTCAAGACCATAGATTGTTGTTGTGTATTGACTTAGGGCCAGGAATTTCTTTGAATTTTCCCGTCATTGCTATGACAAGATGGTGTCCCAGCTAGTGAAGGTTCGAGATGGATCTAAGCTATTTACATATGCTAGCATCCTTTTTAGCATTATGTATGAGAGAGTGGTGATTTTGCGGCTCATGGTGGCTGTGCCTGCGGGGGGTTATCAGGACCCTTATATGAGGAGATGGGCCCCAGTGATGCTTCGCAGTGGGGGAGGTGTGGTGGGGAATTATTGGAATGTGACCACCTAGGCCTGGTTCAAGGAAAATCCTCAGATGTTCCTCCCATATCCATACACTGGGATGGACTATTGAGGAGACCTGGATATGGGTCTTCCTGCTGGGTACGCTTGGGGACCGACATGTTTGATTTTGTATTTTTTTTATGCATTTTTTGAGTATTTATGATTTATATGTGTATTGTGATGACACTGAATTTTTTTTTGTTACTCTTTCAGATGTTGGAGAGGCAGGGCGCCCCACAACTTGGTTAGTAGGACACCAATCGAACCGGAGGGTTCGAGGAGCTTCGCCCTAGGTTGTGGGCCAGGAAGAAGGTCTAGGGTAGGCCCAGGGTGGAGGAAACAGTGATGGAGCTGGCCCTTCTAGAGAGGGTAGCAGTTTTGCTGCTGCTGAGTGCACTGCAACGATCGCTCATGCTGAGGCGGCGAAGGCCTGCATGGCGGAGATGGCAGAGCAACTTGTTGCTTCTAAGGCCTGAGCCACCAACTTTGCAGACGCTTGGGGACAAGTGGATAGGCTAACCTAGGGTATGCCAACCCGTGGGTTTGTCGATGAATTAGATGATGTATGGTTATATACATTGATGGCCCGAGAGAGGTTCTATCGACTGACTTTGCACCGCGTGACAACTTCAATTTTTGCGGCTGCCCTAGTACTAGCATTGGGTGTAGCCATGGGTCCAGGTGCCCAACCTGGTGGGGCACAGCCCTAGAGATATTTTTTACATAGGGAAAGCATCTGTTATGAGTATGCTTCCCTTATTTTTTATGACATGTGTATATGTATTTTTTGGCTGACATGTGGGTCAGATACATGGCTTGCTATTTGTACTCAGACACATATTTCTTGGTATATGTGAGAGATGTATTTTTTGCGACTCTAGATGATGTGTCATATGGTTTATATGTTTGATGGATGTTGTGTATCATCGATGGATATCTATGTTTTTTACGTTTTTTGGTTTTATGTATGATCATTTATACGAGATGCATTCCAGATTAGGATGTGGTTAGCTATGCGATCTGCTATTTGGTTTTGATTTCTTGGTACATGTGTGAATGCAATATGATCAAATTGATGGATTAATATTTTTTCACGCAAATCTTTTCTAAATGGATGTGAATCACGTACCTCAAAATTCTTGGTTTAACTACGAAACAACTAACTAGGAAACAAGGTATATATGTAAGAGGGGGATGCCTTGATTGAAGGCATCGCTCATGAGCCCTATGACGGCCTCATATTCTGTCTGATTGTTTGTAGTTGATCTGATGCATACTCTGTTGGTGAAGAATGGTGATCGGTTAGGGTAGTAGATGAACCATGTGGCTGCCACTAAATTTTGAGACCATCGTGATGCTCCATCAGTGAATCAAAAATAATGGTTCAGTTGAAGATCCATTTGTGACACCAAAGCACTTTTTGTAACAAGTTTGTGATAAAAAACAAAGTTTTCTTTGTGCATGTTATCTTTAGGGCTAAATCCATGTGACCCTTATGGTAAAATTTCTTGAGGTAGAGACCATTGACGGGGTTTCTCATGCATCTTCTATCAAGCTCTGTCAAGATGTATGCCCCATTTAGGAGACAATTTTTTATGATATATGGACCTTTCCACAAGGTTTCAATTTTTTTAGCCCTAAGGCTTCTTTTGAAACATCGTAGCGGAGGAATAACTCCCCCTCGATAAATTATTGAGGGGTGATGTTGCGATCGAACGATGCTTTCACCCACTTTTTATGGGCCTTGTTGTGCTGGAGCAACTGTCGTCGAATTTTGTCAATGAGCTCTAGTTGTACTAAGAGTTGCTCTACAGTTTAGGTGTCATCGAGGAGTTTGATGGCAGCATGTAAGTTTGGGATATCCATTTGATGGGAATCACAACTTAGACCCTATACACTAAGTGGAAGGGTGTGAACCCCATTGATTTTTTCACTACCATGCGGTACGCCCATAGGGTAGAGAAAAGCATGTAGCGCTAGTTTTTTTTGGTTATTCACCATGCGCTGTAACATTGTTTTGAGTACTTTGTTTACATCTTCTACCTGTCCATTGGATTGGGGGTAGTATGGTGAAGCGAATTCATGTGTGAATCTGAGGTGATGAGATACTTGGAAAAATTCATTTTCGAAGTGTTTTCCATGGCTGGAGACTAACTCTTTTGGTACATTGAATTTCACGATGACATGGTTGAACAGGAACCATGCAGTGGTTTCTGTAGTGTTGTCATATATGGGCATGGCTTCTGCCCATTTGGTGAAGTAGTCTACAACCAAAATAATGTACTTTTGGTTGCCAGATGACGTGGGGTTGCAAGTCATGAAGTCAATCCCCCATTTTCAGAATGGACCAATGACTATGACGGGGTGTAGGGGAGTGGGAGGGAATATTTCCTTCTGAGTGAAGCGTTGACATCGCTCGCACCTCTTGACTGCTAAAATGTAGTTGTGAAATAATGTGGCCAAAAAATATCCTGCCCGCAGGACTTATTGGGCGGTGGCCATTTCGAAGAGGTGGCCACCGTAAGCTCTACTGTGACAATCATTAAGGGCTTTCTTAGCTTGGTTGTCGGTGAGGCATCAACGTAAGATGGTGTCGATGCCCTGTCGGTATAGAAAATCCCCCATGAGGAGGTATTGGGGGGCCTAGTGGCGGATGCGTTGATGGTCATCATGGGTGATCTTGGGTCTAAACTTTTGGGTTCGTAGAAATAGGAGAATATCTTCGCACCAAGGGTCGTCGATCGTCACTAGGAAAAGGTGTTCGTCCGGTAGCGAATCATTGACTAGTGATCCTTTGGTCTAACTTGGGAGGTCAGCGATGAACTCGGCTAAAATTAAAGCCTTCTTGCTCTTGGGGGAGCGAAATTGTAAGTCGAATTATTGCAGTATAACTATCCAATGAGTGTACTTATGGTTCATTAAATGAGATGTGAACATATATTTCATGGTGTTAATATCTGCGATGACTATTGTAGTCCTTAAGATAATGTAGTGGCGAAATTTTTTGACTGTGTGTATCAATGCTAGGGTAGTATTTTCTCTGAGCTTGTATATTAATGCTAGGCCTGATAAGGTTTTACTAACATAATAGATTATATGTTCTTTCCTATCGGGGACTTCCTAGATCAATACTTAGGCCAAAGCGGTCTCAGATGATAATAGATATAGGGTGTAATCCTTATCGTAGTCTGGGGGAATGATCAATGGTGATGAAGATAATGTGTCTTTCAGTGCATAAAATGTTTTTTGGGCTTGATCATCCCATTTGAAAGGGATATCCTGAGGAAGGAGGTGTAGGAATCCCTGCGCGCAAGTGGCGTAGTCTGGGATGAAATGTCTTAGAAAGTTGGCCTTTCCCTGCAAGATTTGTAGTTTCTTGAGGGTTTGAGGTGGAGGTACCTCTTTGATGGCTTGGAACTTAAGAGGGTCCACTCTAATCCCTTGCTGGGGCACAATAAAACCTAGAAGTCGTCCTGCTGTGATGCAAAAGACACACTTGAGGGGATTCAAGCGTAAGTTGTATTGCTGGCATCGTTGGAATAACAATCGCAGATCCTCGAGATGATCAGATCGCTTCTTGGGCCAGATAGTGAGGTCGTCCAAATAGGCGAGGATGAGGTGTGCTAAGTCATGAAAGATATAATTCATGGCCCGCTGGAAAGTGGCTCTAGCATTTTTAAGAATGAATGGCATCACCTGG
Organism: Pinus albicaulis; assembly: GCA_034641835.2. Lineage (NCBI taxonomy): Eukaryota > Viridiplantae > Streptophyta > Pinopsida > Pinales > Pinaceae > Pinus > Pinus albicaulis. The sequence goes on along the minus strand of CM076572.1, from coordinate 1,351,838,260 downwards.
TACAAAAACGTGCCCCATGGGGTGGTGAACGTGGTCTTGTACTGGTCTGTGTGGTGTATTTTGATTTTATTATACCGAGAGAAACCATCCATGAAGGAGAGGGCCTCATGTCCCACGCAAGCATTGATAACCTGGTCGATAAATGGGGTAGGGTAATTGTACTTTGGACAAGATTTGTTCATATCGTGAAAATAGGTACAAACGTGTATGATGCCCTATTTTTTCATGACGGGAACGGGGTTGGAAACCCATGATATATAAGCGATGGGGTAGATGAACCTGGATTTGTGAAGCTTATCGATTTCTTGTTTAATTTCTTCTGCCTTGGATGGGTGCAGTTTATGGTATTTTTAGCGTAATGGTTGTACGTCAGGCCAAGTGTTAATATGGTGCTCTACAATAGTGGGACTAAGCCCTGGAATTTTCGAGTAGTCTTATACGAAAATATCTCGATACTCTTGCAATAAATGGGTGTAAGAGGTTATCTTATCTGATGAACATGCTGCCCCGAGTGGAATTTATTCGACTTTCTCAGGATTTCGAGAGAAATTCACCTTGATGGTAGGAGAAATGCTTGACATGTTTCCTTCTTCAAACGCATCAGGTGTCGGAATGGGATTTTTGAACCAATCAAATTTCCTTGATGGAAGGAAATATTTTGATTCAACTGCACAAATCTCTTGGTTTCGTGTCTTGTTAGGGTTGAACGTTTTTTTAGGAAGAAAACGAGCGGTGACGCATCACATCCCACAGATAATTTGGTTCCGTCATGGCCTCAAGAATATCCTCATCTGAGTGGAATAAGGATCCTAAGGGGGATTGAGTTTGCGTAAGGTCGTGAGGAAGTGGTTCAGTCCTAAATAAGCTGGTCGACAGACATGAATAAGATTCCATCGTCGATGTGGTGGAATCGGACACAGTCGACAAGGTGTAGATAGATTGGGTTTACACTGTGGTTGGTAAAAATACTCTCGTAGTTGTAGCTGACTCGAAACCTATGAGTGATGAGCAGACAACCCAAGTCATGGTTTGATACATGATGATATGAATCGTATATGATGTATCGTGTCATCGGATTTGGTGGGGGAGGAATTTCCATCGTGGCAACTTGCGTGAGAGCAAGTATAGATTCCTCATAAGGCATATTAGGAGAATGGGCACTTTCTGAGATTTGGAAGTTTTGCCTAGTGCAGAGGTGCTTGAATGTTTCCATTAATGGGCATGCATCTATTTTGTGGTTATGGCCAGTGAAAATGGTGCATATAAGTACCACTGTGACTATCGAGTAGATGGTGTGAGAATGAACACTACTCTTTGTCCCTGAAGTGGATGCTCAGAAAGGATCAGGCATAGGGGAGAGATTTTTCTACTGCCATTTCTGAGTTTTTTTGTTTTGGTAGGTCTAGCTGTCTTGGGGAGTGTAGACTTAACTCTGCTCTTTCCACTCGAAGATTTGGGAGGTGTTCATGTTTCATTGTATGGTGGAAATGTGAGAAGATCTGGAAATATTAGTGTGTGATATTCTCTTGGTTAGAGAGATGTTTCTGATGAAGGGAGGAGACCATGCGAAAGATATTCGTGAGGTGCTTCAGTTCTTTACACTGATTGACCTAGTGGGAAATTATGTCGCATAGACCACATGCTGGCCTAGGCCAGACATGGGTCTTGTTAGGTTGATGCATATTTTTTACTCACCCAATGTTTTGGTATTGAAATGGGGTAGGCTTCATGGGGGCAATCTGCCTTACATTAGGCTCTCTAAGTGTTGGACTGATGATATCCCGATGATGCATTTCTAATGAACGGATGAGGTCAACTAGTGGGCACACTCAAGGGGTATAAGTATAGTGTTGAGCATGATGGTTTCCTTGACACACCATACAAGAATGTATTTCTTGGGTATTCCCATCCTTCTCGGTTGATAACGTGACCGGGAACCATTTGCGTAGCGATTCTAGGTCTGGGCATTTGCTGACTAAATGGTTGCATGTGTTACACAATGCATAGGTTGGTATTCTTCGTGGAGGGTGGGTGGGGGTGACTAAGGGTTCCCTGACCTCCCACTTTTCTGCTGACAGGAAGAGAATGGACCTACTTGCCACATCCTCTTGTGTTGTCGAGAAATCCATCGGTTCTGTGTCTGTGTCATCTTTAGGGAGAGGCGAATTATGACCGTGCATAGACTGGTTAGTGTTAAGCAAAATCGAGGGATGTAATGGAACTTATATAATGGGTGTTTGCTAGAAAATATCAAAATTGGGTTTCTTGCAGGCCAACAACATAGTACACGCAGTCAACTGGATACCATCTTTGGATCAGCTCTAGGGCTACGTAGTCGTTAATGAAATGGTCACGTTCATCACAGAGTGCACATATCATGATAGGAGGAGGGAAGATCACTTTGGGATGCCTATAGGGTGTGGTGATCACTGCTTGGATCCCCTGATCCAACTCAATAGTATGCTCAAACCCTCGGTCCGATGTCCTTCCCGGTGGTATGTCCCCAAATATTGTAGAATAGTGGTCTAGAATAGACTGCAAATCTGGGTGGACTGGTGCACCCTTTCCTTTTTCCTCTGACATATGCAGTTCCACTACCCATTCTATGTCTCCTCTATGCTATTAGCCTCCATATTATGTGTTGATACTATCTAAGGTGGATAGGTGTGCATGCCCCCGATAATTTGGTGTTTACCACTCTTCTTATATGTCCATTCCATCTCAAAGGTCTCCCAATCTGTGGTGACCTTCCCTAGTGTGATCAACCATTGTACACCCAATATCACATTGGTGTCTGTAATATCACCAAAAATACATGGTTTTTCAATGTGTAAGTCCCCAAAGTGACAGTTAATGCTAGAACATACTTTACACACTGCATGGTTCTAGCTCCTGGAACCAAAACCGAGAATCCCTCAAAATCATTTGTGGGAATTCCTCTCCTCTGCACTAATTGGGTATTAATAAAATTGTGGGTATCCCCACTCTCTATCAATACCGACATCCGCTTCCCCTGAAAAGTGCCTCAGAATCTCAATGTTAGATACTTGGGAACTCCCCGCAAAGCTGCAAGGACTCCTCAAGTTGGAGAAAATGCTCCATTTCCATCTCTTGGTGGTGCTAGATCTCCCCCTGATGATACAACATTGGTATCTACCTCTAAGCCTTCTTCATCCTCCTCTTCACCATCAGAGAATACCTCAATATAATGTGCCTTTCTGGCTGCACACTGATGCCCTGGTGCCCATGGTTCTTCGCAAGTGAAGAAAAGATTTTCCCTCCTTAGATCTCACTAGACATCATCACTAAGAGATCCCTTTTCTTGGTTCTCCTTTGAGGGAGGAACCTTAATATATTTCCCCTTTGACTGAAAGCAGAGAATTTTATGGAATGGAGCTCCTGCCCTTGGAAAATAATTTTGTAAGTCTCTAACCCTCTCAATATCATCCTAGAGTGTAGGTCTAGTGGATTTTACCAACCCATGAAAAGGCTCTGCTAGCCCATCAATAAACATATATACTCTTCTAGTTGTAGACAGATCTGGCACCATGACTGAAAGTTTCAGAAATTTAGATATATAAGTCTTCGGATCTCTTGACTTCTTGAGATTAGCTAGCTCAACAAAGTGTTCTTCTAGATCTCTTCGGTCAAATATTTCCACCAACGTCTAGGTGAATTATGTATATGCAGTCACACCTGCATGCCCCAATGTTGATAGATGATGAAACCACCATTCATGTGCTTCACCTTCAAGGTGTAGTGCTGCTATCCTAATGGCTTCAATCTCTGAAACTTGGTTCAACTAGAAATAGATGTCTAATTTATCTACCCAAACCTTGGATGTGCACTTGGGTGACCCATCAAAAGCAGACAGAAAGAATCTACCCATAGTACGCTGAGATCATTGTTCTGCATGTACCCTCCACCTCTATTGTTATTACGAGGTCTTCTATTATCCTTGATACGAAAAAAATCTTGGAAGTTCAGATGCTCTTTGAACCTTTGAGATTGAGATTCATATTCTAGGAAGTAATCACCAAGAGTCTCCTCCTCTGGGGGTCCTCCAGCCTCATTTCCCACTGGTGGGAATGTAGGCATGGTGGAGTGTTGTGAAACTTGTTGTAATGTCGGTTTCTCACACCAATGATGTGAGGTGCCGGAAATTTCTCCATGTTGAAACCCTCTAGGGGATTCCTTCTATCTTTCTTCCCTCATCTCCTTGATTTATTTGGCAATATCTTGCATGGTTTGGAGAGGAATTTTTGGAAACTCTTTTTCATCCATTTCTCCAGATGTTATAGATGTAGTGCCCCACAAGCTAAGCCAATATTATGCTCCGATACCACTGTAATATTCCAAAATAGGAAAATCAGGAATATTGAACATAAAACTGGAAAATACAGTAAACATCAATACATCAAAACATGAGAATATCATTGAACCATTTTATTAGATATGATAGAAGAAAATGAAGTACAAGATCTTGAGGAAAGACACTCAATCTAAGAAAAACAAGCCTGAAATGACCCTATACATCAAGATATAGAAAATTGCTGCTACATAAACTACTAGGAGGCCATGAATGCACAATCTTGCTAGAAATAATTATTGATAGAAACTAGGAATGCATAGATCTGTTGATATAGTGCTAAAAAAATGTATGGATTAGAGATCTAGGCTTTCTAGCACAATTCCAAGATAACCCAGAAAGTGTTTCCGGAAATACATAAGATGTAAAATGAAACCCTAGGGCTAAATTGCTCTCTGCAGCTAGGTAACTACTGGGAGGTGGCTAATATGAGGAGAAAATAGCTGATACTCCTCCCTACTGACTTTCCAGATGAAGGAATTCTTTCCTCACTGGAAAAAAAGCTCAAAATCTTGGGTTATCAACCCTCCACTGAAACTTCCCTCCTGGATTGTGCAATTCCTGAAGGAGACTGCATTGCTGAAGGTGGCTAAAAATTGGCCTGATGCTAGATGATGGAATGAAGCTCAAAGGAACCTCTCCTGAGTGGGTACTCAAAGTCCCCCGAGGAAGCATGCAAAAATTCAAAAAATACCATACATAAAAGATATTTAGAATGCTCTCTATGGCTGCCATACCCTTCCTTATATGCTTTGTGAGCCTCATACCCCTTGTCCCTACTCAATAACGATGCTACTCTCATGGATACTTCCTCCCATTATGATTGTGATATCCTCCACCATCTCCACTACCTTCATGAATGCATTGTTGACTTGGTCAACCTTGACCCCATCCACATGCTTTGACCCCCATTCACACCAAGGGGTGCTTTATTCAACTAGATACATTGATCCACTTTCACACTAGAAGTGGTTTTATTCTGACTAAAGAGATTTATGGGTCCCTCTACCCTCTTATTCATCTATTTTATTAAAAAAAACAAAATTTAATATTCCAACTAGCTAAAAGATAATTAGGAATATTAAAAATAAATATTGAAAAGTGTTTACATGAAAAATGGAAATAAAATAGCTGGGGTGATGGTAACTTCTCTCTAAGAAGATATGTGACAACTACATGCATTTTTAACTGTGTTACAATGAGGCTCAAAGGCATTTTTATTATTGAGAAACAATGGAAAACCCTAAACATCTACTGATGGTGCTAGACCCACCAACATTCAAGGGGTCTCCCCGATATGTGGTCCCTATTATATCTCACACCGTTTGGGATAGGATCCCCATACGAAATATGGCCCGGTTGCAAAATTATTAAATATTTTCCTTATCTCTAGTTGTGAGTAAGATAAAGGAGTGTAATTGTGCCTTTGTAAAGAAATAAGGTGCATCTAGTGAGTGTTCAATTGTAGGTGTGTCAAGGTTCTTCCATTGCAGAAGGAAAGAGTAGAGTGGGAATCCAAGAGAGAGTTAAGAGTACCACCCTAGTAGAGACACACACAACCAAAAAGGATACATCTAACATCCAACAGAATAATCCACAAAAAATGCGACGATCATTACAAGTAATAAATGAGAAAAATATGTCTAGTATCATGCAGAATAGTCCATAAGGATGGGACAATGATAACAAAAATTATAAAAAATCCTCAATAAAATAAGTACTAAAATAATCAAAATAGTTCAACTACTTTAGCATAGATGACAAAAAACATGAAATAGAAACATCCACAAAATAGTCTTACAAATATTCATAATCCATGTATGAAGAACGTGTTGGATGTGAAGGATTATATTATTAAGTAATATTTCCAAGACACATGTATACAAAAAACACCATTAGCTCCAATAGTGGAGTGTTGGATCCACACCTTGCTCCTCAAAATAACTAGATTGTCTCTCTAATGCCTTGTGGGAGGAGCCAAGGTGAAATGTCCTTTTCTCATACAATGAGGGTGTATATATAACCAATGAGAAGGTTATGCTTCACCTTCCTTATGAATATTCATCTACCCTCATGACTATTTGAATTCCTATGAATTTTCAACTTTACACGACTCTTCATATTCTATACATGTCCTTTGGACTTCCACTTTACAATACATTTTCAAAACATAATTTACATAATCCACAATACATTGTGGAATGTAACAACTCATGAAAGGACATGGCATGACACTACTGGCATGGACTGCTTGATGATGAGGAAATGTCAAGCCACGCTTACTACTCCTTGCTATGTGTCTTCTTTAGAATTCTCTTCTATCCACCTTTGTATGGCTTGATGGTAAGGAGTCTTCAATGATCTCAAGTCTTGAGTTGTGGTCGCAAAATTGTGTCCCTTTGGTTTCTCTTGGTTGATCAAGTTTCATACTCAGCTACAAAGATGTCTTTCATCATGTTTCAATTCTTCATCTCCTTCTTCATCATATTTCCATGGCATGATAAGGTACCTGCATCTGAAATAGTTCATTTTGATCCATTGATTGAGCTAGAACTAGGTGAAAATATGGGATAGGGGCTCAGAGATTACAAAATTGTGCAGTTTAATTAGTCAGGGGTGAAACTTGAGCCTTGAGACTACACAATGTGCAGTCCAATCTGGACTGAGAAATACAAATGTGAAATTTTAGAGGTCACTGTGATAGGTTGTGTAGGTGGACACTAGATCAAACCATTGTGTAGTTCTAAGATATGGAGGAAGCTAAGAAATTGCGCAATTGCACAACTCAATATCTCAAGGTTTGAGCCCTAGGCTATGAATTGCATAATGTGTAGTTGAGGCAAGGCTGGAGAGATGGATTGTGAAATTAGGGAGGCCAAGTTCTTGGATTAAGCACTGGAACTGCGCAGTGCAACAATTATTGGGAGGCAAGAATTTCACATTGCATAGTATCAAAAGGCAAGGTCACGACTAGATGGATGAGACTGCACAACTCAAAGTTTAGGGAGGCCAAATGAGGTAAATTTGCTTGGTCAAAAAGTTTTCAGAAACTTACTAAGTCTGGGATTAGTGAGGATGATGTGAACAGTCAGATAAGACTTCGATTTTGATCACACACTTAGAATACTTGACTCAAAAACATAGATCATCGAGGACATAAGATGAACAAACTTCCCTTAGTGCAACAACTTTACGACAACTTATGACAAGTACGACACTAAAGATACACTTTGTGACGACCATAGTGACACTTATGCAACAATGATTAAATATTTAGAAATGAGTGAGACAAATTTTTACATGGTTAGATCAAATTATTTACACAAGGGTGACTCCTTGAAACCACTAAAATAGGATTATCCACATTGTGTGATAGATAACATGCAAAAATACGACATTTTTTCTATATTGCGAAAGGGACCAAAACACTTCAAGAAGACACATGAACTGATTTTTTTTGGCTTGAGGGGTGTTGTGTAGGAAAATCCCCTCCGCGAACAGAGGTGATTTCTCTAGCCCTAGGGTGGGTTTACCAACAATGGAACATGCTAGTTTCTAAATTACTAGTTCATAAACGAAATACGGATTGGAATAGATGCCCTACCTCAATCCAATGATCTTGACGTAGTACGTTGCGGTGATCCCTCGATATTTTTTCTTCAAGCCTTGCGCTTCATTGGTAGCAATATTCACACACTTTCATAAATATCAAGCAAACACTAAAAGCATATGAGCATACATATTCATCTACGACTATCCAAATAGTCAAGGAGAGTCATAAAATTTGAATATTAACATAGACAAAGACGGAACTAGAAATCAGGCATGTCATATTAATGTATAAAAGGGAGTTTACAACCTACACCTTGATGTTTTAGACCTCCTTTGACGGGTTCGGTCAGGCACGTCTCAAAGAATTCATTCGTCAATTCGGCTAAAAGAGGCGATAGGATCAAACTCTCTCTCACAACTATGGACTCTTCTCTGCTGTCTTCCGCACACTAGCTCCTGGTCTATTATAGCTAGAAGAATCAATGGGATGAAGAGAAATTTATAGGAGTGGAGAAAGAGATTTGGGATCCACTTGTGGTGGAGGAAAGTTCTATCCCTTTGGGAAATTTCATTTTTGTAGGAACTAAAAGGCCAAAGGGAGAAACTCGACCACATCCAGTCGAACAAACATCCATGATTCCACTCATGAAGTTGTTAGATATTAGAAGCTTTGTTTTAATATTAAAAAACCTTCCAAAAGTAGCTCAGCGTGGGGGTCCTTCATAGATAGAGCAACCACGGCGCGAGGGCTAGTGCAAATCTGACCATGGGCACGAGGACATAACCACACCACAACACTGACACAAAAGTACATGTTTTTAAGGGTCTACTTCAGGAATGGTCCACAGAGATTTTGTTCCTTACATGTTAAGGGATGTAATGAAATTCATTATGATGTGTAACAGTACACAGGGGTCACTATGATGGTCCTCTAGTATTCGGAATAGGGAATGCAAGGACGGTGGCAAAATTCTATGTAGGAGATGCCCCTAAAGCATGAAGTCCGAGAGAGAGGGAGGGGTGAAATGATTATGAGAACACACCAAAACCAAAATGCCACCGTCAGAGGATCTACAAGATCAAGTATGACTATTATCTTTGATACATGAGTATGAGGTATGGGCATAGCCATCCATAATAGAGAACATGTAATAAGATCTAGGGTATGGACACAACCATCTAGTGAAAAGGATCATAAAATAGACTCAGATATGGTCAGAACCATCCAATCAGAAGAGTCATGTACACAGTCATGATAAACAAAATCGTCTTGTGGCCTGGATTTCATTAGAAAAATCCCAGGGTTTTTCACTCCGTCCCAACCTGAATAAGTACAAATTCAGGCATGTGAATGAATGAGCTGAAGTCAAACATGCAAGAAAGCTATTTGATTACCAGTCGATGATGGGAGCTATTAACAAAGGTGAGAGAAAAAACCAATAATGACAATGGTAGTCAAGGTACTGCTAGCACAATCCACAAAATGTGAATAATGAACTAGAGTCAAACATCTGTGAAATCACCCGATCTAAGGCCAATGATGAGAACCTGTTGTCAAATGCGAAGAAATTTCCGTTGAGGCATGCAAGCTCTAAGGTACCAGAAGGGATTCTCTGGATCAAATTCCTAGATAATGAGCTGAATTTGACAGGAAGTGATTGGTCGAAGGAGGGCCATAACGTTTCCCACATCATCGACACGAGACAAAGGAATAAGATGATAGTGAATCAAGACTGAAAAGAGGATCAAGGTTTGAAAACTGCAAAAGGGACTTCTCTTGAACATATTGGCGACACGAATTCTAAATATTGCAGTATTTGACATCAATATGAGGTCATGGTGACGAGGCAAAGAGCAGATGAGAGGTCAAAATGGATAACCCAAACCCATGGAGGAAAAATGATGAAGGTGGGATGTCCCCAACCTGACATGAATTGTAGACAAATTTCATGTTAAAGAGTGACATACTGCCGACACAACTAACAACTAGTTCCATTTCCCCCCACCATTTATGGTGAGTACCCAAATTATTTTTGGAAACAAGATTGAAGGGGATAGCACATGCTTGTCATGTAAGTTTTTCCTTCGGACAAATCCATCCAAGTACATTTTACAAGACCTAGGAAGGAGGAACTTGGTAATTTCATTGCGATGAATTCCAACGTCATTTATATTCAACGAGTCCAAAAAGGATAAACTCGTTGTATTTTCATGTTTAAAGAGGCAGAAAAGAAAAATCTAGAAGGTCCCTTCTCAAAATTTGTGGAAGAGGCTAGTATAGAACTTAATCTCATCAGGAGAATAGGTCACCTCGATATGAATGTTCTTGAAAACACTCGGTATAACGGAGATGTCGATAGGAATCGTTAGAGTGATATTTCTCATGTTGCCTTCCACAAAAAAATTATGTGTCAAAATAGGTGTTTGAAGCAGTTGGGAAGGAGATTGGGAAGAAAAATTCTCAAGACAGTTAGACTTTGTACCAAGATTAGGTAAAAAACAGGAATGATGATGATTATCATCCTAGGGAGGATCCTTGAGAGACATGGTTTCCATGATGACTTCATCAGTTGGAAACGTCTCGTTCAAGGGATCTGGAGAATCTGAAGCACCGAGCCAAGGGGATTGAGAATACATGTCGAGAGGAATACTTGAAGAAGTATGATCACAAGAAGAAGCCGACTCCGAGATGATCTCACAATAATAAATTTCTATCATTAAGTAACAACATTACGTCACTAAACGAATCAACCTGATCAGGTGAAGGGATGATCCAGTGATCAGAAGAAGTGGAGATCATATTGACTTGAGCAGTGTTGGGTGGAGGTGTTAGTCATTAGTAATTTTTACCTGTTTATATGACCAAATACGTTTCCTAGATTTCTAGAAACAAAATTCATGGATCTTGTGAGTTCTAGAAATCTCACTGTCTTCATTATCCTTAGGATAAATTTTTCACTCTTCTACTACTCTACCATGCCTTGGCCAGCCTACCACTCCTAAAGAGTCCCTCATAAAGCCTAAGTCACTCATCCCCATCCCATTTCTTACACCTATGGCTTGGACACTCCATTTTTCCTCTGCCTACTTTTCACCATGCTAACCTAATGCCTAAAAGCCTTCAAAAACCCAAAGTTACCTCTGAAAACTCCTTAGGAAGATCAATTTCAGTGGTTGGTAAATCTTAAAAATGATCTAGCTTGTCAAAAAGAACTTAGTTCCCTCCTTTTTCCTAAAAAATCCCCAAGTCAAAAATTCAGTGCATAGAAGAGTTAAAAACCCCCTCCACTAGGTCACTAAAGTTTATAGGTGCTAGGGTTGGCCTTTGTGTTCAAGAAGCATTTTTTTTAGGTAATGAGAAATCTGGAATCAAGTCAAAGGAAAAAACATGTAATTGGTATAAAAACAAAGCAGAGAAACATTCAACAAGGGTTTCCTTATCAAAAGTGTATTCTGAAAAATATAGTTAGCCATGAGTGACACTTCTACAGGACTGTCAAAAATGGCCACCTACAGGAAGATTGATAAGATCCAAAAAACCTGATGTATCTCATGCTGATGGCACATATAAAGACTAAAGGAGCTGTTGATACCAACTGCTAGGGTTTTCACACCAAGAGGTTTTCACTGCTTCAAAGTGAAAACATGACAGAATGTCAGTTGAAAGAAGGTCAAAATTCTTCTCTACAGTCTCATCCACCAAGCAATCAAAGGCATAAAATATGCAGGACTAAATATGCCAAGGTGAAAGTGCAAAAATAATCACAAGTTTATTGTTTAAAGGTGTTGAAATTCATGAAAAGAATAAAGTGGAGAAAACCTTCAAAAAGAGCATTGATGTCACTGTATGCCTTTTTCCTCAAAATTTTGTCAAAATGACCTTTTTATTTTCAAGAACAAGTTAATGTTCCAAAATATGGGTAAGATGCAAATTTTAAGCTTGTTAAAAAGTTTGTTAATCCAAGGGAAACATCAAGATGCTCCAGCAAAGGCAAAAACCATTTTTCTCAGAGTTCTGCCACCTATAGGACAAAAAAGACCAAAAAGGCAGTGGAAAAGCAAGAAAGGAAACAAACATTAGAAATCATTCTTTCCAAAGGGTATAAAAAGCCTATGGTCATCATTAAAAATTACTTGTCATATGCCAACAAGAGAGAAAAAGCTTCCAGGCCAAAAAATCAGTTTTTTATGGCATATTTTTGGGTAGCAAACTTGTGCTACGTGCTTGTTGAATCCTGCTGTGCTCCTATAAACACTCTCTGTGCAAATTTCTATTGGGTGGTCCTGAAGTGGTCCGTTGCATTTCTGTGCATTCAACAGTTGCCCAAGAGGACCCGACACTGCACGAAAGCCATCCCAACACACTGTGCTATGCGCCCGACTATTTAAACTTGCCCAACAATACGTGCAGAGGTGCCCTGCTGCGCTCCCTTGCATTCAACAGTCACCTGGGAGGCACCTGAAAAGACGTGCAGAGGTGCCTTGTTGCGCTCTTGTGCGTTCAGCTTTCGCTCGGGAGGCACCCGACAGGTTGTGCAGAGGTGCCCTACTGCGCTCCTGTGCATTCAGCGCTTGCCCAGGAGGCACCCGATAGGTCATGCAGAGGTGACCTGCTGCGCTCCTACGCGTTCAGGAGCTGCCCGACCCTGCGTGCAGAGGCCACCCGACTACTCGTGCAAAAGGCGCCCAACTACTCGTGCAAAAGGCGCCTGAGCCCATAATGCATTTCTGAGCCTGTTGCTTTAGCTGTGAAAATATTTTTAAGGTATTTTTTTTTCCCTATCCTTTTCATACTGTCTAAAGATGAAATAAATAGAAATGTGAAGGGTGAGCTTAAAGATATTTTGAGAAAAACCTTAGAGGAATAAAGGTGAGGCCCCCATCTTTGGAAGCATTTCAGATTGGAAGGCTCCCATCCATTTGCACACCTGACCTCCACACTGCTAAGCCTTGACACCATTGCAACCTCACCATCTCACTCACCATATTCACATCATTCCACAAGCAGTGTCAAGTTTTTTAATCTTAAGGCAAGGGTGAAGGAAAGAATGGGTAGAGAAGGCAGTGTTGACAGTGGTGAGGAAAGTCAAAGGCCTAGAGAACAGTAGAGGAGGGTGGGAAAGCAAATAGGTTTGAGCCTATAAACACTAAAGAATTGATAGCCTCTCCTACTATAGTTTCATATTTCCAATAAGTAAGATGCTATGAGTTCTGTTAGAAAGTGCAGAAAGTCCAAAGTCACCCTCAATTGACCAAACTTTTTGTCCTTAACCTCCATGACCACCATGTACATCTAGCTGGAGTGGATTTTGAGCTGACCACCAATGCAATATCTATGGCAACTGGAATACCTTACATGGGGGAGAAATGGTTCAAACATGTGTATATGGGCCTAAGCCATTATCAACCCTTCTTAAAACCAAGTTGCCAAGCTAATTGCAAGACCATTTCCCCCTTTTCTCATTTGTTGGACAGATATGATCCTTTGATGAAGATCATTATGAAATAATTCACCTGTGAGGGTAGGTTCTCTAAGATATATTCCTACCACATAAGACTACTCATGCATTTTACTAATGCCAAACTGCTCCATTTGCCCTACTACCTTTGTAAAAGTATTGATAAAATGTCATGCATTGTGTGTAATATCCCAAAAGAGGGATTTTATACAACAATAAGAATACCCTAAGGTATTCCAAAGTTGGAGAGAAGTAAAAAATCAGCTTATATAGTGTATTAAAAAACATAGCCTTCAAATAACAATCACAACAACAAACTATGTCTTCATAAAATTTCTCTAAGTGGGGAAAAGCAGTAATATTGGCCCTAAAAACGTTATTTTCTGAAGATGGAGTTATAACAGTGGAAAATAATAGTTGTTTCCCTTAATATATGTAATATAGGACTTGAATGCAAAATAGTTTCAGAAACAAATGCCTTTAGCCTAGTTAAATAGGCTTCCCATGCTCAAAACATCTTAAAATTGATGAAACCCCAAGACTACAACATACAGAAATTGCTGCATAAAGAGATTGTGCAGTCTAATGGATATCAAACTCATAAATAGAGAGAAAAATCAGATCTTCTATTATATTACTCAATGAGGCATAAAAACAGAGATCTAGTCTCTTTTATACATATCCAAGAAGACCCGACAAAGGTTTCTTGACAGAAAAGATATACAAGAAAGAGCTGCTGCAAATATGTGGCTGAATCATGCTATATAGCTGAAGCTCTACATAATAATGGCTGAACATGCAAAGAAATGGATGTAGACTCTTCTTCTAGCTCTCCGGAGAAAAGGTTGATCCTTCTCTTGGGAAACTAGCTCACAAAAATGGGGTTTTGACCCCTCCCACTGCACACCTTAAGAAATAATGCAGTTTTCTGAAGGGAGTGTGTTTTTTCTGAAGGTAAGTTCTTGGTCCAGCACAAGGTAGTGGAAAATTCAGCTCTAAAATATCCTCTTATATTTCTTAGACAAGATATCCAAGAAAGAGTAGGGAATCCCCACCCGGGAAATCCCTTGCACTAAGCAGTGCAAAAAACTTAGCTAAATAGCCAAAGTATGTAGGAAGTATAAAAATAACACATAAAATATAATCTCCAATCTAACCCCTTAAGGTTGCCATTTCTTCATTATATAAATGAGGAGCTTCCTCACCAAGGGTCCCACCCCATTAGGAGGTTGCTTCCATGCAAAGGCTTCTCCACCAAAATCACGTTGTCTTCATTAGTGAGGATCATCCTTTTATAGCACAGTTTGATTTATTCAAGCTTGACTGGATCAAACTTGATAGGGCCATCCTTTATTGAATCTTCATGCCTTGTTTCCTTTCACACTCAAGGTGTCTTCATTTTAACTAGCTGGATTGATCTTCATTCACATTGAGTTGTCTTTATTTAGGATCCACTCTTTGAGGATAAATCATGTTGACTTGGTCAAGCATTGGCCTTTTTTACACATGTGGATGTTGGATATGGTTATTTCATGATCCCCTTTCAAATCATGAGGGATTTTTATTCCTGCTTAAGCAACTAATGAGCCTCCTTGCTCATTTATTCATTCAACTTGGATTCTCAAAGGAAAAATTAATATTTCTATTAGCCGTAAGCTAATTTATGAATATTGCAGTCTCCCTCTCCCAAATGTTGCTTGTCCTCAAGAAACTGCAAGGGTGTTGCAAAATCTCCCCTCTTCTTCTTGTGGCCTCCTCCTTCAACAGTTTCCACCATTGCTTCAGATTTTCTGCAATAACACTATCTCCCAATGGTTCCTTCCAAGTATGTAAGTTGGCCTTTGGTGAATAAACCCAAGGGCTCTCATCATGAAAGAATGGAAGGTTTCTATGGAAACATTCTTGCTGATCCATGGCCTCCTCAAGATAGAAGTGATGACCTATATGAGGAATTTCTCCACCAATGAAGGATTCCTTCCTCCATGCTATTATCCAAATGAAATGAATCACCCTCCAGCTAGGTAATTCATAGTAAAGCTCCTCCCAATGGCTCATGAGAGTCATATGCCAAGTTTTCCACTTCACAATATGGTCCACATCATGAAGAAATAAGTGACGTACTATAGTGGCCATACAGTCTCCCATACTCCCCTTAGAATATGTAGTGCAGAAAATGTGGGAAATTCCTTTCCCTAAGGACACATTCCACCAATGTGCCTTCCCTCCAACCATGTTACCAAGAGTAAGAACATTTCTAGCATATGGAATCATGATTAGAATCATGCTAGCTGCCATATATGATAAAAGAGAAGGAAGATGTTTTCTCATGTGCAACCAGCGCAGTTTTACCCTTAACTGCCATAGAATAGGAGATGACAAGTGCCTCTCCCAACACTTGTTTGCTGATCCTTCCTTCTTGAATGCTTGGAGAAGGTGCATAATAGTAGGTGAAAAGGATTCACACCCTAAAGAGTGCTTCCTCCCTCCAAGATTCTTCAAGGCATGATCATCATCAATATAGTTCATGGCCTTAAGTGGCCTATGAAACCCATCATAAATAGTGCTCTCTATTGGAGCAAAGCCCTGCAAGTGAATGTTAGAAAAATGAAAGCATATAGGAAATACATCATAATATTCAAAGATACAATCTCTTCCACACACTTGTTTTTCATTAGTGAGGTAACTCATGGATGAGTTCCCTCTCACATTCAATGAGTAAGGAGGGGTGAATGACGACTCTTTCTAAGAGCTATGTTCCTCCTTGTCTAAAAAATAATCCATGCACTTCTTCATATGAGAGTGCACCTCTTCTTTGAAACTCTTCCAGATGAATCCATCTAAGATACTATGGTATGTTCTAATGAAACCAGTGGGTTTGGAAAGCAGGATCTCATAGGTTGCATTTAGTAGTTTCTCCTTGAGCTTGGAACCTCTAACCAAATAGATATGATCATGGAAATAAATGACACCCTCAACTACCTTATACCTCCCATCCATTACCTTCCCATCAAGAACCTCACATGTGAAAAGGTCCTTGGAGTATTCCATCATGAGTTGGGAATCCTAATAAGGATCTAGGCTTCCCAAAAATGACAGCGCTGTAGAGG
The DNA here is from genome assembly GCA_034641835.2 of Pinus albicaulis. Lineage (NCBI taxonomy): Eukaryota > Viridiplantae > Streptophyta > Pinopsida > Pinales > Pinaceae > Pinus > Pinus albicaulis. The sequence goes on along the minus strand of CM076572.1, from coordinate 1,351,821,773 downwards.
TCTGAAATGCAGCCCCTGTCATATCATGGCTCTCCTCTTTGACATGATTGATGTCCAAATCACATGTTAGAGAATTATAATATTCCTTTTGCTGCCCATTTTGTAGCTGATCTTTCTCAAGACAAGATTGAAGTAGGTGGAAATCAACTTCCCCTTGGAAAGTCCTTGTCTTCCAAGACTTCCTTAATTTGACCCGTGCATGCAAGAGTGTTAACATCCTCTGTTCATGTTTATAAATCTCTTTTGTGATTGAAGATACCATGGGATGCCCCAAAGATATGGTGTTGCCATGTGTACTCATGTCCATGCCATCATAGACTTCTGATTTCTCCTTTCTCAACGCAGATAACTGAGTGGGAGATAACAATGTCCATTTCAGAAAATTGCTTGCCTCTTCTGAATTCATGAGAGATTCTCTGCGCTGTGCTGGCTTCTCCCAAGGCTCCTTCCTTAGCCAAGTATGCAAATGCTGCCCATAGTTGAGAGAAATCTTTTGTTTTCCTCTAATCAAGAGGTCTTCTTGGTGGATTTCCTTCTTGCAAAGAGGCATCAAGGCATAGAGCAGGATGTGAAAGTAGGTGGACAGATTTGTCCTTGCCTTTATTGCCTAGGTCCTCTTGCCTTCTTTGTTCTTCCAACAGAGGGGGGTATATGCTCCTCATCATGCGATGTGTCCCCTCCTCTCCTCATTATTCTATCCGCAAGGTCTCATCATTTGATAATGATGGTACATGCTACCCATGTGTTGTGCCATGATCTCTATATGTGAGACCCTTTGAAACCTCTTGCAATAGTGCAAGAGTTTATCTCCTTGGAGCAAGTGCTCCATTCTCCTCTTCATGATGTGCTTGAGGTGCTCTTGTTATGGCTGCGTTATCATCTCCTGCCTTCCCTTCCTCCTCTTCAATAGTTAAATTTGCCTCATCATCAATAAGAGACCTTAGATCTTGGTCTTCTATTGAAGGAGGATTCTTCATGCCTTCCTCTTGAGAAGAAATCCCTTCATCAAATGGAGATCTTTCCCTTGGAAAGGTATCAAAAAATCTTACACCCTCTTCCATGGTTTTTAGAAATGGAGTTGGATTTATAGACCCTTCCAAATCATGCAAAAGATTTGTTTGATATGGTTTGATAGTTTCAATAGAAGATGTTACACATGAAGTTTCATCAAACCTTTCTACTAATATTTCAATAAACTTTGCATAAGTAGGTGTATTTGCATTCCTTAAGGAAAAATATTCAAACAACCACCAAGCATATTCTTTACCTTCAAATTGCAGCGCTACTACTTTGATGGCTTCAATTTTTGAAACTTGATGTTGTTGCACAAAGTTGTCTAGCTCCTTCACCCAAACCCTAACTGGACATTTAGGTGATCCATCAAAAGTAGATAGAAAGAATCGAACCACACCATGCTGCTTCCCCTTTGTGCTTCTATCCTCCTTGATCTTGCAGAACCCTTGGAAGTTCAGGTTATCTTTGAACTCCTTAGATTGAGCTTCATATTCCCGCAAATACTCTCCAAGAGTCTCTTTCTTTAGCACACCTCCTTTCTTCCTCTTCATGAAGAAGTCACTGATATAATGTTGAATACTTTATGGTATGGTTGAGTGCTCATACCGATAAGATGAGGACTTAAAACTTTCCTCATGTACAAATCTTGTAGATCTTGTTGAGGGGTTTTCATTTTCCCTCCTCATTTCTTTGTTGCCTTTGCTTCCACCCTGCAGAGTTTGAAAGATAAATTTTGAAAACCTCTTCCCTCCAGAAAATAAGGGTTTTCTTTGATCTCTTTTTCAGATCTCCTCCTCCCCATAAGGAGACTCCATAACGCTTGAAGCTCATAGGCTGAGCTAAGATTGATGCTCTGATACCATTGTAATATCCCAAAAGAGGGATTTTCTACAACAATAACAATACCCTAAGGTATTCCAAAGTTGGAGAGAAGAAATAAATCAGCTTATATAGTGTATTAAAATACATATCCATCGAATAACAATCACATCAGCAAACTATGTCTTCATACAATTTTTCTAAGTGGGGAAAAGCAGTAATATTTGCACTAAAAACGTTATTTTCTGAAGATGGAGTTATAACAGTGGAAAATAACAGTTGTTTCCCTTAATATATGTAATATAGGACTTGAATGCAAAATAGTTTCAGAAACAAATGCCTTTAGCCTAGTTAAATAGGCCTCCCATGCTCAAAACATCTTAAAATTGATGAAACTCCAAGACTACAACATACAGAAATTGCTGCATAAAGAGACTGTGCAGTCTAATGGATATCAAAATCATAAATAGAGAGAAAAATCAGATCTTCTACTATATTACTCAATGAGGCATAAAAACAGAGATCTAGTCTCTTTTATACATATCCAAGAAGACCCGACAAAGGTTTCTTGACAGAAAATATATACAAGAAAGAGCTGCTGCAAATATGTGGCTGAATCATGCTATATAGCTGAAGCTCTACATAATAATGGCTGAACATGCAAAGAAATGGATGTAGACTCTTCTTCTAGCTCTCCGGAGAAAAGGCTGATCCTTCTCTTGGGAAACTAGCTCACAAAAATGGGGTTTTGACCCCTCCCACTGCACACCTTAAGAAATAATGCAGTTTTCTGAAGGGAGTGTGTTTTTTCTGAAGGTAAGTTCTTGGTCCAGCACAAGGTAGTGGAAAATTCAGCTCTAAAATATCCTCTTATATTTCTTAGACAAGATATCCAAGAAAGAGTAGGGAATCCCCACTCGGGAAATCCCTTGCACTAAGCAGTGAAAAAAACTTAGCTAAATAGCCAAAGTATGTAGGAAGTATAAAAATAACACATAAAATATAATCTCCAATCTAACCCCTTAAGGTTTCCATTTCTTCATTATATAAATGAGGAGCTTCCTCACCAAGGGTCCCACCCCATTAGGAGGTTGCTTCCATGCAAAGGCTTCTCCACCAAAATCACGTTGTCTTCATTAGTGAGGATCATCCTTTTATAGCACAGTTTGATTTATTCAAGCTTGACTGGATCAAACTTGATAGGGTCATCCTTGATTGAATCTTCATGCCTTGTTTCCTTTCACACTCAAGGTGTCTTCATTTTAACTAGCTGGATTGATCTTCATTCACATTGAGTTGTCTTTATTTAGGATCCACTCTTTGAGGATAAATCATGTTGACTTGGTCAAGCATTGGCCTTTTTTACACATGTGGATGTTGGATATGGTTATTTCATGATCCCCTTTCAAATCATGAGGGATTTTTATTCCTGCTTAAGCAACTAATGAGCCTCCTTGCTCATTTATTCATTCAACTTGGATTCTCAAAGGAAAAATTAATATTTCTATTAGCCGTAAGCTAATTTATGAATATTGCAGTCTCCCTCTCCCAAATGTTTCTTGTCCTCAAGAAACTGCAAGGGTGTTGCAAAATCTCCCCTCTTCTTCTTGTGGCCTCCTCCTTCAACAATTTCCACCATTGCTTCAGATTTTCTGCAATAACACTATCTCCCAATGGTTCCTTCCAAGTATGCAAGTTGGCCTTTGGTGAATAAACCCAAGGGCTCTCATCATGAAAGAATGGAAGGTTTCTATGGAAACATTCTTGCTGATCCATGGCCTCCTAAAGATAGAAGTGATGACCTATATGGGGAATTTCTCCACCAATGAAGGATTCCTTCCTCCATGCTATTATCCAAATGAAATGAATCACCCTCCAGCTAGGTAATTCATAGTAAATCTCCTCCCAATGGCTCATGAGAGTCATATGCCAAGTTTTCCACTTCACAATATGGTCCACATCATGAATAAATAAGTGACGTACTATAGTGGCCATACAGTCTCCCATACTCCCCTTAGAATATGTAGTGCAGAAAATGTGGGAAATTCCTTTCCCTAAGGACACATTCCACCAATGTGCCTTCCCTCCAACCATGTTACCAATAGTAAGAACATTTCTAGCATATGGAATCATGATTAGAATCATGCTAGCTGCCATATATGATAAAAGAGAAGGAAGATGTTTTCTCATGTGCAACCAACGCAGTTTTACCCTTAACTGCCATAGAATAGGAGATGACAAGTGCCTCTCCCAACACTTGTTTGCTGATCCTTCCTTCTTGCATGCTTGAAGAAGGTGCATAATAGTAGGTGAAAAGGATTCACACCCTGAAGAGTGCTTCCTCCCTCCAAGATTCTTCAAGGCATGATCATCATCAATATAGTTCATGGCCTTAAGTGGCCTATGAAACCCATCATAAATAGTGCTCTCTCTTGGAGCAAAGCCCTGCAAGTGAATGTTAGAAAAATGCAAGCATATAGGAAATACATCATAATATTCAAAGATACAATCTCTTCCACACACTTGTTTTTCATTAGTGAGGTAACTCATGGATGAGTTCCCTCTCACATTCAATGAGTAAGGAGGGGTGAATGACGACTCTTCCTAAGAGCTATGTTCCTCCTTGTCTAACAAATAATCCATGCACTTCTTCATATGAGAGTGCACCTCTTATTTGAAACTCTTCCACATGAATCCATCTAAGATACTATGGTATGTTCTAATGAAACTAGTGGGTTTGGAAAGCAGGATCTCATAGGTTGCATTTAGTAGTTTCTCCTTGAGCTTGGAACCTCTAACCAAATAGATATGATCATGGAAATAAATGACACCCTCAACTACCTTATACCTCCCATACATTACCTTCCCATCAAGAAACTCACATGTGAAAAGGTCCTTGGAGTATTCCATCATGAGTTGGGAATCCTAATAAGGATCTAGGCTTCCCAAAAATGACAACGCTGTAGAGGTCTGAAATGCAGCCCCTGTCATATCATGGCTCTCCTCTTTGACATGCTTGATGTCCAAATCACATGTTAGAGAATTATAATATTCCTTTTGCTGCCCATTTTGTAGCTGATCTTGCTCAAGACAAGATTGAAGTAGGTGGAAATCAACTTCCCCTTGGAAAGTCCTTGTCTTCCAAGACTTCCTTAATTTGACCCATGCATACAAGAGTGTTAACATCCTGTTGTCATGTTTATAAATCTCTTTTGTGATTGAAGATACCATGGGCTACCCCAAAGATATGTTGTCGCCATGTGTACTCATGTCCATGCCATCATAGACTTCTGATTTCTCCTTTCTCAACACAGATAACTGAGTGGGAGATAACAATGTCCATTTCAGAAAATTGCTTGCCTCTTCTGAATTCATGAGAGATTCTCTGCGCTGTGCTGGCTTCTCCCAAGGCTCCTTCCTTAGCCAAGTATGCAAATGCTGCCCATAGTTGAGAGAAAACTTTAGTTTTCCTCTAATCAAGAGGTCTTCTTGGTGGAATGCCTTCTTGCAAAGAGGCATCAAGGCATAGAGCAGGATGTGAAAGTAGGTGGACAGATTTGTCCTTGCCTTTATTGCCTAGGTCCTCTTGCCTTCTTTGTTCTTCCAATAGATGGGGGTATATGCTCCTCATCATGCGATGTGTCCCCTCCTCTCCTCATTATTCTATCCGCAAGGTCTCATCATTTGATAATGATGGTACATGCTACCCATGTGTTGTGCCATGATCTCTATATGTGAGACCCTTTGAAACCTCTTGCAATAGTGCAAGATTTTATCTCCTTGGAGCAAGTGCTCCATTCTCCTCTTCATGATGTGCTTGAGGTGCTCTTGTTATGGCTGCGTTATCATCTCCTGCCTTCCCTTCCTCCTCTTCAATAGTTGAATTTGCCTCATCATCAATAAGAGACCTTAGATCTTGGTCTTCTATTGAAGGAGGATTCTTCATGCCTTCCTCTTGAGAAGAAATCCCTTCATCAAATGGAGATATTTCCCTTGGAAAGGTATCAAACAAGCTTACACCCTCTTCCATGGTTTTTAGAAATGGAGTTGGATTTATAGACCCTTCCAAATCATGCAAAATATTTGTTTGATATGGTTTGATAGTTTCAATAGAAGATGTTACACATGAAGTTTCATCAAACCTTTCTACTAATATTTCAATAAACTTTGCATAAGTAGGTGTATTTTCATTCCTTAAGGAAAAATATTCAAACAACCACCAAGCATATGCTTTACCTTCAAATTGCAGCGCTACTACTTTGATGGCTTCAATTTTTGAAACTTGATGTTGTTGCACAAAGTTGTCTAGCTCCTTCACCCAAACCCTAACTGGACATTTAGGTGATCCATCAAAAGTAGATAGAAAGAATCGAACCACACCATGCTGCTTCCCCTTTGTGCTTCTATCCTCCTTGATCTTGCAGAACCCTTGGAAGTTCAGGTTATCTTTGAACTCCTTAGATTGAGCTTCATATTCCCGCAAATACTCTCCAAGAGTCTCTTTCTTTAGCACACCTCCTTTCTTCCTCTTCATGAAGAAGTCACTGATAGAATGTTGAATACTTTATGGTATGGTTGAGTGCTCATACCGATAAGATGAGGACTTAAAACTTTCCTCATGTACAAATCTTGTAGATCTTGTTGAGGGGTTTTCATTTTCCCTCCTCATTTCTTTGGTGCCTTTGCTTCCACCTTGCAGAGTTTGAAAGAGAAATTTTGAAAACCTCTTCCCTCCAGAAAATAAGGGTTTGCTTTGATCTCTTTTTCAGATCTCCTCCTCCCCATAAGGAGACTCCATAACGCTGAAGCTCATAGGCTGAGCTAAGATTGATGCTCTGATACCATTGTAATATCCCAAAAGAGGGATTTTATACAACAATAACAATACCCTAAGGTATTCCAAAGTTTGAGAGAAGAAATAAATCAGCTTATATAGTGTATTAAAATACATATCCATCGAATAACAATCACATCAGCAAACTATGTCTTCATACAATTTCTCTAAGTGGGGAAAAGCAGTAATATTGGCCCTAAAAACGTTATTTTCTGAAGATGGAGTTATAACAGTGGAAAATAACAGTTGTTTCCCTTAATATATGTAATATAGGACTTGAATGCAAAATAGTTTCAGAAACAAATGCCTTTAGCCTAGTTAACCAGGCCTCCCATGCTCAAAACAGCTTAAAATTGATGAAACCCCAAGACTGCAACATACAGAAATTGATACATAAAGAGACTACGTAGTATAATGGAGATCAAACTCAGAAAATATAGAGAAAAATCATATCTTCTATTATATTACTCAATGAGGCATAAAAATAGAGATCTAGTCTCTTTTATACAGATCCAAGAAGACCCTGCAAAGGTTTCTTGACAGAAAAAATATACAAGAAAGAGTTGTTGCAGATCTGTGGCTGAATCACGTTGTATAGCTAAATCTCTAAATAATAATGGCTGAACATGCAAATAAATGGATGTAGACTCTTCTTCTATCTCTCCGGAGAAAAGGCTGATCCTTTTCTTGGGAAACTAGCTCACAAAAATGGGGTTTTGACCCCTCCCACTGCACACCTTAAGAAATAACATAGTTTTCTGAAGGGAGTACATTTTTGCAGAAGGTAAGTGCTTGGTCTAGCACTAGGTAGTGGAAAATGCAGCTTTGAAAATTCCTCTTAGATTTCTTAGACAAGATCTCCAAGAAAGAGTAGGGAATCCCCACCCAGGAAATCCCTTGCACTAAGCAGTGCAAAAAACTTAGATAATCAACCAAAGTATGTAGGAAGTCTAAAAAAACCACATAAAATATAATCTCCAATATAACCCCTTAAGGTTTCCATTTCTTCATTATATAAATGAGGAGCTTCCTCACCAAGGGTCCCACCCCATTAGGAGGTTACTTCCGTGCAAAGGCTTCTCCACCAAAATCACGTTGTCTTCATTAGTGAGGATCATCCTTGTACATCGCAGTTTGATTTAGTCAAGCTTGATTGGATCAATCTTGATAGAGTCATCCTTGACTGAATCTTCATACCTTTTTTCGTTTCACACTCAAGGTGTCTTCATTTTGACTAGCGGGATTGATCTTCATTCACATTGAGTTGTCTTTATTTAGGATCCACTCTTTGAGGATAAATCATGTTGACTTGGTCAAACATTGGCCTTGTTCACACATGTGGATGTTGGATATGGTTATTTCATGACCCCCTTTCACATTATGAGGGATTTTTATTCCTGCTTAAGCAACTAATGAGCCTCCTTGCTCATTTATTCATTCAAATTTAATTCTAAAAGGAAAAATTAATATTCCTATTAGCCATAAGATAATTTAGGAATATTACATTGTGCAAAAAAGGCCTCCCTCCCAAAAAATTTCAAGTCTTTTCCACCATTCCCTCATCAAAATTATTGTCTTACACCAATTAGAGCAACAAGGCATCCCATGGGAAGTTTTCATCGTCCATGGTTTTTTCACAAACCCACAGCCTCTTCCTCTACAAAGTTTACCATCACCATCTCAACTTCCTTCTCCCAAACCTCCATCACCCTCCACTGACCATGATTCATCCTCTTCACATGAATCCTCTCCCCCAAAAAACCTCCCTCTCTCACCTTCCCCTAAATTCTCAGAACATGAAGAAAGCAGTGACAAGGAGGAACATGACAGTCCAGAAGAAAATGACAGTCAAGGAGAAGAAAAAATGATGAAGAGGAGGAAAATGAAAGTGAAGAAAGTGAAAATGATGAGGAAGATACAAAGGACAGTGAAGAGGAGGAAGATGAAAGCAGTAAAGAAGACAGTGACAAAAGCAGTGGGCTAAATGATGAAGAAGGTAACAAAGAAAGTGATGACAAAGAGGAAGAAAACAATGACCAAGATGAACATGGCAGTCATGAAGAAAGTGATGACAAAGAGGTTGATGAAGAAGAAAGTAGTGAGAAAGGTAGTGAAACAAAAAGTGAACAAGAAGAAAGAGATAACGAGCTAAATGAGGATGATGAAATCAATGACAACTCAAGTACAAAGGAAGATTTAGAAGAGATAGAGTTTGAAGGTAAAGAAGAAAATAGTGAGCCCAATAACAGTGATAAAAGGAGAAGTGACAAAGATGAAGATAACAGTCAAGAAAGTGAAAATCAAAGTAAAGGAGAGTCTAATGAAAGTGCCTCTAACAGTGACCCCACAGAAAATATTAGCAGTCAAGAAGAGGCAGAGTTTGAAAGTGAATACAGTGGGCAAATCAGTGTGGGTACAGACACACATAATGAGGCAGAAAATGATAGCCACGGTGAAGAAGAAGATCATGACAGTGCTCATGAACAAAGCAGTGATAATGAAGAAACAAACTATGAGGGAAAAGAAAGTAGGCATATAAAAGATGAAGAAAACAATGAAGATGCTTTTGACAATGACCCCACAGAAAATGCAAGCAATAATATAGAGAATGAAGATGCAAAGACAGAGGCAAAATTTGAAAATGAGGACAATGTGTCAAATCATGAAGAAGAGGATAGTCATGAAGATACAAATATACGAAGCAATGATGAAGACACCTCTAATGTTGCAAATACAGAGGATGACGATCATAAATATCTTGATAGTGATACTAGCATGAGAGAAAATGAAAATGCTTCTGAAAAAGGCAGTCAAGAGCAAAGTGAGGAAGATACACATACAAAAATCATCAATGAGAAGATAAACAACCCTAAGGTCACCAATGATCAAGGTATTCAAGTGAAACATGTTAAAACTTGTACTCTCACTTACCAAAGAGGATCAAGGCAAGTGTTGGCTGCCTCTAAGAGGCAAGGGACCTTGCCATCTACTTCAACTCAACCATTGGATAAAGGTAAGAAAAAAGTGAAAGAAGAAGAAGAAGATCATGAAAAAGAAAGAGAGTTTGAACTCATTCACATAGACAATGATGATGAGAATGAAACAAGAATTTCAAACTCCCTCCTCTAGGACAAGAATGTACAAAACAAGGACTTGGAGGCTGAATTAGAAAGAGCAAAGGATGCCATTCACTTTTATCAAATGCAAAACAAGCAAATGAGTGCCCAACAAGCCATACATGAAACAAGAACACTCAGGTACCGGAAAGAGGCTCAAAGGGCATAGGTGAAGTTGGAATAATTCATGGGCACTTATGATGAGAGTAGTGATGAGGAGGGTCAAACTAGAAGGATACCTAGAACTATGGGTCTAAGGAAAGCATTGGCAAAGCAGAGAGAAGAAGAATCAGCCCAAGTGGAACAACTTTCTCTCCAATAACTCCTTGCACTGGAAATTGAATATGATATGGAATCATGGCTTGAGAGGGCTAACATACACCTTGAGGTCAAGCTAGAGAAGTCCAATAAAGACTTGGATCTACAAAGAAAAATGGCTAAGAATTATGCTCAAAGAGACCAATTTGCAAGACAAGAACTCAAAAGGGCCAAAATTGAGATCCAAGCACTAAAGGAGGAAAAGGACCAATCTAGCCTTGGTATTTTGGCTCAATATTCTCTACAGCTCTCCCAAGACCAATGAGGCACTTGTCTACCAAATTTGGGAGAAATTGGACAAGTTTTTGTTTTTTGCAAATTTTGAGGCTAGGAGCGCAGCACACCTGGTTCTACACTCTTTTTCAAAGCAACTTCAGGAGGAGAGGCTTTCGTTTTTGGATTCCTCATCATGAGAGGAGAATTCTCACCAATTTTCAGCTCAATTGGAGTTGTTTTGGTCCCCCAAAAGGGTCAAAAACACTCATTTTTTCACCATTCTGCCCACTTTTCAGGACATGTGCTGCGCTCCTACCAGTCTTGGAATTTTCATTTTTGGATAGGTTTCAAAGGCCAGATCATTAAAAAAAAGGTTAGATATGGAAATTATACTTCAAGGGATTTCCAACAAGCCATCATGGAGCCTTATCTGACATTGGGAAGGCCTTCAAAACATGGTTGTAAGAAGACCCATTTTTTCTATTCCTGTGCTACGCTCTTGGCATGCAAAGTCAAATTTGACACACAGTTCTACGCTCTTGTGGTTGACAAGTCAGAATGTGCGTTTGGAAAGTCTTTGTAGGCTTTTCAGAGCCTAAAGGTCAATTTAATTACTAAAAATGGCCAGAAAGATATTTATTTTAGATATTTTTGTGCCTTGGGCCTTGCAAGGCCTCAAGGATAATATAGATACTTCTGATTAGCCAATATACTTCTAGATGCTCTATTAGGCTTTCCTCCTCCTTGCTTGTTATATAAGGCATGAGGATTCATTTTAATATTGGGATTATGATGTGTTTAAGAGAAATACATGGTTTTTATAAGTTGAAGAACAATCTAGTGTTGTGGAGCTTGTGGATGATTTGCCTTGGTTGATAATGATGAAGGTTTGCTTGCAAAATTCCCAAGTTTAGTTAATGATGAAGTGTCTCTTATTTTTTCATGTTTTTCTTGTTTTTCATATGTCCATATTTCTATATTTCAATAGCTCAAAAGAGTATAAGATGAGAAATGTTGTTTGAGGCATCTCAGTCCTCCTGTTTGCTATTGTCTTCATGTTTTCCTCTGTTGGGTTAGTTTAAGGAATTATTAGTTGCTCCTTAGGCCCACCTAAGCTTTTCTATTTCATTATGGGATTAATATGCTAGTTTAAAAACATGATTCATGGTGAGCCCTGCTTGTTTTATGCTATCTAAACTCTGTTTTGAAATCTCTCTTTGATGTATTGATTGATTAGGTTAAGCCAAAGAGGTCTTGTTTCGATCTTGCCCTATTTATATGCTTATCAGTTTACTTCAAAGTTATTTATAGTTTAATGAATGATGTTTAAATGTTCCCTCTTCATTTATTGATGCTATTTGTCTCTTATATGTTTTCAAATCTTGAAAGTAGAATAATTGAAGTTCAATAAGTTGTCTTACTCCATCTGTTTCGCTGGATTGTATATCTTGAATGTGTATTTATTTAAAAGTATTGTCATTGAGAAAATGGTGTGCCCTATCTCGTGGCTAGTATCTTTTGCTTATCAATATTTAATATCTCTTTGTTCATAGGTATTTGACAAAGGATTTTTAATTTCCCTTTGGCCTACCTTGGTTCCCAAAACTTAATGTCCATTTCACCTCACACATAAAATTTAAAGATCCATTAACTACACTAGATTTGCCCTGTGATGTACCTCGATTAATTATTGAGATATCAAAGACTTCATAGACTCCATAGCCCTATTGATTTGATAAACCTCTCACTCCACCTATCCTACTTGATCATCTGACCCCAACTAAAACAGAGAACAAACCTACACTTAACAACTAGCCTAAAATCAAACACTTAAAGCGAACAAGTTCACATCCTTCGCATAATAGAGAGATCCCTCTATGAGTCTAGGAAGGCTAGGTCCTAGGACTCCAAAGAATGATCTGATGTTACCATGTGCATTTGTTCTACCAATCTGCTAAATCACAGGACACTAACATAATGGCGATCACGGTGGGACCTTCTGAGTAAGTCACAAGCTGAAACATTTTGTATCCATTGATTCATTACCACCTCATCACCATAACTAAAATAATGGTGATCACAGTGGGACATTATTGGTTAGTGACAATCTAAGTACCACTTAGGACTCTATAATCCCTTGATTAAACAATATCCTATTATTTATAGCTACCTCATCACTATCACTAACACAATGGTGATCATGATGAAAACTATGATGTCAGTGGCAATCTTAGGACTTTAGAAACCTTCATTAAATCATAGAGAACTGAAGTTAATAGCCAAAGAGTATAATCTGGTTGTCTCACCATCCTAGAAAAATGATGACTCAACTATAGGACACTCTTAAAAACCTTAGGGCTACATATAGGAACTCAGAAAACCCCAAAACATTCCTAGATTTGCTTCTTATCAGTATTGGTGGTGGAACATAAACACATATCTTCAAAACAACTAAAAATATCCACCTGGAAACTCCACTAGCCTCCAGTAGCCCTTCTAACTTTACTAGTGTCCATAGACTCCTATAGGATTGTGCCGAATCAACCTTGAGAAGTCTAGAATCCTAGTCACACAATGTGTGAGTTTAGAAAACACAAAAAGAGGTAAAATTTTCAAAAAAGTTCAAAAACTTTTAGCCTCTCTAAATTTTGAGTTTGAAATCTGGTTTTATGAAGAATCAATACTAGATCTCATCTGAAACCAAACCCTCCTACTATAGTTGATGACCCAGAAAGGATTTTGTGGCAAACTTCTGAAACTGGAAACTTAACTACTTTCAGGACCATTCATAAAGCAAGCTCTGTACCTGAAAACCTTACAGCCTTGCAAGACCCCCAATTTGACTCAGATCACAAGAAAAACCTTTTTAGAACCAAGTCACAAAGTAGAATTGACCATACTGACCTTGAGCCCATAGACTTGCAGCAGAGTTCTTGCGAAGAAGCTTCTCCTTCCACACCACCTGATTTCCAACTTCTCCACCACTTCGGCTCTTTTCATCCCAAGTCCGCTAAGAATTAGTTTGTTGGTCCAAGTACTTCTGCCACACCCATTCACACCTCCACTGTGCAAAACACTCCATCTCATATCACAAATCCTTCGCTTGTAAATCCACCATTAGCTCCTATCATGGCAGCTTGGTATGCCCCCCTGGTTTTACCGCAACCTTTGGTACCTTTTCCTAATGACTATCAGTCCAGAATCCCACACTTTACCGAGGCTGAATTTACCACTGCCCAACAACATGTAGATATAATAAATGATGCCTTTGAATACATGGAATTAGAAGAGGAAACCATGAAGATGAGGATGTTTGCCCAAAGCCTAGGAGGAGAAGCTGAAAAATGGTTTAAGAACTTGACTCCCAACAGCATACATGATCTCCCTTCCCTTTACCAAACTTTCATAAACAAGTGGGAAATCAAGAAAACCCCCTCCAAATCCTTTTTGAATATAACAATCTTAAGAGGAATACGGGGGAGAGTGTCCAAGATTATTGCACCAGGTTTAACAATGTCTACAATGCCCTCCCACCTCATATGAAATCCCCACTAGGCCTAGCCTTAGCTCAATTCCTGGAAGGTTTTGACCCCAACATGGCCTATCAGCTAAGAGAAAGAGAGCCCCTAACTTTAGAAACATGCAAAAGGGAGCTATAAGTGTAGAGGCCAACTTAATTGAAAAGAGAGCTAGACTCAGATCAGAAAAGAGGGTAACCTACAAAGATGAAACCATGCCCTCAACCTCCTCATCTGATTCCAAGATTGAAAACCTACTTAGAACCATGGAAAGAATGATGGAGAGAATAAGCATAAACGAAAGAACACCTCCTAGGGAGAACCAACCAAATCCCCAAAAAAGAAACCGGAATCAGAACTTCAGAAGAGATCCACCCCAAATCAGACAAAGGGAAAATGATCAACAAATCAGACCACCCTTCCAAGATAAATATGTAGATGAATGGGAAAGAGATATTGAACAGCTGAATGAAAATCACCTAAACTTAATAGGCTCTAATAACGAGGGTGATTTTTTTCTCACAGAAGAAGAACAAGGTTTCTTCTCCTCAAATCTAGATGAAAAAAACCATGAAGATTATGAAGGCTACAAGTTGGGATTGGAAAATTCCATAATGGAAGTCCACAGGAAATATGACCTTAGGAGCAATAAAAACCAAGACAACTCCAAGAAAAATAACTTAGACACTGATGTTAGGAAAACCCCCGAAAACATTCTTAAAAGAACAGTAGGAAATAACAACAACATGGCTAAGAAAACTGATCCTAACAAATGTAAAATTAGCCAACCAAGTGGTGACACAAGCTCCCCTAGTACCTCTACTAGTGGCCCTAACAAAACTCTTTTGACCAAAGCCCCAAATCAAAATCAGCAAATTAAAAATATAGAAAAAATTATGGCTAACAAAACTGATGTAAATATGTCTAAAACCCAAGTACCTTTCAGTTTCGAAGGAGAGATTGCTAAAATTAAGATAACCATACCTTTCACTGAACTAGTAGCTCAGGATATGTACAGGTCCCAAGTTCTAAAAGTTCTTAACATAGGAAATGTTATCAATACTCTGAATTTGACAGATGACAAACTAGAGTTGTTTTTTGGACCCAAAGTAGATGGAAAATACCAAGAAGGAGCCATTCCCCCTTTCTATGTTAGCCTAAACATACATGAAAAAATCCTACATAATTCCATGCTAGACTCTGGTGCCTCTCAAAACCTCATGCCAAAGGTAGTGATGGAGAAATTAGGCCTAGAAATAACTAGGCCCTACAAAGATCTGTATTCCTTCGATTCAAGCAGAGTTAAGTGCCTGGGCCTTATTAAAGATTTATGTGTCAATCTGACACAAATATCTGCTAAGAGCCTGATTATGGACATAGTAGTGGCTGACATTCCCCCCAATTATGGCATGCTTTCGTCCTGATCTTGGGGAGCCAAGTTGCTAGGGAACCTCCAACTTTACATGTCTTATGCTACCATCCCGATTTTTAACCAAACAAGGAGGTTGTATCGAGAATCTCACATCAAGTATATGGTAAGTAGCCTAGATAGACCCAACAACACCCCTATCTATTCCATTCGTTCAAAATTAGACTCATTCATCTTGTATAATGAAAATTACCTTGAAGAAAAAGTGGATGAAAATGGCGAAGATCTAGGCACACTACAATAGCCAAATCAGTCCCTTTATGATGTTTCAATAGTCAGAACTATCACAACCCTGAACAACCACATAATGATAAAATTGAACTTGACTTTATGCAAATTGAAAATGAAATTTCAAAACCAAAAATGAGTTCACAATTTGAAACAGGTTGCTCAAATAAAGGAAAAACCTCAAAGACATAACTTTTTCCTTTTGCCAATCTAGAAGTACTAAAATACCCTCACAGAACAAAAATATTTGGGAATTTGGATCCAGATAGTCTTATGTTTCTGCCTTACCTACATGCTTCATCATCCAAAAGTTTTATCCCTTCAGAAGAATTGTTAACTCTCATAAATATATCTATAAATCCAAAAGAGGTCTCTACTAAAGCTGATATAGAGGAGTATAGCATGGGTAGCCTTAAGGAAACTTAAATGATTGAGTTGTTTAGAATTTTATCACTGCACATAAAACAAAAAAATGCAAGACTATACAAAAGGTTTCAGAATTCTTGTGTATGTAGGGAGGCTAGTTTAAAACATTGTGACACCAACATTGTTGTAAGAAGCCCTCTTTTAAAAAAATATCATAAAAACCTTGAGAAATTAATTTCACTAAGAAAGAAGGAAAAGGGAAATAGGCTGTGTATAGACTTCAAGTACCTAGATCAACCCTTCCTAAAGGAAAAATACCTTTTTCCCAACATAGATCATGCGTTACAAAGGGTAGAGGTTTCTAACCAGATGTCATTTCATGATAGTGTTTTAGGTTACCATCAAATGATACCACTTCAAATCAATCAGCTTAAAGATGTTTTCAAGTTTCCTGGGAGCAATTACATATTTAACCAAATGCTTCTTGGGCTAAAGAGTGTTGGAAATACCTTCCAAAGAACTATGGCTCCAGTTTTCAATTTCTTCACTATGGTATACATTGATGACTTCATCATTTGTTTTAAAGATGATAAAGAATACCTTTTCTACTTAAGGAAGATATTTGTCAGAAAAAAATTTGGGAAGCAAGAGCCAAAGAAGAAACACCAAGGGGAACATGGATTTTTTGAAAACTCGTGGAAAAATCCTTATACCATGTTTTCAAATGAAGGTAACTATGATTTCTGTTTACAAGAGCTGAATGGACAAAGAATGTTAGGGGATCCTTTTGAAGACAGGATGCTCAAACACCATTACTGTAAAAATCCTTAGCTTTAAGCCTCCACTCATTGTACATATCTTTGTTTGATAAAAGGCCATAAAGAGAAAAACACAAAAACATAGAAAAAATAGAAAAAGAGGGCAGATTTAAAGAAAAGGCATAGCCCCATACCCCAAAAAATAGTAGTACTGAAACAAATGCCACTACTGGTGCAAAAATAATGTCTTGTTCAGTCATCTAGCCTAATCATGGCTGAACATGTTTTAAATTTATTGTTGATAAGTTAGTAAAAGAATGATGGTCAAATCATTTAAGCTTGGCTTGTCAAAAGAAAATATATTAGGAATAAAAGATACTGGTTCCACATGCTTAAATATGAACCAAGGAGAAGGATAGGGATGATTAGAAAATGATGAAACATAGCCCTCACACCTTCTAGTTTGTTTTCTTATGAAAATAATGTTTGTGTGCAGCTTGTCTCAATGCCAAAACTCATGATGAATCAGATTGCCTAATCCGGGTTCAATTCATGCTTTAAATTTCTTATCAATAGCTTAGAGAATGAAGTCTGTCATACTGCTTAATCTTGACAGTCAAATAGTCTAGGTAGAGAATAAACAGAGTTCACTAGCATAATCTGAATTCTTGGAAGAAATAAGTGTAGAAGTAGATAGTTTTTTTTTGCTTTCAAAGGAAAAGATGTCAATGGGTTTGCCAGTTCAAGTGCACCCAAGGTAGATAAAATATTAGGAAAATAGGTTGGGTAGGTAGAGATGAAGTTGAGTTAATCATGCTTTTAGATTATCAAAATCACTACTTCAGGGAAGCAGCAACAAGAGAAAAAAAGAAAAATATGCTCAATGGATGAGGCATGGGTCTTCATAAACCAAGAGATCTGAAATTCTGGACACCTCCTCAAGAGGAGCTGCCCTCCCCAACTGGATCCAATGTTAGTCATCAATAATTTTTACTTGTTTAGATGACTAAATACTTGTCCTAGATTTCTAGAAACAAAATTCATGGATCTTGTGAGTTCTAGAAATATCACCGCCTTCATTATCCTTAGGATAAATTTTTAACTCTTCTACTACTCTACCATGCCTTGGCTAGCCTACCACTCCTGAAGATCCCCTCATAAAGCCTAAGTCACTCATTCCCATCCCATTATTTACACCTATGGTTTGGACACTCCATTTTTCCTTTACCTACTTTTCACCATGCTAACCTAATGCCTCAAAGCCTTCAAAAACCCAAATTTGCCTCTGAAAAATCCTTAGGCAAATCAATTTCAGTGGTTGATAAATCTTCAAAATGATCTAGCTTTTCAAAAAGAACCTAGTTCCCTCCTTTTTCCTAAAAAATCCCTAAGTCAAAACTTCAGTCCATAGAAGAGTCAAAAACCCCCTCCACTAGGTCACTAGAGTTTATAGGTGCTAGGGTTGGCCTTTGTGTTCAAGAAGCATTGTTTTTAGGTAATGAGAAATTTGGAATCAGGTCAAAGGAAAAAACATGTAATTGGTCTAAAAACAAAGCAGAGAAGCCTCCAAGAAGGGTTTCCTTATCAAAAGTATATTCTGTAAAAGATAGTTAGCCATGAGTGACACTTTTGGAGGACTGTAAAAGATGGCTACCTATAGGAAGATTGATAAGATCCAACAAACCTGATGTATCTCATTCTAATGGCACATATAAAGACTAAAGGAGGTGTTGATATCAACTGCTAGGGTTTTCACACCAGGAGGTTTTTACTGCTTCAAAGTGAAAACATGACAGAATGTCAGTTGAAAGAACGTCAAAATTATTCTCTCCAGTCTCATCCACCAAGCAATCAAAGGCATAAAAGATGCAGGATTGAAGATTCCAAGGTGAAAGTGCAAAAATAATCACAAGTTTACTATTTAAAGGTGTTGAAATTCATGAAAAGAATAAAGTGGAGAAAACCTTCAAAAAGAGCACTGATGTCACTGTATGCCTTTTTCCTCAAAAAGTTGTCAAAATGACCTTTTTCTTTTCAAGAACTGGTTCATGTTTCCAAAATATGGGTAAGAGGAAAATTTTAAGCTTGTTAAAAGGTTTTTCAATCCAAGGGAAACATCAAGATGCTCCAGCAAAGGCAAAAACCAATTTTCTCAAAGTTCTGCCACCTACAGGACAAAAAAGACCAAAAAGTCCGTGAAAAAGCAAGAAAGGAAACAAAAATTAGAAAATAGGGTTTTGGTTTTAATTATTCTTTCCAAAGGGTATAAAAATCCTATGGTCATCATTCAAAATTAATTTTCATATGCCAACAAGAGAGAAAAATCTTCCAGGAAAAAAAATCAGTGTTTTTCTGGTAGATGTTCGGGTAGGAAACCTGCGCTACGCACCTGTTGAATCGTGCTGTGCTCTTGTAAACAATCCCTGTGCAAGTTTCTATTGGGCACTGCGCTCCTGATGTGGTCCACTGCGTTTCTGTGCATTTAGAAGTTGCCCAGGAGGATACGACATTGCACGACAGCCCGCCCAACACACTGTGCTACGTGCCCGACTATTTAAACTTGCCCAAAAAGACGTGCATAGGTGCCCTTCTGCACTCCTGTGCATTCAACATTCACCTGAGAGGCACCCGATAAGACGTGTAGAGGTGCCTTGTTGTGCTCCTGTGCATTCAGTGTTCACCAGGAGGCACCCTACATTGCGTACAGAGGTTCTCGACTGTCTGTTCACACCTTGCCCGCGTTGCGCTCCTGTGCGTTTAGCGTTTGATCGGGAGGCACCCGATAGGTCATGCAAAGGTGCCCTACTACGCTCCTGTGCATTCAACACTTGCCCAGGAGGGACCCGACAAGTTATGTAGAGGTGACCTGCTGCACTCCTGCGTGTTCAGGAGCTGCCTGACTCTGCATGCAGAGGTCATCCGACTACTCATGCAGAAGGCGCCCGACTTGCCCATAATGAATTTCTGAGCCTGTTGCTACAACTGTGAAAATATTTTTAAGGTATTTTTTTTCCCTATCCTTTTCATACTGTCTAAAGATTAAATACAAAGAAATGTGAAGGGTGAGCTTAAAGATATTTTGAAAAAAACCTTAGAGGAAGAAAGGTGAGGCCCCCATCTTTGCAAGCATTTCTGATTATAAGGCTCCCATCCATTTGCATACCTAACCTCCACACTGCTAAGCCTTGACACCATTGCAACCTCACCATCTCACTCACCATCTTCACATCATTCCACAAGCAGTGTCAATTTTTTTGAATCTTAAGGCAAGGGTGAAGGACAAAATGCCTAGAGAAGGTAGTGTTGACAGTGGTGAGGAAAGTCAAAGGCCTAGATAATAGTAGAGGAAGGGTGGGAAAGAAAATAGGTTTGAGCCTATAAACAATAAAGAATTGAAAGCCTCTCCTGCTATAGTTTCATTTTTCCAAGAAGTAGGATGCTATGAGTTCTGTGAGAAAGTGCAGAAAGTCCAAAGTCACCCTCAATTGACCAAACTTTTTGTCCTTAACCTCCATGACCACCATGTACATCTAGCTGGAGTGGATTTTGAGCTGACCACCAATGCAATCTCTATGGTTATTGGAATACTTTGCATGGGGGAGAAATGGTTCAAACAAGTGTATCTAGACCTAAGCCATTATCAACCCTTCTTAAAACCAAGTTTCCAAGCTAATTGCAAGACCATTTTCCCCTTTTCTCATTTGTTGGATAAACATGCTCCTTTGATGAAGATCATTATGAAATAATTCACCTGTGAGGGTAGTTTCTCTAGGATCTATTCCTACCACATAAGACTACTCATGCATTTTACTAAGGCCAAACTGCTCCATTTTCCCTACTACCTTTGTAAAAGTATTGATAAAATGTCATCCATTGTGAAAAAAAGGCCTCCCTCCCAACAAATGTCAAGTCTTTTCCACCATTCCCTCATCAAAATGATTGTATTACACCAATTGGAGCAACAAGGCATCCCGTGGGAAGTTTTCATCGCCCATGGTGTTTTCACAAACCCACAGCCTCTTCCTCTGCAAAGTTTACCATCACCATATCAAATTCCTCCTCCCACACCTCCATCACCCTCCACTGACCATGACTCATCCTCTTCACATGAATCCTCTCCCCAAACAAACCTCCTTCTCTCACCTTCCCCTAAATCCTCAGAACATGAAGAAAGTAGTGACAAGGAGGAACATGACATTCCAAAAGAAAATGACAGTCAAGGAGAAGAAAAAAGTTATGAAGAGGAGGAAAATGAAAGTGAAGAAAGTGTGTTGAGCATTGGAAAAGGTATGAATTTTCCATGTATTTATTTATCTTTTTCCTTTAATCATAACTCCTTTATATTCTAGAATGGTAATATATTTAAGAATTATGATAGAATTCAGGAGATTAGTGATTGTTGAAAATTAATTAAAGATTGTCTATTCTTATATGCAGAAAATAGATGAAGTGGGAAGCCACCATTCGGGAGAAAAATACAAAGCAGAAATAATTGTTGTCCCTTCAATAAAAGGCCATATCCAGACAAGAAGGTTGAGATCGGAGTGCACAGTCAAAGCAAAGAAAGGAATAGTGGGGCTTCAGCGCAAGAAGACAAAATGATAGCTGAAGATAGAAGATAAAGCGAATCCTTTAGGATCTCTAGATCCCAAGGGATCGCTGATCAAAGCTATCCGTGTTTCTTGTTTTGTCCACTGGTTGTTATAAAAGGACAGTGCTTGTAGAAATCGAAGGCAGTATTACGATTATTCATTTTTCCTTTTGTATTTTCTTAATTACTCATCGACTCTCATTGTTTAAAGCAGAGTGTGATTTCTTGTAAAATCTGTTGCATATGATTAATACATAATCCAGTTGTCATTCCATTATTTGATACTGGAGTAGTTTGGCGGTGCTTCACTAGCGGCTAAGGGCCCGGCCCTGGTGGATCCACTTGCTATCTGTACCATTACTTTCTGATTCCAGTCGTGTGATGGTTTTCTTTAGTTCTCGTTTCCTTTAAATCGCACCGCTTCACAGTTTCCATGTTGTATAGCTTACTGTTTCAATGTTTTATGAAATCAGTTTATTGCATCAGTTGTGAATAAATTGCATTGATATTCCTTTTCAACATAACAAGATTATTTATTCCTCCATAACTTGTATTGTTATTCTTTTCAGATATAAAGCTTTGCTGTCTAGAGTTTGTTGTTCATTTCCATTAAATAGATCTGCTGTTCACTTCTGATAAATAGATTTATTGTTTATTCCTTTCTTGTAAGTATTTGGTTTGCTTTGGAATGTTATTACAGAGAGCTTATTTCCATTAGCAGCATTCTTGATTTAACTTAGTTACCATTTCCAATTAGTTTCTTTATTGTGGAGTGTAAGATCATCAACTGTAAAGGACATTGGCTATTACTGTCTAAGTTCTCAGATTGAGGATCTTGTTTATGCTTGATTTCATTTACATCAGTTGACAAAGGAAAGAGTTATTACTACTGCATCCTTGATTGATGATTGTCGAGTGAGTGATTGGATTTTAGAGCATTAAGTTTCATGTCATTGCAATTAGATTTCATTTTCAAGCATCTGTTTACTCTTGTATTTGAAACATTGTACTGCAAATTGAGAAGCATTGCTCTTAGATTAAATTGCCACCTCAGACTGAGTACACTCTTGAGATAAACCCGGATTGATAATTAATCTAGGATAAATAGGAGTTAAAAAGACACCTTTTATACCTCAACATTTTGGCGTCATTGCTGGGGAAGAGTGTAGCCATTTAGAAAGAGTGACATATATTTGATTTTCTCTGCTAAGGAAGAACTGCGTATTAAAAATGGAAGGTAAGAACCTCTATAACGAATGAGGAACATGCTCGTTCACTTGCTCGCTTCATAGTATAACTGCGTAGAATTCTAAGGTAGGAATGAGTGCTTGCATTTTTTTTGAATGACTAGAAAATCTAATCAAAACAAAATTCCTCCCAGACCTGAAAAACCTAAGGGACCGGTGACCCTTGGGCGAACAACTTTTATTGACAATATCATTAAGAACGCTAAATCTTAGCCATCAGTAGGACCTAGAAAAATTTCTTCTAGACAACCTACTAGCTCCCTTCAAGCCACAGAATCACCATTTGTAGCTTTTGTTGAGGTACATAGCCAAATAGAAGAGACTGAGCAAGATTCTCAAGAAATTGGGAATTCTTGCCCATTTTTTTTACAAGAAGGGAACTCTAGTAATCTCCACGAAGGAGGAGGAGAAACGAGGGAAGTAGAAGAACCAAGATCCCCTCTTGAAGTAATCCAAACACCAAGCAGCCCAGATAAGGGAAGTGCTGTCAAAATCATCCAAAACAAAACTGAAGAACTTGAAGAACTAAAATCCCCTCTGATAATAGTTCAGCAAGGGACACTAATTATCCCAGACCAAGGAAGTGTTGTTAAGGTCATCCCTACTCCTTCTAGTTAGCCTAGGAATAATTCCCTAGAAATCCCAGAAGGATATTGGCACATATTTGATCAAATGGCCCACAACTAGCAACCACCCCAAACTTCCACACTGCAATATCCCATTGTGGACACTGCAGTTAATGCACCTATGAAGGCCATTCCTCTCCAGCATATTCCTACATTCCATGGCTTAACATCGGAAGATCCAGATGCATTTCTATTTGAATTCGATGTATTATGCAGGGGGTATGACTATACCACCGATCCCTAAAAGCTAAAATTATTCCCCTCCACATTAAAAGGAGCAGCTCTACAATTTTTTATGGGGTTAGGTGGAGGTGTTATAAATGACTGGGATCAGATGAAAGTTGCTTTTATAAAGAAATATTAGGATTATTGTAGGTCCAGGGAATTAAAGGATGAAATATTTCAGATGACAACAAAACCTAATGAAACATTGGAGGAATATGTAGAATGCTTTCAATTCAACCTCTAGAGATCACCTTATGCATCTTTACCCTTACCTGATAATGTGTTAAAAACTACATTAATTAAAGGGATGAAGGAACAATGGGTTGAAACATTAAACATCATGGGAAAAGGTGACATATATCAGGAAA
The DNA here is from genome assembly GCA_034641835.2 of Pinus albicaulis. Classification (NCBI taxonomy): domain Eukaryota; kingdom Viridiplantae; phylum Streptophyta; class Pinopsida; order Pinales; family Pinaceae; genus Pinus; species Pinus albicaulis. The sequence continues at coordinate 1,351,798,100 of CM076572.1, read as the reverse complement.
ATTTTGCTGACATTATTAATTTATGTATCAGGAGTTTGAGAGGCAGCACAAGACTAAAACTAGAAGAACGCAACATGATCACAAGGGATAGCAAGACCTCCGGTGGAGGTATAACCCAAACAGAAATTGGCAATCTACTAGAAGATTTCAAAACTGATATTCTAGGGACTCTGAAAATGCATCTCGATATCATGCAAGCCAAACAAAAGCAAACAGAAGCATAACAAAATGTGGCAATATTCTGCCATATATATAGAAAGAACATAGCCATAAAGAGTGCCCACTGGATACAGTCCAAGTCTATGCCATTTTCACGAAAGATCACTCCATAGAAAGTTTCCCCTCACTCGCGGGGATTGAAAGTAGTCTACAAAGAAGCAGAAGAAGAAACAGAAATGGTATACCTACTCAATCAGCGCCGTCAATGGCAGCCACAACAAACAGGTATGCCCATTGATCCATCCTCTTCTTTTTAGTCTCCTTAGTATAATGCTCAGCAATATAATGGAATGTGGAAAAATCAACCACCCTTCCCCAGTTGGTCACAACAGCCATTTCCTACACCACCATGGCCAAATAAAAAAAATGAAACCAATTGGCCGAAATTTCCTTACTGTCCACCATTTTGGAAAAATAATACATATCCAACACAATGGTCCCCGTCCACCTCGCAGAGTCAGACCTGGCAGTCGAACTGGAAAATATCTATGAATAAACCAACTGAAAAAATTCCTCTCCCTCCACCTACACTGCCAGCACCATATACATTGCAAAAAAATCCCTAGACCAACTTAAGACCGCAACTGCTAGCCCAACCCAACCCGAAACCTAATAATAGACCGGTTCAATCTGTTCAAATAATTGAAGCACCAGAACTAGAAACTGAGTTAAGGGAGTGCAACAACCTTCAACTAAGGTTTGGGCACATAATAGAATCAGAGGGAGACAAAAATGTTCAAGATGAAAATCTGTTACCTTCAGAACAAACATTGCAAAAGGAGAATGTGGTTAGACAACAAACTCATGAGCAAGAAACCACCTCTTCTCCACCATTCCCAGAACGACTAATCATATCTCGTCCAATAGAACAACCTAATTTTTATCTTCAAGGAGAACTAAAAATTTTGTGTATAAAAATCCCACTCCTCCAAGCTATCCAAGATATTCCCATTTATGCAAAGACCATCAAAGAACTATGTATAAGAAAGCCAAAGAGGAGAACAACAACTAATCCAACTATCCAAGTAGTCAGCACTCTATTTGACTTACTATCAGGAAGAGAAGCACCTGTAAAGTATGAGGACCCAGGAAATCCTATAGTTATGATGCAAATCAATGGGCAATCATTTCCAAATGCCTTTGTTGATTTGGGAGCAACAATCAAGATCCTAACAATCACCACTTGTCAAAAAATTGGCATTACATCATTAGATCCAACAACAACCTTATTGGAATTGGCTGACCGATCGATAGTCAAGCTAGAAGGCACACTACATGATGTAATGGTATCTGTAGACTCCTGGGAATACCCTGCCGACTTCCTGATTATTAACCCCAAAAACCAGCTAGATGGACACCCTTTAATCTTAGGTAGACCTTGGTTGGCAACTGCCGATGCTTACATTGGCTACTGGCAAGGCAGCATGACTATAACTAGAGGGAGTTATGTCAAGAATTTATCCTTATACCCTCCAGCCCAGCCAAGCCTAACGATAATAAAAAAAAAGAAACATCCTATATCATACCTCATAGAAAACATTAGAGCACCATTAACCATAGAAGATGCCCTTGACTTTAAAGATCAAACAGAGGATGACATCATTAACAGTTTCATTAACCAAACAAAAACCAGATCCCATTTACAATGTCACATGGTCAAGGCAGCATTTGATAATGAAGAAGAAGAATATCCCCTGAAAGACATTCAAGATCAATCAATACCCACCACTTCTATTTACAGTAGCAAAACAATAGAAATCGAGCCAGGAAAAACTCTGAACATTAACAAAAATCTGATTGTTGAACAAGAAGAGAAGGTGGTCCAATTACTAAAAAAATATAAGGGAGATTTTGCATGGGATTACCCAGACATGAAAGGAATTGATCCCCAGTTATGTACACACCACATTTATACAGAAAAAGATGCCAGACCCATTCACCAACCCCAACGAAGATTAAACCCTCATCTTAAGGATATTGTGAAAGATGAATTACAAAAACTTTTGGATGTAAACTTTATTTATCCAATATCTGATAGCAAGTGGGTCTCTCCACTAGTAGTGGTGCCAAAGAAGAATGGAAATTGGAGGATATGTGTAGATTACAAAGAACTAAACAAAGCAACCCAGAAAAACCACTTTCCCCTTCCTTTCATTGATCGGGTATTAGATACTTTAGCAGGAAAGAAATTGTTTTCTTTCTTAGATGGCTTCAGTGGATACAATCAGATTTAGATTGCCCCTGAAGACTAAGACAAGACTACTTTTACCTGTCCTTGGGGGACATTTTTTTACAGAGTTTTACCCTTTGGTCTATGCAAGGCCCCTGCCACATTTCAGAGGGCCATTCTCAGCATCTTTTCAAATTTAATAAATTAAGTGCTCGAAGTATATATGGATGATTTCACACCTTACGAAGATTATTTTGAGCCAACATTAGAAACCTTGGAAAAGGTGCTACAAAGGTGTATTGCCACTAGGATTTTCTTAAGCCATGATAAGTGTCACATGATGATGACCGAGGGACTCATCTTAGGTCATTATATCTCAACAGCTGGAATACAGGTAGATCTAGCTAAAATTCAGATACTTTTGTTAATACCTACTCCTACCACACAAACAGAGGTACGTAGCTTTCTTGGATTTTCTGGTTATTATAGAAGATTCATAGAGCATTATTCTCAAATTGCTGCACCTCTATATGCACTAATAGGGAATGTTGATTTTATTTGGACAGATAAATGTGACCATTCTTTTGATGATCTGAAAAAGCTTGTATCAACAACCCCAGTGCTAAGGGGCCCAAATTGGGATTTGCCGTTCCAAATTTCATTAGATGCCTCAGACACAGCTATTGGAGCAATTAAAATATACTGTGAATTAAACTATACTGTGATTGAGAAGGAATTCTTAGCTGTAATACATGCTGTAAATAAATTTAGACATTATATAACTGGGTATCCTGTAGTTTTATATACAGATCACTCTGCCATAAATTTTTTAGCAAATAAACCTGTTACAAATGGTAGAGTAACAATATGGTTGATTCTATTGCAGGAATTTGACATCACAATAAAGGACCGACCTGGAAAAGAGAATCTTGTAGCTGATTTTCTCTCACAAATGCCAAAACCAACTTACGCAGCAACAGTTGAAGATTAGTTTCCAGATGAACATTTGTTTGTTGTTACTGCCAAAACCCCATGGTATGCTGATGTTGCAAATGATTTAGCAGTAGGTAAATTACCGAAGCATCTAATGCCCAATGAACGAAAATATATAGTACAGCGCAATACCCAATTCTCGTGGATTGGGGGCTACCTATTTCATACAAGAGAATATATGCACATCAGAAGATGCATCCGAGAAGACGAAGTATTTGAAATCCTGAAAGCATGCCACGACGGGCCATGTGGCAGACATTTCACAGATCGCAGGACTGGTCACAAGGTTTTACAAACAGGATATTACTGGTCTACAATTTTTAAAGATGCTAAGAAGTTTGGACAAGCCTGTGATAGTTTCCAAAGGGTGCGACGCCTTGGATAGTCCGATGAAATGCCTTTGAATACACAGTTAGTAATCGATCCATTTGAGCATTGGGCGCTCGATTTTGTTGGTCCTATTAACCCACCATCAAATCAGAAAACATACATACTAGTTGCAACATAGTATGTTACTAAATGGGTTGAAGCAGAGGCACTTCCAAGAGCTACAGAGGACTCTGTAATACAGTTCCTTTTCCAAATATTTGTGCGATATGGCCTCCCAAGAGACATAGTTACAGATGAAGGACCGCAATTTGTAAGTAATAAAATTGATACAACATTAAAAAATTACCACATTCAACACAAAATTACAACCCCATACCACCCACAGGAAAATTGCCAAGTAGAGAGCACGAATAAGGTGATAGAAGAAATACTTACAAAAACAGTTGCATCACACAGACGTGACTGGGCTTCAAGATTTTCGGAAGCCTTGTGGGCATATCGAACGACATGAAGAAGTACCACTGGGTATTCATCATATCAATTAGTATTTGGAAAAGAACCCATCTTTCCAATAGAATTTGAAATTCAAACATTAAGAACAACCCAGGAGGTGGGTTTGAATTTAAATGAGTCCCAGGTCAGCAGATTACAAAAAATCAACGAGTTAGATGAAATTAGGCTCTCCGCCCTCCAGCGCACTGCATTAATTTAACAGCAGATAGAAAAATAGCATGATGCCCTCATTAAAAAGAAAATCTTCCATGAAGGAGATTGGGCACTCCTATATGACTCCACGTTTCGGGATTTCCCCAGAAAACTCCAGAAACGATGGCTTGGACCTTATGAGATACAAAAAGTGCATGACAATGGCACCATTACGTTAACTACCATCGATGGATCTAGACATTATTTCAAAACAAACGGTCATCGAGTATGACTTTACCACAAACCGCTTAATCGGGAATCCTTTTACCAGTAATTACGAGGAGATTCTACTATGCATATTATTGTTGAGGAAGATAACTCCTCCTCAACATTCATTCACTGAACAATTCCTTTATTTCTGAAATTTGTACATAAGTTTTTCTTTTAATTTTGCTTATATGAACTGTTTTTTTGTACAGATTTTATTTTTCTGCACTGTTCTTCTTAAGGAACAGCTGTTGTTCCTCTTAAGGAATAGCAATCATTCCTATTAAAAGGAACAACAATCTTGTGTGCTTTTATTTTTTGTGTTGTTCATATTAAGGAACAGCTACTATTCCTCTTAAGGAACATAACGTCTGCGTGTTCATGTTTTTGTTGTTCCTTTTAAAAGGAACAACATTTCCGCCGATTTTTTTTGTTGTTCCTTTTAAAAGGAACAACATTTCCGCCGATTGTCTTTGTTGTTCCCTTTAAAAGGAACAACCCCTTCGCCATTATTTTTCACTTTCTGTTGTTCCTTTTAAGGAACAACAGTTTCGGTTTGGAATGTTTTTTAAGCTGTTCCGCCAAAGGATCATCATTTATTGTTTGTTTTATCTGCTGTTCTGCTTAAGGAACAGCTGCTGTTCCTCTTAAAGGAACAACAACTTTTGTTTTTTTAATTTTTGTTGTTCCTCTTAAAGGAACCACAGTTTTGCGTGTAGATGTTCTTTTTGTTGTTCCTCTTAAGGAACAATAGCTGTTTTGTTTAAGGAAAAACACATTTTGAGTGCATTTTTCTTTTTTAGAAAAACATTTTGAGAATTTTTGTGAATTCTTCATGATCCTTTGAAGGCAAAGATACAAATTTATGCAAGGACACAAAAATTAGAGGTTACTGGAATTAGCATATCAAGGAGAAATTGTAATCTTTAAAGAAATTGCTGTGTATTGATAAGAAAAAATGAAAGGACACAACTATCTATGTCACTTTCCTGTCTTTATTTTCACTAAAACTAATTTGATTGATTATTTTTATCATGTTGGTTCTTCCCTAATCCTCATAATTATCTTTTGAATTTTATTATTGAATAAGAATAAGGGAATATTTTCCTCTATTGATATGTTCAAACTTATTCCACCATCCCTATTATTAAGGAGTGTTGAGCCATCCTTTATACATAAATAGGCAAGTGCTATATAAAAAAGAAAAAAAGAAAAGAAAAAATATATCTGAGTACTAACAATTCTATGATATGTTAGATAAAGAATAGGGGGTTTCATCAAGAGCCAGCCTACCATGATCATAAAGAAGCAGTGAAGTGGCATTCTAATTATGGCCACCACACCAGGGATATGATCCAATGGGCAACTCAGAAAAATAAAAAAGTCCTTGGAACAAGAGGTCTCATCACGAGCCGGCCTGCCCACCTGTCACTGCTTCCTGGTGAATGGCACTGTGCTTCTTCTGGTTTGCAAGCTAGCACAATGGCCTCCATCATGACATCACAAATCATTTTCCTAGGCATATATAAAGGATTATGGTTCCAAGGGTGAAAAAGAAACTTTGTCAAGGTTATAGACACCTGTGGGAAAAAGAGCTCTGCTGATGGTATTGGAGTCATATTGTTCTCAAATCAATAGCAATTATAAACCCTTTTCTCATATCTTTATCTCAATTTCAAAAGAGATTATTCTCTTAAATCCCTTTGTTGAACCTCTTATACATGAAATATTGTTTATAAATCAGTCATAATGGTTTAAGTGGATAATGACCGCATAAGCATTTTTATTCATGTTAGCTGTCCTTTTCCCTATTTTCAAATCTTTACATAGCATTTCCATATCTATTCCCAATTTCATAATATGCCTCAATTTCAGTAATTCGATAATTTTTTATCATGTCATGAATATGTATGATTTCTGTCCAATACGCTCCTCCTCCATTTGCTGGTCGAGGGCGACCTATCATATTTCAGGGGGGCGCGAGTGACTTCCTAAATATGCCTCCATATGAGTCAATTTCCTATTTTCATCAGATCCCAGAAATAGAAAGTTTAATGGTATTTTCTGATATGCATGAGGTGTTGTTCCATTGCCATTTCTGTGTATTATTGTGAAACATTAACAGTGTGCAGGGCTTAGGCGAAATGGGAGGGTGAGCAGTACGTAGTGAACCTAAAGTATTAAAAATTTCTGATGTTGCATGAGAAATTTTGGAGAGAGCGGGGTGGATTACTTACCTTACACGACTGCAGTAGCCCCATGAAACTGTGGCCATTGAATTTTTGTAGAACTTGCAGGAGGACCATTCCACAGTAAGAGGAAGGCAAATAATAGTGACAAACACCATAATTGTTGAGGTGTCCGGTCTACCAGCAATTGGACCCATATGGACCCATAAGAAATTGAGACTTCAGGAGGCCATGAACATCTTTCGGGATGAAGGACAAACCCTGACCGTTAAAGGAAAAGGAGTCCAGCAGGCAACTCTGGGAGAAGCATGGGCAGAACTGGCTAGAGTAGTGCAAAGCTACATTACTTGTGATGGAATAAAGGATGTGGTAAGACCACGCCACCTCAAATTATTAGCAGTACTTAAACAGAAATGTGCTGTAAATTTGCCTGCATATTTAAATTTTTTACTGCATGACGCTGCTTGGAGCATAAGGAAATACCATCATACAAGGATGGTAGTAAGCCACCTTTTTTTAATTTGATTAATAGCTAGTTACAGTCTTGCTCAGCAGCAGACTAGTTGGGAAGAATTGTTATTTTCGATAGATGGGGGAACAACCTTACCTGCCCCGAAATGAAAAGAATCACTAGCACAACAATCAAACCTCTAAAACATAGACAGTCCTCTAGATTAAGAAGAATTGGGGGAATGTTGGGAAACCTCCAGAGTAGCAGCAGCCAACCCTTAGAATTACCTAGTTCTGGAGATGAGCAACCCCCACAACTGGAAGGAGGAGAAAATCACATAGAGGAAGAAACTAACTGAACCAGTGAAGAAAAAAGAGAGGAAGCGGAATCTCCCGTAACCTCCAGTTCAAGTCCACCATAGAGTCCATTGCAGGAGGATGAATTGGCCCAAATTTTGGCCAATATGTGTGAGTATATGCAACCTCAGAGTCCACTCAACCTCAATATTGAGGAAGAACAATCACAGGAACATTTTGTCCACAACAAGGATACATCTGAGGAAATGCACGAGGAGGAGGAGGTAGAAGCAGAAGCCCTTCAAGAAATAGCAGATCAAACTAGGGTTTCCTCCCCTGAGGAACCTAGTCAAGATAATACAAACACTCTTGAAGTATTCCAAACAGAGAATGTGGAAATAAGCCAGGACAAGGGCACAGTCCCTGAAGAACAAAACCCAGCTGAGAAGCCAAGTCCAGAAAAGGAAACAGTTGTTCCTCCCAAGAAAAATAAGAAGAAGACAAATGAAATTAAGCGGTTTCGGAAGGAACAACAAAAGCTACTAAAATTGGTAAAACAACTCAGACAAAAGATAAGGGTCCTGAAAAGGGGGAAAATCTCTAAAAGAACCCCGAAAACGAGGGATGCAGCCACCCAAATAGAACCCCATAATACAAGGGCCATGGAGACTCAAACCGAGCCCATATTCATTCAGGATAGCAAGGAGCAACATGCAGACATAGTTGCCCAAACCGAAAATGTACAAGTCTGTAATAAATATGTTCAGACTGAGGCACTGTCCTCCAGCAGTATGGCCAACCAAAAATTTTGCAGTAAAGAGACACAGACTATAGGAACTCAATATTGTAATAAGAAAACCCATGTAGATCTTCAACCCAATTTTTTTTTTATAAACAACGACCTTGGTATAGAAAAACTCCGAGAAGATCTGGCACAGGCTCAGCGGGCTAGAGAAAAGCTCGAAGAAGAGACCGTTCCTAGGAAGAAATACCAAGGGTTATAGCAGCAATTAAAGGACATCAATGCATCAGAGGTAGAAGCCTTCGATAAATGTCGGAAGGCAGAAGAAAAATTTGAAGAGGTAAGGAATAGACTACAAACAATCAGGAATCAAATGGATACTCTCCGTTCTCTATATACAGATGTTCTAGCATGTAGGTCCCCTGCCAAAAACTATGCTTTTTTTTTATAGAAAGGTATTTTCAGTTAAAAATTAAAGCTATTAAGGCAGTAAAACCTATAGAATTAAAAACTATAGATGATTTTATAAACTGCTGCAAACTCTATGGAGTAAAATTTCAGTGCCTACTCTGTGAATTTTATTTGCACAATCTTGTGTTGGAAGAAGAAATGGAGATAAATCCCGGTCCTTTTGTGGGTGATGTCCAACATCAAGCATTCATTTCATTTGCTGTTAATTAGTTAAAATGGCTCAAGGCCTATAACACTTTTCAGAGACAAGAAAATGGGTTAGACCTTTGGGTTAGGGGTGAACCGAGACACCCATTACAATTATGCACTAGGGAGAAAAGCTTAATGACAAAGGAGGGTGTGGTCCAGACATTGGGACCCATCCACAAAGCAATCATCTTGGATGGGGTAGAATATTTTCTGTCCATCAGATACTAGGCCATAGTAGTAGCTAAACTCTGATGGAAGATTTCCAATCAGAATATTCAAGACAGAGAGCCATTCAACTATAAAAATTTTGAGTTAGCTGCCAACCACCTGGTTATCTATAGTAATCTCATCTTGAGGGAAGGCCTGTATTGGCTAGGTTGTAGATTTCGAAGCCCTATTGTCTCGTATCCTGCAGTAGACTATAAGGCCAAATATGAATTACTTGAAGAGCAGACAGGGCATATTTTTGAAGTTTTATCTGCAAATCATGGTTTTAAACCATTTAATGAAAAACCCTCTCTAGCCTATTCTGTAACTGCTTTACATGTAAACTATGGTTTTCATGAGGACATGAAAAAGGGTAAGAAAGGGGGTGTGTTGAGCATTGGAAAAGGTATGAATTTACCATGTATTTCTTTATCTTTTTCCTTTAATCATAACTCCTTTATATTCTAGAATGGTAATATATTGAAGAATTATGATATAATTAAGGAGATTAGTGATTGTTGCAAATTAATTAAAGATTGCCTTTTCTTATATGCAGAAAATAGAAGAAGTGGGAAGCCACCATTTGGGAGAAAAAGACAAAGCAGAAGTAACTGTTGTCCCTTCAATAAAAGGCTATATCTAAAGGAAAGAAAAGAAAGGAACAACGTGGTGTCAAAGCAAAGAAAGGAACAACGTGGTGTCAGTGCAAGAAGACAAAACGATATATAAATATAGAAGATAGAGTGAATCCCTCAGGATCTCTTGATCCTGAGGGATCACTGCTCAAAGCTATCTATGTTTCTTGTTTTGTCCGCTGGTTGTTATAAAAGGACAGCACTGGTAGAAATCGAAGGCAGTATTACGATTATTCATTTTTCCTGTTGTATTTTCATAATTACTCATTAACTCTCATTGGTTAAAATAGAGTGCAATTGCTTCTAAAATATGTTTCATATGATTATTAATAATACATAATCCATTTGTCGTTCCATTATTTGATACTGGAGTAGTTTGGTAGTGCTTCACTAGCGGCTAAGGGCCCGGCCCTGGTGGATCCACTTGCTATCTGTACCATTACTTTCTGATTCCAGTCGTGTGATGGTTTGCTTTAGTTTTCATTTCCTTTAAATCACATCACTTCATAGTTTCCATGTTGTATAGCTTACTGTTTCAATGTTTTATGAAATAGGTTTGTTGCATCAGTTGTGAATGAATTGCGTTGATATTAATTTTCAACATAACAAGATTATTTATTCCTCTGTAACTTGCATTGTTATTCTTTTCAGATATAAAGCTTCGCTGTCTAGAGTTTGTTGTTCAATTCCATTAAATAGATTTGTTGTTCACTTTTGATAAATAGCTTTACTGTTTATTCCTTTCCAGTAAGTATTTGGTTTTTTTTGGAATGTTATTGCAGAGAGCGTATTTCCATTAGGAGCATTCTTGATTTAACTCAGTTACCATTTCCAATTAGTTGCTTTGTTGTGGAGTGTAAGATCATCAACTATAAAGAACATTGGCTATTACTGTCTAAGTTCTCAGATTGAGGATCTTGTTTATGCTTGATTTCATTTACATCAGTTGACAAAGGAAAGAGTTATTACTACTGCATCCTTGACTAATGATTGCCGAGTGAGTGATTGGATTTTAGAGAATTAAGTTTCATGTCATTGCAATTAGATTTCATTTTCAAGCATCTGTTTACTCTTGTATTTGAAACATTGTACTACAAATTGAGAAGAATTACTCTTAGATTAAATTGCTACCTCAGACTGAGTACACTCTTGAGATAAACCTAGATTGATAATTAATGTAGGATAAATAAGAGTTAAAAAGACACCTTTTATACCTCAAAAAAGTGAAATTGATGAGGAAGATACCAAGGACAGTGAAGAGGAGGCAGATGAAAGCAGTAAAGAAGACAGTGACAAAAGCAGTGGGCTAAATGATGAAGAAGGTAACAAAGAAAGTGATGACAAAGAGGAAGAAAACAATGACCAAGATGAACATGGCAGTCATGAAGAAAGTGATGATAAAGAGGTTGATGAAGAATAAAGTAGTGAAAAAGGCAGTGAAACAAAAAGTGAACAAGAAGAAAGAGATAGTGAGCTAAATGAGGATGAGGAAATCAATGACAGCCCAAGTACAGAGGTAGATTTAGAAGTGACAGAGTTTGAAGGTAAATAAGAAAACAGTGAGCCCAATAACAGTGATAAAAGGAGTAGTGACAAAGATGAAGATAACAGTCATAAAGTGAAAATCAAAGTAAAGGAGAGACTGATAGAAGTGCCTCTAACAGTGACCCCACAGAAAATGTTAGCAGTCAAGAAGAGGCAGAGTTTGAAAGTGAATACAGTGGGAAAATTAGTGTCGGTATAGACACACATAATGAGGCATAAAATGACAGCTATGGTGAAGAAGAAGATCATGACAGTGCTCATGAACAAAGTAGTGATAACGAAGAAACAAATTTTGAGGGCAAAGATAATAGGCATAGCAAAGATGAAGAAAACGATGAAGATGCCTTTGACAGTGATCCCACATAAAATGCAAGCAATAATACAGAGAATGAAAATGTAGAGATAGAGGAAAAATTTGAAAATGAGGACAGTGGGTCACATTCATGAAGATACAAATATACAAAGCAATGATGAAGACACCTCTAATGTTGCAAATACAAAGGATGAAAATCATGAATATCTTGACTGATGTAGGTGGATATTGGTGGCCACCCGCCTATTCCACTTGGGGCCCCACCATTGTCTCTTTCAGTTTTTCATTTTCGGCACAACTTACTATTTTTAATAGTTTTCCAAGTCCTAAACTTCCAGAGCCATTTTGAGGCCCTAAACGGAGATCGTATGCCAAAGTTACATCCCCGAAAATTTGAAACACCAATTTACCCAAACGGGGCCCATAGTTTTGGCGCTTCATCTCCTAGGGTTAGGTTTTTGGACGTTTAGAGTTCTCCATTATTTCTCAATAATAAATGGGCCCTCTAGCCTCATTTTGACACAGTTCAGAGGTCTATAGCTGCCACATCTCTTCTCAGAGTTTCTTTACCAGCACCCTAGCTAGTTTATTTCCATTCCGTCTGTAAGAAAATTCCAGTTCTTTTATGTTAATGAAATGATGTGTTATTTCCCCTGCATCTTTGACTTTATGTTTTTATGTGTATTCCGTTGCGTTCCTACATAAATTCGGATTAGTGGTATCAGAGGGGTCTGCTTTTTCTCGATCCTTCTTTGCATGTCCCCAACAAGGTCGGGGTATAAGGATTTAGGGCTCGATCTGGTGGAACCTTTGCAAGATCAACCTCGCAAACCCTGACGGATGCCTATGGGGGACGAAAAGAAAGATGAGGGAGTAGAAGATACTATCAAAATATTTCTCAAGGAGGCCCTTGAAGAACAAAGTAACACGATGATGGATAACTTTTCCCAGATCCTTCAACGACTGCCCACCAGCGGTGCATCTGCATCTAGCGGCCACTATGGAGGCGTGACTCCCTTTAAGGTACAAGTAAACTTTGAAATTCCCATATTTGAGGGTCAAATAGATGCAGATGCCGTAGATAGATGGTTGAATCTATTAGAATGATATTTCTCGGTTCATGACTTTTCTGACCAGGAGAAGATTATTTTTTCACTCCTCAAAGCTACCCCCCATGTCAAGGACTGGTGGGAAACCTACTGTGAGAAAATGGATGAGATAGAACCCTCTCTGTTCTTAGCCGTACCCACTTGGAATTCTTTCTGAGATGCCATCAAGGAACAATACTATCCCGTGGGGAGCTATGAGGACAGGTACATACAATGGACCACGTTGTGGCAACAAAGGGATCAAGATGTGCGTGAGATGATGAATCTGTTCCATACCCTGCGCAAAAATTTGGGTATCAAAGATTCAGAGAAACATTTGGTGCTAAAGTATCATGGTTTTCTACATAGATACATTCAGGAGGAAATGGAGTTCCTTGACATCTCCTCACTTGGTACGACATATCGGTATGCTGCCAAGATTAAGCATAAATTCAAACAGAAGAAGCGAGACTTTGGATTTGCAAATAAAAAGAAAGGGAAAGGTGCCCCCAAACCGCAAACCAAAAGAAAAAGCCAAGGCATGGCAGCCAAAGACAACCTGCGAAAGCCACAAGCAAAGAACAACATCGCAAAGACAAAGAAGGACATGGGAAATTGGTGTGAGTTCCATAAGAGCTCCACTCACAACACAAGTGAGTGTCGGGCCAAGCAGTCGCTGGTGACCAAGATGAGGGCTTTTGAATCAGATGCGTGCTCTGACTCTGAATCAGAACTTGACAAGGGGAATGAAAAAGGGAAGAAAATTATTGATGCATAGCCCAATGCCACTGTTGCCACTACGAAGATCTAGAAGGAGGAACCAGAAGATCCAGAGGACGCATAGCGTCTCTTCCACTCCCAGATGTGGGTAAAGGGTTCCCCGCTACGGTTCATTATCGACAATGGGAGCCAAAGAACCTAATTTCAGCAGATGTCATGAAGTGGTTGGGCTTGCCGAGCACAGTGCACCCACAACCATACACCATTGGGTGGCTTCACCAAGGACGGGATCTCCGCATTAGCCAGCTGTGCCGCCTTCCCTATAGCATCAAGCCCTTCATGGATGAGGTATTGTGTGACATTGATCCTATTGATGTTTCTGATGCATTATTAGGCCAACCATACTTGTGGAAGCAACATGCTGTGAATGAGTCTCGGCCTCGCACTGTTATTGTGACTTTGGGAAATAAGTTGTACAGTATACTAGAGGTACCACCGCCTCCCACTATCTCTTTGGTTACTGCCAAACAATGCAATAAGCTCATTTCCCAAACCAGGAAATTTGTTTTCCTAATGATCTGCCCCTAGGGCAAGAAGAATATTGTGGCCACGACCTCCAGAAATGGCTCCTCTACATGACAAAAATAAATGGACAAGGTTGTGGAGGAGTACGAGGACATCTTCACCTCACCCAAAGGGGTGCCTATACATTTTCAGGTCAAGCACACCATTGAGCTGACCCCAAGTGCACCGATACCCAATGGAATGATCTATAGGCACTCTATTCTGGAGAATGATGAAATCAAGAGGTAGATTCGGGAGCTGCTACAGAAAGGTCACATCCGGCCAAGATCATCGCCCTGTGGGAGCCCGATCGTGTTGGTACAAAATAAGGATGGGACTTGGAGACTCTGTATTGACTATTGGGCACTGAACAAGATCACTGTTCAGAATAGGTACCCAATCCCACAGATTGATGACCTTCTGGACCAACTCAAAGGGGAAAAATATTTCAGCAAGATCAACTTGAAGTCTAGGTATCACCAGGTACCAATCGAACCCTCTGATGTGTGGAAGACTACCTTCAAAGCCAAGGAGGGCCTTTTCAAATGGCTGGTGATGCATTTTGGGTTGACGAATGCTCTCACGACCTTCATGACGTTGATGGATGACATCTTGCATCCATTTACCAACTCATTTTTAGTGGTGTACTTGGATGACATTTTGATCTTCATCCAGACTTGGGAGGAGCACCTCCACCACATCCAAGAAGTCCTCCAAACACTATGACAACACAAGTTGTGTGCCAATTTGGAGAAGTGCACTTTTAGCATGACCTAGGTTCAATATCTGGGATACATTATTGATGAAAAGGAGTTGCATGTGGATCCAGTCAAGATACAATTCATTCAGGATTGGCCAGCCCCAACCACTCTAACAACACTTCGCAGTTTTCTAGGTATTTCTAATTTCTACCACAGGTTCGTGTTGGGATTCTCTCATATCACTTGGCCCTTGAGTCAAGTCACCAAGGGAGGAGTGAAAGAAAAAATATTTTGGTTGGAATCTCAACAGAAGGCATTCGTAGAATTGAAACATCGCCTCTATTCTGCCCTAGTGCTCACATTATCAGACTTGCAACAACCATTTGAGATCAAGACGGATGCCTCTGACTATGCTATTGGGGAAGTTCTTACTCAAAAGGGGCATCCAATGGCATATCATAGTGAGCCATTGTCTAACACAGTTTTCAAGTATCCCACTTATGACAAAGAAATGTATTCCATTGTGCAGGTTTTTCGACAATGAAAGCATTACATTTTGGGGAAGGAAACAATCATCCACACAGACCACCGACCCCTGCAGTTCATACAGACACAAGGGAAGTTGCAGAATGATCGCCATCAGAAGTGGTCCACATATCTACAACAATTTCATTTGAACATCAAGTACAAGAAGGGTAGCACCAATAATGTTGCCGACTGCCTCAGCCAACCACCGATCATAGCCATAACCACGGTTCTCAACTCTTGTGGGCACGAGACTTCTGATTGGCCACTTCTCTACAAGAGCGATCCAGAATTCAGCCACACATACAAGGCACTCTTGGGGGGTACGCAAGTTCCAAATTTTCACCTCCAAGATGCACTGTTATGTCACATAGGACACATTTGTGTTCCTTCAAGAAAGCGTGCCAAGATGATATGGGAAGCGAATTATAGTCGAGTCACTGGGCATTTTGGGGTCGAGAAAGTGGTGGCAGTATTGCAAAAATATTTCTATTGGCTGAACCTTTGACAGGATGTCGGGAAGTACATAAGATCATACACTGCTTGCGCCATTACCAAACCGACCATCAAGAAGAAAGGGCTCTATACTCCGCTACCTACCCCTAGTCGACCTTGGGAAAATCCATCTCCATGGATTACATGTTAGGCCTCCCTTCTACTAAGCATGGAAACAACTGTGTTTTCGTGGTCGTCGACAAATTCTCGAAGATGGCCATTATAGCAGCCTACAATAAGAATATCATAGCAGAAGCCACTGCTAAAATCTTCTTTGAACGAGTGTGGGTTCACTTTGGGATCCCATAGTCTATCATATCATATTGCGATAGCAGGTTCCTCAACACATTTTGGTCCAGCCTCTGGTCAATCTTGGACACCAAGCTCACCAAGTCCACAATTTTCCATCCCCAAATTGATGGCCAAACAGAGGTCATCAACAAGATGATTGTACACATTTTGCGCATGTACAATTCAAAGAATCCATGCACAAGGGATGAGAGCCTCCCCTATGTACAACACAATTATAATCAAGCTCTCCACAGCTCAACCAGCCACAACCCCTTTCAGGTTGGCTTGGGATTCTAGCCACTATGTCCCAATGACGTAGCCAGGCCATTTGCGGCTACTCTGGCCGATTTAGCTCTTGTCCAGTCTGAAGCTGACAAAGCAAAAAACTTCATCGAGCGCATTCAACACATCTGCCAATAGGTTCATGACATATTGGATAGAGCCAATTCTAAGTACAAGCAATGGCATGATCAACATTGGGTGCCACACAACTTCCAGGTGGGCGACAAAGTGTGGCTACATTTGCAGAAGGAGTGCCTCACTGGACCCCACCGCAAGCTTCGCCCACTCCGATATGGGCCGTACCATCACTAATGTTGTAGGGAACAATGCCTTCGAGCTCAGTATTCTACCATTCCTTGGTTTTCACCTAGTATTCAAAGTAGACCGCCTTCGTTCCTACTTCCCACCTCTACTAGACACCTCTTACATTGCAGAAGAACTCACACCAAAAGAGTTAAACCCAGACTACATGGAACATGCCACCACAGATTGTATCATGGACATGAAAATCAAGAACACTCGCCAACGGAAGATCCAACTATATCAAGTTTTCAAAGCTGGCCAATTCTGTAGAAATTTGCTGAATAATGATTAATTATCCACCGAGACTATCCTGATCACATACAATTTGAATTTATATGCAACACATAATCTCTTCCACTCAGATCATCAAACATGCGAAAATAAAATCAAGCGATAACACATCAAATCATCATACACATTAACACAGTATGTATGGGGAAAGCTTATAGCTGAAAACCCCGCAGCTATTGTGTATATTATAATGGAGAAATCATGTAACAAACTCAGTACAATACTCCTCACAAGTACTCAGTACTTTCTCATGAAGTTACACACAAAATAGCTCAGTTTTGAACAGGTTACTGGTTCAAAACTCACCGCCAATTGCCTTGCCTCTATTGCGCAATCCAGGCCTGTCTATATAGAGATCCAAGGTTAGAATCTCCTTGGCTTGACAGTGAAATCATCATGGGAAATTCCTCCAAGTGTGGTGCAAATCTCATGCACAATTGATGTCGCCATTGATAGCTAACTCCACCCTTTCATCTACCTCTTTCACTGGTCTCCACTGAACTGATCATGCACTGTAGTGAACTGATGTGTTCTTGAGTTGAATAATGAGTTACTAATTAATGAATTAAATAATATTTAATTCACCCACTCATTACTAGTTGATTAGCTAGTTAAACTAATCTCAACCAGTTCAACTAAAATAAACAGAACACAACTCCACTAGCTGTCTCATTAACTCCACCAAACTTCTGCCACTGAAGTCCTAACTGAAGTCAACCATGCATGATGCCATCAAACCCTAGGAATAGCGTAATTCCTCTGTCAGATGCATGAGCCACTTCCAAGGCTCGAACTAAAGTGCTCCAAGAGAGTAAACTGCTGTTTAGAGTCCAAATATTATTAAGGGTAAATAATATTTGACTTCCCTATTTTTAGGATAGGAAGTCTAAAAATAGACTTCGACCTATCGACCTATAGGTCAAAAAAATAGAGGTCCATCTATTTTTACCAACATGACTAATACTCCAAGAATAACATACTGCAACCCCTGGACCATGCTCCATATGTCTAAAAATAGACATAGTCTAAAAATAGACTTTGCGCCAAAATTTGCCTGCGGGCCCACTTAGTGAAGGCGACTTCATTTCACTAAGCTCCATCATCTTGCTGCATTTTCAACACTCCCTCTCAGCAAGATATGGATTATCTGCAACCCCTATCTTGCCTCTATGGAATTCGAACTTGCTCCTGGTGAGCGCCTTCGTCAGGATGTCGGCATCCTGATCCTCCGTGGGAACATATGAAAGCATCATGATTCTCCGCTGAACACAATCTCTGATATGATGGTACCTGATGTCGATATGTTTGGACCTATCATGAAATACTGGATTAGCCGAGAGCTTGATGCAGCTCTGGTTATCACAGTAGATCACCGTAGGCTCCAAATGCAACCTGAACAAACCTGCGAGGATCTTCCTCATCCAACAGGGGCCTCGCATGCAAACAAACTAGTTGCCATGTTTCGCCATGCTGAATCGAAAAGACGATTCTGCTTCCTTATTGCATCAGAAACTGCTGTCAACTCACTGAAAACTCCTCCAGAAGTGCTCTTCCGGTCCGTTGGGCTCCCCGCCCAATCTGCATCAGTGAAACCAGAAAGCTTCACTCCATCCTCCTGTCTGTACCATAGACCATATCCCGATGTGCCTCTGATATAGCGCAATACATGCTTGCCCGCTTTCCAAAAGAGCTTGGTAGGCTTAACCATAGCTTGCGAAAGCTGGTTAACTGCATAGCATATATCGGGTCGTGTATTGACCAGATACATAAGCGACCCCACCAACTGTCGATAGACAGTGGCATCCACTACCTCCGCTGAAGTAGCATCCTCCTTCCTCTAACCACCAGGAAGAGGAGTGTCAACAGGCTTGCAGCCTTGCATGTTGAACCTCTCCAGAATCTCCCGGGCATACTTGCCCTGAGAAACAAACAGTCCTCCGCTGCGCTGCCAAATCTCCAATCCCAGGAAATAATGAAGGATGCCCAAGTCCTTCATATCAAACTCTCGTGCAAGATCCTCCTTGCATGAAAGTATCAACTGCTCATCGCCAGTCAAAATCAGATCATCTACATACAGTACTATGATCAACAGCTTCCCCTCCACCACACTGCATGTTAGATCCCCGCCCACTCTTGAGAATCTAAGCTCCTGGAATAGTCAGTTTTATTCGTGTGTACCAAGCACGAGGTGCTTGTTTCAGCTCGTACAGTGCTCTCTTGAGTCGGCACACATGCGACTCACTGCTGAAGATCTCGAAACCTTCAGGCTGCTCTATGTACACCTCCTCCTCAATGACTCCATTGAGGAACGCAGCCTTCACATCCATCTAATGGATGTGCCATCCCATCTGCGCTGAGAGAGCAAGGATTGTCCGTATGGAAGAGTACCTTGCGACAGGTGCAAAGGTCTCCTCATAATCGATCCCCTCGATCTGTGAGAAGCCACGGGCGACAAATCTCGCCTTGTACTTCTCCACACTCCCGTCAGCCGCCTGCTTCACTTTGTAGATCCATCGCGAACCCACCACCGATTTCCCCTCCGGTCTTGGGACAATCTCCCATGCACTGTTTCTGACGATCGAATCATATTCTTCGATCATGGCATCTACCCATGCGGGTTCCTCCACAGCTTCCTCAAAAGAGGATGGCTCCGTCACGACACATTGAATCATAAGAGCCATGTATCCAGTGTACCGATCCGGTGACTGTCTCTGTCTGCGCTGTGCTGTAGGTGGTCCTACAACCTTCTCTGCATCCCGAGCCAGTCGCTCAGCTTCTGTAGTGCGCATGCGCCCCCTGATGGTTGGCGCTGCCTGGGTGGTTTCTTCCACCTCCTGAACCTCCTCTTGTGGCTGATCCACATCCGGAAGCTCCTCCTTAGGAACTAACAGCTCCTCATCTGCATGCAAGTGTAGCTCCCTCTCAAGCGAACACTGCATGGCTTTCTCCTCCTGAAATTTTATATCCCGTCGCACAACAGTCTTGCGACTGTCTGACAAATACACCCGATAGTTGTGAGGTGTATCAGTGTACCCCACAAATATTCCAACCTCAGCGGTTGGATCCAGCTTCCTTCTCGCATCCTTCATCACATGCATGTAGACAGGAGAGCCAAAGATCCGCAAATGGGAAATATCAGGCCTCTTGCCAGAATAAGCCTCCTCCGGTGTACTCATGCCAAGAACCTTGTGAGGACAACGGTTCTGCACATACACTGCTGTATTGCATGCCTCAACCCACAAGTGAAGGGGTAGGCCCTGATCATGCAACATCACCCGTGCAGCACCCACAATCGTTCTGTTCTTCCGCTCAGCCACCCCATTCTGCTGTGGGTTATGGGGTGCATTGAGCTCTCTCTAAATCCCTTCTGCGCTGCAAAACTCCTTGAATTTAGCTGAGATGAATTCACCACCGTTATCACTCCTTAGAGCAATCACCTTCTTCCCCGACTCCTTCTCGACCAGTGCTTTAAACTCACAGAACTTGGCGAATGTATCGCTCTTCTTCTACATGAAGAAGATCCATCACTTTCGAGAGAAATCATCAACAAATATCACATAATACCTGTGCTTTGCTGTCGAATCAACTGAGAAAGGACCACACACGTCTGTGTGAACTCTCTCAAGGATCGTCATGGCGCAACTATCCTTCTCGTGAAAGGTGGATTTCACATACTTCCCCAAGGTACACCCCTTGCACTGATCTGACTGCGCAAGAGTTCCCTTAGGAAGCCCAGTAGAAATCTGCCACAGGATCTTCAAAGCTCCATGGTGAAGGTGGCCCAATCTCCTGTGCCACAGTTCGCCCTCATCATCCCGGCTCACCACTTCTCCCGCCTTGCATGCCATAGCTGCGCAGCCATCTACCTGCAACTGATAAAGTTTCTTGTTTCGAACCCCTATCTTCCGGGTATCTCCAGTAGTCTTACTGCGCAGGAAGGCTTTTCCTTCGCTGAAGACCACATCATACCCCTTATCCTCCAACATCACCACAAAGATCAAGTTCTTCTTCAATCCAGGTACATGCATGACATCCCTCAATACAAAGGGTTTACCAGACTCCCTCTGAAAGGATATGGTACCAATACCAGTCGCACTGTATCTACCATCATCGCCCATCTCGATGTGCACACCCAAATCTTTGTCCTCCAGATCTGAGAAAAAATCCCGATCTCCCGTCATATGAAATGACGCACCGCTGTCCAAGAACCACACCGATCCCATCACACTTGAAACCAAGCATGCGATCAGTGAAAATTCAAGCTCGAATTGTGAAGCCAAAGATTCTCCATCTGCAGATCTTCCCGCTTGCTTATTCTTCTTCTTCTTTGGACAATTGGTAGCATAATGTCCGTGATCATGGCAGTGAAAACACTTCACTTTCGCCATATCCTGCTTCTTGCCCTTTGCACCAGAATGAGAGGTTTTCTTACCCTTCCCCTTCTTTGCTTTGGCAACCAAAGCGCAATTTTCTTCATCAGCTCCCCTTGATGAAGATCCATCTCGAGTAGTCCTCCTTATCTCCTCCTGCATGAGATCCGCCCAAAGGCGCTCCTATCCCGGCAGCTTCTCCTGACCATTGACACTATCTTGATATGAGTGCCAAGCCTTCGGAAGACCAAGGAGAGCCAAGTCGACCATGTCCTCATCTTCGACAATCACCCCCACACTTCCCAGCTCATCTCTGCATTGAGTGAACTTCGTGAGGTATTTGGCGATACTGTCGCCCTTCTCCATCTTGATGTTCCTGAGCTTATCTTTGAGCGCCAGCTTCCTTTGGTCGCTCTTACTCTGGAATAGATCCGTCAAAGCTTTCCACATTAAATATGGAGAAGCCTTTCCATGCAGGCTGGATACAATATGATCCTTGATGCCCTCCAACAGGATCCTTCGACATTTCGCCATCTTCTTTTGCCATGCTTCGAATTCAGCAGGATCAGTGGGCTTTTGGACATCCGTATCTACGAACTCCTTCAGACCATTATCTTCTAATACTGCCTCCATGCGATCCTTCCATGCAACATAATTCGAACTGCCTTCAAGAACATATTCGAGTCGCAAACCGTTGAAAGACATTTTCAACACCGGCACCAAGAAAACAAAACTGCTGCAAAATTTCGAATTCCACCTCAAAGCTCAACCGCTCTAGATCTGTGAGAACAAATTATTTCTAGCACATAGATTGACTGCAAGGGGCGTTTACCAGACCTTTCACTTTCCGAAGAAAGATGAATCCGGAGGCTACCTGGCCCGCATGCAGACTCTGTCTACCGAAATAAGTTTGTAATCACTGTGATGATCAATATCTGCCTCAATAGCTCCGATACCATGTAGAAATTTGCTGAATAATGATTAATTATCCACCGAGACTATCCTGATCACATACAATTCGAATTTATATGCAACACATAATCTCTTCCACTCAGATCATCAAACATGCGGAAATAAAATCTAGCGATAACACATCAAATCATCATACACATTAACACAGTATGTATGGGGAAATATTATAGCTGAAAACCCCACAGCTATTGTGTATATTATAATGGAGAAATCATGTAACAAACTTAGTACAATACTCCTCACAAGTACTCAGTACTTTCTCATGAAGTTACACACAAACTAGCTCAGTTTTGAACAGGTTACTGGTTCAAAACTCACCACTAATTGCCTTTCCTCTATTGCGCAATCATGGCCTGTCTAAATAGAGATCCAAGGTTCGAATCTCCTTGGCTTGACAGCGCAATCATCATGGGCAATTCCTCCAAGTGTGGTGCAAATCTCATGCACAACCGATGTCGCCATTGATAGCTAACTCCACCCTTTCATCTACCTCTTTCACTGGTCTCCACTGAACTGTCCATGCACTGTAGTGAACTGATGTGTTCTTGAGTTGAATAATGAGTTACTAATTAATGAATTAAATAATATTTAATTCACTCCACTCATTACTAGTTGATTAGCTAGTTAAACTAATCTCAACCAATTCAACTAAATTAAACCGAACACAACTCCACTAGCTGTCTCATTAACTCCACCAAACTTCTGCCACTGAAGTCCTAACTGAAGTCAACCATGCATGTGCTCACCAAACCCTAGGAATAGCATAATTCCTCTATCATATGCATGAGCCACTTCCAAGGCTCGAACTGAAGTGCTCCAAGAGAGTAAACTGAAGTTTAGAGTCCAAATATTATTAAGGGTAAATAATATTTGACTTCCCTATTTTTAGGATAGGCAATCTAAAAATAGACTTCGACCTATAGGTCCAAAAAATAGAGGTCCATCTATTTTTACCAACATGACCAATACTCCAAGAATAACATACTGCAACCCCTGGACCATGCTCCATATGTCTAAAAATAGACATAGTCTAAAAATAGACATAGTCTAAAAATAGACTTTGCGCCAGAATTTGCCTGCGGGCTCACTTAGTGAAGGCGACTTCATTTCACTAAGCTCCATCATCTTGCTGCATTTTCAACAAATTCCTGCACCAAGGCAAGTGGTTCACCAGTGACCAAGTTCAGCAGAAGTTTCCTCATCTCATGGAGGAACTCAACACAATGGGGACCATTTCTTCCTAAGTGGGGAGGAATGATCCTGGTGGATATTGGTGGCCACCCGCCTATTCCACTTGGGGCCCCACCATTGTCTCTTTCAGTTTTTCAATTTCGCACAACTTACTATTTTTAGCAGTTTTTCGGGTCCTGAACTTCCGGAGCCATTTTGAGGCCCTAAACGGAGATTGTATGATGAAGTTACGTCCCCAGGAAGTTGAAACACCAATTTACCCAAACAGGGCCCATAGTTTTGGTGCTTCATCTCCTAGGGTTAGGATTTTGGAAGTTTAGAGTTCTCCATTGTTTCTCAATAATAAATGGGCCCTCGAGCCTCATTGTAACACAATTTAGAGGTTTGTAGCTGCCACATCTCTTCTCAGAGATTTGCTACCAACACCCGAGCTAGTTTATTTCCATTCCGTCTTTAAGAAAATTTCAGTTCTTTGATGTTAATGAAATGAAGTGTTATTTTCGCTGCATCTTTGTATTTATGGCTATATGTGTATTCCGTTGCATTCCTACATAAATCTAGATCATTGACAATGATACTAGCCTAAGAGAAAATGAAAATGCTTCTAAAAAATACAGTCAAGATCAAAGTGAGGAAGACACACATACATAAATCATCAATGAGAAGACAAACAGCCCTAAGGTCACCAATGATCAAGGTATTCAAGTGAAACATGTTAAAACTTGTACTCTCACTTACCAAAGAGGATCAAGGCAAGTGTTTGCTGCGTCTAAGAGGCAAGGGACCTTGCCATCTACTTCAAATAAACCATTGGATAAAGGTAAGCAAAAAGTGAAAGAAGAAGAAGAAGATCATGAAAAAGAAAGAGAGTTTGAACTCATTCACATAGACAGTGATGATGAGAATGAAACAAGAATTTAAAAATCCCTCCTCCAAGACAAGAATGCACAAATCAAGGAGTTGAAGGCTGAATTAGAAAGAGCAAAGTATGTCATTCACTTTTATCAAACGCAAAACAAGAAAATGAGTGCCCAACAAGCCATCCATGAAACAAGAACACTTAGTTACCGAAAAGTGGCTCAAAGGGCACAGGTGAAGTTGGCAGAATTCATGGGAAATTATGATGAGAGTAGTGATGAGGAGGGTCAAACTAGAAGGATACCTATAACTATGGGTCTAAGGAAAGCATTGGCAAAGCGGAGAGAAGAAGAATCAACCAAAGCGGAATAAATTTCTCTCCAAGAACTCCTTGCATTGGAAATTGAACATGATAGGTAATCATGGCTTGAGATCACTAACATACACCTTGAGGCCAAGCTGGAGAAGGCAAATAAAGAATTGGATCTACAAAGAAAGATGGCTAAGCATTATTCTCAAAGAGACCAATTTGCAAGACAAGAACTCGAAAGGGCCAAAATTGAGATCCAAGCACCAAAGGAGGAAAAGGACCTAGCTAGCCCTGGTTTATTGACTCAAGCTTCTCTATAAGTCTCCCAAGACCCATGAGGCACTTGTCTACCAAATTTGGGAGAAATTGGACAAGTTTTTGTTTTTTTGCAAATTTTGAGGCTAGGAGCGCAACACACTTGGTGCTACACTCTTTTTCAGGGTACCTCCAGGAGGTGAGGCTTGCATTTTTGTATTCCTCATCATGCTAGGAGAATTATCACCAATTTTCAGCTCAATTTGAGTTGTTTTGGTCCCCCAAAAGGGTAAAAAACACTCATTTTTTCACCATTCTGCTCACTTTTCAGGACATGTGCTGCGCTCTTACCAGTCATGGAATTTTCACTTTTTGGATAGGTTGGATAGGTCATATCAGAAAAAAAATGATATATATGGAAATTAGACTTCAAGGGCTTTCCAAAAAGCCATCATGGAGCCTTATCCAACATCGGGAAGGCCTTCAAAAAATGGTTGTAAGAAGACCCATTTTTTCTGTTCCTGTGCTACGCTCTTGGCATGCAAATTCAAATTTGACACATAGTTCTATGCTCCTTTGGTTGACAAGTCAGAATGTGCATTTGCAATTTTTTTTTAGGCCTTTCAGAGCCTAAAGGTCAATTTAATTTCTAAAAATGGCAGGAAAGATATTTATTTTAGATATTTTTGTGCCTTGGGCCTTACAAGGCCTCAAGGACAATATAGATACTTTTGATTAGCCAATAGACTTCTAGATACCCTATTAGGATTTCATCCTCCTTCCTTGTTATGTAAGGCATGAGGATTCATTTTAATATTGGGCTTTTGATGTGTTTAAGAGAAATACATTATTTTTATAATTTGAAGAACAATCTAGTGTTGTGGAGCTTGTGGATGATTTGCATTGGTTGATAATGATGAAGGCTTGCTTGCAGGATTCCTGAGTTTAGTTAACGGTGAAGTATCTCTTGTTTGTTCATTTTTTTCTTGTTTGTCATCTGTCCATATTTATATATTGCAATAGCTCAGAAGAGTATAGGATGAGAAATGTTGTTTGAGGCACCTCAGTCCTCCTGTTTGCTATTGTCTTCATGTTTTCCTCTGTTGGGTTAGTTTAAGGAATTATTAGTTGCTCCTTAGGCTCACCTAAGCTTGTCTATTTCGTTATTGGATTAATATGATAGTTTAAAAACATGATTCATGGTGAGCTCCGCTTGTTTTATGCTATCTAAACTCTTTTGAAATCTCTCTTTGATGTATTGATTGATTAGGTTAAGCCAAAGAGGTCTTGTTTCGATCTTGCCCTTTGTATATGCTTATCATTTTTCTTCAAAGTTATTTATAGTTTAATGAATGATGTTTAGGCGTTCCCTCTTAATTTATTGATGCTATTTATCTCTTATATGTTTTCAAATCTTGAAAGTATAATCATTGAAGTTAGATAAGTTGTCTTACTCCATTTGTTTCACTGCATTGTATATCTTGGATGTGTATTTGTTTAAAAGTATTGTCTTTGAGAAAATGGTGTGCCCTATCTCATGACTAGTATCTTTTTCTTATCAGTATTTAATATCTCTCTGTTCATAGGTATTTGAAAAAGGATTCTTAATTTCCCTTTGCCCTACCTTGGTTCCCAAAACTTAATGTCCATTTCACCTCACACATAAACTTTAAAGATCCATTAACTACACTAGATTTGCACTGTGATATACCTCGATTCATTATTAAGATATCAAAGACTTCATATACTCCACAGCCCTATTTATTTGATAAACCTCTCACTCCACCTATCCTACTTGATCATATTACCCCAACCAAAACAAACAACAAAATTACACTTAACAACTAGCCTAAAATCAAACACTTAAAGCGAACAAGTTCACATCCTTCGCATAATAGAGAGAGACCTCTCTGAGTCCAGGAAGGCTAGGTCGTAGGACTCCAAAGACTAGTCTGATGTTACCCTATGCATTTTGTCTACCAATCTGCTAAATCACGGGACACTAATAGGAGGAAGAGAAAAAAGACCCATAAGGGAAAGATCTTTGAAAAGTCCTGGCCCCACACTTTCATAAGGCGTGGGAAAAAGATGTAGACGATACTTCTCTTGAACATATTGGAGACACGAGTCCAGAATATGATATAATTTGACATCAAACGATCTGAGGTCATGGTGACGAGGCAAAGAGTAGATGATAGGTCAAAACAGATAACCCAAACCCATGGAGACAAAATGACAAAGGTGGGATGTCCCCAACCCAACATGAACTACAGATAAGTGTCATGTTCAAGAGTGACATACTACCGACACAACTGAAAACTAGTTCCATTTTCCCCCACCATTTCTGGTGAGTACCCCAATTATTTTTGGAAACAAGCTTGAAGGGGATAATATATGCTTGTCATGTAAGTTTTTCCTTCATACAAATCCATCCTAGTACATTTTACGAGCCCTAGGGAGGAACTCGATAATGCCACAATGACGAATTCCAACGTCATTTAGATTTAACGAGTCTGACAAAGGAAAAACTCGATGTCTTTTCATGTTTAAAGAGTTTGAAAAGAGGCAGAAAAGAAAAATCCAAAAGGTCCCTTTTCTTAGGTTGTCTCTCAGATCCGAAAAGGTAGAAAACAATATCTAGGAGAACCTCTTAGCCATGTTCAACTAAGGTATTCCTTTTTCGTAAGTAATCTATCCCAGCCCGAAAAAGGGGTAAATGTATACTGGGCAGATGACATTTCACAGCCTTTAGCGAGTTCAAAACGACAAGAGATCGACAATATTTTCATATTTTGAGAGTCAGGAAAGAGCTGAAAGATGACACCAGCGGGTGACTTTTTCGTGTTTTTACCGAGTCTGAAAAATTAATAAAATACAACTCGTTTCCTCATCGTTACCAATTTTAGGATCTGTTGCTACACAAGAAACAAAAGTAAAACCCATTTTCAAGATAAAATAATAAAAAATAACTGAAAATGTGTCTAAAACCTAATTAGGGTTAGAAAAGGCTACAAAATTACTTAATAGTAAAAAACAATTTACTTTTACCTCTTCACTTTCTTGTGAGCACTTTCACCAGTTTTCACTATGAATTTGGGGCGCTGACTGTAGGCAATCCAGGAGGCCATTGACGAATATGCTTCTTCTAGGTAAGAGCCATGAGATTCCCCTACAATTTCATCCATTTTTCATATGTTTTCATGTTTTGATTCAATTAGTGGAAAGGTTTTAAAAACTCATACCCGTGGTGGTCGGCGTTGGTTCTCAGCATGGAGCTGCACCGACCTCCACAATTTTTACATAGGTAAAGCACCACTATTTGAAAAATAGTTGTGCTGAAAGCCACACAATTTTTTTTTCAAATTTTTCTCCAAAAATTCTTGTCAAAATTGATTCAATTTTAGCAATATCACTTATGGAATATTTGTATTTGGTTTTGCAGGAAGAATCAACAGTTGTAATGGAAATAGAATTGAAAGAGCGGGAGCATGGGGTAGATGATGTACAGGCCATGGAGGATGATACATGCTTAGATGCTGAGAGGAACTATGGGCTCCTTAAGTTTTTCATGGCCCCATGTCTGAGAGATCAACTAGAGATGTTTCAATACTTGATCAATGTATGGGACATTGACCAAGAGAAATTCATCATCCATGACCAGGAATTGGAGATAAAAGTCTCTGATATCTACTTCATAATAGGATTTTCGCAGAGGGGAGAGAGAACACGAATGACAGGTACTTGGATCCTTGGATAGAGCATGGCTATGCTGATAGGGAGAGTGTGTTTTTAAGTACACAAAGCACATAAGAGTGGTAAAATAGACATCCAGACAGTGTAAGACATACCTTTGACAGTAGTGTTGCATACAATTACTCGGATTATCGGATCTTAGGCTCCCCATGAAGACACAAAAAATAAAATCCAATTAGCCGTAGATTGCATGTCTCGGACAATCTTCAATTGGGCAGAAGGAGTGACAATCAACATGAAACGTCAGCTGATAAAGTGTAAAAACTCTAAGCTAAAGTAGTTTGGGTATGGGTCCATCTTGATACCATTCATCCTGGAAAGTTCCAAAAATATTCTAGCATCAGGAGGTAGTTGTACTTAGGCCACTAGCATGAGAGCCACAGATTTTCCATTGGGCTAAGTTGATGCCTCGATCAGGGGGTGGGAAACATATGTCATGGAGACCAGAGTTCTTTGATTGGTTGAGCCGACAACTCATCGTGGTGGAGGACTGGCCATATACTGGTACTAATTTCAGGGGTGATCCAGATCTTCCACTTTCGGAAGGGGACAACTGGGACGAGGAAAAAGGTAAAAAAATCAGTTTTGGATTTTTATGAGTATTACAATTTGTTTTTGGTTTATATATATATGTGTTATGATGTTTTCTTATGTGTTGCAAATGTTGGACCAGAGAGACCCGCAGGAATGTATCCAATAACTCGAAAGGTCCCAAGAGAGTTCTAAGTGGCCCCTCATGGCGAGGGAGGTGATGACAAGGAAGAAATTTCACGTAACCCGGAGGGACTCACAAGTGAGATCCCAAAGTATCTGAGGTTTGAGGAAATTCCTTGCGCTTAGCGGTGGTACACTGCAGGGTTTTCTAACCGCATTCATCGACTGCTGAGACGTGTCGTAGGGGCAGTGGCGTGCTATCATGAGCACCATGCTGATTAGAATCCTAGGTTTTATTTTTGCATTTTTTGAGAGACATGGCTTCTCAGGATGTAACTGAAACACACATATATTTTTTTAACTATGATGTACAAGATGATATAAAAAATCGATATATATATATATATATATATATATATATATATATATATATATATATATATATATATATATATATATATATATATCTATATGCTTATTTTCCTGTCTAAATCTTACTATGTAATTATGATTTGCTTTTACAAATTCTGCAAATGTCTATCTAATGCTAGATTAGCTACTGCATCAATTAACATATTCATTCTTATGGGAATATGTTGATATGTAATATAATCGAAATTCATTTCTAACAAACGAACACATAAATACATCCTTAAAATCTAAGGGTTTTTGACAAAATAACGCACATTGAGCTGGAGAACAACAAGCTGAGAGTCTAGGTTTACAATTAATTCATGAATGTCAAGGGCAATAGCTTCAATTAGGAGTTCGATAACTACACTATACTCAATTAATTTTTTAGTTGCACATCTTATACAAATGCCTTGAAGGTATAATAACTCAACGTTAGGATGATAAATTACCCAAGCCGTAGAGGATAGGTTTCGGGTATTGTGGGAGGCACTGTTAAAAAAACTGAAATAAGGAGTGATAGACATCTGCACAATAAGCAAAGACATAATAAGAAAGAAAAAAATTCTCGCAAAGCACAACAAGCCAAAAATGTGTAAAAATGAAAAACACACTTATGTACAGAAGATATGTACGAGAAAACTCATGCATAATATTTTTTGAGATACAACCCGTTTCGGGGCTGATCCAAGGAATTGCCTTCATAATCAATAATCTCATAGGCCCCTTTCTACAAAACATGTTTAAAAATGTAGGGCTCATGCCACATGGGTTCAAATTTACCTACCCTCAACTTATCATGGGCTTGGTCATATAAGAGGACCAAGTCTCCTTCTACGAAGGTACGAGGGGAAACTGTCTGGTCAAAGTGGGCTTTGACCAAATTTTTCTGTGCTTCTATAACTTTAGAAATGAAGCGATGAGTTTCATCAAGCATCTCCAAATATAGAAGACATTCTTCTTCAAGTGAAGTATTCGGAAAAAATTCGACAGCTAGCTTCAGTGAAGGAATTTCACATCCAATCGGAAGGGTAGCTTCTAGACCATAAACAAGTTGAAATAGTGTGAATCCAGTTGCATCCTTCACTGAGGTTTGGTAAGCCCAGAGAGATGAGAACACCATGAGATGCCAATTGGAACTATGCATCTCAATAGTATGTTGAAGCATAGTGACTAAAACTTTTTTCATGGCTTCGACCTAGCCACTGGCCTGGGGGTAGTACAATGTTGATCTTTCGTGACGAAGACCCAACTGAGTAGTCAACTCAGCCATCATATAATGGAAAAATGGGAGCCATGGTCAGTGAAAATGGCTTGAGGGACTCCAAACCTGGCAATCACGTGATTGAAGATAAATTGGGTGGCCATCTTAGCATCAACTGTGAGTGTAGGCATTGCTTCGACCCATTTGGTGAAGTATTCTACGGCTACAATAATATAATCATGCCCTCCGGCCGAGCTAGGGTTACATGTCATAAAATTGATAACCCACTTTGCAAAAGGACCAACAGGTAATGACATGATGGAGGTGAGCTGGTGGCATGCATATCTTGTGCTGGTAGATCTGGAACTTGTGACATTTACGGGCAACAAGGATACAATCTTTGAAAATGGTAGGCCAGAAATACTTGGCACGAAGAATTTTTTAAGAAGTAGCATACCCAGACATGTGATTGCCACACGCACCAGAATGGTAGTCATTAAGGACTTTTTCAGCTTCCTCGAGGGTCAAACACTGATGGAGGATGGAATCAGATTTGATGTGGTATAAAGTATCTCCGACTATGAAATAGGGTTGCAAATGATGATGGATATGTCGATAAGCATGTTTCATCAACTCGAACTGGAAAGTATAAGTCTAGAGATAAACAATGATATCACTGTACCAAGGATCGAGTGTGCTAAAGAGTATTGTCTGGGATGTGTTCCTCATAACTGGAAGGAGAAGAGGAAGATGGTAAGGAGCAGATCAATTCAGCAAAAACCAACAATTTATTTTATTTGACGACAGTGAACTCCAAATCAAACTCTTGGAGGATAACTATCCACTTAGAGAATTTCCCCCCCAACAACTGTCGAGTTAAAAAATGGGTCATGGGGTTGCAATTGAAAATCACGATTGTGGTGCAGAGTAAAATATAATGGTGGAAATGTTGTACGGCTTGAAAAACTGCCAATGCCAATTTTTCAACATGAGCATAACACATTTCAGTGTCAATAATATTGTGGCTGAGATAATATTTTACATGCTCATTACCAACGTCATCATCTTGTACCAGAACCATGTCGATAGTGCTAAAAGCTGCAACCATATAGATTGAATAATCGTGATGATATTTTGGGGGACGCAAAAGAGGAGCATTGAAAATAATGGTCTTCAGTGCATCAAAATATTTTTGGGCAATCTCATCCCATAGGAACGAGACACCTTTCTTAAGCAATCGCGTAAAACCTTTGATACCTTAGCATAGTTCGGTATGAAATGACACAGGAAATTAGCTTTCCCTTGCAAACTCTGCAACTGGTGTAAAGAGGAAGGGGTAGGGAGATGAATGATAGCTTCGAACTTAAGAGGATCGAGAAGTATACCGCCTTTTGAAATGACAAACCCAAGGAGTCTTTCGGATTTGACATAGTAAACACATTTATGCAGGTTAAGCCGAATGTTGTAGCGTCTACAACGAAGAAAAATTTGATGGAGGTGTTCAGGGTGGTCTTGATGCTTAGCGGAATGAGCAGGGATTTCATTCAGGTAAGGTTGAACAATGTGCTTAATATCATGAAAATAATACTAAATTTCCCATTGGAACGTGGCATCGACATTTTTCAAGCCAAAAGGGAGCTTCTTATATGCGAAAGTGCCACATGGACAAAGGAAGGTGGTTTTATGTTGATCAACCGATATTATATTAATCTGGTTATAACCATAGAAACCATTCATAAGGGAGAAAATCTCACTCCTAGCACACTCGTTAACAATATGGTCGATGAAGGGAGTGGTATATTTATCCTTGGAACAAGCATGATTGATATCGTGGTAATCCACACAAACTTGAATGGTGCCCTGGTTTTTTTCCATAGGGACAATGTTAGAGACCCAATATGTCAACGAGATTGGATAAATGAAGCCTTCTTTAAGAAGTTTCTCAACTTCTCCCTTTATGGCAGCTGCCTTTCTGGGGTGAACGAGACGAAAGCGTTGGCGAACAAGTTTTGCATCAGGTTAAGTGGATATCTCGTGCATGACTATACTCAGATCAATGTCGGGCATTTCCTTGTAGGACCAAACGAAAACGTCTCGAAATTCACGGAAGAGGCTAGTATAGACCTCAATCTCATCAGGGGAATAGGTCACCCCAATATGGATGTTCTCGACAACCCCTGGTTTAACGAAGATGTCAATAGGCATTGTCTGAGTGATATTTCCCATGTTGCCTTCCACAAAAACTTCATGTGTCAAAATAGGCATTTGAAGCGGTTGGGAAGGAGCTTGGGAAGCAAAATTCTCAAGACAGGTAGACATTGTCCCAATACTAGGTAAAAAAGAGGAACGATGATGATTATCATCCCATGGAGGATCCTCGAGAGACATGGTTTCCACGATGGCTTTATCAGTTGGAAACGTCTCATTCAAGGGATTTGGAGAATCTGAAGCATCGAGCCAAGGGGATTGAGAATACGTGTCGAGAGGCATACTTGAAGAAGTATGATCAGAAGGAGAAGCCAAAGCCGAGATGATATCACAATAATCAATTTCTATCGAGCTTAACGACATTACACCACCAAATGAATCAACCTGATCAGGCGAAGGGATGATCCAGGGATCATAAGAAGTGGAGATCATATTGACCTGAGAAGTGTTGGGTGGAGGAAGAGAAAAAAGAGCCATAAGGGCAGGACCTTTGAAAAGTCCTAGCCGCACAATTTCAAAAGGTGTGGGAATGTGGTCTACATATGAAACATTTCTCTCTGAAGAAGTGGAAGCGAAAAAATATAACTGCTCAACAATGATATTCTTTCCTTCGTGTGGGAAATGGAGAACATGAAGGAGAGTGGATGGTACACATAGCATGGCGTGAGTCCAATTGCGACCAAGGAGGAGATTATAGTTGAGTTTGGCATCAATTATTTCAACCTTGAAATTGAAATTTTTTCCTTCCAATGTGATAGGTAATGTGGTGAGTATTACAAATTAAATTAACTCAGAAATAGATTGCAGAAAACACAGATACAAAACCAGACAAAACAATGGCAGAAAAGAGTCTTCAACCTCATGGCATTCTCGTCATTCTCTCTTATTAAAATAATTTAGAGTTACAATTTAAATAGATGAGAGAAAATGTTTTAAGATAGTCCGTGCTATCTTAGACTCCTTTGGTTGAGATAATTTCTCACCAAAAACCCACCAAGATAGGAGTTACTAAAAAAACTCCAATAGTTGAGGAACAACCCAAGAGTTAGGCACATATTCCTAACTTGGAATATTTAATTTATTTATTTATTATTTTGGATTTATTATTGTTATTTGAGAGAGGCTAACATTCCCCCCTTCAATGAAAAATCCAAAATAAGAACGAGGAACCATCTTCCAAGTTCTCATGTTGATCCTCAAAAACATTGCCTGAAAAACCGCCAAAGCTGGATGCTGAAAAACTGCAATCTGAAGAGACCATGAGTCAGGTGCATATCTGATTCATCTCTGAATTTTTCTTGAAAAATCCATCAAGTGTCAAGTTGCAAAAGGATCCATCTATCCTTTTCATGAAATCAGCGTCCTTTGTCCACTAACAAAATTTTTTCAAAGCCCATTGGCTGATGATGTCAAAAACAACTCACTGTTGCTTTTGCTGTGTTGAAAACTATTCACTGCTTCTTTGCTATCGACTGCCCAATAGAAAATTTATTGATGCCCACTGGAAAATTTGTTGATGCCCACTAGTTGTTGAATATTCCCACTAGTTATTGAAGATGCCCACTGGCTGTTTTTGCTAGTTTTGTCGAGACTTTCAGTCTGAAAACCACCGTTAATTTCATTGAAATTTCCCCCCCTTTGTCAGCTGAAAGGAGAGACAATTCTCTGGAAATTTTTCCTGAACTCCCCCCCTTCAGGTGTAGGAGTTTTACACTGGTGTACTTACCCATTCAACTGCATGAGAGTACCATCATCTTTTCACTGTTGGCTGCACTATGTGGGATTGTATGCGATTTTAGAACTGAGACAATATGTTGACTGTGGATGACCATTTCCAAGGGTTGATCCATTCATAATGTAACTTCAATCTGGCTGATTGTTGTTGGTTGCAACATTTTGCTGAGGAATGATTGGGATTGCCACAATGGCGACAAGGATGGAGATCAAAACACTGATCTTCCATATGACCGGTTCTTTGACAATGAGAACATCTCAGTTGGACTTCAACTTCAGGTTGCGTACAATTCTGTTTGTCTGAAACTTTGGGTGGCGTGCATTGCTGGTTGTCTGTAACTTTCTCAGAATATGTTGAGGTGAGTTGTGCAAGAAATCCTCCATTGAAGAACTTAATTGGCTTGGAATAATCTGGGATATGCAGGTTGGTGTCATTGTTGACATATCCTAAGCCTCGTCGATTCTTGTTATTTGAATTTCTTCCCATGGCTTGATGATGGGCTTGGAAGAAATTGGAACTGGAACAAATTCGACACTTGAAGCTGTTTGAATGAATGATTTATCATCTGGATGGTTCAAAAAATTGAAAGTATCATGCTTTTCTTGCAGTTCAATCCTTTGAAGTTGCGACTTGAGTTGAAGAAACTCAATGGTTTCATGTGTTTGTTGTAGATGTCGTGAAAGATCAGCAAGAGTTTCTTTGCTGACGTGCACCATGTCTTCATCACTGGAGATGATCAAACTGTGAAGAATGTTTAACAACTGAATATGTTGCACCATCTGAACTTGCTCACTTGAAATCAGGCTCTCTTGTTGTAGATGTCGTTCTTGGAACTGTTTCACTTGAATGACAGGCTCGCTTGAATGTGGCTTGAATGGCACGCTCGCTTGATTTGTTGTTGATTGTGCTTGCTTGGAACACTTGCTAGAATTGTAGAATTTTCTCTCTTAAACTTTGGAATTCACGCTCGCTTGATGATGATCGCATTTGTTTAAGCACTCACTTGACTTACTTGATGACTTCACGCTCACTTGAATGAATAGCCACACTCGCTTGATGTCGATCTCAACTTGCTTGATTTTTTTAACTTGTTTGGTTGCTTTGATGGTTGCTACAATGAACTTCACTCTGGCTCACTTGAAGGTTTGAACTTTCTACTGTCTTGACACAAATTTCTTGAATGAATAATCATGCTCGCTTGCAGGAGATGTGAACTTGTTTCTTGTTTGATTTAAGGACTCATGCACTCACTTGATTTTGTGTAAAGGAAGGGTGTCGAACACTGTCGACAATGCACCCAAGAAATCTTACAATGATTTTAATGATTCACTTGTTCTCTTAAAAATTCATTAAAAATGAATTTTTAATGATTCACTTAAAACAATGAATTTTTAATGATTCACTTCTGAAATGTATTTGCAAGAACGTTGATGAATACTTTGCTTTGAAACACTGAAGTGTCCAGATTCAATGCCGAAGTTGACAATATTTGATTATGTGTTGTAGTTACACAAATGCATGTGTTGAGATTAATTTTCCTTCCTTGCAGCTATTTCGTCACGTGTTGTGCTTGCTGATATTGAACTTTATGTATGGGATATTAAATGAAATCATTATGTGTCACAACTAGACACAAATAAAAAATCAACAACATGAAGCCATAAAAAAACATGCGCCATCACAAACACACATGGTGTACCTAAGATCCCCTTATTCAATTTCGGGCGGATCTAGGACACAATCACCAAAAAATGATATCTTTATTAAGTATTGAGTACATAAGAAATTTCCACCTTCAAGTAATGAAAATGGCAAGCTCACAACCTTTAGAAGCAATTTGTCTTCAAAATCTGGATATTCACCGACTCAATCTCTCTCAAAGTAAAGCAATGCTTTGAATTAAAACAATGGCTTTCCCTTATCACTCCAAATACAAAATGGAAACACTCCTTATCTCTCCAAATTACAAAAGACAACTTATCACTCCAAAAAATAATCACAATCTTTACCCCAAATGTACAAAATAAATTTACCTTTGAAACAGTGTTTTAAAGTTTCCGGGAATGATATTCTAAACCTTTGGAATATCATAAAAACAAACTTCGGAATTAATGTTACAACCTTTGAAAAGGTAACATTATAATCATGCACTTTTTACCAAGGTTTAAAAACCTCTAGAAATGAACATTCGTAAACCTTTGAAATGGTTCGGATTTCACACATTTAAATAAACTTTATTGCAATC
Organism: Pinus albicaulis; assembly: GCA_034641835.2. Taxonomy (NCBI): domain Eukaryota; kingdom Viridiplantae; phylum Streptophyta; class Pinopsida; order Pinales; family Pinaceae; genus Pinus; species Pinus albicaulis. The sequence goes on along the minus strand of CM076572.1, from coordinate 1,351,761,012 downwards.
ATTCATCAGTCCATACCTTATCATAAAAACCGTGCAACTCTCAATACAAACACCGTCGGATCTCCCTTAGAAATGAAATCCACTGAGATATGATACCAAGAGGGTGAGATTCCCTTTTGTCAAAGGCCTCCAAAGTGTTTGGAGACTAGTTAAGGGCTAGAGAGCCTATGGCATTCCAACATGCAACAAACATGATGCAAGTAGATGCACCTTCATCTACGACTGCTTGATGGATATTCTTACCATTAATCCCAACTTGGATAATCAAATGAAGTTGGTAAGGGAGACGTGGGACAAAATTTTCCAAATCAAAAGTGATAAGGCTCGAATCGGTAGGGCTCATTCCTTCGATAGTGGATAAGAAAGCCTTCCATTGCTATGGACAGCTCTGAAGTACCTCCAACACGAAAATAGTGGATGACGCCTGAGCCAAATCCTCAACAATATCATAATGTTGAGGGGAACGGGCGTTTAAGTTATAGGAGGACTTACGGATCACGCCTTTACAATGTGGCTGCACAACGGGCTCAAAACTAGGCCTTTCAATATGAAGAGGGCTAGAAGCAGGCGGGGGAGAAGGAGTAGGAGAATTCATAATTTATTTCCCTGATTCTTGACGTGATTCTGTATAATCCTTTGATATGGTAGCGATAGATATTGGTGCATCTCCATTCATCATGAATACTTGAGAGCCAAAAGGGGTGGAGGACTAGGGTTGCTCCACCATTTGAGTTTTTTGTGATGGGAACAGTTCCTTAATAACTGTCGAAGTTCATTGGGTGCCTTTGAGCAGTCTTTTTACTTCGGCCCATCATGGAAAGTCCTTGCATTAGAGAAATTTTGAGGTCTAAAATGGGCCTCCTAATAAAAATGTACGACTAAAATAAGCTTTATAAGAACCAATATGATTCAAAATGATGATGTCAACCATGGGGGACGATTCACCATTTTTGGTGTAAAAAAGTAAAAAAATTAAATAATAATAAAAATAATTTTTCAACTTGTATTTTCAACTTATCTCCCTAAGGTTTTACTCAAATTTCAAGCGAGAGTACTTATTGGATGTAAAATTTAATTTCTCATCCAAGGAGTACCCATGTTGCATACTTTCTGTGGACACTAGTACACGAAAAATGAGAAATACACAAAAAAACGTGATTGCAATCACGTTTTCCATGTAGCTTATTGTTGAACTCTTAGTTAAACTGAGAGGGGGGGGGGGGAATCAATTTAACACATTCATAATATTTTAAAACTTTTATTAAACCTTATTTACACCTTCATTTCATGTCCAACTTAATATGTGAGTAATCTTAGAATGTGAACAACAAGTATTAATATAATATAACAGCAGACTTAATATGAGAGAAACATGTATTAAGCAGATGATAAAATCAGATCAACACATAAACATCATGCACATAGACACCAGATATAAGTGGAAACCCATAAAAGGGGAAAACCACATCTTATTATTGTTGTGATGCAAAGGCAAGCTCCAACTCACTCTCACCACTGTTTTTCTGCAGGCACCAACCTACAGGAGGCTCCTACCTCAATTCTGCAAGCTACAACTTGCAAGGAAGCACCAACTCCCTTCAATTTTCTGCAGGCACCAACCTATAGGAGGCTCCAACCTCAGTCAGCTACAAATAACTGCTATCAAGCTGCAACTTGATAGGGAAGCTCCAACTTCCTCAATTTATCAAACTGAATGTTTGCTGATTTACCTCAGTATCATCTCTGTTCTGTAGCTTCTCTTTCTGCTCTTCTTCTCTTAATCTTCTCTGCCTCACACTTCTATATTCTTCCTTCTCTAGATTTACTCTCTCTAACCTCTCTTGAGCATACCAAATTGATATTATATATAGAGATTCTCAGATGACTGTTTTTATTTCGCAAGGAATTTGGAGTGAACAGTCATGACTCTTTGGCTTCTGTCTTCTCATTCCTTTATCCAACTCAATTTTAAAATTATACCAATATGAACAAATTTCCATGCTATAGTGGGAGTTATCTTTTCCTTAGGATACTTGCCTTTGCATCACAAACAATAAAAATAATTATTTACATTCACATTTTTAATTACACATTTCAATTTTACTCAACTCCTTTTTTGGATTTTGGATTTACTGGTTTTGTCTTTTCCTGCTGTTGTTAAGAAATTGTTCTGCATACTGTTTGTTCACTTTCATCTGCATATTCCACCTGTTCACTGCACTTTTTGAATCCCTTTGCTGTACATCTCTTCAACTCTACAAATTTCGTTTACCTCTGTCAGGCCTCATACTTCCTTTTTCTGTGTGTATATGAAATGGATACAACAAATTTGTACTCAATCCAATTGTTGATATGGAAAATTTCAATACTCCATTTTCTGGGCTGGAAATTTAAATAATTAAAATTTACTTGCACATAAAATTACCTGCACTCAATTTAGTACTTAACCCAATTTTTTCTTTCTATGCATATAACCATGCATCTCCAACTTTTTGGGCCTTTGCACTTATATTCTTGATTTAGAACAACTGTAATATTAGCTCAAAGCATAATATACCAATATATTGTAAAATTTCTACCCAGTGTTTCGAAATGCTGCATAGTATCCTTGACTTTGGCTTAAACCCCAACGCATCAACATTCGATATATATTAACATAAATAAATTCTTATATGCTCATGGTTTCCTCATAATATATATATATATATCTATATATATATATATATATATATATATATCTATATCTATATATATATATATATATATATATATATATATATATATATATATATATATATATATATATATATATATATATATATATAGTATATATCTCACCCTAGGATTAAAGAACCCCCTTCACGCTTTATATTAAATCCAACTCTCTATTTTAAACACATAACCGTATAATAAATCTTGGCTCCGGACCCCACCTACAATGAATCTACACTGTCGATTATTGTCGATATGACCCGGGCTCTTTTATTAAACTTCGGGCAAGTCCAGCATGCGATCACCATTCAATGGCCCCTTCCCAAATCAACGACTCATCACAATATCGCTTGACATCTTGGTACGAACTATAACGTATGATGGTGCACTTTAGATGGTGGTTTTGTTGGGTCCCGCCTTGCCACGCGTCAACACCTCTATGGAATCGCACCCCCCTCCTCAATTACTGCTTGCCGACGAAAGGTGGTGCGATGAAATCCGCTTCCAGCCTTTACTGCTCACTCCAAACCGCATCACTGTTCCTCTCGCAAGGTTCCATCCTTTCATGGTTCCACTCCCCTTTGACACGTCAGGTTCCGTCCACTTGTATTTCTTTCATTACACTCCGTCACATAGTTTCACGTCAAACAACGTGTCTCCCTTTCGCGCTCGCTCCAGTCAATACACGGATTCGTTCCTCCGCAGGCTAAACAATGAGAACGGGAATCGATTCCAACCAATTCTCGACGGCTTAGTTAGCACAGACCAACCTGCAAATTAAGCTTAGAAGTGCTCCAATCAACTCCATTGAATTATTATCGCCCTTAAAAAGTTCATAAAAACACAGGGTTCAAGTTGTAGTCCATAGCCATACTTGACATCAATTCATACGTTAGAACAGTGTATCCATCACGAATAATGATTCCTAGAATAACAACTTTGCCTCTGCCTCTGCTGCTTCTGTCGCTCTGCCTCTGCTTCTGATAATGGTTCTGGCTCTATATTCGCTTCCTCTGCCTCTGCCTGTCTCTATTTTTGTTGCCTTCTTTGCCATCAATGACAACATTTCCAACAAGGTCCATCAAAAGTATGCAACAAGGGTACTCCTTGGATGAGGAATCAAATTATGCATCCAGCAAGAGTTCCTACTTGAAATTTGAGTAAACCCATAAGGAGATAAGTTGAAAATACTAGTTGAAAAAATAGTTTTTCTTTTTTCCCTCCAGAATTTGATGATGTAATCTAATATTATTTTATTATTTCCAATATTATTTTATAATTTCCTTAGGAGCCCCATTTTAGACCTAAAAATTCCCCTAATGGTGTAATGATCATCGTCACATATCAGACAAGGATACTTCGGTTTACATTTTGAACCATCATCAACATTGGTTTTAGGAGAATCCTATTTTGGGGTATCACTTTGGCCTTACCTTTACCCTTATTCTTACCTTTGGAAGCTTTGTCTATCGAGGTAGTCTGGACAACATTCACTTCCGCGGTTTTACTAGGATTGGAAGATGGCTAAGAAGAAGTATCCATAGAAGGGGTGGATTTCTACTTTGCAGGAGCAGGAGAAGACTTACAGGAAGTCTAATAAACAGAACCAATGATACCATCGACAGGTGGTGTCACTAGTGCTTTGGAAGTTCCAAGTCGTGGAGCATCTGGAAAGAGATCATAAAGCGTGACAAACTAGGAGTAAACCAGATCGAGGTACTGGGCACGAGAAATGGCTTGCTCTTCGGTGACACCAATGTCCTTAGCTATCAGGCCGATAAAAGAGGTAGTGAACCATCCAGTCAAAAGTTGATCAAGGATTTCAAACTTGATCAAAAGACAATGCTGTCTCCATTCATAAATGTGATCAGAGATATGTATGGCCCTATCTTGTTTCAGGAACGTAAGGAACTGCATTCCCTTTTCATAGCGAACCAATAACTGAAAGTGTGTGAGAAACGCCATTGCAAGAGAATTGAAATCTTGGAAGATTCCACGAGAGATTTTAATGTACCACTTCGCAGCAGCACCAGTGAGAGTCCTTTTGAAAAGACGTAAACGAATAGAAACATCAATTTAGGAGTTAGAGGAGCACCACAGGTGGTACATATAACATGTACCTGGGGGTCTTCTCCAGACTTGCCTTTGAACTTGGGACAATTTCCAGGAATCTTGGTGGGAATTGGGGGCCAATATGGATTATGAAGAATGGGATCATTAGTTAACTTCGACACATAGAGTAGTTCTAGTGTAGCAATGAATGGAAATTGCGGGTTAAAAGGCATCACAAGCCTTTGATAAAGACTTGTGTTAGGGTTCCAACCAGTTCAGGAGAAATTTTGAGCCTAGATGTTCTGTCCTGAAGGATTTTGTCCATAGGGGGTATAATTTTGGAAATTCTACCCATATCTTGGTTGGGGACCAGGGTACTGGGTTTGAGTAAACCATTGAGGTCCAATTCGAGAAACGTATGGATTTTGTTGTGGGATGAAAGCAATGCCTTGGGGTTGACCTTATGCCATCAAAGGTTGACCTTGGGTAACCAATGGTTCCTTGAAGAATTAAATATTGGCCCTCAGGCTGAACAGGCTGCCCCTGGGGTCCAGGTTGGTCCGGATGTTGAGGCTGACCAGGATGTCCCTGAAGACCAAGTTGACCTGATGGTTGAGATGATCTAATCTGCCCCTGAAGACCAGGTTTACCTTGATGGCTGACGGAGGGTTGGAATTTTTGTACAAGAGGCTAGCATTGTTGAACGTAAGGTACATTCTTTTGTACAAAAGGCTATCCCTGAGGAGGATAGGTTTTCCCCTGAGGAACATAAGGCGCTCATTTTTGAACGTGGGGTTGACCTAGATGACCGTAGGGTTGTCCTGGTTGGGTTGAAGGTTATCCCTGTAGATGGTAGGGTTGTCCTTGTTGGCCATAGGGTTATCCCTATTGGTACATGAAATTATTCGGAGGTTGATTTGTTTGAACATACAATGGACCTTGTTGGACAAACCCATGGTAATATACTTGATTCATGAACTCATCGTAGAGATGTGGTGGATTGGTCAGAGCCTGAACCTACTGAGAACCCTGAGGGAGGTAGATATGATGTTGAACAACCATCATATTTTAGTCGTATGGAAAACCTCCCGGAATAGGATTATAAGGGATAGGCGTACTACCAATAGTTTAATTGAATGCCGATACGTGAGGTTGTGATCCACTCATAATGGGCCCAACAGACATCGCAGAAGCATTGGGATGTGTTCCTTGAATAGTAATAATTGACGGAGACGATGTAACCACACTAACATATGGTGCAGAGGAATCCACACAAATAGTGGGCTGGGTTGGGACAACCATGACAACTATTTGAACAATCAGAATCAAAGAATATGGGCTCGACACAAATGACCCTAAAGAAGGAGCCGCAGTACTTGAACATAACTGGTTCTAGTACAAAGATGAAGCACCAGAAATCAACTGTCCCAAAGTACGGTAACTAGCGGGGAGTGGCTGAGAGGAAGGTTGAGATGTCTCATAAGGAAAAATTTCGGGAGGGAATTTATATTCCCTAGTAGATATGATAGTCTCTTAACTATTAACAGGACTCGAGGCATCCATGTCAGATGAAGACATGTTTTCAGGGAAAACCTGGGGAGCAGCGGAGGGAAAATCACGTGACAATGGTGTCACAGGTAGGTCTGAGCATTGAGGGGACCTTCTCTTAAGAAGAAAAAGGAATTTGGGGGTTGCCAATTGATATCAAACAGATCATCAAGGGGAGACTGAGAGGAAATAGGTTGCATTCTTGGGATGACGACACGTTCAAGGCCTTGAGTCCCAAAAAATGGGATGTATCAGAAGAGACTTTGGGGAGAGAATCTTCACTGTGAGGTAATGGAGAGGAGGATGAAACAGGTGGTTCTACCATGGTGACTTTATCTCAGAAGAAGAAGAGAGAAGAGATGATTAATTTGAGGCTTTGACAAAAATACTTAAGTAATTACTCATGATCCAACCAAGAAATAGCTTAATGGGTGTGTGATGTAATCGTGGGAAATTAATTTTATAACATTGAAACAAGACTCTACCTTTTCATGTTTTAAGAGTCGAGAAAAGGACAAAAGGTGACTCTAGTCACTTTCGGTTTGAACGAGCTCAAAAGGAAAAGTGCTCGATAATCTTTTCAAATTTAAAGAGTCATGAAAAGATCAAAATTACTACTCAGGAACTCTAGTCAAAAGGGTGTACCAAGCTCTCGTGAACTGCAGTATACAATTTGGAAAATAAATTTACCAAGGACTTAACGTATGTGCAGGTAGTCTCCCCGAATGATGTGTTTGGTGTATCATGGTTATAGGGTGGTAGACTCGGATTCCTATGGATAACAGATTACAATCTAAAAGGGTCTCCCTTTATATATGCGATGGTACGAGGAGCACAAGTCCGTACTAGTGCTATCTAATGCAAGATTTCGAGCGACAAATTCTAGGTTTAACGACGTCGGAACACGTCACTAACCTAGACCTCTAAGTGTGAGCATTAAGTTTCAATGCTTCCTTAGGTTGATTGACTTAATTTTATGGTTTATCTTGAAATTAGGTTTCAGTTTCAAGTTCCTACCGAATGTTACCTCAAATTTCTTAATGTGCAACTATATGAGAGAAAGAATACCATTTCATTTCGATGAAAAGATAACTAAGTGAAGGACAGAGGTTTGCAACAAAGTAGCAGTCAAGCAAATGCAAAAATGAAACTTTCCCCTATTCCACTAACATGTCAAAAGCAGAAAAAAAAAAATTCTTTTGTCTTCCACTTTTTAATGAGAAAGGGAACCTAATAATGCAAAAGAGTACTTTTAATTTCCAAATGAGAAGGAAGAACGCAATTTTTTTTTCATTTGTATAAGTGATAAGAAAAAATGAAATGCTACACTAAAAAATACAAATACTAGCTTCAAGTAGCTTTGAACGAGATTGTAAAAACATGAAGAGATCAACTCCAAGAAAACGTAAACATGCACTCAAGACTAGGCATACATTTCTTTACACAAAATAAAGGGATTTTTAGTCGACTCAATGAGCAATGTGATATATGCTCGGGGCAATGGAGAGAATATCAAATAGACATGGAATGAAAGCTTGACAACCCTACTTTATGTACAATCAGTTGAAAAGGCTAAGAAAACACATAAAATGCTGAACAATGAACAAAAATACTGACTCATAAATAGATCAGACACCCAACGAACATGCCACCAAGCGAATTGTTCGAAACACCTAGAAACCCTAGGATGGATGAGCCACACAGTTCAAATGAGAGATAACAAAACTGGAATGAATGAGACAACCAAGTCAGGAAACAAGAGCTAGATGGGTCCATCGAAGTAGAAAAACCAACCTAAAGGATAAGACACACTGGAAACTAAGTGGAAAAGGCCCAAAATCCAATCCTACGGGAATCATCGTAGCTGTTTAGTAGTATTTAGCTGTTCAGTATTATTTGACACCAAACAGCAAAAATCATGCCTATATTAATGACAAATCGTGCAGATGGGCACGACTGTCAGAAAATCAATAGTGCCGAGCAAGGAAAGAAAGGAAAAAAAAAAGGGTTTGCTGAGAAAAACCAGACTTATCACTCTATAAAAAGGCTAAATGGCTAGAAGCAGTCAAACAAGCCAAAAACAACAGAGAAACAACAATTCAGCCAAAGTTCGACAGATAATAAAAAATTTAAAAAGAATAATAAGAGACAAAAGTATTGACTTCTCCCCAGTGGAGTCACCAACTTGTTGTGCAGGAAAATCCCCTCTATGGATAGAGGCAATCCCTCTAGCCCTAGGGTAGGTACATAAACAAGGGAACATGTTGGTTTCTAAATTCGTAGTTCATAAATGAAATGCGGATTGAAATAGATGTCCTACATCAATCCAATGCTCTTGACGTAGGACATTGCGATGATCCCTCGATCTTTGTTCTTCAAGTCTTGCGCTCTATTGATAGCGATATTCACACACCTGCACAAATATCAATAAAAAACTAAAATCATACGAGCATACATATTCATCTATGACTATCCAACTAGTCAAGGAGAGTGAGAAACTTTGAATATTAACATAGAAAAAAGTGGAACTAGAAATTAGTCATGTCATATTAATGGATAAAGGGAGTTTACAACCTATGCCTTGATGCTGTAGAAAGCATTTGATGGGTTCAGTCGGGCATGTCTCAAAGAAATGATTCATTGATTTGGCTCAAAGAGGCAAAAGGCTCAAAATCTCTCTCACAACAATGGAATATTCTCTACTATCTTCTGCACACCAACTCCTATTCTATTCTAGCTAGCAGAATCAATGGGTTGAAGAGGAATTTATAGGAGTGGAAGAAGAGATTTGGGATCCAATTATGGTGGATAAAAGGTCTATCCCTTTGGTAAGTTGCATTTTTTTAGGAACTATAAGGCCAAAGGGAGAAACTCGACCACATCTAGTCGAACAAACATCCATGATTCTACTCACGAAGTTGTTAGATCTTAGAAGCTTCATTTCCATATTAAAAAACCTTCCAAAAGTATCTTGGCATGGGGGTCCTTCAGATACAGAGTGACCATGGTGTGAGGGGTAGTGCAAATATGGCCATGGGCGTGAGGACATAACCACACCATAGCACCGACCCAAAAGTACATGTTTTTAAGGGTCTACTCTAGGAATGGTCCACAGAGATTTTGTTCCTTACATGTTAAGGGATGCAATGACATTCATTATGATGTGTGACAATACATAGGGGTCACTATGATGGTCCTCCAGTATTCATAATAGGGAATGCAGGGATGGTGACAAAATTTTGTGTAATAAGGGGTTCTGACCTAGGTTCGGATTTGAGCTTAGCCAACAAAACCCTCTTCTACTGGCCCTTTCGGCAGTGACCTAATTGCACAAGTCAAAGTATCACTTGAAGCAGTATAGGAGGGTGCTGGAACCAGGTTTCCACACCCTGATAGAGGTTTGAATTATGTGGGTGCCTTAAGATCCAAAATAACCATAAACATACCTCTGCAACAAAAGCCCCAACCAGGAAACCCTTACAAACAGATTTAGGTCAATTATGCGTAATACCTTGCCCAAGTTAACACAACATCTATAATCACTGTAATAAATCTTAACACAAAATATCAGAACCTTATACCATCAAATCCATTCAATAATAATTCATATAAACCCAAACACAATTGTGCAAGAGATCTAATTGCAGACAATACCATAATCGGAAATAAGATGCAAAAATTCATAACCTAAACAATAGATGCATTTCAGACTCAGATATCCACAAACAACATTCCTTTATTAATATCAGTTTAGATCCTTCATACCAAACCCTTCAGTCACCCACACACACAGCCAACGGGGTTCGCACATAATAGGACTAAGGTCTCTGCACACACAGCTAGCAAGAGCCTTCTACCTAGACAAATCCACACAAAATATCACAAAGTAGCCAAATCTCTCATCAACATTTAGACTTATCCAAAAAATAAATTCTTAGGCTCGATCTAGACATCTGTTTATACTTTTAGCCTGCGTTATTATAGGGTCCGCAAACCGTGGTTTGCGGCCCCTTGTTCTACCCTTTATACCCTTTACAACTCATGAGGTGCATTGACCCACCCCAAAGGCCCTGTGCACGAATAAACTTGCAAAATCTATTACAAAAATATACCAAAAATGGTCTTTGGACTTAGGGGGCCCCACTCTAACAAGCCCCCAACACAATCTTGTGACTCGTCTTGAGTTACACTGGCACTTGATTCTTCATTTTTTTCAGGATCTCCTCAACAACAGCAGCAAATGGTGCCAAGAAACCCATACTCTAGTCTGCTACGCTCTACACAGTCTCCACCAAATTCTCTAAATTCGGCCCTTCTGTGGCCAAGGTGATGATCTGTAAAGTCTAGTTTAGGTTTCTAACTATAGCATCAAAGTCCTAAGATAATTTCATGACCTCATTCACCCATGGCTTCATGTGATTGCTGAAATTTTTTTTCTTGCGGTGGAGCTCCTCAACCTCGTCGCGCAACACCTGGTTGGTCTGAAGGCGTGCCATTCAATGGGAAGGGATGAATGTAGGCAAAGCCTCATGCAAGACTTCGAACTCCTAATCTTTAGCACACAACTCCTAGGTAATTTTCTTGACCAGTGGATCTGTCTACAAAAAGGTCCACAGTCCCATGGCGGTCTGCAGAAGTTTTGAACCCTTATCAACATTGGCAGATATGCTGGAAAAAGTTTTTTCGACTAGGGTGACCCATTGCATGCGTTACTCCTGAGGGGTATCATGCTGCAGCTTAGCCTATAACGTAGCAATTTGATGCTCAAAATATGCTTTAACTGACTAGATTTTAGACCTGGAAGCTTTGAGCACTGCGAATAGGCTCTCAATATTTTCTTGTGGCATGACAGAGGCCAGGATGACTACCTCGAGGATCTTGCCACATAATCGATCAATGAAGCTCTCCAGCTCCATGTGCTGAGCTACGGCTTCCTGCTGCACTGTTTGAGACTGGATAGACTTTGTCGTCTTTGTTGCTGCATTTTACTCTTCCTCACTGAGCTGCTGCTGTGCGCATGCCTCTCTGCTATGCAGTTCTGCTGATATGAAGATGTGGAGAGCATGTAGCTTCCCACTTGGCATATTTTCAAGGTCGATGCCAACCGCAGGGTAGGTTTTCACCTATGCACACAACTCTGGATGTTCCATGGTCACGACTATGCCCAAGAAGGGGCAGATTCGGCTTTAGGTTGTCGCGATGATCTAAGTAGATGGCAGGCTTGCTTGTGCTAGCCTCACTTGATCTACACTCACTTGTGGGGCATCTGTCTTCAGCTATAGAACCTGCAGACTTGATTGCAAGGCTTCCACTGTGACCTTGTACTGTGTCTCCATCATGTTCTAGCGGTCTTCTGATGCTGAAGCAACGACATCTGCAATCTTGCCGAGATCCTTTTCTCTCATAGTGACCTCTTCCTCTCCTCCCGCCTTGGACCCTTTCAGCTTCTTGCACAGTCCTTTAGATGTTTCTCCGCCTCACTTGGTGTCATGCAGAGATTGAACACCATCCCCATTGAGCCCATACAGAACTCCAATGTCCACCTCTTCCTAGTCTCCCCCCAACTCCTGATCTTTATGCTTTTCTACGTCTGGATCCTTCTCTACTTCAGCCCCAGTATCTTTCCCATCGGTCTTCTCACAACCCATCTCCATGCACGGATATTTTTTTATTTTGTAGCTATATCTTTACTTGAAGTGGAAGACATAATGGGCTAGGTGGTGCCAAGCCCGATCTCCCATTCATTTGGCCATGTCACCACGACCTGGTCAAATTCCACCTCTGTGAACATATAGGGCAAGGTGTGCCAGTTAGAGTCTTTGCGTGCCTTGATCTGGACATTGTGTATGGTCACCTAAAATTCTATAATGCTCTTATACTTATCATGCACAGGCGGTGAGATTCGGGGTCTAGAATGTATGGCTTGAGCATGTTCGCCTTCAAAAAGTACCCAGAATATTTTATTCTCCTCCACCCACCATAGGTTGGATGAGTCCCAGAGGTTCACGTAGCGTGCCCCTTCACAGACACCTGGCTCAATATCAGGGAGGAATTCATTTGCTGGGGTCTCCCATGCCACTAGTGTGATTAATAATAATAGCCACGAGTAGTAGAATTGCTTCCCCAATTCTTGTGCCTCACGCACATTTTCCAGAAATTCCTCGCACAAAAACTCTAACCATTTATATGGGATCCCCTTTTCACATTGCCCTGCCAAGGCAATGATGTGCACTGGGACCATTTTCGAGCAAAATTTCCTCATAAGTTTGCATCCAAGGACGAGGGTGCCCAGTTGCACTGCCGGGTCAGCGATAGTTTGGACCAAAAATCCCCTCTTGTCCCTCCCCACCTTGAACTTATTCTTGACATTGGTCGCCACTTTTAGCTTATTTCTCTTCCCGAATCCCTTCATCAGATGGAGTCCCTTCTTGGGCAGGGCAGTGATCCGATGGATCAATGTGACGTTTATGGGATTTCTCCCTTGAATCCATAGGGAGCCCTCGTGGACTAAGGACAACAGCTAGCACACGAAAATATTGGTGATTAGGTACCTTCCTAAATGTGGAATCTATAGCAGGTTAAGGACTGTCATGTTGTGCAATCCACACGCCTAGGGAATCGGCTCAACCTTTGGCACATTTTCATACAACACCCATTCCAAGTAGTTTTCCAGTACGAGCTCAGTGAATGTTGCTTCATTTTCTAAGTCATAATCATCAAACTTAATCTGTGGAATCTTGACGAACATTTCTCCAACCAAGGGGACATCCTGAGGGATCAAGGGAATCTGCAGGTATTATCAGACTATATCGACATTCTATGGTTTGCGTGTAGAGGGATCTCACAGCTGGACATAGCGCGACCGCCATGAGATAGGTTCAACAAACATAGCTTCTTATCTGGCACTCATCGGGTGCTTCGTGTAATATTCCCAAATAGGGAAAGTAGCAATATTGAACACAAAAATGGAAACATAAATGTAAATCAATGTAAAAATAAAATAGAACAATTTGGAGCCTTTTTATTAGTCATATCAGTGGCAAAATAGTACAATATAATGAGGCAAAAATCATACAACATGATCCCACAAGCCTCCAATGAATAAACTCCCTGAAGAATGAGGTGCTGCTAATATATAGAATGCTAGAATGCTACTACAACGCAGTCATGATGAGAACATCTACAACATATGAACATATAATTATATAAATGGATGATATATGCCTCTATAGATACTGAAGGAAAATATGTAGGCTCTATAACAACCTCCCAAAAGAACCCAAAAGGGTTTCCAAAAAATACACCAAGATAAAAAAGGTGAACCAAAGCCCTAGGGCTGAATATTCACTGCAAATAAATAACTAGAAATATGTGGTTGATATGATGTAGCATAGAATGAATCCTCCTCCCAATATAATATCCAGGTGAAAGTCTGATCCCTTCACTGGAAAACCATCTCCCCAAATGGTGTACTGAAACCACCCCTGCAACTCCTCCCTAAAATAACATAGTCCAAGACTGAAACTGTGCTTTAAGTGATAATAATTTATTGGCTTGATGCCAAATGCTGAAATAAATATCAAGAGCCTTATTTGCTGGCCTCCCAATGGAAGGAAACCTTCCTCCACTGAAAAATAGCTCTAAAATGACTCAAATGTACTCTCCACTACTGCACCCTGCAACACAGCACAACCCTCTACAAAAAATGCACTGTAGAATAAATATGGAGCTTGGACTGATGCTGACATGTGGAAATGTGGCCCAAATACTTCTCCTGAGTGGGCACTCGAAGTCCCCCAAGGGTGAAGGTGGGATTCCCACTCGGGAACACCCTTGTGCTAAACAGCACTGCAGTCTTCGCTAAACAGATGAAGAGAGTAACAAGTCATACAGACCTTAGAAAAAATAATTATCAAAACATGCCTTCTATGGCTACCATCCCCTTCCTTATATGCTTGGTGAGCTTCCTCACCTTGGGCCCCACTCATTAAGGCCACTACTTCCATGCATGGAGTCTCCCTCCAAAACTGTGCTATTCCTCAATGAATTCCACTCCTTCCATACCAGCGTTGTTGATTAGGTCAAAGTTGACCTAGTCTACTTACTCCAACCCCTTTTCACACACAAGGGTGCTTAATCAAGCTACTAAGATGATCTCCATTCACATTAGGAGTGATTTTATTCCTACTAAGGATATTTATGGGTCTCCATACGCTCTTATTCTTCTAACTAAGAATCAAAAACAAAATTTTAATATTCCAACTAGCTTAAAGCTAATTGGGAATATTACAATCCTCCCCTCCCAAATGTTGCTTGTCCTCAAGAAACTGTAAAGGTAAGTGCTGCAACTCTTCTCCTCCTTCCTTGGTGACACCTCCATGTGATAAGCTCTCCTCATGAACCAAGTGTCTCCCAATAAATCCCTCCATGAAATGCTCCTCCCAAATACTCATGAGAAGTAAATGACTCACCTCACAAGGAAACAAAAGATCCAATTTAGCAATCATGGTTTTCCCAATGTCCTCCCTAAAACATGAAGCATAAGAAACATGGGGAGTATCACTCCCAATGGGAACATTCAACCCTTGCATTCTTCCTCCAATCACGCCCACAATAATGATAAGGACATCATCAATGTATGGGATCATAATCAAGGAAACACAAGATGCCATATGTAATACTAGTGGAGGATCATAGTCCCACATGTATAACCAGTGCAATATGTCTCATGACTTCCTCAGAACATGATATAATAAGTGGTTTCCCCACCACTTGTTTTCTTCCATAGTCTTCTCACATGCTTTTAGAAGGTGAGTAATGTTTGGTGCCAATGGAGTACACCCTAAATGATATTTCATCTCCCTAAATCCTCCTAGGGAGTGGCCATGCTCAACATTGTTTATGGCCCCAAGTTGACCATGAAGTTTATAAGGAATAGTGCCCCCACTTGGAGCAATGGCCTACATGTGTATGGTAAATGAATGCAAATATTCATCAAGTAAATTATTATGCATAAAAACATTATCCTTACCATGTAATTTGATCACACCAATGGAGTGGCTCACGGATAGATCCCATCTCATTCCCAAAGAGGAAAGAGGTGGTTGTGATAACTCTATCAAAGAGTTATGTCTCTCCAGCTCCATGTCCACATGATCCATGCATATCCTAATATTCTGATGTATCTCCTCTTCAAATCCTTCCCAAGTAATCCCTCCATGATGGTGTGGTATGCTCTCATGGAATAAGTGTGGCTGAAGAGAAAATATTCATGTGTTTCATGGAGCAATTTCTCCTTGAGCTTGGATGCTCTAGATAATAAGATACTACTATTATAGTAGATGAACCCATATCTTACTGAATATTCCTCATCTAATAGCTGGTCATCAAGTATCATGCAAGTAAAAAGATCCTTGGAGTAATCCACCAACAACTAGGATTTCCAATAAAAATCTATCCTCCATAGTGACAGCGTTAATGATCTATCATGTAAATAATATTTCATGTGGCTGACCCCTTCTTTGACATCTCCCATGCCAAAGTCACATACCAAGATGCTGCTATCCTCCCTCTGCTACTCCTCATGTAGCTTCTCATGCTCAAATAAAGGTTGAAGATTTTTGGGGTTATACTTCCATGGGAATCTATCACCCATCCAAAAATTATTGAGTCTAGCCAATGCCTACATGAGTGACCACCATCCTCTACCATGTGCAGAATATTTATCCAAAAGTGATAATATCTTCTGAGCCTCCAAAGTCAAGGAGTAGTCTCCTTGTACCATGATGGTTCCATACTCCATCCCTAAATCATCCTCTCTTAGTGCAAGATGTGGGGTGAGAGTGGGTAATGATGATATTGGGAGAATGTATCCGCTCTCCTTGATCCTACCCCATACTCTTTGCGTTGTGTCATGATCTCCCAATGTTATCACTCCTCCTATATCTATAAGTGGTGCAACATGTTGTGAGACATTTCTCACAAACTCCTGATCAGGAGGCCTCCTAGGTGGAATGCCACTAAACAATAATATATCATAGGCCAAGGTCATCTGCATAATTGATAGGACTGTTAGGTCCTTGCTTACACTACGCAAATCCAGCTTCATTTTCGGTGTAGAAGCTATCTATGAGGGATATGTGTGCATGCCCCTAATCATATGATGTTTTCCACTCTTTCTATCCATCAAATCCATCTACAAAGTCTCCCAATTTGTGGTAAAATTCCCCCAAGTAATCAACCACTGCACACCCAATATCACATTGGTATTAGGTATTTCAACCAAACAAAAGTGATCAATCAATGTATATGTCCCCATGGTGACAAATAAATATGGAACATAAAGCATACACTGCATAGTTCTAGCTCCTTGGACCAAAACTAAAAACCCCTAAAAATCATCAGTGGGCATTGCCCTCCTCTGCACTAGTTGGGTATCAATAAAGTTGTGGGTAGCCCCATTGTCAATCATAATTGAAACCCTCTAATCCTGAATGGAACCTCGAACCCTCAAGTTCAAGTACTTGGGTACTCCTCTCAATGATGCAAGGGCCTCTCCAACTGGAGAAAATTCTCCATTCCCACCTCCTAGTGGTGGTGGATTCTCTCCTAATATCCTAGTGCTATGACCTCCTTCTGGTTCCTCTTCTTCTTCCTCCTCATCATCAGAAAATACCTCTATTCCCTGTTGCACATCTATGTACAGGTGCCCATGATTCTTGTCATGTGAAGCAAAGATTACTTCTCCTCAAGTCTCTTCATACATCATCACTAAGAGGTACTTTGTTTTGGCCCTCCTTTGAAGGATGAGCTTTCTTATATTTCCCCTTTGATGGGAAAGTGGGATTTTTCTGAAATGTTTCCTTTGCTCTTGGCAAGGCATCTTGTAGATCTCTAGCCATTTCAATGGAACCTTGAAGGGTAGTTGTTTTGGTATATTTAACCAACCCATGTAGAGGTTATACTAGCCCATCAATAAACCTATAGACCTTTTTTGCTGCAGATAAATCAGGAACCATAACATAAAGTTTTAGAAATTTAGAAATATAAGTTTCTGGATTACCTGATTGTTTGAGCTTAGCTATCCCAATGAAAGGTGCCTCCAGGTCTCTTCGATCAAACCTCTCCACCAACCTCCTTGTGAACTCAGAATATGCGGTCACATTGGCATGACCCAATGTAGAAATCCCATGAAACCACCAATCATGTGCTTCACCCTCAAGGTGCAGTGTTGCTATTTTGATGGCCTCCATATTTGGTACTTGGTTTAATTGGAAGTAGATATCTAGCTTCTCTACCCAAGATTTGGTAGTGCATTTTGATGGCCCATCAAAAGTGGGTAAGAAAAATCTACCCATAGTCCGATGAAGATCATGATCCCGTATGAATCCTCTATTGTAATGTCGGGGTCTCCTATTGTCCTTGATCTGACAAAATTCTTGAAAGCTAAAATGGTCTTTGAATCTCTGAGATTGAGACTCATACTTAAGAAAATAATCTTCAAGATTTTCTTGTTCTTGAAACCCTCCATTTCCCACTGCTAAAAATGTAGGTATTGTAGAATGTTGGGAAACTTGCTACTTCACTGGTTGATCACTCCAGTGATGAGAAATGCTGGAGCCTTCTCCATGTAGAAACCCTTTAGGAGATTCTTTGTGTCTATCCATCCTCATCTTATTTATTTCTCTTGCAATGTCTTTCATAGTTTGAAGAAGAAGCTTAGGGAACTCCTTCTCCTCATCTCCTCCTAATAAAGGGGTTTTACCCTTGTCTTCTCTTTCATCTGTATAATCATATCTCATGTTTCTTCTGAGATACCTCTTCTCTCTATCTGTGAGAGGATATCCTTCTTCTGATGACATATTGGCTTAGATGCACAGGCTGAGCCAAGATTATGCTCTGATACCACTGTAACATTCCAAAATAGGGAAAGCAGCAATATTGAACACAAAAATGGAAATAGAAATGTAAATCAATGTACAAATACAATAGACCAATATGGGTCCGCAAGGATGAAGGTGGGATTCCCGCTCGGGAACACCCTTGTGCTAAAAAACATTGCAGTCTCCGCTAAACAACTGAAGAGAGAAACAAGTCATACAGAACATAGACAAAATAATCATCAAAACATGCCTTCTATGGCTACCATCCCATTATTTATATGTTTGGTGAGCTTCCTCACCTTGGGTCCCACTCATTAAAGCCACTACTTCCATGCATGGAGTCTCCCTCCCAAACTACACTGTCCCTCAATGAATGCCACTCCTTCCATACCAGCGTTGTTGATTTGGTCAAAGTTGACCTAGTCTACATGCTCCAGCCCCTTTTTACACACAAAGGTGCTTAATCAAGCTACTAAGATTATCTCCATTCAAATTAGCAGTGATTTTATTCCTACTAAGGAGATTTGTGGGTCTCCATACCCTCTTATTCTTCTAACTAAGAAGCAAACTCAAAATTTTACTATTCCAACTAGCTTAAAGCTAATTGGGAATATTACACTTCAGCGGGTCATCGATGGGGTATCAATCCTTATTATCTTTCCGTGGGGAGTTACATTCTGTGGAGAGGTGCGCGGATTAGAGGTAGCACACTTTGAAAATTTCCCCTTTCCTTTTTATTTCATTGGCGTGGACACTACTTCTACCTCTGGGATTACTTCTCTAACATCATCTGATCCCATCTCTGTTGAGGTAGTGAGGGGCACAAAATGCTCCTTCGCAAGGTTGGTGGCTGAAATTCGTGGCTGGAGTATGAATTCAGGGTTACTAATGTCAGATGGATATTTGCATCCAGGCATACATAACTCATAGACAATAGGGTAGCAGAAATTACAGACAATCACAGAGTGCCAAATATTCAAACAACAAAGGAACCAATTGAGACCCATGCCCACCTTTTTATAAGCCATCCATGGTAAAAACGGTTAGCTTGTCATTAATTTCCACTTACCTTCAAGAAAACGGTAAAAAATCCTCCAAGATCACCTCATTAAATGTGAGAAATCTACTCCATCCAACGGTGATTTCACTTTTTCACCTAGTTTCACTGTTCCAACAGCTAGTTTCCTTTCCTGCATTTCACCCCTGTGCTTTCATCTCACCTGCCTGCACCCTCCCTCTCTGCTGCGTGTAGACCCTTTGATTCTGATGCTCCGTCCATATATTCATTTTTTCGGCACAAGATTGTCTCTATATGGCTTCAGAAAACTTCCATTGAAGTACCCTCAAAGGTTCTCTCCGCACAATGTGGCCAAGTGCACTGCACCACCATCAGTGATATATTTCACAATATATGGCCCCAACCAATGCTTTCTGAACTTCCCTAGGTGGCACACATATTGACTATAATATAGCAAGACCAAGTCATCCTCCTTGAACACCTTTTTCCTGATGTGCCTGTCATGCTAGGATTTTTCATGTGCCTTCTGCACTTGCGGGTGGAAGTTAGCAATGAACTGATCTTCTTTTAAGGCCACAATTTGTGCCAACTATTCCTCCATAATGTCTGGATCAACCATATTAGTGAGAGATACGATGCGCAGGCTTGGGACAATATACTTCATTGGCATGATGGCTTCCTACTCATATACCATCCTGAAAGGTGTTTTTCCCATTAAATTTTGCATGTTTTCCTATAAGCCCATAACACAGAAGGGATATGCATGTCCCAATCATCTCGGTTGGCATTGCAGATCTCTGTGAGCGCATTCTCCAAGATCTTGTTGAAATATTCTACTGCGCCATTTTCTTGTGGGTGATAAGGGGCACTCTTCTTGTGATGGATCTGGAATTCCTCTATCAAAGATTCAATTGTTTCGTTAACAAACTGTGTACCTCTATCACTCATCAAAATCTCCAGGCATCCAAACCTAGTCAAAACGTGCTCAAAGATGAAGTGCGCAATAGTATCTATAGTACAGTCCTTAATTGCCTTTGCCTCTGCCCATATGGTTACATAATCAGTTGCAGTAATGATATAACATGCTCCAGTCTTCCTTCCATGAGGGTTTATTGGTCCAACGAAATATATAGCCCATTTATCAAATGCCTGCAAGGCCATATATGGTTGCAGGGGCATCTCATCTCTACACGAAGGCTTCCCTGTTCTCTGACATGCATCACAGGCCTGACAGTATGCCTGTCCTTCACTGTGTAGCGTGGGCCACCATAACCCCGCATGAAACACCTTCTGCGTAGTGGCTTTCCCTGCATAGTGGCCTCCTGCCACTCCCCCATGATCCCAGCTAGTATATCTTGTCTCTCATGTTCCAACACATATATCCTTAATACTTCATCTGCTCCTAAGTTATAAAACTGACCTGCATTCAGGGTCAAATCAGTTTTGCACACAACCAACTCCTTTTTTTGGACTGAATATTCCACAGTCGTTGTTCCCATGGTCAAAATATGAATAATATCAACAAAGTGCTCATCAGCCACCTTGATAGCGAAGAGCTACGCATCAGGTAACCCCTCCTCTAGACTCATTGGTTCTTCCCCATTTTCAATTCGTGATAGATGATCAGACCCAACATTCAATCTTCTAGGCTTCACAATAATCTCAAATTCATACTCCTAGAAAATCAACAACCTTTAGCAGATCTCCCTCCCCCCCCCCAACAAAAGCTTATTGACTAGGTATTTCAAAGAAGAATGATCCGTGAACATTTTGAAATTCCCTCCTAGCAGATAGTGTCTGTATTTTTACAACGCATATACCATGGCCAATCATTCCCTTTCCATAGTTGAGTAGTTGCACTCTGCATTGGACAACGTCCTACTGGAAAAAGCGACTGGGTGATCAATGTCTCCTACTCATGGCTGTGCTAAAACAACCCCAAGTGCTATACCAGATGCATCCACATGCACATGAAAAAACTTAGACTAGTATGGGAATATTAAGATAGGTGCAGTGACCATTTTATCCTTTAGCAGCTCAATGCTCTTTTGACATTCTTCATCCCAGAAAAATGTTACATCCTTCTTTAGAAACTTGTCCATTGGTGTAGTGATCAAAGAATACCCTTTGATAAACTTCCTGTAATAACTAGTGTGTCCTAGGATGGAGCACAACTATTTCTCATTAGTATGGACTTCTAAGTTGATGATAACCAAAATCTTAGCTGGGTCTACAATCAATCCTTGCTAACATACTATATGCCCCAACAAAATTCCAAAAGGCACGCAGAATATACACTTCTTCAGGTTGAGAGAAATATGGTGCTTCCTACAGGTGTCAAGCATCATGCGCAGGTTCGACACATGTTTCTTTACCAATCCAAACATTGTATATTCATCAAAGTATACATCCAATAATTTATGCATGAATTCCTTGAACACAACCACTACCATGTGCGAGAATATTGCAGGTGCATTTTTCAATTCGAATGACATGATAGTATATTGGAAAGAACCCCATTCAGTGGCGAAGGTGGTCTTGCTGTGATGTTTCAACGCAATTCTGATTTGATGATACCCCAAAAATCCATCAGTAAATCAATAAGCTTCTTGTCCTCCTAAATTATCCATGATTTCATCAGAAAATGGAGTAGGGAAGGGGTCATGCAAACATGCATCATTCAAATTGTGCAGATCTACACAAATCCTTATTTCTCCTTTGGTATTTTTCTCTTGAACCACCATTGGACTTACCCAATCAAACATTTCGACCGGT
Organism: Pinus albicaulis; assembly: GCA_034641835.2. Classification (NCBI taxonomy): domain Eukaryota; kingdom Viridiplantae; phylum Streptophyta; class Pinopsida; order Pinales; family Pinaceae; genus Pinus; species Pinus albicaulis. The sequence goes on along the minus strand of CM076572.1, from coordinate 1,351,739,025 downwards.
TCGATGATGCCTACAACCACCATCTTTTCTAACTACTCCTTTACTTTATGCATAAATTTTGGGTTCAATCGATATGGATGCTGCTTGACAGGGCGCGCATCTGGTTTCAGTGTGATATTCATAAAACCTAGGTCCCATAAAATCCCTTTGAGCTCAAATAAATTTGTAGGAAACATATCCGGATATTCTGTCAGCAGATGTAATATTCCAAAATTAGCATTTAGCTAATTAGGAATATTAATTTTTCTCTTGACATCTAGTTAGATGAATAAATGGGTAAGGAGGACCATAAATATCTTTAGTAGGCATAAAATACATATTAATGTGAAAAGGGATCATATTCATAGCTAGATAAAGCACCCTCATGTGTGAACAGGGATAATGCATGTGGACAAGGTCAAGTTTGACCAAGTCAACAGCACTGGTATAGAGGGAGTGAATCATCAATAGAGACAACTCAGTGTGAATATGGATCAGTTTAGATAGTCAAAATAAATCCACCTTGGGTGTGAAAGGAGACAATGCATGGAGACTAAGTCAAGGTTGATCAAATCAAATAATGTTGTAAATGAGAGAGTGGAGCTAGTGGAGACAACATAGTTTTGGAGGAGGAGTCTTTGCATGGAACTAACCTCATAAATGGGTGGGAACCATGGTGAGGAAGCTCATCAAGTATCTAATGGAGGGAATGACAACAATATGGGGGGGGATATTGTTTATATTTGAGTCTTATGACTTATTTCATGCTTCATCTGTTTAGTTGGGTTTGTTGTGTTGTTTAGTACAAGGGTATTCTCATGTGGTAATTCCCCACTCTTTCTTGGAGGACTTGTTGAAGAAATTTGAGAGGAGGATTCTGGGCTTCATTTACACCATCCAGAATTGGGCCAAGCAGTCACCTATAGCCACAGCGCAGTCTCCTTGAGGAACTGCATTATTTTTCATGGTGTTGAATTGGAAGGGTTAAAACCCCTTATTGTGAGCTACTTTCCTAGTGAAAGGATCAACCTTTCACCTGGAAAGCTAGTAAGGAGGATCTACAACCATTTATTTGTATTTTCAGCCATATTTATGTAGAGATTTAGTCAGAAAACATTATTCAGCCATAGATATGCAACATATACTTCTTCTATTTCATGTTTATCAAGAAACCATTGTCGAGTTATCTTGGAATTGTGTAAAAGAGACTAGATCTCAGTTTTTCATCTCTCTTGAGTAATATATCAGCAGATCCATTTTTATCTCTATTTCTGTAGCATAAACCCTCATTAAAATGCACTGTCACTTGCTTTAGAATTTTTGTGTTGCTGTAGTCATGGGGTTGTAGTGTTTTTGGGCTATTCTAGGCTTGGGAGGCCTATTTAACTAAGCTATAATTATTTGTTTCTGATCTCCTTGAATTATTGGTTGCTATAATGTATAAAATAATGGATCCATGGGCTATTATTGACTTTTATAGCATAGTTTTCTGAAAAATGAATTTTTCGTGCCTATATTGATGATTTTCCCCATTTGGGAATATTACAATGGTATAAAAGCTGTGATCTCGGCTCAACCTGTGTAATTCAGCCATTATGTCATCTAAGAATATTTCTCATAGGAAGGAGAAGATCTGCAGAAGAGATCAAGGAAAACCCTTATTATTGGGAGGGAAGGAGTTCTCAAAACTTCTTCTTCAAACTCTGAAGTGTATTAGCAAAGACATCAAAGAGATGAGGAGGGAAAGACATGGAGATTCCTCAATAATATTTGTGCATGTGGAAAGCTTCAATTCCTCAAATTATGGGTGTGAGCATTCCACCACACCATTAGATTTACAACGTTCTGCCAGGCCTATGTTCATAGCAAGTGAGATGAACTAAAGAGATGTGCCAAAGAAGGAGACTCTTGGTGATTATTTGCAAGAGTATGAATCTCAATATAAGAGGTTCAAATATCACCTAAAGTTCCAAGGGTTTCACAAGATCAAGGAAGATAGAAGACCTAGCAATCATGATGAGGATAGATTTTTCCTCTCTACTTTTTATGGGTCACCTAAATATTTAGCTAGGGCTTGGGTGGAGGAGCTTGATACTTATTTGAAGCAGCACCAAGTTTCAGAAGATGAAGCCATTAGAGTAGCAGCGTTGCATCTTGAAGGTAAGGCTTATTCTTGGTGGTTATTTGAATCCTTTTCATTAAGAAATGAAAATATATCTACTTATGCAAGGTTCACTAGGAGAGTAGTGGAAAGGTTTGATGAAAAACAATCTGAAACACCTTTGGTGGAGCTAGTCAAACAAAAACAAACAAAAACTTTTCATGGGTTGGAAGGATCTAAAAACCCAACTCCATTTTAGAAAACTATTGAGGGGGATAAAATTTTGCAGAATCCCTTGCTAGAGGCAAGGTCCCTACTTCATAGAGAACACTCTCCTAGAAAAGAGGACATGGAGATCTATTTTTCAAAAGAGGATCCTCTTATTGATGATAATACAACTCCCATTGATGTTGAAGAGGAAGAGAAGGCTGGAGGTAACATCGATATTACATCAGAAGCATATCTAGCACCTCATGAAGAGGGAGATGGAGCACTTGCTCCAATGAGATGAGATCTTGTATATACACAAGAAGTTCCAAATAATCTCACATGCAGAGATCGTAGCACATTCCATGAGAAGCATGTGCCATCATTGATATATTGTGAGATCTTGAAGACTAAAGAAGAATACAGGGAGGATGATCAACATCATATGATTAAGAGCACACACCCCTCTCTATTTCAGAAAGTTGATGCATAGAAGAGGTAGGAGAATTTGTGCAGTGAGGACAAGGACAAATCAGTCCACACACATATAGATCCTATTCTAGGCCTTGATGTTTCATTACATGGAGGAATTCCACCAGGGAGACCCCCTGATTGGAAGATGAATAAAGTGTTCTCTCAACAAAGTGCATCATTGACATATTTGGTGAATGAAGGAGCCTTGGGAGGATCTAGCATAACGTTGAGAACCTTTGATGGGTTCCAAGGAGGGGTGATCAATTCTCTGATATGGAAATTTCTATCTCCCACTTAGATATTTGCGCTGGAAGATGAAGATTCAGGAATCTGTGATGGCACACGCATGGTGTCAAGGGGCTATTCCTTCTTCTTGGGGTAGAAAATGATGCTTCCACACATGAGGCGGATTTCTGAATATGACAAGAGGTTATTAACACTCTTTCTTACATTGGAAAAACTATGGAAGTTTTGGATGGGAAATACCTTCCAAGAGGAGGTTGATCTACATGTACTTCAATCTTGTCTTGGGCAAGATCAACTGCAAAGGAGGAAAAAAAAGTGGAGTAACAACACTCCAACATGTGGCTTTGGCATTGGGCATGTCAAAGAGGAGAATAATGATGTGACAGGTGCTTCATTTCAGATTTCCACATCACTATCATTGTTGGGAAGCCTAGATCCATATTGGGAGTCCCAACTATTTGTTGAATATTCCAAGAACCTATTCACATGTAAGGTTCTTGATGGGCAATTGATGGATAGGAGATATAGAGTGGTTTATGGAGTCATCTATTTCCATGATCAAATCTACTTGACTAAAGAATCCAAGCTCAAGAAGGAGATCCTACATGTAGCTTATGAGGCACTCTTTTCAGGACATGTAGATTCCATTGAGTCTTATCACACCATCATGAAGGGATTCTATTGGGATGATCTCAAAGAATATGTGCACCAACATATCAAGAGATATGTAACTTGTTTGATGTATGAGGAGGGGAAAAACCACCTTGCAAGGTTGTTACAATCAATTTCCCTTTTAATGGAGGAATGGGAAGGGTCATATATGGTCCTCTTCACCAACTTGTCTACAACATATGGTAAAGATTGTGTTTTGATGTTTATTTATCAACTAACAATATATATGCACTTCTTTACCATGCATTTGCAACACATTGCTCCGCAAGAGAGCAAACCTCTTGGTGGATTTCATGGTCCTTTTGGGACTACTTTCAATGATTGGGATTACCACTTTATGGAGGATTTTGGGCAAGACATGTTTTTCTTGGATCATATTCAGCCAACAACTAATATCCTCTACTATTTTAAAGCTTTTAAGAAGCTTATGGCAACAAGTAAGTGGTTGGATGACCACTTATCACATTATGTTTTGAGACAGCAATAGTCCATTTTTATTTTGGGTCCCATATGGTGATGATACTCTATTCACTATATGTAGGATGGGTTGGGCAAGAGTTATTCTTGGAACCAAAGAATGGGATCATGAGAGCCCAAGTAAATTTTGGCTCCTTAATGACCATATCATTGCAACCCAAGGTCAGCAGTTCCATATCTATCATAAATGGAGAGAGAGATAGTGTGAGTTCAACAAAATCATCTCTCATTTTCAGCCATGCAGCCCCTATACATTTCAGAACCAGGGAATTGATGATTGTTTTAGTGAGCTACCAAGGATGGCTCATTTTTTTTGGATGATAGTATGGAGATTGGAGTTTCTCATTGAGATTGGGGCACATAAAATTTACCATCTCTTATGCCTTAAGAAGGCCAATGGATAGCATATAACTCTTTCCATATATCTCCCACTTTTTCATAATGAAAGCTATTTCGTTTATCTACCAAAGGCTAACTTGTATGTTTGGGAGGAGGCATATCAATTGGAGATTTTGCAGTACCCTTGCAGTTTCTTGAGGACAAGCAACATTTGGGAGGGGAAGATTGTAATATTCCAAAATTAGCATGCAGCTAATTAGGAATGTTAATTTTTCTCTTGACATCTAGTTAGATGAATAAATGGGTAAGGAGGCCCATAAATCTCTTTAGTAGGCGTAAAATCCCTCTTAATGTGAAAAGGGATCATATTCATAGCTAGAAAAAGCACCCTCATGTGTCAACATGGGCTAATGCATGTGGACAAGGTCAAGTTTGACCAAGTCAATAGCATTGGTATAGAGGGAGTGAATCATCAATAGAGACAACTCAGTGTAAATATGGATCAGTTTAGATAGTCAGAATAAAGCCACCTTTGGTGTGAAAGGAGACAATGCATGGAGACCAAGTCAAGGTTGACCAAATCAAACAACGCTGTAAATGAGAGAGTGGAGCTAGTGGAGACAACGTAGTTTTGGAGGAGGAGTCTTTCCATGGAAGTAACATGATAAATGGGTGGGACCTATGGTGAGGAAGCTCATCAAGTATATAATGGAGGGAATGGCAACCATATGGGGGGGAAAGTATTGCTTATATTTGGGTCTTATCACTTATTTCATGCTTCAACTATTTAGTTGGGCTTGCTGTACTGTTTAGTACAACGGTATTCTCATGCGGGAATTCCCCACTCTTTCTTGGAGGACTTGTTGAAGAAATATGAGAGGAGGATTCCGGGATTCATTTCCACCATTCAAAATTGGGCCAAGCAGTCACCTACAGCCATAGTGCAGTCTCCTTGAGGAACTGTGTAATTTTTCATGGTGTTGCAATGGAAGGGTTAAAACCCCTGATTGTGAGCTAGTTTCCTAGTGAAAGGATCAACCTTTCACCCGGAAAGCTAGTAAGGAGGAGCTACAACCATTTATTTGTATTTTTAGCCATATTTTTGTAGAGATTAATTCAGATAGCATGATTCATCCATAGATCTGCAACATATACTTCTTGTATCTCATGTTTATCAATAAACCCTTGTTGGGTTATCTTGGAATTGTGTAAAAGAGATTAGATCTCTCTTTTTCAGCTCTCTTGAGTAATATATTAGCAGATCCATTTGTCTTTATATTTCTATAGCATAAACCCTCATTAAATTGCATTGTCACTTGCTTCTGAATTTCTATGTTGCTGTAGTCATGGGGTTGAAATGTTTTTGGGCTGTTATGGGCTTGGGAGGCCTGTTTAACTAAGCAAAAATGATTTTTTATGATATCCTTGTATACTTGGTTTCCATAATGTATAAAATAATGGATACATGGGCTATTATTGACTGTTATAGAATAATTTTTTGAAAAAAGTGTTTTTGGTGCCTATATTGCTGATTTTCCCCATTTGGGAATATTACAACAGATATGCAAACTTTCCTATTGTATCATCATCCCACTCAATTTTGGCCAACTTGGGTTCTTCTTCCGTTCCAATGTTGACTTTCTTCAATTTCAATGGCTTGGTGGCATCCACTCCCTAATGCAGGCCCTGCAATTGCACACTCTCCTTCAGACTCTGGGATGTTAACATTCCTTGGGTCATCTTCATTATCCTTGATTTTCAGGTTTTTTCAGTTGATGATGTATTGCATTTGTGCATCCCAGGCTAGCGCAACACATTCCTTTCGGGGTCGAGATTTGTCAAAGACCAGGGCATCTATGTCCTGCAGGGATTCATCCAGTTTCTTCGATCCCCCAACTGAGCCAAAGGTTGCCAGGAAATCCTCAGTCATTGTAAACCAATTCGAGTACCTCGGTGTAGCTCAACTTCTAGATATCAGGTGGTGGGTACTAGCCCCAATGAGTGGACAAACCTATGAACCCACTCATTCCATGTATTTTCATCCCATACCTCCATCCACATGGCCAGGTGCTTGCGTGGATCTCCTAGACCATAAAAGAGCTCAATTGGTTGGGTGGATGGTGGTTCAAAGTGCAACATCATCATTTGTCTACATTCCTCCCAATCCTGGAAGGTTCCCTTGTGCGTCTCCCACCAACGCGTTGGAGTTGCGCACATAGCCAAATCAAGTGCCTAGAATCTTCATTCCTCTGGGACAGATTTTTCCAATGCTTCCAAAAATTATTTGACACTACCAGAACCGTAAAATTAGGGTAGTTCTCTTATCTCTAAGGAGATGCACTGGAAGTTCTTTTTTATCTTGAGGGAGTGCATTGCAGATACATCATGCAACCGATTCTTCCAGTTCTCCATCTCACCATCTGAATCCGATAAACATGAGCTATCCTTCTCCTAGTTCAACATGCCATTAGTTGTAGGGTTGATCCATTCTTCATCCTATTCAGTCAACTTGTATATATGGTTGACATCATCCCCCCAATGCATTGGCTCTATGTATCGATCTCATTCTGCTGGATCTAGTGGGACTATCACCTGTGTACCATTATTCTCAAAAATCATACTTCTACACTTTAGGTTGATGATACCTCCCATATCAATGGCCCAATAAAATCCTAACAACGCAAGTTAGGGGTTTGTATCATCCACAATATGTATTACTTTGAAATCCGCACATACCTCCCCTCTGGCAATGTCTACCACAACTTGTGGAAGCCTTTCAAGTGGAATGATATTTTGCTGATTAGCCATGCGTAGCTGAATCGTGGACCATTCCAACTTTGTTTCTCCCATATTTTTCCAGGTCTTATTAGGTAAGACATTTGCATCAGGCCCCAGATCCAAGATGACTTGATCCATCTCATATTCTCCGATTTGTATAGTCATGCACATCTCCTTACCAGTTCTCTTCTTAAACTTATAAACCTTGTTCATGACCTTGTTTTCTATTTGAGGCATGTATTTCTCTGCGCAGTTGTGTATCAAGGCCTGGTGATCTGAAAATGGAACTATTTGTAATGCTATGTAAAGTATCCATTCTCAAAGAATTTAGTGTGCAAAGTGTTCTTCATGACTTGCAGGTTAAACAAAGTAGTTTTGGTTTGTTTTTGAGTTTTATGTGTGAGGATTAAATTTACTGTTTAACATATCATAGCAGAAATAAAAAATAATTAAAATTCACCATAACATAACACAACAAATTTTTGAGGCAGTTCACCCCTCCTGGGCTACATCTGTCAGTCCAAGGCTCCCCAATGGCATGTCCTTGCTCTATTAATCTGCTCAAAATGGTTACATAGTGAAAAATATGCCTAAACAAGAAAAAAAACTATAAATTCAACTTCATAAGATAGAAAATAGCTAGAAATGGCTTTTCTTTCACCTTAAATAGTGAAATACAACCCAATACAGTGCCTTCTACATGATGGTCCTAATGGCTCCTTCCTCTTCCATGAAGAAAAATCTGATGTATATCACCTCTGTTCACTCTAAAACCTACCCCAAACTCTTCAGAATGCTGAAGAAACCAAAAATTGACTAAAATTTCATCTTGTTTGGTCGAAAATTGAGAAAGTTACGGAAAAAATAATTTTTTGCCCAGTGTCCCCCAAAATCCTCCTCCAAAACTGGAGGAACTCCAGTTAGCAGTGCTAAAGATGGGGAATCCCCGAATTTTTTGGACCATGCCAAATCTAGTGGTAATAGCTAATGGTCAAGTTAAATGTTATGGAGGCAGATCACATGTGGTCTCCGCGGAGTAACCACCAGTTAAATCGTGTGGATAATCCTGCATTAAATGTTATAATAGTGCGGTCTCATTATGACAAATGGTTTATTACCACCAATAGTTAAGCTTAAGACCTAGGTTTTGATCGTTGAGTAATATGGATGGGGCTAGATCTAAGGGCTAGCCCCCTTATTTTTTTCCATCGGTTCAATGGTTTAAATCCCGCAGTCTCAAGCCTTGGTCACGTTGCTATGGGGTTGGCCCCTCAAATATTATCTGCCCATGAGCCAACAATACGTTTAGCTCCGCCCAACTCTTCAACTAATAAACATAGGCGGGCTGGTCAGGTCAACCCTGCCTGAACTGTCGGGTCAGGGTTCGAATCCCATAACCTTCAACCATTTTTTCATATGCCTTTTAACCATGAGCCTAGGGCCATGTGGTAGCCTCCGGGCAGGCCACGTGGCACCCTCTGATAGGCTGTCAAAAAACCTTATAAAAAATATTTTTTTTAACAAAATTTTTCACATAAGGTCAAACTAAGTCAAAGGTCTTGTTTTGCAGTTTATTGGATGATTTCAAACCTTAGTAAATGTTACACAGTAATTTATCACCGTCCCTACCATTCCCCATCCCGCACAATGGAGGACCCATTTTGTGACCTGTGAACATTGTCATGCCTTGAAATCATCATCAATGCATTCCTCTAAGCATGAGCTTCAATTGCCCTGAAGACATCTCCTTGCAAAAAATCATGAAAACATCTCTCAGATTGCGCGGCAGAGCCAGCTCATCACTCGCGCCAATGGGGAAAATCCTACAAAGAAGTCGCGCCAACTCCAGCCTTCGTCCTAGAGCAAAGAGGTCGCGCCTCTGCCTAATTTAAGGAGTAAGTGGAATTGCGTTAAAGATGGCTGTTGTGTTTCAACAAACTCAGAAACCATTGCCTATCTTGAGTTGGGAGGTTTGGCTGTGGGAGTTCCATGGAAGGGAAGTGGTTTGCCACCTCCCATGGAACCTTCCTTGTTGATAGAGCCAATCCCACAATAATAGGGATCCCAACTCCCTCCTTCCCCATCTATAAAAGCCTGCTCAATTCCATGGCAAGCTAGTATGGAAGTGCCTAAGCTTTGAATCTCCAAATTCCCAAGAGCCTTTGTGCTGTAAGAGCCCTCTTTCTTCCCTTAAGGCCGACTCAAGTAAGGAGACTATCGTCGAGAGACTCTGGAGAGGTTTGCCCTTTCCCTGGCGAGCTTTGCGAGACGTGAACGTCTGGAGACACATCCGAAGGAGACCGCGACGTCAGAACATTGCTTGTACTCTCTTTCGATCATTATTTAATGAATGATTACGGTTATGGTTCCACTCTGTTTTCACTTATGTTAATAACGAGTTATATCCTTTCTGACTGATATATAGTTGCGTATTCTGGATTTTATGCTTGTATTTGTGTTGTTTCTTGCATGTGCAGGTGTCCATCCGCGGAGATCGTGGGAGGATCGTGATCTGCCGAGGCTGAGGAACGGGAACGCTCTCTTCTATGGATCATAGCATTGGATTCCAGGTAGGCCTCCATCTTTGGTCTTTTATTCGTAACTAGGAACTTGCGTTGTAACATTTGATGATTGTTGCTAGACCCCTGCTGGGCTAGTAGGGATCGCCTCTGTCCGCAGAGGGGATTTACCTCCTCAACAGTAAATTTCACATACAACCTCGGTTTTGAGAACTGTTCATGGCACTAGAATCAAAGCGACAAGACCTTTCCATTCATTCAGATTTAAACCATTTCCGAGCACTTCCATTTTTGAGTAATTTTCATAACTTAGACATGATCACCTGATCACACCTCCCCAATGGGAAGCTTTTAGACCCCAAAAGCTCTCTGAACTACAAAAACTGAAGATGAGGAGACTAATTCTCCACTCTTCCAACCTTGAACCACTGAAATATCCCTGATTTCATCAAATTGAGCTTCTCATAAAAAGATAAATTCTTCCTTGAATTTGTTGACTGACTGTTGCTAACCTTGACTGTTTCATGATGCAAATTTTTGAAACTTGCAGAACAACAACTAAAATTTGCAGAAAACATATTGCTCCTACAATGGTCTACCTTCAAAGGAAACTAAAAATAAGATTCACCTTGCCAAATGTCCTTATGGCGAATTTTTGCCGAATGAGCCATGTACTTGTGTCAATTCCTGACCAAGTTTCTTCGCCATAGTATTCTGCCATTCTGAAACTAGAAATGATCCTTGCTAAACTTTGTGTCCTCTTTTCTTGCATTCTTTTTCCTCTCTTGGATTTTTTCACCACTTTGCACCGACACTTTGTTCTCTGCACTAATTGACACCAAAGACATTTGCTGCAACTTCTTGTCATCTTCCTCCAAAGACGACCTGATTTTAGACTGAAGCATCTCATCATTTACATCAGAAATAACATGAAAAGGATTATGTACAAAGTATTTTTGCTTAATCATCAAAAAAGTCAAATTTTGACTTTCATTGACAAGCCTTTTCAACTGCCCTGCATTCACTAAAGAAGATTCTAGCTTCTTCCGATGTGCTCTCACAATAAAATCCTTGCCATCCTTGAATAAATGGTACTTATTCTCATGGCAATGGAAGATCACTTTCCTATCATATAAGTAAGGATTTCCCAATACCACACCTATAATGTCAAGCGGTACCACATTTAATTCAACCATGTTAATATAATGAGCTATTATGGCGAAGCGCAACATGCACTTCCTTGAAACTTGTAAATTTTCATCCTTGCAAATCCAACCAAGAGGATAAGGTTTAGGATGTGGAATGGTTTCAAGATTCAACTTCTTGACTAAGTCTTATAATATGAGGTTTTCTTGTGACCCACTGTCAAATAGTGTGTCTATCTTTGTGCTTTTTGAAATGATCCTCACATGAAACAACTCTATTCTCTTCTCTTCACTTGGAGCTTCTATGTGATAGTTTGACAAACTAGAAATGAGTTTAGTTTCATTTACAATCTATTTCCCCTTTATGTTATTTAGTGCCATAGCTATGCTCTTAGTTTCATCTCCTGATTCAGACCCTAAGTCTTGTTCAACTATTGCAACTGTCTTTCACTTTTCTTTGGCCTTATCTTTGGTTTCGAATTTTTCTAGTTTCAACTCTGGATGAAGTTTACAGCATTGGTCTTCATCATGGCTTATTTTAGAACAATTTTTACAAAATAATTTTCCCTTCTCTTTCCTAGGGTTTGAATTTCTCTTTCTCCCTTTGCCTTTAAATTAACTATCCTCATTCCCATCAAAAGATTGTTTACCTCTAGCCTCTAAATACGTTCTTGGACACAAACCTCGTCTAGACTAGTAGGATTGAACATAAGAATAGTATGTATAAGATAGCTGTGTAAACCACCTATATATTTCAGCAAAGTTTCTTGGCTATGCAAATCAATTCCTAGTAAAAGAGCCCTTTGTCTAAACTCTTGGGTGTAATATTGTACATTTTGTCCCTTAAGTTGTCTAAAAATTTTCAAATTCATGATAGCCTTTTGTAAATGAGTTAATGAATAAAATTTCTTTTTAATTGCAGAAATAAAATCAGCACATGATAAAGTGATCTTACCATGTTTTCTAATCTCATCCTTGGTTTGGGCTTCCCACCATACCAATGCTGCACCATCCATTCTTAAAGAGGCTAACTAAATCTTGGTGTCGTCATGAAGGTTCTGTATCGTCAAGTAAACCTCCAACTTCCTTATCCAATTGTCAAGCTTTTCTGCATTGACTTCACCATTAAACATAAGAAAACCAAATTTAACATCAAGCTTTAAAAATGAACTTTTACCAGTGTTTTTTGACTTGTGAGATTGGTTCACTGAAGTAGAGGATGATGATGTAGAGGAAGACGATGAAGATGGGGATGGTGGATCACCATTTCCTCCATGTCCTTTCTTTGACTTGTCATCACTTTTCTTTCCTCTTGAAGAACCCTCTCCTTCCTTGTGGTGTTTTGACCCTTCTCCTTCAAGCCTTTCATTCATTTCTTGGTAGAGTATCCTCACCATCTCATTCATGTCCAGGAATGCCTTTCGGAACACCCGTTATTCTTCTTTGGGATCAATGTCTTCAGGAACTTCTCCTTCTCTTGAAGACATGCCTAAGACTTCTTCTGTGGCTCTTGGAGGTGAATTAGAAGGTGGAGTTAATGGCACTCTCGCCCTCCTTGGTTGAGGATTATTTTGAGCTCTAACCAATTGTCATTCCCGTCTCTTGAGCTTAAGCCTAGTAAGCATCAAAACTTGCAAACAATCAACTATATCTTTGCACAAGAAAAAATGCAGAGTAAAACTCTAGCTCTGATACCAACTGATCTGAAAATGGAAATATTTGTAATGCTTTGCAAAGTATCCATTCTCAAAGAATTTAGTGTGCAAAGTGTTCTCCATGACTTGCAGGTTAAACAAAGTAGTTTTGGTTTGTTTTTGAGTTTTATGTGTGAGGATTTGTTAATTAAATTTATTGTTTAACATATCACAGTAGAAATACACAGCAAGTAAAATTCACCATAACATAACACAACAAATTGTTGAGGTAGTTCACCCCTCCTGGGCTACATCCGTTGGTCCAAGGCTCCCCAATGGCATGTCCTTGCTCTATTAATTTGCTAAAAATGGTTACACAGTGAAAAATATGCCTAAAAAGGCAAAAAAAATTATAAATTTGACTTCATAAGATAGAAAATAGCTAGAAATGGCTTTTGTTTCACCTTAAACAGTGAAATACAACCCAATACAATGCTTTCTCCATGATGGCCCTGATAGCTCCTTCCTCTTCCCTGAAGAAAAATATATTGTATATCACCTCTGTTTGCTCTAAAACTTGTCCCAAACTCTTTAGAATTCTAAAGAAACCAAAAATTGAGTAAAATTTCATCTTTTTTGGTCGAAAATTGAGAAAGTTATGGCAAAAACAAATTTTTTCCTAGTGTCCCCCAAAATCCTCCTCCAAAACTAGAGGAACTCCAGTTAGTAGCGCTAAAGATGGGGAATCCCCGAATTTTTTGGACTGTGCCAAATCTAGTGGTAACAGCTAACAGTCAAGTTAAATGTTATGGAGGCAGATCACATGTGGTCTCTATGAATTAACCGCTGGATAAATCGTGCAGATAACCGTGCATTAAATGTTATAATAATGTGGTCACATTATGAAAAACAGTTTATGACCACCGATAGTTAAGCTTAAGACCCAGGTTCTGAGTGTAGAGTCATATGGACGGGGCTAGCTCTGAGGTCTAACCCTGTTAGGTCCCTATATTACTAGTATAGTCCCTTATTGTTGTTAGTGTAACCCCCTTATGGTTATTATTGTACCCTTGTAACCCCCATTTTATTATTATTGTGCCCTTAAATTATTATTGTTAGGTCGGCTAGGATTACATTGTGGCCCACTAGGATTACGTTATGGCCCCGTGGACTCCTATATATAGAAAGGAGGTTTTGTAAATTTGATCATCCAAGAATTGTTCATTTATGTAATGTATTGGAGGTTGCCCCCTCGAAGTGGCTTATTTCTAAGGCATTGATATCTCTTTTCTTCTATTTTTGGAGCTGGTTACACAACATTTGGTATCAGAGCTTTGGATTCTAGGGTTTCACTACTCCAAACAGGTCATCGTGGAATTTTCGCTATAAATTTCTCTCTACGAAGTTTCAGAAGCTGAAATTTTTAGGGTGCAAAGCCAAAATCCTGAGGAAGATTTTCTAAAAATTTCAGAGCTTGGTTCGCAATATTTTCGGAGATATGATCTGTGGAAGTTAGGTCTTTGTTCAGGCTCCTAAACAGGTCATCGTGGAATTTACGCTATAACTTTTGTTCTATGAAGGTTCAGAATCTGAAATTCATATGGTGTGAAGCTGAAATCTTGAGGAAATTCGTCAAACAATTTCAGAGCTTGGTTCACAATATTTTGGGAGATATGATCTGTGGAAGGTAGTGCTTTTTTAGGCTCCTGAATTTCATCTCAAAGAGGTGATCGTGGGAAAAGTTCAATAACTCTCTCTCTGGGCATCGGATTGGAGTGCCATAAAAATTGGTTGCAAGTACACGGGCTGTAGTTTCTTGGATATCAATTTTAGAGACAAAGGAAAAAACAATGACACGTGGCAATTCATACAAGTTCGCTCTACTGAACCAATCCATAATTAGGTCATTGTGGGAGATTGGACACAAATTTGTCTTGGATAATCCAAATCAGGTAAGAACTGTGGCATTCAAAAGATAATTTAGAGGGCTACATTGGTACCTAAATTTAGATATTGAAGTTTTGCATTCACATATATAATCCAATTTCAATATCAAGCTCCTCAAAATTAAGAAAAAGGTGTGTATTTTTTTTCCGAATTGCATAAGTCTTGTTTGAAGAATCAATTTGAATTGATTCCAAGGGCATATTGTAGAATAGATATCAGTATTGGGTTCTAAAATATGCCCTGTAAAAATAATTCAACACCCATTAAGTCTTCAGAAGGGTCTACTATGACTCATGAAGATGAAGAATTGCAACATGATCTATCAAAATTACAAGAGCAAGTGCAACAAATTTCACTCTCACAAAGAGCAACAAAAAATGAAATGGAAGTTTTGAAGAAAGGCATGGAAGAGAAGATGGATGGTTTGAAGAAAGGCATGGAAGCTAAGATGGATGGCATGGAAGCTGGCATGGAAGCTAAGATGGATGACATGAAAGACAACATGGAAAACAACATGAAAAACATGAATAATGATCTAAAAGAAGACATTGAAGGTTTGAACAAGCTGATACAAGAAATGTTTCCTAATGGTGAAAAGATAGTAGAAGAACCTCATTATGAGAACAAAATAAATGTTAATCGCGATTTCATAAAATCTAATGTTGGCGGGAAGAACCACCATATTCCAAAAATGGATATGAGGAAGTTTGATGGGAAGGATCCTGTAACATGGATACTACAGATGGAGCAATATTTTGATCTCCATAATGTGCAAAACACACAAAAGGTACGCATCGCAACTTTACATTTAGAACAAAATACATTTGTATGGTATCGATGGCTTTGCTCCCGTAAAAAAATTGTCACTTGGTCAATTTTTACGGAAGAAATGATAGCACATTATGAGGATACAAAGAGCAACACATTCTTTAGCCAATTGATAAATCTCAAACAAAAGGGTTTAGTGGGGCAGCACATTGAGGACTTCCAAAAATTGAATATAAGGGTAACTAATATTCCATAGGAACACATGATTGATCTCTTCTTAGGTACTCTAAAGGATAACATCCAACATGAAGCTCGTGTTTTGGAACCTGATTCATTGGAGAAGGCATTCAGGTTGGCAAGAAAAGTTGAATGTAAAATTATGGCGACAAGGAAGCCTACCACTCAATTCTATAAAGAAGGAAGTGTTGCTACGTATAGATTTCCACAACCTACAAGGTTGACACCACAACAATTGGAAGAAAAAAGAGCAAAAGGGCTTTGCTACAGTTGTGATAGCAAATACACTAAAGGTCATAAGTGTGCTGAGAAGAAATTATTTTACATAGATTGTGAAGAAGAAGAAGAAAATGAACAAGAGGAGGATATACACCAGGAACCAACCCTAGAAGATAAAGAAATGAATCTGACCATATCGTGTAATGCACTGGCAGGATTTACCACTCCTCAAACTCTCAAGATAGCAGGACAGATCAAGAAGAAAAAGGTAATAGTGTTGATTGATTCAGGTAGCACCCATAATTTTATTCATTGTAAGGTAGCCAAGGAATTAAATTGTTTCCTATACCCAGCACCAGAATGTCAAGTGATGGTTGCAAATGAAGGAACTATAAATTGCTCTGGGAAATGCCATAATATCAAGCTAACCATGGGGGAATATGTATTGACTAGTCCAATGCTTTCCATTCCTATGGGAGGTGCTGATGTTGTACTAGGAGTACAATGGTTACAATCTTTGGGGATGGTAGCTTTTAATTTTCAAGAAATTTTCTTGAAATTTTTTTCCGAAGGAAAGGAAGTCGAATTACGGGGTATTGAAGGGAATTCGGGAAGGATAATAAGCTATAATGTCATGACAAAGCTTCTAAAGAAAGAACAATGAGGCGTAATTGCACAATTATACTCACTAGAAGTTTCGACATCAAAATCATCTATTTCTGCAGATCTCCAACAAGTCTTGGACAATCATTCCAAGGTGTTTGAAACTCCCGAAGGACTCCCACCTATTCATGATCTTGATCATGCTATTAATTTGATTCCAGGAAGTGTTCCTCCAAACATTAGGCCTTATAGATATCCTTACTTCCAAAAGAGCGAAATTGAACGTATGATTGCAAAAATGTTAGAGGCGGGCATAATTCAACCTAGTCAAAGTTCTTTCTCTACTCCTGTAGTATTGGTACACAAGAAGGATGGATCATGGCGAATGTGTTCAGATTATAGGGAGCTCAATAAGCTCACCATTAAAGACAAATTTCCCATCCCTGTGATTGATGAATTATTGGATGAATTACATGGAGCAATTTATTTTACCAAGTTGGATCTTCGTTCAGGATATCATCAAATTAGAATGAATACTGAAGATATTCCAAAAACAGCATTTCGAACTCATGAGGGTCATTATGCATTTTTGGTCATGCCTTTTGGCCTTATCAATGCACCTTCTACATTTCAAGGGTTTATGAATTCCATTTTCAAACCCTTAGAAAATTTGTGCTAGTATTTTTTGATGATATACTAATCTACAGCAGGTCTTGGAAGGATCATGTTGAACATGTTGACAGGGTGCTCAAACTATTGCAGGAGAAACAATTATATGCAAAAAAATCCAAATGTTTCTTTGGAGTACAAGAGGTGGAATATTTGGTTCATATTGTATCTCACGAGGGTGTTAAAGTAGACCCTAACAAAATTAAAGCCATTAAGGAATGGAAAGTCCCCACAACCATAAAGCAGTTGCGAGGATTTCTCGGGTTAACAGGGTATTATCGCAAGTTTGTTAAGAATTATGGGAGAATAGTAGCACCTCTAACAACATTATTGAAGAAAGATGCATTTTCATGGACTCCCGAAGCAACTAAGGCCTTTGAACATCTTAAAGAGGCAATGTGCCTAGCACCGGTCTTAGCTACGCCAGACTTCACAAAAACATTTATTGTGGAATGTGATGCCTCAGGAAATGGAATTGGTGTGGTTTTAATGTAGGAAGGAAGACCCATTTCTTTTGAAATTCGTCCAATCAAAGGAAAGTATTTACGAAAACCTATTTATGAGAAGGAAATGTTAGCAATACTGCATGCACTAAAGAAATGGTGAACTTACCTAATGGGAAGACACTTCAAGGTAAAAACTGATCATGATAGTCTTAAACACTTTTTGGAATAAAGACTATCTTCAGAAGAGTAGCAAAAATGGGTCACAAAGATGTTGGGTTATGACTTTGAAATAATCTACAAAAAAGGAAAGCTTAATGTTGTTGCAGATGCACTCTCCAGAAAGAATGATGAGGTGGAAGCATTGCTTTGTGCCATTTCTATTATCCAACCAGATTGGATAACTGAAGCAAGAGATGAATGGAAGAAGGAAAAAGATGTATGGACACTCATTCAAAAGTTGCAGCAATATCCTAGTACATCCGATACATTTAGTTGGAAAAATGATTCCTTATGGTACAAAGATCGCTTATATCTTTGTAAGAATTCCCAACTAAAACAAAATATTCTTCCGGAATTGCACACTTCTCCTTTAGGAGGACACTCGGGATTTTTAAAAACTTACCAGGGGGTGAAAAAAGAATTTTTTTGGGATGGCCTTAAATCTGATATTCAAAATTTTATGGCGGAATGTTTGGTTTGCCAGCAGAATAAAGTGGAAACAATTAAGACCCCAGGACTTCTACAACCTTTATCCATTCCAAGTCAACGTTGGGAGGAGATTTCAATGGATTTTATCACAGGTTTACCTAAGTCCTAAGGAAAGAGTGTCATCATGGTGGTAGTTGATAGACTTACCAAGTATGCACACTTTTGTGCATTATCTCATCCATTTAAAGCAAGTACAGTTGCTACTACATTTATGGACTTAATTCAAAAGCTACATGGAAGCCCAAGGGTTATTGTGAGCGACAGAGATCCCATTTTTACTGGAAATTTTTGGACGGAGTTATTTTCTTGTTTTGGTACTCAATTAGCTCATAGCTCATCTTATCATCCTCAATCTGATGGTCAAACTGAGATCGTAAATAAATGTTTGGAAGGATATCTTCGTTGTTTTGTATCCGATAAACAAACACAATGGGTCAAGTGGTTACCTCTTGCTGAATGGTGGTATAACACTTCCTTCCATACTGCAGCAAAAATGACCCCATTTATGGCACTTTATGGATATCATCCACCATCCGTCACATCATCTTTAAGGGAAAATTCGAAGGTTCAAGCAGTGGAAGATCACATCGAGCATCAGCAAGAAGTTCTCCAACTCTTAAAGGATAACCTGAATTTGGCACAAAATCGAATGAAACAACAGGCAGATCAACATCGTAGCGAGAGAAGCTTTGATGTAGGAGATTGGGTATTTTTACGGCTACAACCATACAAACAAATGTCCCTCAAGCAAGCAAAGAAGGATAATAAATTATCGCCAAAGTACTATGGTCCTTACAAGGTGTTGCAAAAGATTGGTACTATGGCATATAAATTGGAGCTTCCTGCTTCTTCGAGAGTACATCCAATTTTCCATGTTTCATGCTTAAAGAAGGTTATCGGTGAAAATCTTCCAGTTCAAACAATATTACCAGAACTTTATGAGGCAGGAAAAATCATATTGGAACCTGAAGCGGTCATGGAAACAAGAACTTGACAACTACAGAATCGATCAATTTCAGAGTATCTCATCAAGTGGAAGAACTTACCCACTGAAGATTCTACATGGGAGGATGAGAATTTTATACAGAAGCACCCAAAGCTACTCAAGTGTTGAGGACAACACTTTTTTGAACGAGAGGCGCATGTTAGGTCCCTATATTACTAGTATAGTCCCTTATTGTTGTTAGTGTAACCCCCTTATGGTTATTATTGTACCCTTGTAACCCCCATTTTATTATTATTGTGCCCTTAAATTATTATTGTTAGGTCGGCTAGGATTACATTGTGGCCCACTAGGATTACATTATGGCCCCATGGACTCCTATATATAGAAAGGAGGTTTTGTAAATCGTATCATCCAAGAATTGTTCATTTATGTAATGTATTGGAGGTTGCCCCCTCGAAGTGGCTTATTTCTAAGGCGTTGATATCTCTTTTCTTCTATTTTTGGAGCTGGTTACACAACAAACCCCCTTTATAATAAGTGGCTCTGTGACAACTTTTTCCTCATTTTCTCCGGTGGCAACACCACTACGTGTAATTACATTTACACTTGGACCATCGTCGCGCGGTTCAACCTTAACCATATGTATGTTTTGCGTTGGCGTCTGCTGCTTTTCCTGCATTTTAGCTATTAACATAGGACAATCTTCAATTACATGATTGAATTGCCTAAAATACCTTCAGGATTGTCACACAGGGTTCGGGCAGTCATGTGCATAGTGTCCAGCATCTCCACAATTGTAACAAATTAGTTGCCCTCTCCCTCGACCTGCGCCTCCACCTCTCCCCCTCTCCCCCCTCCACGTCCTCTTGTTGGGGATATTCCTTGTCCAGAGGGAGATTCTGGCGATGAAGGGTCGGCCTGCACTCTATAAAGGTTCACATTGTCTATCATCATGTTAAACGTTCTACAGTGATGTTCATTATGACCAACTGAAGAGAAAAATCTGCACCATGGTTGCTTCAATTATGGTACATAGGCTCCTAACTACGCGAAGTGGTATGTATCGTGTCACCCAACCACCCTATAATCAGCGCACCACAGGATGGGGGTACTAAGCCTAGCAAAATCTCTAGGGCACAATGGATTCGGTCCCTCAGCTTGCATATAATTCGATAGCATAGGGCACAGATATTTGGTGTTTCCAGCTCCCTTCTAGAGTATGCACCAGACATCTATGCCAACTTCTTTACCTCGATCTCTTCGTAAATTCTAAATTTCTAAATGCATAGATTTTAATTGGCTTTGAATTTGTAGCACTCCAAATTGAGCATCATCCCTGGTCGCAAATTCTAATTTCGTAGCAATTTCCAGGACTTCTTCCTGAAAATAAATCTTTAGCTGACCCATAGGCCCACATAGATGTGGCGATAGCATGGAAATGAACCATTACTTATGCTTCTTATCATCGTAAGAAAATCCTTAGTCGCTTATGGTTTTCTTCAGTCGTTGGTCAACTTCCCAAACTAATTATGTTGGTCCTTGCTTAATATATTTCAATTCTATTATGCATTGAGAATAGGATTTTGGCTTTTGAAACTACTGCTTCAGGGCATCCTTAATCTTCTAAATCGTGGGATCTACATTTTGAGCCAGGTATCCCATGAACCAATCGAAATCATGACCTTCAAAGGCCATAGCAAACTGCATTCTCTTGACAACATCCGTATTAACATTTTGCGCAATCCACACTGCATTCACCACAAACCAAATTTGGTCCATATCCTCATCCCCCACACCCTTAAAGGTGGGTATCTTAATATGTGCGGCCATATCTTTCTCAGGTGGGGTCAGTGGTGGGGTAGGAGGATACTTAGCCTCTATGCGAATTTGATGGTGGTGTAGTAGGAGGGTTATTTTCAGTGTGTGTAGCCTCACTTCCATTTATATCAGGGGAGTTTCTTAGAGGGTTGTATACAGATTTTTCCCCTCTCTGATTGACCCAATAATATATATCGTTGTGTGTAGTTATTTTGCTCTAATCAGAGGTCATTCACTCGGTGTGGCTGCACAAAATACCCTTTTCGCACAATATGATCTTAATTAGCAGGGACAAAGTTTGTAAGAACTTACCTCTCAATCCCTTGAAAAATATCCTTTCATATTTAGAGTATGAAACAAATTGATCGATTGAAAAATATGTCACAAACCCGCCTAAGATGCTGTCAACCTAATGATCTACATTTTGGGTAATGGAATTATCATTCTTCTCCAACTTTTGGATCAATTCAAGGGTCCACTGCATGACCTGATCGTCCTTCCAACAGGTTTGGAATTATGCTAACCTTGCCAACCACTCCTGCAATTCGTGTGCAAAGGTTACGAAGAAGATCTTGTGCACCTCAATGAAAATATACTTATTTTTCCACTCTTTAGTGGATAGCTTCTTACATAGCTTCTTACTTCCGTTTTATTTTAAGGAAAATTCCTGAATCTGTTTTTCAAACGAGTCCTTGAGTTCAGGCTTTAATGGTTGCCAATGACCTTTCAGCATCACCCAACCTCTCTCAAAATGATCCCAGTCTTGAAAATGGAACCATTTTTTGGCTTGAGGGGTCCTGACCCAAACTCAGAGTTGAGGTTAACCAAAAAAACCCTCTTACTACTGGTCCTTTCGGTAGTGACCTTCTTGCGCAATTCAAAGTCTCACCTGAAGCAGTATGGGGGCTGCTGGAACCAAGTTTCCACACCTTGAGACAGGTTTGAATGATGTGGGTGCCTTAAGATAAAAAATAAGCATAAATAGACCTTCACAACAGAAGCCCTAATCAGGAAACCCTTACAAACATATTTACTATCAATTATGCAGAATACATTGCACAAGTTAACACAACATCTATAATCACAATAATAACCCTTAACACAAAATATCAGAACCTTATACCATCAGATCCATTCAATAATCATTCATATAAACCCAAACACAGTTGCGCAAGAGATCTAATTGCAGAAAATGCCGGAATCGAAAATAATATGCAGAAATATCCATAACATAAATAGTAGTTGTATTTCAGACTCAGATATCTACAACAACATTCCTTTATTAATCAATTCAGATCCTTCATACAAAACCCCTTCAGTCACCCGCGCACATAGCTAGTAGGGTCCACTCACATTAGGACTAAGGTCTCCACGCACACAGCCAACATGAACCTTCTAACTAGAAAAATCCGCACAAAATGTCACAAATTAGCAAGATCTCTCATCAACATTCAAACTTATCCAAAAACTAACTTCTTAGACTCCATCTAGACATCTATTTATACTTTTAGCATGCACCATTTTAGGGTCTGCAAACTGTGGTTTGCGGTCCCTTGTTCTACCTTTTTTAGCCTTTACAACTCATGAGGGGCTTCGACCCACCCCAAAGCCCTTGCGCATTACTAAAATTGCAAAATCTATTACAAAAATATAGCAAAAATGGTCTTCGGACTTAGGGGACCTCGCTCCAACAAGTTTCAATGTTTGTGATGACAATGTACAAGACAAAAAATTGAATTCTTAGACTTGATCTATACATTTATTTATAATTTTAGCCTGTGCTACTCTAGGGTCTACAAACCATGGTTTGTGGCTCCTTTTTCTAACTTTTTTTACCCTTTGCAACTCATGAGGGGCTTTGACCCACCCCAAATCCCCTGCGTACTACTAAACTTGCAAAATCTATTACAAAAATATAGCAAAAATGGTCTTCAAACTTAGGGGACCCCACTCCAACAAGTTTCAATGTTTGTGATGACAATGTACAAGACCAAGGAATGCTTCGAAATTGAGTGCAAGCCAAAAATTTGGAGGGTGTTGTAGTAGAGACAACACTTGGTGGCACACTGGTATAATTCCAACTTCTCTACCTTGCTTGACTCTTTTGTGTAAGGTCTTGGTTCTTCAGGGAGTATTGATTCATCTCGTAGATTAATTTTTTCTCCCCACTTACCCCATGAATAAAAGTGGCCCCCATTCATAAATTCTCGGTTGAACAAAACATAAGATTCAACAATATCAAAATGTTTCGAGTTGGTAAAGGTATTGAAGTTCGCAAGATTTAGATTTTCAGAGAATAATTTTTCATCTCTGGTGTTTCTCCGCTACCAACAGGTCTGGATAGTACCCCAACATAGTCATTACAGGAAAATAAACATTTATCCACTTCCAGTGAGGCTGGTTAGTATCTATATGAAGTTTCTTACTTCACCTCTCTATGTAGGAAGCCTTTTTCTCGTTTCACCTTTATTTATTTTTATAGTAATTTTCATTGGAAATTATTCATTTAATGGGAAAAAGAGAGGTCCCATATTATTGAGAGTAGGATAGGTTTTTCCTTGAGAGAATCATATAGAGACCTCTAATTTAGGTTTCCTTGTTTATATTTTTACCCTTCTCATCTTCTACTAATTGGACATGTGTGAAGAAACAGAAACATAAAAAAATTGATTGCAGGCATACGATTTCCTGAATAGACACAAGTTCATTGTTTAACCAAAACTCTCCTCATGGAAGGATTATATTTTTTTTCGAAACTTCATCAACCAAAATATATAACCAACACAAGGAAGACATGCCGAAGGTTAGCCAAATTTTGAAGTATCACAATACTCTTTTCAATTCAGCCACATACACAGAAGTCGGAAAACACGTTCACACACAACACTTATTTACACGACGAGAACAAAACAAAAACCAAAAAAATAATAAAATACTATGTACATCGCATGGGGCATAGCCCCAGATCCTCCTTTAAAGTTATGTTTTAAGTCTTGCCAATTAACGGGAGTGAGTAAATATTCTCGTCTAGTGATGTAGATGATATGGGTGTTTTCCAAGCTTTTCATGAATAGTGAACAGTCCAATCCACAGGGATTGAAAGTTGGTGTGTTTTTCTTTGTCCCCATGGGATTTGTCCCACTTCAAGACTAATTCACCCACACTAAACTTATTCTTCCCTAAAAACATCTTGTCGACCACCTCTTGATACGAATCTGGTGAAGGGAAATTTTTTCTTTTGCTTTCAACCTTTCTTCCTGTATATTTTTATGAATGGTGTCCATCCTACGCTAAACTAATAAACAAGGCTTGCCCTGCGATTCTTGTGAAAATTGGAGGGTAGGAAAGTAAATGTTTGGGGGAATTATGGCTTCTTTTCCATACACCAAGAAGTAAGGTGACATGTTTAGAAAAGGTTTTGGCATGACTCGATTAGCCCATAGGGAATTTACCAAAGTGGAGTGTTGTTTACTTTTTTCAGGGAAGATACTATTCTTGATGATACATATAAGGTTTTTGTGGACTTAACAACACCATTTCCTTGCAGATAGTAGTTAGCTAAATGTTTCAATTTAATTCCATTTTCTATTTCAAAATCATATAATTTTAATGATGAAAAATATGTTGCATTATTGAAAACAAGTGAGGTCGGCATGCTAAACTTGGAATTGATATTATGCCTAAGGAAGTTGATCAATTCCCGATCATTCACCTGTTTAAGTGGAACTTCTTCTATCCACCACGTAAATTATTCTATAGCAGTGAGGATGTAGAAGTGTTGCTTTGACGAATGTGGAAATATTTCTCCAATGACATTTAATCCCCACTTTTAAAATGGTTCTTCCATTGTGATAGGTTTCAATGGGGCAGATAAATTCTTGTTTCAATCGAAAAATTTTTGATAGACCAAACCCTTATAAGCATAGGTGTGATAATATTTGAATAATGTGGGCCACTAGAAATCGCCTCGCATAACTTTATATGCAGTTGTGTTACCCACAAAGTGTTCCCCGACTGGTCCATTGTGGAGATCACACAATACTTTCTATGAATTGTGCGCTTCTAGGAATTTTAGCAACACTTCATTATCATCCTTTATGAAAATCACCCCATGCACCAATTGATGAGATAATTCTTTAAGTATAAGTGCCCTCTTCTACTATGTAGATATGTGGGAGGGAACGATGTTGTGCTTAAAGTATTGGCGCTCATCTATGTACTAAGAGTTTGTGATGGTAGTGGGGGAAGCTCGCTCAACATTATACATTTTGATCTCCTACTCCCATCTGGAAGGATCTTCTTATTTTTGAATCTATTGATTCTGCTGCTAGCTGACATAGACCATGGCCCTTAATTATTTTAACTAGTTTGAACTCTAATTTGTACTCTTGTAAGCTAGTAATCTAGTTCACTCTTATTTCACACAAATCTTGTTGAACGAACAATGATCTAAATGTTGGATGCATAACAAAGATGATACAATGATTTTTGAAGATATAGGGTCATAAGTGTTTCAATACCTTGTATACTGCATAAACTTGTTTGTCGATGGTGAGGTAGTTAAGTTCAAGTCCTTGAAGGATAGCGCTCATGAAAGATATTGACCGCTCATTTTTTTTATCATCCTTTTGCATGAGCACATCGATGAGAGAAGTGCCAGAAGAAAACATGTAGAGAAGAAAATATTTTCTAAAATCTAGGTTTTATAAAGCATGTGCTTCTTCAATAGCTTGATTAATATGGGAAAATGCGTCCTTTTCCCTTTTGTCCCATTTATGAATTTCCTTCTTCTTTATCATCTCTTGTATTTGCTTCATGATTTGAGCATAATCAGAGATGAACTTGCGGAGGAAGTCAATTTTTCCTAGGAAGGACTGCATAGATTTATTGTTCATAGGGAAGGGAATTTGCGTGATTGCTTTGACCCTCTCCAGTTCTACTTTAATACCACTTTTAGAAATGTTATGGCCCAAGAGGTTACCCTTGGACATTGTGAAAATACTCTTTTTTTATTAAGGGATATCCCATATTTGCGACATTACTCGAATATTTTCTTCAAGTGGTGGATGTGGTCAGATATCTTCTTGGAAAACATCGTGACATCATCAAGATAAACCACTACACTTAATCTAATCAGTCCGTAGAATGTGATGTACATGGCGCATTTAAATGTTTCACCAACATTGACCAACCCAAATGGCATTATTTTAAATGTGAACGTACCCCACTTCATGTGGAATATTATCTTTATTCTGTCAGGATCTGAGACTACAACTTGGTTGTAACTAGCATACCCATCCAAAAAAGAAAACATATCTGACCTCGATATTATTTACAGTATATATTCGATAGAAAAAACAGGGTAATTATCCTTGTTTGAGGCACAATTTAAGTTGTGGAAATCAATACACAATTAGATTTCCCCAGAATTCTTTCTAAATGGGACCAGATTTGATACCTAGGTTGAATTTCGCACTTTTTATATGATTGTAAGACTCCATCATATTTCATTTGATGAGAAAATTGAAAACATACTCACCAAGGCTTTGCCAAAAGGGAAGTTCTTAGTATTTAGAGATAAAATTGTATTGATGGATGTGACCCTCCTAGGTAATGGTCCTTGCTAATTGAGAACATTAAGTCATTCTATACCTCACTTTTTGAGCTCCCAGGGTGAGGAATTGAGCCAAATAGCTCCCGTGGTTGAGGGAACTCATGGAAAATAGGCATGTCTGATCCTTACCTCACTGTAAGTGTGTATCTCCATATTTTTATCTCAGGGCGTATCTGATCCTTACCTCATGGTAAATGTGTGTATCCCCCTATCGAGTATACCCCAGTATCCATCCTACCCATATGTTGGGCTTATTAATATTGTTCCTCCCCATCTGGCCAATGGGTTCAGATGATGAATTTGGTGTGTTTGATCCTTACCTTTCAGGTTAAGAGTGTATCTCCTCCCAAGGTTGTGCATGCATGTGTTCTACCACTTGAATCTTGAGGGTCATGATGGGAATATCATTAGACAATAGGATAGTTGTGATTGATACCTATCATATTCAGTAGTATCCTACCTATTTCCCTATTATAATGGATTGATTTGGGCTCTTCGATGATGTAGGTTGAGTTGAAACTCCCCTATGACCATTTTTGGATAGAGGGTGGTAGCTTAAGCTCCCCTCCAATGTCAAATTATTCTTCTTTTTTA
This sequence comes from Pinus albicaulis, assembly GCA_034641835.2. Classification (NCBI taxonomy): domain Eukaryota; kingdom Viridiplantae; phylum Streptophyta; class Pinopsida; order Pinales; family Pinaceae; genus Pinus; species Pinus albicaulis. Next base: position 1,351,711,885 of record CM076572.1, on the reverse strand, counting down.
TTCAAGAGTGTTCATCATATGGGCATATATGAGTAGAGACGATCTTTTATTTGATATTTGAGATGGGACACATGTTAGAGTTGGTAATTTCTCCCTAGCTCAGAGGGAGTGTTAATTTGGCAAATTTGGGACAAATTCACTCCTTTGGACAATCTTCCTCATCAAGAAATAACCCTCCTATCCCTTGGAATAATTTAATCTGGTTAAGGAAAAATATATTTTTAATATGAAAACCCACATGTGCACAAAGGTTAGGTCAACCCTAAAGTTAAATTGGACACCCTTGGATGTCTATAAATACAATTCAAGAGAACCTCATTTGGACATCATCATCGAGCATCTTCTTATTATCTCTTCTTTGGTTTGTTTCACACAGGTCTGAAGTTGGTTAGCAGAAATTGGGCCTTACAAGTTTGAAATTGTATGTTTTGAACTCGCATGTGTGAATTAGGGTTTTTTTTCTATAATTGTAGTGTTCAAACAATAAAATTTTGGTTGTAGCCGCACACATACATAGTGGTCCCTATGTCTAGAGAATTTCAGTCGCCCACATGATTAATAGCTCTGTGAGATTGAGACATAGGATTTATGGTTATAGTTGACCACATGCTTGGCACATTAACTCTAATTAGTATTGATATTGGGCTCATCTCTTGCATATTGTTTGGCTAGTTTTGTTTGATAGCCTTGTGATTGAAGAATTGGAATAGTGTACTCTCTCTTTGCTGAAAATTTTATGACAATATAATAAGAAGAGGATTTTGACAGGGTTTTCCCCTTATGGTGTTTTCCCCTAGTATTTGACCAAACCTGGTTTATCTTATTGTTCATTTCCTTTATTTTCCTATCTACAATTGCTATTGATCATTGGAAGATTAATTGTCTTGAAAGATTGCTAATTGTTATGCGGAATTTACAATTGTGGACAAAAATATCTTCCGTGGACATCCAAATGTTTTTGTTAATGTCTCAAATGCTACTTAATTCAATAAATTTTAAAGTTGATCTTGAATTATGTTTCAATTTTCAAGTTTCACCATGATTTTCACCTGAATATCCTAAAGATGCAATCTAGCATGAAAAAATGAAATTTTATTTTCTATGAAAATATATGTATGGGAGGGAAGAGAAGAAAGAGTAATGCAACATACAAGATGCAACAAACAAAATTGTTACTTAAATTCCCCTAATGCAACTATTCAAATTTCCAATTTCACACACAAATGCATAAATGCAATGAAAAATGCATGATATTTCCCTTTTCGATCCACTTAATTTTCAATTGAGATGAAAACTAAGATGTTTACTAAATCAATGATAAAAAAACTATACAGAATGATGATTGTAATATCAATTCTCTCGATCAATCAATAATCAAGAAAAAGTTTGCGAATGACCTAATTGACAAGAATAAATTAAAATCAAAATAAATTCTTATCAAAGGATTAAAAAAAAACAAAATGAAGGCTTTTCAAAGACTAAGACACACCTAGGGACAAAAGGAAGATTAGTGGAACAAATTAGATAAGAGAGCAAGAAAAAAAATGGAATTTTTTTTTAATTTAATAGGGATTAATACAGTTTTTGAAAGGGCACCAGTGCTTTGTAACGTAGGTGCATAGAAGTATAGGGTACATTGCAATGCTCTGTTTCTAAACCAGGGGGAAATGATGCATATCCAGCCAAATTATGACACAAAAAAATCAAATCAAGCTCAGAGAAGGGTCTTCCTAGGGTCCATCAAGGTCTGAGTGGGATAATTGAGTTTGTTTTAAGAGGTAAAACAAGTTCTAAGGCTAAGGAAACCACTAAGGGAAAGAAACGATCCCTAGTGGAGTCACCAATTTGTTATGTGGAATTTACGATTGCAGACAAAAGCATCTTCCCTAGACCTAGTGGAATGGCCTTGAACAACATAAAGCAAATATATAGATTTTACCTTAGAGAAATTGAAGAATGGGAAAGAGGCTTACCTAGAATCCGTCGCAAGCTTTACTTTCCTCATGGCTTGTAAGCTCCAATTGTAGCTCTGATTTCTATAATTAGAACTTGCACATACAACCAAAAAAAGCCAAGGATCTACAACATCTATGTATCATGATTCAATCACTCTATTCAATGAATCATCGATGCATTTAAATACATGAATGTAAATGTAACATAACACATATAGGAAAACAAGATACTCTTTGTATTAATAGAAATAGGAGTGATTTTAAAACCAAAGATAGTAGTTGGTCTTGTAGAGATATCACTGTTAGCCACCTATATTTTTCAATTATATCAGCTGGTGGCTAAATATTCTTTGCAGCCTTCAAGAAACAAATTCAGTCCTGAAGTTGTTGGTGCTTGAAGTCTTTGGGTGAAGCCATGAACTGCTGATTAGATCTTCATACTTTTCCTTCTCTCAGCCTCCGATATTCCATGAAAATCCTAGTCAAGTACTGCTGCATCCCTTTTTCTTTTACCTCCATTCTTCCATTTCCCTTTATTCATAACAAACCCACCAAGCCATATTTTATTCCTTATTCCTTCATTAATCCCTTTTCCTAAGGTCAAAAACCCATTTTCTAACCTTATCGGAAGTATATTTCCCTTTGCAATTATTTGGAAAACCATAGAAAACACATGTTTCTATGCGTTAGGCTTAAGCCTGTCAGGCCAAGCCCCTTGCCGTTTCTCCCTCCACATGCCTGAGCGCCACGACCGACCGCTCAAGCCCTGAGGCACTAAACCAAAACGTGGTCCCACTCCGCCCTTTTCCTTTGAAACATTCAAAAAACCCATATTTTATAAGGTTTTGGCGTGAAATGTTAGAACACATGTTTTATTGCCCCAAGACCTCCCAGCCGTCGATCTGCTCCCCAGATCCGACGGAGCGGAGCGAGCCTCGCCTGGTGGACCCCCCTCCCCCGCGCCATTTTCCAAAAACCGTGGTTTCATCCCGCACCGCTCTCTGGGCAAAACTGGTTTTCCCCTGTCGGCCAGCGATTCCACACGCTGGCCGACACGTGTCTTCTGCCTCGTTCCAAAAATCGCCGTGCAATCACACCGCCCATGCGCTAAACTTCGTACCAAAGCCACTCAGCGGAATTGAAAGCCTCCGTCCGATTGAAACTCCCGCATCTAACGGCTGTCCTCCATCCAACCTGCTCGACCGTTAATGGACATGCGTGCCCGTTAATCTATCCACCGCGCGGCCAAGATTCGATCTCCGCCGTCGATCTCTGTAGATCGACAGCTTACATTCGTTCTCCCAATTCCATTGTACAAGTTCCCTTTTTCTCCGCTGACTTTTCAGAATGCTCCCGACCGTTGATCGCAATACGATCAACGGCTCCGATTGCTCCATTTTCCCGCACGCCCTCCAATGCAGATCGCCCATATAACGCAGGATTTTCTCATTTTGATTGTATTTTGCAGGTTTTAAGGTTCTTTCGTCGTGTTTTAAGAAAATCTGAAAGACGAGGGTGACGACTCCCGTTCTTTCGAATTATCCATGAGATCGACCGCAGGGTGAAGAACAGTGTTATCAACAAGGTTTCATGAGCCTTGGTGCCGCGCATCCCTGTAAAGCTTGAAGAATACCGTCAAAATCAACGTAGAGAAAGAGTATCGGATATTGAAGACCCCAGTAAACCAGAGCAGCAGATTAGTGGACGGATTGGTGGGGATTACGGCTAAGACGGTTATCAAAAGCCTAATCCCCGACTCAGAACACAGATTAAAGGAAAACCTAAAAGTGTTCATCAGACACATCGCCTCCACCGCCAGACTTTGGGGAAAATTGATTCCTCAACCACCGCAGTGCCACCTATTGCCTCAAAACGCTCAGTCAGAGGCCGAATTTATTGAACAGGATCAGATATTGTGCCTCAAAACAGCCAAAGAATTTATTTCTGCACCAGATTTAATGACAGAATGTTTGCAGAGTAACCCTAATAGTACGCAGAGCCTCAAAGGTAAACAAAAGCTCCCTTCGAGCTTACTTCATAAGTGTAAACACATTAATGCAGTGGAACACCTGTATAATTTTTTCATCGAGCCTCCCAGGGCCAGGAAGACATTTATTCTGCATTAATTGTATTTTGAGATCTTTTCATCAGATCTCACCTCCTCATCCTTCTATAAATACTCCAGAAGAAGATCAGAGAGGGGTTAGATTAGTTGGTTGTCAATGTAATTGCTGAAGTGTTGTAGCTGTTTCTGAGTGGAAAACTGTTGACTGTAAATAGTGGTTTCATTGGCTCTTGGAGCTTTGCTTGTAACAGATAAGTTAGGTTGTGAAGAGAGATGGATTAAAACATTGGATCTGAAGATTGTAACCGGTTTGAAGCAATCAATACAAGCTGATTTATGGGATCCTGGTCTATGCTGATGGTGATGTTATCCTCACTGTAACTTGTATTTTGTTTCTGTTTTCAATTTGTTTCATTTTCCATTGTAAAGAACAGTTTAAACAGGGCGAGGACCTACTGTATATCAGTAACCTTCTCTGGCTGAGAAATATTTATTTAAATGTTTTCTTTCTGCTGTGTTATTTGAGAATGATTTAATTCAATCTAAGTACAGAGATGCTGGCATTCCCTCATCTTTTCGTCACTGCTGAATGTTATTTTTAAATGTTACTTTCATATATGTTGTGTAAGGAATGAATTGAGGAAATCAAAGGTTAGCCCTGAGTCCCTTTCTTGTTTGCTCAACTATTTGACTGTTTCCCTTAGGATGTGTCAAAAGCTGACTAGTTTCGAAGTACTTATCAGATCTTAGGCCATTCTGTGTTATCTCTGTGATTGTCTTGGATGTAACTAAGTAAAGGAGAGCTAGATGAGGATCATGGTGAGCCCAGCCCACTAGTTTCTACTCCAAAAGTTGCCTTCAAGTTTCCCTTCGTTTTTATTTGTATTCTATTAGAAGTGTATCAAAGGCTGGATAGTTTCAAAGTACTTACCAGATCCTAGTTTGCTTCTATGTTTTTCTTAAGAGCCTGGTCAAAGGCTGGCTAGTTTCAAAGTACTTACCAGATCCTGGGCTGCTCTTTGTTCTGCATCTGTTATTTCCCTTTCTTATTGTATCACCCCATTCCATAAATCAAACTTTAAAGAGATCCTTAGGCATATATGACTTGCCCCATAGATTCCTCTTGAACCTAAATGTTTCAATTAAATCCCCTTATGACTCCATAGCCCAATGGATTGAAACTTGCCATCATCTTTCTTCATGATCAAAGCTTGCTCTCTTCCTTGCAACTTCTCACCTTTGAACCTATTTGCATATAGATCTTTCCGCCTCAGACAACAACTATGTTCAACCATCCGAGAAAACCAAACAAAACCCTTGGCCTTCATAACTAGCCTAATATCATCTCTCCATTTTTGTACATATTGGAGAGATCCCTCTCCGGATTCAGGAGGGCTAGATCCTAGAATCCCAAAGTTGGTTGAAATGATGTTAACTCTGTAATCGGACTTTGCCAATCTTGGTTGTTACAGAGACCTAACATTTCTGGCGACTCCACTGGGGACGGAACCCTGAATCATTTTCATTTAAAGATAATCATACGACATCAGAGATTTGGTTCATAAAGCAATTGCCTTATTAACCAGCTTGAGCCACCAGAACCTAACATTTATGGCGACTCCGTTGGGGACTCCTAACCCAGAATCTTCATAACATCTTGAGAGTAAAAAGCAGCCTTTTCAAGCACTACCAAAGAATGGTAATTAAGATGAAGCTCAATTGAATCAGTGACAAGCTAGGTCAACCCTAGGATTCTTTTAAGTCTTATCTAACCTTGGAAAATCAGCTAGCTTAGCCATAAGGATAGACTGTCTTTGTTTCATAACCGTAGCTAAGTTTTGAGGCAGAGTTAGGACATTATTCTGAACCACAAATAAAAGCAATGCAGAAAATACCAAAAACATTTCAGATTGGTAGTAAAACACTAGTTTTGAGATCTTGTTTACAGCTTTGATGTGTTTTACCCTATACTCTTAGACAGATTCTGGAAAGGGCCAGGTAGCCTCCGGATCTCATCCTCTTTTAGAGGTGACATATTTGGTGAATGCCCTTCCAGTCAATCTCTGGTTAGAGTTTATTGTGTTTTGAGATATCCTTGAAAAGGAAGGTTTCACAAACACTGTGGTGGACAATGTACCTCGTTGAAAACATCCTAGACTTTCCACCTGGCAACTCCATAATTCTGAGCAGACCTTAAGACTCCACTGGGAAGAACCCTCACCCTTACAATATCCTTCAAACCTGGTTACAAGGCTGCAGGATTCGAATTGTGAAGACAGATTAGTTAACCTCCCAAAGATTGTCATATCTGGTTGAGCTTTTCCTGTTTAGTTGGGTCTAAACACACAAACATTGTGGCTCCTAAAAAGATTTACACTAGAGCCCATCCTGACCCCGATCCACCTGAGATAGTTGACAACCCGGAAAGAATCCTTAGGAAGTCTCCTAAGATACAATTTTCAGCTATTTTCAGATCACCCCTAAGAGCTAATTCAGTCCCTAAAAACCTTTCAGCTCTTCACGAATCACAAATTGACTTATTGAACCCATTCAGAACTAGGTCATTTGGCGATTTAGACCAGCTAGATTCTGAGCCTTCGCTTTCATTTCCCAAAACAAGTGAACCCCTTGGGGATAGAGAGTCAACACCTCCTGATTTACATTTTCTACATAATCTAGGTGTCTCTCATCCAAGATCAGCTCAGCAATCTACTGTTGTTCCATCCACTCCTGTTCATCTTTCATCCACTGTTCAAACCACTCCACTTCAACCCACACCTCCTCTTGTAAATCCGCCCCCGCCATATATCATGGCAGCATGGTATGCTCCCCTAGTCCTTCCTGTACCATTAGTCAATCTTCCACAAGACTATCAGTCCAAAATTCCATTATATGATGCTAGCAATACTATAACATCATCTCAACATGTGGACAAGATGAATGACTACTTTGACAGAAATGAAATTGATAATGAGTCTGTCAAAATCAGACTGTTTGCTCAAAGTTTGGGGGGAGAAGTGAGAAAATGGTTTAAAGGTTTAACCCCCCATAGTATTAATGACCTCCAAGCCTTCCATCAAACATTCTTAAACAAGTGGGAAGTGAGGAAGAATCCTCTCCAAGTCCTGGTCGACTATAACAATCTCCATAGGAACCCTGGGGAAAGTGTACAAGATTATTGTACCAGATTTAACAGCGTGTATAATGCACTTTCCCCTGAACTAAAACCTCCTCAGGGCTCAGCTTTAAATAAATTTCCTGAAGGGTTTGATCCAGACATGACTTATTCACTCAGAGAAAGACTTTTTGCAACCCTTGAAGATATGCAAAGAGGTGCTCTTTCTGTGGAAGTTAACCTTATGGAGAAGAGAGCAAGGATGAAAGCTGAAAAGAGAGTATCTTTTAGAGAGGAATCCACCCCTTCCACCTCAAGCTCAAAGATGGAAAGAATGATGGAAGAAATGATGAAGAAAATGAGCATTCTAGAGAGAGCGCAAGCAAGTTTAAATCAAAACGATCCTCAAAACAGAAACCAAAACCAGAATCAGAATATTAGAAGAAATCAGCCTCCAAACAGACTTAGGGAAGATGATCAGCAGATCGTTCCTCCCTTTCATCAAAACTTTTTAAGTGAGGTTGAACAAACAGATCATATAACAGAGGAAGATGATATAAACTTATTTGGGGTATAGGATGATGACTTTGAGGTTCATTATGATAAAAAACAAGGTCTTTATACACCTTATGATGACAGAAGAAATGATAATGAGAATTACTATCAAAACATGGAAAAAGCTGTCATAGAGCCTTCAAGGGAATATGAACTCAGAAGTAGGTCTAATCAACAAACCCCCAACAATAAAACCTCTGACAAACCTTCTCAAAACAGCACTGCAACCAAGTCTAAAACAATCAAACCAAAAGACAAGGCAGTGGCTGTTAATTCTAGTAATGGTAAGGAGAAAGACACTCAAAACATTGAAAAACAGAGTGCAAACATTAGTAGTACTAGCACCTCGGTTAGTACTCCTGGTAAAACAACTGTTTCAACTGTAGATAAACCAAATCAGCAAGCTGTTATTGCTGATAAAGTGGCAGTAAACAAGGCTGAAGTCAATGCTTTAAAGAATCAAAACCTTTTCAACCTGGAACAGGAAATCTCAAGGATCAAAATCTCTGTTCCTTTAACTGAGTTAGCTGCCCAACATGTATATAGGTCCAAAATTTTGAAGGCTTTGAACTTAGAAGATAATGAAGATACACTCAATCTTAATGATGACCAACCAGAGCTTATTTTTGGTCCAAATATTGAAGGAAAGTTCCAAGAAGGTCCTGTCCCTCCCTTTTACGTAAGCTTAAACATTCATGACAAAATTCTGCACAATGCTATGCATGACTCAGGTGCTTCCCATAATTTAATGCCAAAAGCTGTAATGGAAAGCCTGGGTCTTGAAATTACCAGACCGTACAAAGATTTGTACTCCTTTGACTCAAGCAAAGTTAAATGTCTAGGATTGATAAAAGATCTATGTGTTAACTTAGCCCAGATTCCAGCCAAATGTTTAGTCATGGATGTTGTTGTGGCTGATGTACCCCCAAAGTATGGAATGCTTTTATCAAGATCTTGGGGTGCTAAGTTACAAGGAACCATGCAAATGGACATGACCTACGCGACTATCCCTGTTTTTAATCAAACTAGAAAACTTTACAGGGAATCCCACATGCAGTACACAGTGACAAGTCAAGATCGGCCTCAAAATTCCCCTCTCTATGCTATAAACACGAGCCTTGATTCTTTTATCATGTTTAATGATGAAACACTTATAGAACAAATCATTTCAACAGAATCAATGGCTGAGATGGAGGAAGTGGAAAACAACGCTGAATTGCCAAAACATTCTATTGTGTCTGAAGATCCTAGCAAACTTAACACAGATCTTGAACTGCAAGTTATCAATCCTTTGAACTTAAAACTTGACAGTCAGAAAGACAGTCCTCAACCCGATGAAAAACTTGAGGAATCAAATTATACACAACCAATCCATCAAACTGAAAAAGTTCCTCTATGGACTATGTATTTTGATGGGTCATGCACCAAAACAAATGCTGGTGTAGGTGTCTGGATTACTAACACTGAAAACAATCATACAGAATGTATCTCATGTAAATTAAATTTTCATTGTTCCAACAACATAGCAGAATATGAATCCCTTCTCTTAGGCTTGCATCTCTTGAAAAAGTTAGGTGCCAAGAGAATCAATGTGTATGGGGATTCTGAACTAATCATTAGGCAAGTTAATGGGGAATATAATGCAAATCACCCCAGACTTAGGGCCTACAGGAATGATGTCATAGATGTTTTGAAAACATTTGAGGAGTCCACACTGACTTTTGTCCCAAGAAAAAGAAACATTGCAGCCCACAATTTAGCCTTCGCTACTAGAACCTGCCCAATACTGTATGATGACACCTCTCAGATAAAATTCAGACCAGCTATCCCTGATAACAGGAAATATTGGCAGGTGTTTGATGGAGATAAACAAATATAAGACTTCATGCAATTCAGAAATGAGTTTGAACTCCATAGTTCAGATTCAGATTATGACACAAACTACAGTGAAGAAAATTTTCTTGGTGAAGAAGAACCATCTCCGCAGCTGGTAGATATAAACCTTCAGACTATCAAATTTAGAAATCAAACAGAATTAAGTGCAAAATCTGAAACAGAGGAATTGGAAACTCTACATTCTAAGGATGATAGTTTGCCCAAGGGTTTGGCCCCTCTAGAAGAACTGTTTGATTTTGATGATGTGGCTAACAAACCTAAACTAGAACCTGTAGAAACTGAAGTGGAGGAATGCAATATAGGCAGTGAGGAAAAACCGAAAATGATCAAACTGTCCAAAACTTTACCAGCTCACATTAAACTCAAATACTTAGAGCTGTTCAAAGAATTTTCTGATGTTTTTGCGTGGAGTTATGAAGATCTTAAATCCTATGACACTGAAATAATACAACACAAAATCCCTCTTAAAGATAACCAAAAACCATTCAAACAGAAACTGCGCAGAATAAACCCTGTACAGTTGCCTTTGGTTAAGAAGGAAATCATGAAGATGCACGATGCTGGTATTATTGTCCCTATTAGATATTCCGAGTGGGTCTCTAATCTGGTGTCTGTTAGGAAAAAGACGGGAGAAATCAGGCTTTGTATAGACTTCAGAAATTTAAACAAAGCTTCATTAAATGACAACTACCCTTTGCCCAAGATGGATCATATTTTACAAAGGGTGGTGGGGTCTAAAAGAATTTCTTTGCTGGATGGCTATTCAGGGTATAATCAAGTCTTAGTCCACCCTCATGATCAATTAAAGACAACTTTTACTACACCATGGGGCACTTTCATGTATGTGAAAATGCCTTTTGGTCTAATGAATGCTGGAGCAACCTTTCAGAGAGCCATGGACATAGCATTCTTGGAAGAATTGGGTTTCTTCATCATTATCTATCTTGATGATGTAACTGTGTTTTCAAAAACAGATGAAGAACATTTAGAACATTTGAGGAAAGTTTTCGAGAAGCACAGAAAATTTGGGATATCTTTGAACCCTAAGAAGACTTTATTTGGTCTCCAAGAGGGTAAACTTCTTGGGCACATCATTTCAGAAGAGGGCATAAAGATTGATCCCATGAGGATTGAGGTCATATTGCAAATCTCTCATCCTCGAAACATCAAAGAGTTGCAGTCTTTCATTGGAAAGATAAAATTTTTGAGAAGGTTCATCCCCAACTTGGCTGAGCTCCTTAGGAATATCACAAACATGTTGAAAAAGGAGCAAGGGGTAAAATGGACCTCAGAAGCAAAGACATCCTTTGAGCTGGTGAAACAAGCGTTAACCAAAACACCGGTTCTCATAAGTCCTGATTTTTCAAAGGATTTTTATATCTTCTCATTTGCATCAGAACATACCATAGCTGCTGTCCTTTTACAGAAAAATCCACAAGGACAAGAGCAGCCCATTGCATTCTTTAGCAAGGCATTAAGGGATGCCCCTTTGAGGTATAACATTATGGAAAAACAGGCTTTTGCTTTGGTAAAAGCTTTAAAAGACTTCAGGGTATACATCCTTCACTCACACATCATTGCCTTTGTCCCAAATTAGGTTGTAAAAGACATTCTAACCCAAGATCCAGATGGTAAAAGAGGTAAGTGGATTGTTGTTATTCTTGAATATGATTTAGAGATAAAACCCACTAAGCTCATCAAAGGCCAGGGTCTAGCTAGGTTAATGGCTGAATCAAATTGTGAAGTTCTTGATATTAATATGATTAATGCTTTGGATAACCAAGAAGAGTTCTCAACTCCCGTTGTTGAAGATCATTTTGTGAATTCTCCTTGGTATACTGATATTGTTTATGTTTTGCTTAATCTAAATACACCTCCTGGCTTATCTAAAACAAAGGCAATATTCCTAAATTTAAAAGCTGTGAACTATTGCATTATTGATAAATATCTTTATTGGAAAAATGCAAGTGGTATACTGCTTAAATGTTTGCCTGAGTTTGATGCAGAAAATATTAAGCAGGAATTCCATGAAGGAGAGTGTGGAGGCCATTTGTACTGGAAGTCAACAGCCAACAAAATTTTGAGGGCTGGTTTCTATTGGCCCACTCTTTTTCCTGATGTACACAAAATAACAACTACTTGCCATAAATGCCAATTGTTTGAGGGCAAGAGAAAGTTATTACCCCTTCCTCTGCATCCAATTACTGTTGAAGCCCCTTTTCAACAGTGGGGACTTGACTTCATAGGAGAAATCCATCCACCATCCTCTGCCCAACACAGGTGGATCCTTACCGCCACAGACTATTTCACTAAGTGGATAGAAGCCATTCCTTGTAGGCAGGCCAATGATTCGGTTATCATAAAATTCATAGAAACCAATATCCTTTCCAGATTTGGCTGCCCTACCAAGATCATCACAGATAATGCAGCAGCATTTGGATCAAAGAAAATGGTGGAATTCTGTCGCAAATATCAGATAACGTTGGGACACTCCACAGCCTATTACCCTCAAGGTAATGGACTTGCAGATTATTCCAACAAAATCTTAGTGAACATAATAAAGAAACTGTTGGAGGACAACAAGAAGTCTTGGCACACAAAGATGATCCATGCACTTTGGGCTGACAGATTAACTTTGAAGAAATCTATTGGTATGTCACCTTTTCAGCTTGTGTATGGTACAGATGCAATATTTCCTAATAGCCTTGGTGTACCAGTTATGAAGTTTATCCAAGAATTGCAGACTGAAGATAATGACATGATCAGAAGAATAAATCAGACCATTCATATTCAGCAAATCAGAGAGGAAGTGTACAACAAAACATTGCAGAAACAGGACAGCATTAAGAAGCTTTTTGACAGAAGAACAAAGGCCAGCAATTTCAAGATTGGGGACAAAGTTTTAAAGTGGGACTCAAAGAGGGAAGACAAGGGAAAGCATGGTAAATTTGACAATCTGTGGCTTGGCCCTTACTCTATTCATTCAGTTGCTGGAAACAATGCATTCTTCTTACAAGAGCTGAATGGGACAGAATTGTTTGGGGGTCCTGTCAATGGCAGGATGCTGAAGCATTACCTTTCTTAAATTATTTCATGTTTTGAAGCCTTTTTTACCTTTTTTCCACTGTAAATATTTCATCCATCATTGCATTCAACGTTATGAAAAATCAGAAAATAAAAAAACAAAGAAAGAAAAGAGGGCAGAAATGAAAACAAGAAGGGCAAGGCCCCATGCCAAAAAGAGAAGTAAATCTGAAAGTGTGCAAGCTTAAATGCCACTCCTTAAAACACACTTCTAATTAGTCAAACTGTTTAATCTTGACTAATTAGCTTTCAATTTTCTGCTGATAGGGTATCGAATTTGATTTGCCAAACTGTTTAATCTTGGTTTATCAGTAGACAGATTAGAATAGAAATTAAGGTTCAAACAAACTCAAATCTGAACCAAAGTTCCCAAGAGAAAGATGACTCAAAACTGTTTATTTTCTGAGTCATAAAAGAGAAGACCTGGTTCTGATCCGCTCAAAACTTGAACTAGAAGAAAGGCAAAGATAGCTCACCGAAAAGGAAAAAACAGAGCTGTGAAAATAAGAGAAGGCCATAATAAGAAATTTTCAGATCTTAAGCCTTCTCTTTTGATTTAAAATTTTCTGCAAATAATAATCTATGTGCAGCTTGTCTTTATGCCATAGATCATAGCAAGTCAAACAGCTCAATCTTGACTTGGCTATTTTTAAATTTCTGTTGTAGAATTTAGAGAATGAAAGTTTGTTGGACTGTTTAATCCCAACAGACAGTAAACTAGGTAGAGAAATATCTGAGCTCAACTGTTTAATCTGAGTTCAGGGAGAAATAAGGAGTATAAATAGATTAGATTTCCTGCTTTCAAAAGAATAAAATGTTGAGAATAGAGTTTGCCAATCCAAGTGCACTCTGATGAAGAAAAAATGTTAGATCAGTAGGATTGGGGTAGGTAGAAGTTGTATTGATGAAATTCATCTTTCTTTCATAACTGATATTATTTTGTCAAAAGAAAAGCAAGAGCAAGCAATGGGTCAGGCACCAGTCAGCATCCCAGAGAAATCAAGTCTAAATTCTTGATGCCTTCAAGAAGGCACCATCCCCAAGTGGAGCCACTGTTAGCCACCTATATTTTGCAATTATATCAGCTGGTGGCTAAATTTTCTTTGCAGCCTTCAAGAAACAAATTCAGTCCTGAAGTTGTTGGTGCTTAAAGTCTGTTGGTAAGATCATGAACTGCTGGTTGATTCTTCATACTTTTCCTTCTCTCAGCCTCTGATATTCCATGAAAATCCTAGTCAAATACTGCTGCATCCCTTTTTCTTTTCCCTCCCTTGCTTCCATTTTACCTCCATTCTTCCATTTCCTTTTATTCGCGAAAACCCCACCAAACCATGTGTTGCCCCTTATCCCTCCATTAATTTCTTTCCCCAAGGTTAAAAACCATGTTTAAACCTTATCGGAGTTATATTTCCTTTTGAAATTCTTTGAAAAACCATAGAAAACGTATGTTTTTATGCGTTAAGCTTAAGCCCCTCAGGCTAAGCCCCTTGCCGTTTCTCCCTCCACATGCCCGAGCGCCACGACCAACCGCTCAAGCCCTGAGGCGCTAAATCAAAACGTGGTCCCACTCCGCCCTTTTCCTTCGTAACATTCAAAAAACCCATCTTTTATAAGGTTCTGGCGTGAAATGTTAAACCACGTGTTTTATTCCCCCAAGTCCTCCCGGCCGTCGATCTGCTCCCCAGATCCGACGGAGCGGAGCCAGCCCCACCTGGTGGACCCCCCTTCCCCGCGCCCGTTTCCAAAACCGTGGTTTCCATCCCGCACCACTTGTCATTGGATGGCGGTTTTATCCCGTCGGCCAGCGATTCCACACGCTGGCCGACACGTGTCCTCCGCCTTGCTCTAAAACTACCGTGCAATTACACCGCCCGCGCGCTAAGCTTCGTACCAAAGTCGTTCAGCAGAATTGGTAGCCACCGTCCGATCAAGATCCTCGCATCCAACGGCTGTCCTCCATCCAACCTGCTCGACCGTTAACGGACATGCGCGCCCGTTAACTCATTTACCGCGCGGCCAAGATTCGATCTCCGCCGTCGATCTCTGTAGATCGACGGCTTACATTCGTTCTCCCGATTCCATTGTATAGCCCCCCTTTTTCTCCGCTGACTTTTCAGAACGCTGCCGACCGTTGATCGCAATTCGATCAACGGCTCCGATTGCTCCTTTTTTCTCGCACGCCCTCCAATGCAGATCGCCCATATAACGCAGGATTTTCTCATTTTGTTTGTATTTTGCAGGTTTTAAGGTTCTTTCGTCGTGTTTTAAAGAAATTTTGAAATAGGAGGGTGACGACTCTCGTTCTTTCGATTTATCCAAGAAGACCGACCGCAGGGTGAAGAACAATGCTATCGACGAGGTTTCATGAGCCTTGGTTGCCGTACATTCCTGTAAAGCTTGAAGAATACCGTCAAAATCAACGCAGAGAAGGAGTATCAGGTTTTTGAAGACAACAGTGAACCAGAGCAGCAGATTAGTGGATATATTGGCGGGGATTACGGCTAAGACGGTTATCAAAAGCCTAATCCCCGACTCAGAACACAGATTAAAGGAAAACCTAAAATTGTTCATCAGATACATCGCTTCCACCACCATACTTTGAGGCGAATTGATTCCTCAACCACCGCAGTGCCACCTATTGCCTCAAAATGCTCAATCAGAGGCCGAATTTATTGAACAGGATCAGATATTGCGCCTCAAAACAACCAAAGAAGTTATTTCTGCACCAGATTTAATGACAGAATGTTTGCAGAGTAACCAAAATAGTACGTAGAGCCTCAAAGGTCAACAAAAGCTCCCTTCGAGCTTACTTCATAAGTGTAAACACATTAATGCAGTGCAACACCTGTATAATTTCTTCATCGAGCCTCCCAGGGCCAGGAAGACATTTATTCTGCATTAATTGTATTTTGAGATCTTTTCATCAGATCTCACCTCCTCATCCTTCTATAAATACTCCATAAGAAGATGAGTGAGGGGTTGGATTAGTTGGTTGTCAATGTAATTGCTGAAGTGTTGTAGCTGTTTCTGAGTGGAAAACTCTTGACTGTAAATAGTGGTTTCATGGGCTCTTGGAGCTCTGCTTGTAACAGATAGGTTAGGTTGTGAAGAGAGATGGATTAAAACATTGGATCTGAAGATTGTAACCGGTTTGAAGCAATCAATACAAGCTGATTTATGGGATCCTGGTCTATGCTGATGGTGATGTTATCCTCACTGTAACTTGTATTTTGTTTCTGTTTTCAATTTGTTTCATTTTCCACTGTAAAAAACAGTTTAAACAGGGCGAGGACCTACTGTATATCAGTAACCTTCTCTGGCTGAGAAATATTTATTTAAATGTTTTCTTTCTGCTGTGTTATTTGAGAATGATTTAATTCAGTCTAAGTACAGAGATGCTGGCATTCCCTCATCTTTTCGTCACTGCTGAATGTTATTTTTAAATGTTACTTTCATATATGTTGTGTAAGGAATGAATTGAGGAAATCAAAGGTTAGCCCTGAGTCCCTTTCTTGTTTGCTCAACTATTTGATTGTTTCCCTTAGGATGTGTCAAAAGCTGACTAGTTTCGAAGTACTTATCAGATCTTAGGCCATTCTGTGTTATCTCTGTGATTGTCTTGGATATAACTAAGTAAAGGAGAGCTAGATGAGGATCATGGTGAGCCCAGCCCACTAGTTTCTACTCCAAAAGTTGCCTTCAAGTTTCCCTTCGTTTTTATTTGTATTCTATTAGAAGTGTATCAAAGGCTGGATAGTTTCAAAGTACTTACCAGATCCTAGTTTGCTTCTATGTTTTTCTTAAGTGCCTGGTCAAAGGCTGGCTAGTTTCAAAGTACTTACCAGATCCTGGGCTGCTCTTTGTTCTGCATCCGTTATTTCCCTTTCTTATTGTATCACCCCATTCCATAAATCAAACTTTAAAGAGATCCTTAGGCATAGATGACTTGCCCCATAGATTACTCTTGAACCTGAATGTTTCAATTAAATTCTCTTATGACTCCATAGCCCAATGGATTGAAACTTGCCATCATCTTTCTCTATAATCGAAGCTTACTCTATTAGCTTGCAACTTCTCACCTTTGAACCTATTTGCATATAGATCTTTCCGCCTCAGACAGCAACTATGTTCAACCATCCGAGAAAACCAAACAAAACCCTTGGCCTTCATAACTAGCCTAATATCATCACCCCAAACTTCAAAGACAATATCCATCTTTGTACATATTGGAGAGATCCCTCTCCGGATTCAGGAGGGCTAGATCCTAGAATCCCAAAGTTGGTTGAAATGATGTTAACTCTGTAATCGGACTTTGCCAATCTTGCTTGTTATAGAGACCTAACAGAGAGAATGGTGAAAGAGGCTCTGCATTTGTTGTGAAGGCTCTCTTTTTCACACAATATAAGACATCTTGTCAATACTCCTATAGAGATAGTAGGGAAAATGCAACATCTTAACCCTAGTGAAGTGCATGAGCAATATGATGTGATAGGAATAAAGCCTAGAGAGCCTTCCCTCACATGTGAAGTATTTCATAGTGACCCTCATCATGGGTGCATACCTCTCCAGAAAATGTGAAAAAGGAAATATATATTTATTGTAGTCTTTGTATCTGGGTTTGAGGAATGGCTCATAGTGGCTTATGTCTAAACTGGCCTGTTCGACCACTTTTCACCAACACTAGGTATCCCAGTGGCAATAGCAATGGCATCTGATGATAGATAAAATTTTATCCCTACAATATTGACTTGCTTTTCATGCAAGTTGAGGATGAACAACCTTGTGAGCTCAGGGTGACTTTGTACCTGTTGTACTCTTTCACAAAAATGAAAACACCCCACATTTTGGAAACATGTGATAGTCACAGGAGAGGCATTAAGTTCCATGGTGTTTAGTGGTTCAAACCCATTAATCCTCCCACATCTGTGTTGATGCCTCCTAGGCACTTGGTCTTCTTCTTCACTACCATTTCCTCCTTCTCTTGACATTTTGAACACTGCTTTTGAAAACCCTAGCTCTGTTTGTGAAATTGATGTGGAAAAGGGTAAGGGAGTGATGGTGAAAAATGGAGCTTTATGCAAATGAGGGATGAGTGAATGAGGGTGAGGAAAAACACTAGATGAATTAGAATTTTCAACAAGGCACTCTCTATGTGCTATTTCCTTTCTCTTGTATACAGGTGAATGAGTGTCTTTCAAACAATGGTGTTTAAGCATAAAAATTAGGTTTTCCTCCTTAGGTCTTGACTCCTTGACCAAATGATGATTAAAAACTTGGAGAGGGCTTTTTGAGCTACACTCACCACTTGAGGATGCTTGAAAACCTTTTTTGATAGCTTGGAGGTATTTTTGAGTGGATTTGAGGGTTTGTAGGTGGTGGAAGTCCTCCTGGCCAAACGCGTAGTGCTTGAACGTGCGGTCGAGTTGAGCTGAACATGTAACAGTGTGGGATGAATGGGTTGTCGAGCTATCAAGTCGATGAAGGGTGCAACGCTGAACGCGTTTGCTGGTCCTGTCGGGCCTGTCAGGCAAGGCTGCATGTAGCACTGTGTGCCAGGCATATAGTGTCGGAGTGCTTCTGCCTGGTCTGTTGGGTGAAATGTGCAGCACGCTTCTGAATGCACAGTGCATGCCTACAGGTGTGTAGCACAAAGTTATTTTTCACAACAACAACCTCCATGGGCACAACACCCGACTCTGAATGTGCATCGTCGCCTTGAACACGCAACGCCGAGTGGACTTGCCCCATTTCGACCAAAAAATTAATAGTTCCTTGTCTCGAGCGTTCCTGAAGATCTTTACATGGTAAAAGTGACTTTGTTGAAGTGTTATATGATATTTTATAGTCAAAGGATTTAATTTTAGCTTTACAACCCCTCTTTCTAATGTTTTAGCCTTTTGTCACTTTTTTGCTGATATTTCTTTGTCTTTTTCCTACAGATGGTATGAAAATCTTTAAGTGACTCTTTTTCTTGCTTAGTAATGCCTTTCAGCATTTTCATTTTGCAGGTGATATGAAAAACATTGAAGTGGATTTTTTTCTGCTTTTGAGGTTTTGACCTGTTCATCTTGACATAATAGCAGCTTAAAAAACCTTCTCTTTCTGCATCATGATATTTAATTTGATCCTTTTAATCATTTTTAGGCATGATAGCTCTCTTTTGGAATTTTCACATAGTAACAATTTCAACATTTTTCTCATTTCCAATATGAGGTCTAACTCAACTCTTTAGCTTCTCTGAATGACCTTTTACATTGTACGTGGGAAGGTTTTCTTAAATGATGAGTTTGACTTCTTTAATGTTGGGGGTTTGATGTGTTTGCGATTGACACCTTTGAGATTGAAACACAAGGAAACACCTTTACAACACTCTTTTTCCAACACCATGGGATTTGAACAATGCTTTTCACCTCCTCTGACCACTTCTGATTCGTAGGTGCCTTGGAAACAATGATTTCACCTCTCTCACTGATAGTTGAGGCATGATAGGCTAAGCTTGGAAAATTTTAGGATGCTTCCATATATCAACTTCAATTTTTTTTTTACCTCCACCATGGAACACAAACCTTCTTTTGTTCATTTGACATGATAGAAATTCCTTTGGACAAGTTTGGGGTCTTTACACAGAGTGACATATTTAGAATTTATTTTGTCCTTACCTTGAAACTCAAAGTATCTTGTGCTTGGGAGGTGACTTAAAACCTTCACTTCAGCTTTCTTACCGATACTCTTCACATCCTTGCCCTTGGAGGTAATGAGACACTTACCTTGGAAAATGTTTTGAGATGCTAGCACACAGCAATAGCCTTAGAAACTTTCCTTTCTTCTACCTTGACACCTGACCTCAACTTTGCTCATTTATGCATGGCAAGCTCATTAAAACATCTTTGAGAGGTTTTTCTCATAGAAGTACTATCAAAACCCTCTCTTTCTTGTATTTTTTGGCAATATGATACAATGTGTTGTCCTTGATGTCAACCTACTTGATGAAGTTGTCCTTGATGGAAACTGACTTGATGAGTTGTCTTTGGATAGCAACCTATGTGTTAAAGATGTAAGAATGATGTATCTATAGTGCGGTTCAGATGTGACAGAGAAAAAGAAGTCCAGTATGTGCCAGAGAAACGATAAATATAATATGTCACAATGTATATGCG
Organism: Pinus albicaulis; assembly: GCA_034641835.2. Lineage (NCBI taxonomy): Eukaryota > Viridiplantae > Streptophyta > Pinopsida > Pinales > Pinaceae > Pinus > Pinus albicaulis. Next base: position 1,351,692,058 of record CM076572.1, on the reverse strand, counting down.
CTTTTGTAAAGGTCAAGTCGCGTATACACGCAGATAAGTACACCCCAAGTCGTGTATGCCCTTTTGCGCTCCAAAATTATAATACCAAGGGGCATTACCATGGTTTTGGCACACAGTATTGAGCGTTGTATGGTTTATTTTATTCCGTCCAAGAATACCATCGGAAGTTATGTGGTTTTGACTCATGGTATTGGTAAAAGCTAAATCTATTTAAGGAGAAGAAGATCATAGTGCAAAGTGTGCATGTGTAAGGGTTGTTGATGAAAAAAAAAAAAAATTCTCTAAGGAATATCTGCATGGATGAACTCTATTCTTAATTGATAGATCTAAATCTATGATGCACCTGTGGATATAATCATGGTTCAAGATCTCTACATCTGACGATGATGAATCTCTGGTTTGATCGACTGACGAAATCATGAAGAACTGGCGCAAGTCTGCTGAAGAAAATGAATAAATATGGGTAAGTTTTATAGATCTGGTCTGTTCTACAAAATTTATTTTTATAGATCTATACACTAGTTGGTTTCAGAAAAAGCATGTATATACGCGGGTTCTCTTCATGAAAAGCGCGTATGGTAGTTAGGGTTTCTGAAGAATAAAATACACAGAATTATACACGGGTTGGTATGCAGGAAAGCGCGTATGTACGTGGTTGCAATGAAGAAAAGTAGCGTATGCTATTTGAATTAATGAATGTTCAGGGTTGAGTTTGTATCTGCATATGTATTCTGAAGTCTAGTTTATTTCTGACATTCTAGTTATAGTAGTCTCACTGTTCTATATGAAGTATTGGGAAAAGTATGTTTGTTGATATTAAGTGAAGGGTTGTGTCGAAGTTGTTGGATCCAGTATGAAAATTGATGAAACGTGGTCAGTAGTAGATATGGGGGTTGAAGCCTTCAGTAAGAAAGACGAAGCTTTCTGTCAATAGATGCTGGTGATTGATTTCAGGGGGTCGAAGCTCCCTTCCAGGTGAGGCTGGTAAATGAGATCAGGGGGTTGGAGCTCCCTTCCAGTTGTAGCTGGAAAATGAGAGAAGGTTGCAGCCTTCTGCACATAGAATCCTACGTACTGGTATGATTCTGCATCAGTACTATGTTGTAAAATGTTTTCTATATAATAGAAATTGAAAACAGAGACGACAACAGTGGTGGTTTTCTCCCGAATTGGGTTTCCACCTTAAATATTGGTGTTCATGTGTGTGATGCTTTATTCTATTGATTAATTCTCATAACCTGACGCATAACTGATAAATCTATTTATAATATGGCTTCTAAGAATTTTCTCTAAATCTGGAAAGTTAAATCAGTATACTCTAGTTGCCTTCTACATTTCCGCGTGCATATGCTAGTTCCGTTCATAAAAACCACGTATGGAAATCTGCTCAAAGAAAAAGTTGAATTTATGTTATAAGCTCTAAATATTGATTCACCCCCCCTCTCAGTATTTTTCCCAACAATTGGTATCAGATCAGGTCCTTCTGAAAAAGCTTAGCCGCTAGAAGGAAGATCAATCAAGATGAGAAATCAAGAAGGAACAACATCTATCAGGCCTACGCTTTTCAACGGAAACAATTTAATCTTCTGGAAAAAAAGGATGAAATCCTATCTCAAGTCTCTGGGAGCATATGTATGGGCTATGGTTGAAGGAGGATATCAATATCCAGCCGCAACACCAACAGATCCAACAAAAAGAAAGAATTATGAAACAAATGCAAAGGCGGTCAATGCTCTATTGGGAAGTCTAACTGAATCAGAATTTGTCAAAGTCATGTAGCTGGATACATCAAAGGCAATATGGGACAAAATAATTCTAAGTTATGAAGGTGATGCAAAGGTAAAATGTTCTAAACTCCAAACTCTCATAATTGAATATGAGAATCTAAAAATGCATAATGAGGAGAGCATTGCCAATTTCTTTTTACGTCTTGATGATATTGTAAATCGTATGAGAAATCTGGGAGAAACAATAACCAAATCTACATTGTTTGAGAAAGTTTTAAGATCACTAATGACAGAATTTGAGTCAAAAGTTTCTGCTCTTGAAGAAAAGCAGGATCTTCAAAATCTTACTGTGGTGCAACTTCATGGCATACTAACTTCATGTGAAATGAGAAGAGGAGGACCATCAAAGTCAAATAAGTCATCTTTAGGGCTTCTAAAAAAGGGAAAGAAGTTCAAGAGATAGAAGGATCAGGGTATATCTCAGAAGAAGATGAGGTAAATTTTGTAAAGAAAATCCAACTTGGCACAGGACGGTTTAGAGGTAAGCTTCCTTTCAAATGTTTTACTTGTGGAAGAGTTGGTCATTACGCTGCTAAGTGTCCTTACAAAGAAACACATGGAAAAGGGAAGGAAGTAGCAAGAAGGAATAAGAATCAGTTTAGCACTAGAAAAAGTTACTATACTCATGAAGACAGTGATGGGTTATCTGATAGTGAGGAAGAATGTGAACAAGATCTTAGACTTCTCATGGCATTTGAAAAGGAGTCTAGAGAAGAAAAAGATACTTTTATGGATGCTTTAGAGGACAATGATTTTCTTGATGAATTCAATCAACTCAAAATATTCTTAGAAGAAAGTAAAATATCCATAGAAACTCTAAAAAATCAGCTTGAAGAAAAGGAGAAACACAATGAGAAATTAGAATGTGAAATAGTAAGTCTAAGAAAAGAAATTGAGAAAGTAAAGACTTTGAATCTTAGATTTGCTAAAGGATCTGAAACCTTAGATGAGATTATCAAGGTACAATGTTCTCCTTTTATAAAGACAAGTCTTGGATATATCGGAGAATCTTCTCAGACTTCAGCACCAAATTATCTAAAAGCAGCTACAGCCAGTATACAACATTCTGCCACTCAGCAAGGGAATAAAGAATCTTCACAGGTAAAGCATGACCAGCTCAATTCAAAGAACACTAACAAGAATACCTTTCAAAGAAACACCAACCAACAGGTAAATTCAAGTAGAAGATTTCATAATAGCAGAAATTTCTTCTTCAATGGACAATGTTTCTCATGTCACAATTTTGGTCATAAAGATGTTCAATGTGTTGCATATAAAACCATCATGACAAGATAAGCAAGAAAGAAAAGGATGGATATTGGAACAAAGAATAATACCTATAACAAATTTTCACCTCTTCAAAATGAAGTTGAATGTGCTTATTGCAATAACTTTGGCCATAAAGAATCTATATGTAGGAGCAAAGTCCAGCCAAAAGAGCATTTTCCTTCAAACACCAAAGTGTGGAAAAAGAAGGAATTACATGCTGAAAATTGTGGCATAGATTTATTTGCGGAAGGTGAAGAAAATCAATGGTATATTAATAATGGTTGCTCAATACACATGACAGGTGACAAAAAAAAACTTCTTGCATATATTGCTCTAGAAAAAGAAAAGAATGTTACATTTGGAAATGATACTCCTGCTGTCATTAAGGGAAAAGGGTCTATTTTTCTAAAAGAAAAGGTGAAAGCTAATAATGTCATGTATGTGGATGGATTAAAGCATAACATGTTAATTTTAAGTCAAATGTGTGATCAAGGAACTGAATTTGTCTTTAGTTCAAAAGAATGTGTGGTACGTGATCTTGATACAGGTAAAACAATTATAAAAGGAAACAGAACTCCAAGCAACCTGTATGTATTGAAGAACTGTAAAGATCAATGTTACTTGAGTAAATCTTCAAAAAACTAGCTATGGCATAGAAGGTTGGGGCATCTGAGCTTCTCTCAAATCAACAAATCAAGCAAACTTAAAGTTGTTCGTGATCTTCCCAATATTACTCTACCTAAAAGTATCATATGCAAATCTTTCCAATTCGGTAAGCAAACCAGAGTGCAATTTAATGCCAAGGAAGGATCATCAAGTAAGTTTCTTGAACTCATTCATACTAACATATGTGGGCCTGTGAGGAAAAAATCACCACGTGGTGAACAATACTTTATCTTATTTATTGATGATTTCTCTAGAATGTGTTGAATTGGGTTGATTAAACACAAAGATGAAGAATTTGAGAAATTTCAGATCTTCAAAGCACTGGTTGAAAATGAATTAGATCTAAAAATCAAGTGTCTTAGATCTGATCGAGGAGGAGAATATACATCAGATGAATTCCTTGAGTTTTGTGAACAACATGGCATAAAAACACAGTTTTCTGTAGCTGGCACTCCACAAAAAAATGGCGTAGTAGAAATAATGAATAGAACAGTTCAACAAATGGCTAGAGCTATGCTTGATGATTCCGAAACACCTGACACATTCTGGGGAGAAGCAGCACATACAGCGGTAAATATTCTCAACAAGGCACATGTTCGTGTAAATAGTGATAAAACTCCATATGAACTCTGGTATGGTAATCGTCCCACTGTGAAGCATTTTAGAGTTTTTGGAAGAAAATGTTTTATCAAAAATAATGATGAAAAACTTGGCAAGTTTGAACCTAGAGTAGATGAATGAATACTTCTTGGTTACTCCTCTAGGAGTAGAGCATATAAATGTTACAATAAAAGACTTCGAAATATTGTTAAATGTATTGATGTTGTTATTGATGAGTCTCCTGCAGCTCCAAAGGAAGAAAAACAAACAACAGATGAAGACGATGATGACATATATCCTTCTACATCAAATAGAAATGATATAGACAGTGAACCCAATGAAGAACCTGAAGATGATTTATCTGAAAAAGCTCCATCCAAATATGTTCAAAAGAATCATCCAGAATCTCAAATTTTGGGAGAAAAGGGATCAGGTGTACAAACAAGGACTCTTGTGAGATCTTCTAGCTATCTAGCATTTCTATCCACTATTGAACCACACAATGTCAATCAAGCTAGCAAAGATGAACGTTGGATTCAAGCCATGAATGAAGAGCTTGATCAAATTGAAAAGAATCACACTTGGGAATTAGTACCAAGACCTCATGACAAAAATGTCATTGGAACTAAATGGATATTCAACAACAAGTTAAATGAGAATGGGGATGTTATAAGAAATAAAGCTAGACTTGTTTGCAAGGGGTACGCTCAACAAGAAGGTATAGAATTTGAAGAAACTTTTGCTCATGTAGCTAGACTTGAAGCCATAAGAATGTTTCTTGCTTTTTCAAGCTTCCAGCAAATCAAAGTTTATCAAATGGATGTTAAATCTGATTTTCTCAATGGTGATCTAGAAGAAGAAGTTTATATAGAACAACCAGAAGGATTCATTTTGGGAAATGATGAAAAACTTGTTTGCAGACTTAAAAAGGCTTTATATGGTCTCAAAAAAGCTCCAAGGGCATGGTATTATCATCTTGACAAATATCTTCATCAACAAGGATTTTCAAAGGGGTTTGCTGATAGCAATTTATACACAAAAACTGAAAATGATAAACTATTGATTGTGGTCGTATATGTTAATGATATCATTTTTGGAAGTAATGAAGAATATATGAGTAAGAAATTTGCTTCTATTATGCAACAAGAATTTGAAATGTATTTACTTGGGGAACTAACATTCTTTCTTGGCTTGCAAGTAAAACAAGAAACAGATGGCATATCTTATCACAAGAAAAATATCTTAAGAAAATTTTGAAGAAGTATGGCATGAAAGAATGCAAACCTGTGAGTACACCAATGATAACCGGATGTAATCTCAGTTCACATGATGATTCTCCCACGGTGAATCAACTAGAATACATATCGATGATAGGAAGTCTACTTTACCTCACTGGGACTAGACCAGACATTATGCATGCAGTTGGGATTGTTGAAAGATTCTAAGATAATCCAAAAGAGTCTCACCTGCTGTCAAAAGAATATTCAAATATCTACAAGGAACTCAAGACTTTGGACTATGGTATCCAAAGAATGTTGATCTCACTCTTCATGCTTACACTGATGCAGATTGGGCTGGAAATTTTGATGATCAGAAAAGCACTAGTGGTGGTGCATTCTATATGGGGCCCTGCTTAGTATCTTGGTTCAGCAAGAAGCAAAGCTCTATTGCCTTATCTACAGCAGAAGTAGAATATGTGGCTGTCGCATCATGTTGCACTCAAATTATTTGGATGATGCAAACCTTACAAGACATTTAAATCAAATGTTCACCTCATATCTTCATTATGTGTGATAATACAAGTGCCATCAGTATCTCAAACAATCCTGTTATGCATTCCAAGACCAATCAAATTCCCATCAAGTATCACTTCTTACGTGAACAAGTGCTTGAAAAAAAGGTGAAGTTGGAGTATGTTCCCTCCAAAGAACAAGTTGATGATATATTTACCAAATATTTACCCAGGGAAGCATTTGAATATCTCAGATAGAAGCTGGGAGTAGTATTTTCCATGCAGAAGATCATATCTACTTGAATTCAGAAGATTAAATTGGATACGCGGATTTTGTTAGTATGAATTCTTCGTCGAAGTGTATGAAAAAGAACCACTTTAGCTACGCATAACTAATAGCCCTAACAACAATAGAGGCTGCCAAACATCTTCAAATCTGCGATTAGTAATTAAAATGCTGCAACAAACAGATCTATAAATGGAAAGACATTAAGCAGTAAAATAAAGGGTTTGCTCCATGCATCCAACAGACAAGACAAGAACACAATTTTTGAATGAATTTTTATATTACAGGGCACCTGAGAGGAAAACAAGAAGGTGTATCCAACTCTCCTCAATGGGATGGGTTCTTTGTAGTCCTCAGCACTTCAGATCTAAGATTTCTCTCTCTTGTAAGTGTAGAAAACCCAATGCAAAAATGAAGCTCAATGGGAGCAAATGATGGAAAAATGAGACCAAGTGTATAGATCCAGAGTGATCTAGTAGGCAACAAAAGGTGAGGAATGATGGGGAAGAACCCTCCTATTTATAACAAAATATTGGGTCATTCTAGATCTTGGTGCATGATTAAAATAATGTTAACCAAATCTAGATCCACCTTTATGGAATATTTTATTATATTTGTTGGAGGGAAAGGGTGTTTGACTTGGGTCAAATCCTTGATCAGTGAAAAATAAATAAATAAATGATTTATTTATCTTTTTAAGGAAGTGGTTGGAAGATAATCAAATAAATAATGATTTATTTGATTTATAGTGGGTGATTTGGTCATATTTAACAAGGAATATTGTCTAAATAAGATTTAAATAATTATTCCTAGAAAATAATAAGATAACTAAGGGTTTATCTCATTAATTTCTTTGTTTTTGGGTTAAACATGACTGGGAATAATAATTATATTATGGTTTAATTAATTATTCCATGAGGAAAATCAAACAAATATAGGTTTGTTTAATATTTCCTTTTGGGGTTTCCTATTTTAACATAGTGAAAGCAGTTTTACTTAGGGTAAAACTGGTCTTACATGGTGTACTTGGGTCCATCTAATGATAAAAGGTTAGATGACCAAAAAATGGTGTAACAGATTTCCTAAAGGATAGTAGCGTATATATGCGAGTTTATACACAGAAAATTGTGTATGAGTGTTTGTTGACAAAAATTTTCTGGGTCAGCATTCTTCAGCACAACTACAGTATTGTTGGGTCTCTCTGGTGATGTTCCAGCTCTCATATTTCTATTTCATTCTTTAATACTTCTGATGAAGATGCCTTGATGATTTTCTGTTGAAAGTGTTCAGGATGCACAGGCTAAGGGGGAGCACTGGTCATGTGGAAAGGATGCATTTTTGGCATTCTAATTATTTTTTGTAGTCTGATCTCATGCTTGAGAATATTTGATCTTGATTTTATAGGTAATTTCTGTAATTTGATGAAAAAGGTCATGTTGAGACCCATGATGTAAAAATTGTAATATTCAGTCATGCAAAGACTTATTCCATTTAGTAAACCCACTTGGTTGGGTAATTGAGTCAAACTTGTAAATCCACTTGGTTGGATCATTGATGTAAGTATGAGTCCTTGGTGATAGGAAAGGTCAAATTAAGTTGAGTTATAGAGTCATGTACTTCATTGAATATTATGTTTGAAGATGCAACATGATCTCAGGGGGAGCATGGTATTGTCGGTACAAAGGATCTTGATCTACCCTTTTCCCTTGATGTCAAAGGGGGAGAATGTTGTTGCTGAATGTATTTCTGGTCATGGTTTCCATGAAGCCGAAAGGGGGAGATTGTTGGAAATATGATACAATGTGTTGTCCTTGATGGCAACCTACTTGATGAAGTTGTCCTTGATGGGAACTGACTTGATGAGTTGTCTTTGGATAGCAACCTATGTGTTAAAGATGTTAGAATGATGTATCTATAGTGCAGTTAAGATGTGACAGAGAAAAAGAAGTCCAGTATGTGCTGGAGAAATGATAAATATAATATGTCACAATGTATACGCGCTTTTGTAAAGGCCAAGTCGTGTATACATGCGGATAAGTACGTCCCAAGTCGTGTATGCCCTTTTGCGGTCCAAAATTATAATACCAAGGGGCATTACCATGGTTTTGGCACATAGTATTGAGCGTTGTATGGTTTATTTGATTCCTTCCAAGAATACCATCAGAAGTTGTGTGGTTTTGACTCGTGTTATTGGTAAAAGATAAATCTATTTAAGGAGAAGAAGATCATAGTGGAAAGTGTGCATGTGTAAGGGTTGTTTATGAAAAAAAAAAAAATTTCTCTAAGGAATATCTGCATGGATGAACTCTTTTCTTAATTGATAGATCTAAATCTATGATGCACCCATGGATATAATGATGGTTAAAGATCTATAGTTCTGACGGTGATGAATCTCTGGTTTGATCGACTGACGAAATCATGAAGAACTGGCGCAAGTCTGCTGAAGAAAATGAATAAATATAGGTAAGTTTTATAGATCTGGTCTGCTCTACAAAATTTATTTTTACATATCTATATGCTAGTTGGTTTTATAAAAAGCACGTATATACGTGGGTTCTCTTCATGAAAAGTGTGTATGGCAGTTAGGGTTTCTAAAGAATAAAATACACAGAAGTATACGCAGGTTGGTATGCAGGAAAGAGCGTATGTACGCGGTTTCAATGAAGAAAAGTAGCGTATTCCATTTGAATTAATGAATGTTTTGGGTTGAGTTTTATCTGCATATCTATTCTTAAGTCTAGTTTATTTCTGACATTGTGGGTACAGTTACTATTCTGTTTGAAGTATTGGGAAAAGTATGTTTATTGATGTTAAGTGAAGGGTTGTGTTGAAGCTGTTGGATCCAGTATGAAAATTGATGAAATGTGGTCGACAGTAGATCTGGGGGTTGAGGCCTTTAGTAAGAAAGAAGAAGCTTTCTATCAATAGATGCTGGTGATTGATTTTAGGGGGTCGAAGCTCCCTTCCAGGTGAGGCTGGTAAATGAGATCAGGGGGTTGGAGCTCCCTTCTAGTTGTAGCTGGAAAACAAGAGAAGGTTGCAGCCTTATGCAGGTATAAGCCTGCGTACTTGTATGATTCTGCAACAGTACTATGTTGTAAAAAGTGTTCTATATAATAAAGATTGAAAACAGAGACGACAGCAGCGGTGGTTTTCTCTCGAATTGGGTTTCCACCTTAAATATTGGTGTTCATGTGTGTGATGATTTATTCTGTTGATTACTTCTCATAACCTGATACATAACTGATAAATATGTTTATAACATGGCTTCAAAGAATTTTCTCTAAATCTGGAAAGTTAAATCAGTATACGCTAGTTTCCTTCTGCATTTCCGCGTGCATACGCTAGTTCCGTTCATAAAAACTGCGTATGGAAATCTGCTCAAAGAAAAAGTTGAATTTATGTTATAAGCTCTAAATACTGATTCACCCCCCCTCTCAGTATTTTTCCCAACAGTATTATGAAGTTGTAATAATTTTTTTTACCCCTTTTCACACTTCTTAGTGTGGGTGACTTGAATACATGGATTTTCCCCTTTTTACTGACCTTCCTTACATATTTATTCTTTGGGACAGTGAGGCATATTCACTTTGGCAAGACTTTGGAATGTCACACACATCAATCTCCTCAAATCTTCTTTCTGTTGTCATCATGGGGGCCTAACATCATCATTTACCTCTTTTGACCATTTTTGGCATGAAAAACTCCTTGGGATGAGTTTGGAATCTCTACAAATAGTGATATCTTCAGAAACCATTTCTTGTCATTTATGGAGTCCAAACTTACCCTTTCACCTTCTTTGATCACTTTACCAAAACCATAGGTTTCTTGGATGCTTGAGAACAATTATCAGTGTTGTCTTCTAATTTATCTATAGCCCTTTCAAGTTTATTCATTTATGTCCAGTTCACCTCGCCTTTTTCCCAATTTTATTTATAATGTCTAAAAAACTTCTTTTCAGGTTTGGTTTCTTGGTGTGCCTCCTTCATGTGATTTGCTTCATTGTATCTTTGCTTGGCACACTGCTGGCCCAATCAGGCTTAGAAACCATGATTCTTCTTGAACACAAACTACCTCTGATTTCTCTGCTGTGAATGTCTTTGTTGAGGAGAAGGCCTTTTACCTTACCCATTTTCTGCTGGCAGTCATTTTAACACTCTTACAGAAGTGTCAAAATGCACAGTTGCCCTTTGCAGAACTTGAACTTGATAAGGTGGTCTTCTTAGGAGATTTTCTGATCTTTCTTAGACAACCATGTGTTGATCTTATTTTATATTTGAGCCAGCTTCTAACACAGAGAAAACAATGCTTAAAACACCAATGAAGACCCTACAACCCATGAAACCCTAATGACCTAGTGGGAGGGTTCTTTGACTTGGTCTTTGACTGAAATCTGGTTTAGGATATTTAAGTGTAAAAGCAGATTTTTTGACAAATTGATGTATTGAAGATCCAAAATCCAATGTAATTGATTTATCTAAAGAGACTACAGAGATAGTTTTGAGACCATCAACCCTTGAGGAACTTGGTGAACATGGGAAGGAATAGGTTGTTTGGTAACCCTAGATGGAAAGTGGAGGAGTGAGGCAAAGGCAAAAAAGAGTGCTGAGGTTACAGGTGGGAAAATAGGATATAGATGAGTGGCATAAGCCCAGGAGGGGTATTTTAGGAGTGGTAGGTTAACCATGGAATAGAAAAATAGTATAATAGTGAAAATTTTGGTATAAGGATAATGAAGGCAGTGAGATATCTAAAAATCACAATATTCAGGAATCTTGTTTTTAGAAATCTAGAACTGATATTTAGTCATCTACGGATAGTAAAAATTATTGATGACTAACAAAATCCATTATAAAATACAACGAATTTGTAATTAAAAATATGACAAAATAAAAAACAACCACTTTTCAATTTTCAGATTCCATGTTTCATCATTTCTTTTGAAATTGAGAATTGGAATAAATTACTGAGATCCCGAAAACATTTAATTTTAATTTTTCTTCAATTTGGCTGTGGCAATTTTGTAGGACCATTAGTGAAAAATGAAGTAATTGGAAAAAAATAGCTTGGAATTAATATTTACAATCAATCACTAATTTATTATAAAAATTAAAATAATATACATTTTATACATTTTTTTAACTGAGGCAGTAAAAATTATTGAACTTCAAATGAAAACCATTTGCAAACCATGTAACCAAATGAGATGTAAAGGGTACTGATGGAAAGCTAGCGAAAATTCGAACTTAATGAAGAAATCAAAATAGAAATCCAACAAAAATATATTTCTCAAAAATATAGGATACTTAACCAAAAGAAAATATTAAAAAGGTGATTTAGCCAAAATTCGCAGAAAGGATCCCCATCATTTGAAATAAAATAGTAAAAAATGGGGCGTGTTGAGTTTTCACCTCAACAATTTGCGACACCCAGGGAAAAACTAAGTATCTTTGGATATAAGATGATGAACTTCACTTGACCCAAATGTTAAAAGTGAGTAATTCATCAAACTATCAAACAGTAAAACATCTCCATGGGTCCTACATCAATGGATTAAGCAATATGAGTTCAAAATATAAGTACTGAAAGAGACTGAGTAACATCATGAATCGAATTTTTGAGAAAATTTTATTTTAAGATTACCTTATTTGAAAAAATAGAAGAAGGTATAGATATGAGTGTTTCGATAAAGCATATATTCATTGTTATGAATGGTCTCTGACATCGCTTCTCTTTTAGCGAGCTTGAACAGTATCCCGATGAAATTTTCTTTTATTTAATACAAGCATGGCCCCACTTCTAGCGAGCGTCCATAGCCCCGATGGGTTCAGTTGTATTTCCCATGCTTCATATTTTAATCACCCTTTTGATAAAAAAATTTGTGAGCTTTTAATTTATAATGTACCTCAGTGAAAGAGGTGGGATGGTAATATATACTTATGTTAATGGATATAACATTTTCATAATGTTGAATCAAAAAATATTTCTCTTCGACTATCAATTAGAGGTTTTATAAAGTGTAGGGATGTAAGGGATCCATTGAGTTAAAATCAAGTTAGTTCATTCCCTGAAAAGGTGAGCCATATCACTTAGAAAGGATGTGTAGACAATCTACCAATGAGATTGAATCTGACCTTATAATGTGCTAAAACAAGATACTGAATCCTTCTACAATTTGCGGAAACAAAACACGATCACACAATCACATATAAGCAAGAGAAAGAAATTATCAATTACACAAAATGTGGGGAAAGAAGCTACTCAAAAACCCTCTATATATATATTTCATATGGTTAATATCATGAAATGATACAATGCTTTATCACACCAGAGAAAATTCTGCACTATGCTGACTGTCTCACTCTGATCCTCCTCGAAATTGGCTTGCAATCTAAGAAAAAATGGTCAAGTATTTAACCTCTTGCTTGCCACTTCCTGCCAAACCTTCATTATGAATTTTGGGGCTATTTTAGCCCCTATTAATTAGGAAAATCCAAAATAATGATTGTGAAATCCTTCAAGGCCTTCCCAATGACCTCATGCGTGACCTATACAATTTTTTAATAGTACAACTAATAGATCTCTTCCCTTTAACCCCAGTCTTAATTGGGCCTTCCTTACAACTGGCATGCAACAACTATTTATGGAGAATTATCAGGTAATTTATTGATCACTACTTGTGACTTAAATAAGATTTAATTCACTACACCTATCACTAGCTCATCTCAAAATTAGAACTAGTTAAACCAATTTTAAATCAATTAATTGAGTTAACTAATTAAAACTCACAAATAATTGTAACTGGACCCCCTTCAATCATGGAAAGTCCTCTACATGCATCCTACAAGACCTCTAACTCGAATTTCTTATGATATAACTAAGTCTTCCTGACTCAGTTAACTAATACAAGTTGTCATGAGATGAAATTACAATTTTCCTTCAATTTAATAAAGGGAAAATTAAATCAAAAGCCTTATATGGTAGCCACTTTTTGGTTCCATTTTCAATGTTTCTTGTTGAAAATTTCAAAAATCCCTCTCAAAAAGAAAGGAATTCAATCTATCTTGTTTTGGTACCTTTGGAATGCTCTGCATGCAACACTTCTCTAGTGTTGTTTGCTCCTGAATTGAAACTGAATAGCCTCAACACAAAAAAATTGAATCAATATGATGTATATTTCATCAGAGTGTCTGAATGTTATCTATTACTACATTTTCTACTAAAATATCTACACTATTTTTGACTCTGCATCAGTGCCCTCTAAAATGTTGCCAAATTTTATCAGCGCTACAATATCTGACATATGTCACTTTGCTTTGTGTCTTCTTGACATATGACTGAATCAATCTAACTGATCCTTCTTGTTATTTTGTATTGTGGGCTCGTCGTATCCATGTTTTATCCATGAGACAATCCATCTCAACAGACCTTGCCCAAATTTCTTCTCTTGGTATTATATCTGCACATCGCACAACCTTTCACCTGGAGGTATGTTTGCATGTGCTTCATATTCCCATCTTGCTCGAAACTCCCCCCTACTAGAGGTCTCTACCTGAGTGGATGCCTCCACTTGGTCTCTTCTTTTCTTCTATAATTGTGGTTGCTCCACAAACTTCTAAGACTGCTTTTGAGACTGCATGTTGGGAGGTAATGTGTGCTCCCTCTCAACCACCAAGTCACTAACCTCTATTTTTCTCCTCAAATCTTTGCATGCATCCTTGATCTCGAGAGCATACAATTTCTTGAATTTTTCACTAATTTTTTTCACCCATCCCATGGCGATGTGTCTAAGGAAAACCTTTCCTTTCCTGAACATCACATGATAACCACATTATTACAATATTAATACGAAGACAAGATTATTCCTTAGTCCTAGAACGTACAAAAAAATTGTTAGTCTGAGAGGGGAGACAAAATCCCTTTGAAAGGAAATTGTACCTATGTTGGTCATGCCATACCTCCCATCATCTCTGAACTGTATGTTCTAGTGGAGGTCCTTCTCCTCTAAGTCACTGAAGAGATATTTATTTCCCATCATATGGAAGGTGGCACCACTATCTAGATACCACATGCAATCCATTACAATGCTAGCCATGCATGCAATAACAATAAAATCATACTTGAATTATGAATCTAGTGATTCACCCGCTGCAACTGCAGGCTCCTTCTTGTGTGCCTTCTTCTGTTGATAATTAAAGGCATAGTGCATGTTCTTGTGACAGTGAAAACACTTGATCATGGAAAATTATCTCTTTCTTTCTTTTCCTTGGGACTTATTTCCCTTGGCTCTCTTTCCTTTTCCAACTAATGAAAAATCTTATTATTTTTATTTTTCAGAGGTCCCGTCTCTAGTGCTCCGCCTTATCTCTTCTATTACCAAGTCCAACCATAAATTCTCCTATTTTGGTAGCTTCTCCCTCCCATTCACAGAGTCCTCGTAACTATGCCATCTCTTGGGAAGTCCTAGAAGAGTTAGGCTCATCAAATCACCATCATTAACAGTCACCCCAATACTTCCAAGCTCATCTCGACATTGAGTGAACTTCGACAAGTATTTATGGATCATGTTGCCCTCCTCCATCTTGATATTTCTGAACTTTTCCTTCAACAACAACTTCTTGTGGTATCCACTATTATAAAACATATATTTCAAGGCCTTCCACATAACAGATGAATTCGCCTTTCCATGGAGACTTTAGAAAATATGATCTCAAACTCCCAACAAAGTCATTTTTTCCTTTGCTACCTTCTTCTTCCATGCATCAAGAAGTCGAGAATTTACTGCTGTGGGCTAGGGAATATCACTGTCTATGAATTCATTCAAACCGTTGTTCTCAATCATTTTCTCCATCATTTCCTTCCATGCTATTTAATTCGAATTTCCCTGAAGAGAATATTTGAGTCTCAAGCCATTGAAAGACATCTTGATCTGTTATTGGATCCTGAAGAATAAATTTTCAAATTTGAACATTTTCAAATTTGAACATGTTCAAAACAAACTCAATTTATTCTCTTCTATTTTGATTCCCAACGCTTTGATACCATGTAGAAAATCTACCAACAAGATTCAATTTGATCTTATAATGTACAAAAAAAGGATACTCGAATCCTTTTACACAATTTGCGGAAACAAAACACGATCACACAATCACATATAAGTAAGAGAAACAAATTATCACTCACATAACATAAAATGTATCTAGGGAAATAAACTGCATAAAAAAACCCCTCTATCTCTATATTTAATATGGTCAAGATCATGAAACAATAAAATTTTTCTCACACTCAGAGTAACATCCGCACTCTTCTCGATCGTCTCACTTTGATCTCGCACTAAAGTGGCTTCGCAATCTAAGAAAAATTAGTCAAATATTTAACCTCTTGTTTTCCATTTCCTACCGAGCCATTCCTTATGCATTCTTGGGCTAATTGTGCCCCTATTAATTAGGAAAATCACAAAATAATTATTGTGCAATCCTTCAAGGCCTTCCCGATGACCTCATGCATGACCTATACAATTTTCTAATAGTACAATCGATAGATCTCTTCCCTTTCACCTCAATCTCAACTAGGCTTTCCTTAGAACTGACATGAAACAATTATTTATAGAGAATTATGAGTTAATCTAATTGATAACTACTTTCAAATTAAATTAGATTTAATTCATTATACCTATAACTAGTTCATCTCTTAGTTAAAATGAGTTAAACCGATTTTAATTCAATTAATTGAGTTAAATAATTACAAATCACAAATAAATGTAACTCGAACCCCTTAAATCATGGAAAGTCCTCTACATGAATCCTCTTAGACTTCTAAAACCGCATTTACTAAGCTATATAAGTCTTCCTGACTCAGTTAATGAATACAAGCTATCATGAGATGAAATTACAATTTTTTCTTTCAATTTAATAAAGGGAAAAAATTAAATCAAAAGCCTCATATGGTAGCCATTTTCCTGGGTGCCATTTTCCGGATTCCATTTATGGTTGCAATTTTCAATGTTTCTTGTTGTGAATTCTTAACACGATGTGTGTTTCTCCATGAAAAATATTTTTAAAGGAAGAGGGAATCATAATCCACATAAAGATATACCTTTAATGTTAAATGAAATTCACCTAAAATAGACAAGCAGTAAATATTTCCCATGTATGTCAAATCCATTGTTGAGTGAAGAAAATGTCTTCCACATAAATCTTGGTGGAATCACCAAAATCAAACCAAAAACAATAGAAAAAAAGGAAAAGAAATCTAAATCTGAAGTGAAAGAAATAAGCGAGCTCCAAAATGTCAAATTGGGTAGGAAAACAAAAACCTAGATTAAAAAGGATAAACCCCCAACAAGAATAATTATAAAATGTCTCAACAAAAGAGAAAAGGAATATAATCATGTGAGTGTTCATTTTATGTTGAGAATTTAGCAAATTTTCTCTTGTAGAGTTATAAGCGATTAGGCTATGAAATTAAAAAGGTGAATAGAAATTATGAGAATGTTTGTCAATTTAATTGTCTTAAATTGATTACATAAATTATCAATCAAAGGCTAGTAAACCAACGAAGTGTAAATGCCCTCATATAGTAGCTAGGGAATCTTAATTAT
Source organism: Pinus albicaulis (assembly GCA_034641835.2). Lineage (NCBI taxonomy): Eukaryota > Viridiplantae > Streptophyta > Pinopsida > Pinales > Pinaceae > Pinus > Pinus albicaulis. The sequence continues at coordinate 1,351,675,118 of CM076572.1, read as the reverse complement.
CTAAGTTGAATCAAATTGTGAGTGCAAATGATTGGATTATTCATTGAAATTAAATCTAAGAAAGATGATTGCATTGATATCTAATTATGAATTCCACAAAACCAATAAAGATCTCAATTGGTGCAAAGGATTAACAATTCAAAACACACACCAAATTTTATTGATTAAATCACACTCCAAAAAATTGATTTTTCCAAAATATTACATGACTACTTATTTAGAGGAGAGAAGTCTCGAATCTCCTCAAGAGAAACTTCCTCCTAGATATTTGGAGGGAGTTGAGAGATATCCTCTCAACTTTAGGTTTCTATCCTAACTTCCCTATCTCCTAATTAACTCTAGAATGACTCACTAATTATAGAAACTCCTAGGTTCTTTAATTAAATAATTACATAAAAATTAGACATGAGATTGTAATATTCCTAAATTATCATGCAACTAATTGGAATATTAATTTTTTATTTTGCTTCTTACTTAGAAGAACAAGAGGGTAGGGAGACCCATAAATCTCCTTAGTAGGAATAAAACCACTTCAAATGTGAATGGATATCATCAAAAGAGTTGGATAAAGCACCCCTATGTGTGGAAAAGGGATGAAGCATGTGGACCGGGTCAACTTGACCAAATCAATACGTTGCATGGAGGTAGTGGACATTCATCGAGGGACAGCGAAGTTTTGGAGGGAGATCCTTGCATGGAAGTAGTGGCTTTAATGAGTGGGGCCCAAGGTGAAGAAGCCGACCAAGAATATAAGGAAGGGGATGGTATCCATAGAAGGAATGTTTTTATTATTATTTGATTGTGGTCTTTGTTATGATTTGTGGTCTCTTCGCACCGCTTTAGCTAAGATTGCAAGTGTTGTTTAGCACAAGGATGTTCCCCGAGCGGGGAATCCCACCTTCAACCTCAGTGGGACTTCAAGTTCCCACTCAGGAGAAGTTCATTGAGCATTATTTACACATTCGGACATTCGGCCAAGCTACAACATTCTTCTATAGTGCAATTTTTTGTTTAGAGTTTTGTTGAGTTGCAAGGTGCGGTAGTGGAAGGTTTCATTAGACCATTTCGAGCTTGTCTTCAGTGGAGGAAGAATTCTTTTCCATTTGGAGATTAGTGAAGAAGGTCCTAGGGTTCATATCATATTTCGGCACTAGGCCAGGTCACCATCATCCCCTGCAACGTAGTTTCAGTCCATGAGTACGTTATTTCGATGAGCAAATTGCATGGGTGATTTCGTGCTCCATTTGGAGTGTTTTCTTTTCAAGTGAAGGGATTATCCCCTGCACTTGAAGAGTCCATTGGAGGAGTTCCTTTCAGTTCTTCATCGCCTTTGAACACCTCCTTTCGTGTGCCCGATTGCAGTATCTTATTCATCCCCTAGGGCTTCATTCTCGAATTCCCGATATTTTGTGTATTTTCTAAACCCTTCCCGGGCCGTTAGGAAAAGTGTGTGTGAGCACAGATCTCCCTTTTTTAGCCTTGTTTGAGCATGTATTATGAGATCCATATATATATATATATATATATATATATATATATATATATATATATATATATATATATATATATATATATATATGTCCGTATTTCATAAAAGTGTCACTCATCAAAACTCATGTGTTCTTAGCTAGAGTGTGTGTGTACTGTGCTGGTATTACATGTTTTTGGTGCTTTTAGGCATTGGAGGCTTCTTTATCCTAGCTTGAGGGACTTGATCCCCAAGATAATGTATAAAATTGTTGCCGATACACTTAATACAATGGATCCATATTTGGATCATGTGTAATTTATTGATATTTGTCGTTACTTTCCATCTTTATGCGCTATATTTTCTGCTTTTTCCCTCGTTTAGGAATATTACAATGGTATCTATAATATTCCTAAATAGGAAAAGTAGAAATATAACACATAAAGATGGAAATAGAAGAAAAATATCACACATCAAATGTGAGACCATGATGGAGCCGCATTGTTAAGTAAATCAGCAGCAAAGAATGTGCAATATATTGAGGCACAAATCATACAACATAAGCAAACAAGCCTCCAATGATCAAACCCTCTCACAAGTGAGATGCTGCTAATATACAAAATGCTGGAAGAGTTGCTATAGCGTAGTCTAAATGAGTATGAGTGCCACTAGAAAATAAAATAATATAGATCTCTTAATGGATAGCTCAAAGAATGTTAAGAGTAGATATCTAGGCTCTAAAACACCTTTCCAAGATAACCCGAGAAGGGGTTTTTCGAAAATACACAAAATATCAGATTGCGAGATGCAACCATAGGGATGAATAAACTCGCAAACGGGGCACGAAATGAGGTGGCTGAAATTGATGAAGAACCGTAAGAAACTCCTCCGATGGACTCTTCGAAGTGTAGGGTTGATCCCTCCACTAAAAAGCAAGCACTCCAAATGAGGCTAACCGAAATCACCCCCCGCATATCGCTCACTAAAATAACGTCAGTCATGGACTAAAAATACTGTCGTAGGGGATGATAGTGACCTGGCCTAGTGTCAAAAATATGATATAAAGCCCCGGGACCTTCCTTACCGATCTCCCAATGGGACATACTCTTCCTCCACTAAAGACAAGCTTAGAAATGGTCCAATGAAACCTTCCCTCAACACAAATCTAAACAGTAAACCAGTGTTGTAGAAGAAATTTGTAGCTTGGCTAGCCGGAATGTGGAAATAATTCTCAATGAACTTCTCCCCGAGTGGGCAATCGAAGTCCCCCAAGGATGAAGGTGATTCCCGCTCAGGAATACCCTCGTGCTAAACAATACCGCAATATTAGCTAAACAATTGAAGAGAGCTACAAGTCATAACATTTGACAATAAAATAATAATCAAAACATTCCTTCTATGGCTACCACCCCTTCCTTATATGCTTGGTGAGATTCCTCACCTTGGGCCCCACTCATTAAAGCCACTACTTCCATGCAAAGGATCTCCTCCAAAATCGCATTGTCCCTCAATAAATTTCCACCACCTCCATACCAACATTGTTGATTTGGTCAAAGCTGACCTAGTCCACAAGCTTTATCCCTCTGTCTTGATCCGCGATTTAAGTGCAGAACGCAATAAAATACATAAATAGACATAAACACAAGAGATGCAGGAAATAATACTTCTTTTCATTAATATCAAATATCGAAATATGTTTACGGACGTAATGGAAATAAACTAGCTAGTGTGATGGTAGCTATCTCCGAGAAGAGATGTGGTGGCTACATCCCTCCGAACTATGTTACAATGAGGCTCGAAGGACAATTTATTGTCAAGAAACAATGCAAAACCCTAAAAAATGAAAAAACCTAACCATAGGAGATGAAGCGCCAAAACTATGGGCACCATTTGGGTAAATTGGTGTTTCAACTTCCCGTGAATGTAACTTTGGCATAGGATCTATGTTTGATACGCACCATACCTCATTAGAAATATCTAGTCCGAGGGAGTACAACTTTTAGTGTGAGAAATATTGGTTCACTAATTCATGTTGCTCCCTCGGTTTCCCAAAAATACGTCGTTTAGGGCCTCAAAAATGACTCCGAAGTTCGGTGACCCGAAAAACAATCTAAAAATAGTAAGTTGTGCTGCAACCGTAAAAATTGAAAGAACTGATGGTGGCATTTCAAATGAAATATGTGGGTGGCGAAAAATATCCACAAGGATCATTAGGCCCTCCAAGCATTCAAATTTCACACCAAAACACTCGCTAAAAAATAGTAATACGTGCTGAAAAGTGAAAAACTGAAAGAACCGATGGTGCGGGTCCAAATGGAATAGGTGGCAGGCCACCGATATCCACCTTGATCATTCCCTCCCTCCTTAGAAGAAATGGTCCTCATCTGTGTTAAGTTCCTCCATGAGAGGAAAAATTTTGTTGAACTTGGTATTAGATTCGTCCTAATGTCGTGGACCTCGCCGGCGTACGTGCTATGGGATGTGTCGGATGTGTCCAATATACTTGGTTACCTCATACAATGCATGTGTAGATTCTTTTCTATGTAATCACATGAGGTCCGGCAATACGTGTGTGCGATGCACCGTGTTCGCATCGATGGAGTGCTTGTCCTGTAATGAGAGGAACCTCCCGTGGGTGAGCGAAAAACGTCCTCGTATTCCTCCACGACATTTTTTCATCTATTTCCGAGCCATGAAGGGGAGCCCTGTTTTCAAGGTATGGGCCATAATCCTCTTCTTTACCTATGACCAAGTTGTAAGGAAAATAAATTTCCGAGTTATGAAACAATCTTATTGCGTTGCTTTGCAATAGTCAAGGAGATGACATGAGGCAGTACTACCTCCGGTATCCGTATAATTGATTTCCCAAAGTAATAAAAACAGAATGAGGCCTAGACTCATACACAACATGTCGCCTCCACAAGTATGGTTGGCCCAATAATACATCAGCTACATAAAGAGGAGAAAAATCACACAATTCCTCATCCGTGAATGGCTTGATGTTGTATAGAAGGTGACACTACTAGCGAAAGTGCGTATATCTCTCCTTGGGTGAAGCCACCCTGATGCTATATGGTTGCGGGTGTGCTATGGTCGCAGGGCCGAGTCGCTTCACGACCTCTCGCTGAAATGAGGTTCTTTTGTCTTCCGTTATCAACAATAAAATTTGCAGTGGAGAACCCTTCACCCACATCTGCGATGACCGGGAAGAGGTGCTCCCCCCTCCTTCCGGATCCTCGAGATCCTACCTTTGGAGCTTGGTAGTGGAAACAATGACACCGGGGTCTCGCATCAATGATCTTCTTCCCCTTTTTTCATCCCCTTGTCCGGTTCTCGTCTCATTTTTAGAACATGCATCCGATTCGGGTGCCTTCGCCTTTGGCCACCAACGACCTGTTTGGCCCGACACTTGTTTGTGCTATGTGTGGGGATGTTGTGAAATTCACACCACTTCCCCATGTCCTTATTTCGATTCTTGGTGGTGTTCTCAAGTCTCACCGCTTTGGCTCTACGCCTCTTTTATGTGGTTTGGGGGCACTCCCTTTCCTCTGGCTTCGTATTAGCGGATCCAAAGTCTTGCTTCTTATGCTTGAATTTCTACTCAATTTAGCAGCATAGCGATATGTCGTGCCAAGAGAGGTAATGTCGATGGAACTCCATTTCCTCCCCGAATTTTTCCGTACGTATATATACGCACTTGAGCACCAAATGTCTCTCGCGAATATTTAATACCCAACTTTGTTTGCAGGGGTATGGAACAAATTTGTCGATTTCCGTGCACATCTTGATCCCTTTTTCCTATCGCAGAAGATGGTCCATTGGATGTACTTGTCATCATAGCTCCCCCACTAGGTACTATTTTTTCCCTTGATGCCATCTCGAATGAATTCCAAGTGGGTGCAACCGAGATAGAGAGAGTTCCCCCTCGTGCTTTTTCTCATAGTAGGTTTTCCCACTAGTCTTTGACATGGGGGGGGCGACTTTGAGGAGTGAAAAATAATCCTTTCTCAGCCAAAGAAATCATGGACCGAGAAATACCCTTCTAGAAAATTCAACTATCTATCTATGGCATACGCATCTAGCCGGCCTTCAAACACGAGAATGTCAAAGTTTACTATACCTTGAAGGGAGTGGCGCTCCGGAGTAGGGGTTTTTGGACGCAGATGCACTATAGGTGAGCAACCGTCACTAGCACATTTACCCCAAATTCCTCGATGGCAAAAATGTCGCTCTTGTGACACATAGGCGGCCCAAGAGTGACGTTTTTCACCGCGCCAAAACATGGTTTCTCCTCACGTCGGACTATCGACACTTGACTTAAACATCGATATTGTGATGGTATTTCCGATGTTTTTTTGGCGTCGTCGCAATTCGACATTTCAACATTCCGTCACTTTTCCGAAATTTCACGATTCATCTCTCTTCTAAAGTTTCTAAACATCACTATTTTGACGCCAACGAACACTATTACCGAAGTTTTAAGAGTCGCTCTTTCGACAAAACAAAAAATATATTTTTAAAAAAAGTAACGTCATAATACCGATGGAAGGAAACATCGAATACTAAATAGCAAGAAATTAAAAAAAGAAATTAAATGTCGTAATACCTACGAAACAAAACATTTTTTAAAAGAAACTAAGTGTCACTAGAGCGACGGTTCGAAACGTCGGATTACCGATGGCAAAAATTATTATAGTTGTTGGAATACCGACGACAACAAAAATTATTTAAAAAAAATATTTCCCAACCATTCTATTTCCTTGAGAACTAATTTGAATTTTTCATTAAATGTCCCTTGCATCCTTGTGGAATCGTCAATCGAATATAATTTTTGGAAATAACAACGTTTTTTTCATGTTATTTAAGCCAATTTATTTCACAAAATAATGTAAGCCATTAAGTTAATAATTCACTATTAACTTCGGATTATTTATTAATAATTTGTACTTTACCATCTAACGTCTTTTTGAAGAAGAGTTCATAAATTAAAATTATATTGGAACACAATTTTTCACTTGAAACTTTCTCTCAAGTATTCTAGCCCCATCTCCACATTACTTGAGTTTGATATCATCCCTATGGTATCATTCAAACTCCCTCATTAGATTGGGGGGATGTGCAAAACAAGGATGTGAACTTACGTGTACTGTGACGTCACATTTTCTACGATTGAAGGCTATGAACAAATATGTGGTCATTTAAAACTTGTTCTCTTTTTAAATTTGAAATAATTTTCCAAGAATCGTATCTCCATTAGTAAGCTTTGCACATGAATACGTATAGACATGGAGCATTTAGGAATTTCTAAAGCTCCAACTGATATACTAAGATTTTTTTAATATGGTTTACTATATTGATTTAGAAATCAAAATCGATGCAAAATAAAGCTTAATAATACCCTACCAGAGCTATTACAATTTCCTATTTATGAAGTAGCACCAATAGCATCACCGAAAAAATACTCCCAATCTAGTAATCAAGGGAGAAAAGTCGAGGCTGAATGAACCATCAACCGTGAATTCATTTGCTCAAATATGTGAAATTTGAATATTATCCTTTGATATTTAATAGTCCTTGTTAACTATTATGTGTTGAATCCGTAATCAAGAAAGTCATTGCAAACTTACTTTTCTTGGATCATGATTACAGCGAATCGACCAAGTGCACAAAAAATAATCTTATACTAGTAGCTACACATTTAAGCATACAATTAATTGGCCTGTGGTATCCCCCACTTCTACGTACTTAACAACTTCATAGGTGTAACCAAAAGTGTTAGAGAGATTCCACCAAATCCAAGTACATCCAACATCTCCGGCCAAAAATTCACTGCTCCACAATAAAATCGTAAAACCAAATATAAAAACCTTTCCATTATTCTTGTAAATAAACTTTAGAAAGAGCAAGGACTGAAAATGAAACCTAGAAAAAATTTATATACGACAAGATATGAGAAATAAGTATGTACAGTGAAGCTGGACCAAAAAAAATGGTAAATAATACACCATTTTACAACCGCTTTAAAGATGTAAGCATTGCACAAATGCAACACTAAAGTCATTCTATAAAAAAATATCGTGTAAAGAATACAAGCAAGCCGTAAGTATTTCACAGCAGAGTCAACTCGTTAATTTTGATGCTCCATACTCTTCAAATTCTATAGCCGATGCTTCCCCAATAACTCGCACTACTATCCATTGGAAAAATGTTACACAAGGCTATTACATGCTCCTTTCCCTAGAAAGCATCATTTCTTCCTACTAATGCCCGCATCAATTGCTTATAAAATTGTAGAAGTTTTAACTTTGGTCCAAGCACAGATTTTCTTCTAATATCTAACAAAAATTATTTGTGAACACAAATGTGTTGTAATAATATAAGTTTCCACCACCGTATGTAAAAATTTCTTGATAAAGTGGTGTATAGTTGTTAGTAGGTACTACTAGATTTGGTATCGTAAATATGCTCGGATATTGAATGCCTTATAGAGTTTCTTTACTCCTTTAAATAAAAACATGCGAGTGACATCAAAATAAGTTGATTCTAACCTACATTCTGACCCTAGCAACAACCATTGATCACTACGTGAGCCTATGCCCAAGAATTCATCTCTCTGATGAGCATCACATAAATGAAGAAGCCACATGATATTCGGATCCCTGCCACGTGTGCACAAGACCAAGAAATTCTATGAACTCTCTCCGCGTCGCATATATCTCTATTGAAATCATAGAACCTTGAAATAAAAAAATTACAAAAACTCCTTTATTTTCTAATTTTAGTTAATGCATGCATCCAAGATAACCTTGATCAAAGGAGTGAAAGAAATGGATTTTCCTACAAGGAGAGTGTGTTCAATTCCCACATCTAGAGCGAGGAAGAAGTGTTATAGACAATTGCTTTAATTCGATCATGAACAATGATTCTATGTAGAACCCTCAAAGATATTATCCAATGCATTCTTGGAAAGACCTCACCCTTTCAAAAGATCACCACTACTCTCTTCCATTACCATTTTGTCCAAGTGACTTCCGAGACGTCGAGCTTCCCCCACTTTCCTCCAAGGAGTCGTCGTATTTCATCTGAGTAACTTGTATATCGACATCAATTTCGACAAAGTGATTGTCATCATAACATGCAACCATGCGTATTTTGGAAATAGTAGAAGGAATTCTGCAAATAGAGAATACACAATCACCAACAACAAAAATAAAAAGTAAAAATGAAATAAGAAATTGTTTCCTCAAACAAACATTTGTTTTCTAAATTCTTTATCCCACTCAACAAGACCACATATCTCCTTAAGGAAACTTACCCACACAAGAATTTGAAGGCCAACAACAGACCCTCTTTTCGATGGAATCATTACAAAAAATTGCAAGACAAAGTAGATGAAATTCCACCTACTTCAAGAAGTGATCATTCTCTCTTGCCATCGATGTTGCACCATGAAGATTAAAAAAGACCGCTACACAGGAAAAAATCTTTTCCAAAATACCAGCGTTGGCTGCGCAGGGAAAGAAAAACCATGAATATCGCTCTAATATAGTCAATATTTCCCTTGTCAGTCCAATGATATGATCTGTAGCTACTGGAATAACTTTTTCAAGTAATTTCCAATCTTTGTGAGACTTACAAATGCACTTATGTTCTCCTCCCAAAGCTCCTCAAAAGTACATCGATGAATATTAATTCTTTGCATTGCATTCAATGAAATCCAAGGAGGTTATTTCACATGCAACTTTTTGTCAGATGCTGATTTCAAGGATACAAAAAATATTGGAGAAAAGTTCCACTTTTATCCTAATGACTCAAACCGACACCCTGGCACATATGACATCCAATATATATGATGCCATGTAAAATTTAGGTTTTTGTCCCTCCGGTGGATTTTGGGTTCATTTTACATTTCTTGTGATGAAGGTACACTAGAATCTCTAGCAAATTAAATATACTCCCATCTTGAGTAGAGGTGCACATCATTGGTACCCAATTCTTGAAAATTTTTTGCATCGTTCCTACCATACAATCTACAACACATTTTTTCTACCATATTATATGCCTTTCTTAATAACTTGGCCCTGATATATCCCATCGATCAATATCGAAAATTATTGGGATATTTCCATCAAGTCTTAAGGATATTCTTGATAGCTAGAGGAAAATCAAAAAATCACTTAGCCGTAAGGGACACCTTGTAGCTTGGAAGCTTGTAATGTTTGGTGATGCAAGGATATATGTATGTTGATACATAAAAACCATGGATGCGCCCAAAAATTATATATTATATATGTTTCTATGCACTTGATTATCCATTCAATACTTTCAAGCACATGGTAGAAGGACATGGTGTTCTCACTACTTTGTGGAGCCAAGAGTTCTTTGAAACTATGATACATTTCATCGTCCTCTTCATCTCTAGTGAACCTATTTTTGAGTAAAGGATTGATAGATACCTTACCAATTCATTGGAAATTAAGTTTTCCACATAGCTAGATAGGTTGGAAGTGAGAATATAGAAATTTCCATTGCCCCTTCTTCATTTCCTTCTAGCAGTCTCCTTGTCTAGTCTTTCTTCATGGACGGATCCATACCTCCCGTTGATGAGGAGATGTTGAGGCACTCCAAGTCTATGGTACCTAACATCTCAAAAAATATTCATGATAACCAACAATGTTAGGAAAAAAAATTAATTTAATGTGTTGCACGTAATATATCAAAGTTAGTGTGTTGCACAACGATATGCTCGTGTTTAATAGATCTATGTGTTGTTGCATAAGTTATAGAAGGAGGGCTTGCCAAGAAATGTGCTAAAAATGACATGAAATGAGATAGTAGTGCAAGGATATATGGTAGGTTATGATAAATATATTGTGATATTGCACAAGAAAAGAGAAGCCATACACCGAGCTTCGAGTTGTAGCTCATAGACAAGAGGAATAATGTGTCATAGCGAGAAAAGAAGAGTGACAAATCAAGTGGAAAAAAATCACAAGAGAAATTTGATTTGGGAGCATCGTTGTGTAATGAAATGGAAGTTATATATACGGGAAATATTTCACCATTACAAAAGGATTGCGAGGGGATTTAGCCGAGCTCGACATCGTCACACAAGAGCTAAGTAGAGGGGGCACCATTGCATGGAGAGATATGCATACAAATATGCTATGAGATCAAGGACAAGAATGAAATGGTCAAGTGTATAGAAATATAGGCTTAGAGGATGAGGGAAGGTTAATACCAAAAGATGTGAAATGAGTAGCATTGAATTATATATAAAGTGAAATGGGGGCATGGGAAGGTCAAAGGCTAGAAGGTCGTAGGGTCGGACGAAATGTGAAGTGCCAAGAGTCAAAAAAATGATAAAGAAAGGTGCAAGAAATTACTCAATGCCTAACACAATGATCTAGCTCTTTGGAATCAATGTAATATCCAACACCATAACACACTTTATAATGTTTTTCTTTCACCAATGAGATAAAGGCTTTAGATACAAGAGATTAAGGTAAAAATGACATGAGCCTCACCCTCATACATAATATTATCACACATGCGAGGGTTTTAATGTGAATTAAATGCGATACATGGGACAATTGTTGTAAATAAGACTTAAGGGAGTGCACTAAATGGAATTTTTTGCATTGTGTTAGTGATAATGAGCAACACTACACCGCCCATAAGGAGTAGTGCTAATGGGTTTTATTTGTGATGCATCATGCACCGGCATAACAACTTCATTACTTCAATCTCAAAATCTAAGAGACATTTTCCATCCCATTAAATAACCACACCAATAATTTGTAAATGAAATATTAGGATCATATATTTTTATCTATATTTTTTGTCATTCTCAAATTTCCCCGCAGCCTCAACCTTAAAAACCATCAACTCTAAACCGTGAAGCATGAACTACTAAAAGAATACCCTTTCTTGGTTTCTCACATAGAGTTGTACTTTGAAGGCTTCCCACTTGTAAGCCTATGAACAATATAAACAAACAACCTAGACCAAAAACCGTGGATCGTATGTTTCCAAATGGCTCTAGATTTACCATTTTCCGAGAACTTAAATTTAGTAAGGCCCGAATGGACTACATTCACAAAATTTTATAACTAAAATATAAATTATAAAGTCACATGCAATGTTGCACAAGTTTCTTGAACATGATAGCATAGGGAGAAGGGGGATATAAGTAATCGGATGCAGGTTTAAGTTTTTACCAAATTTACAAGAAATGCGAAATAAGAAGTGGCAATAATATATATTAAAAAATATTTTTAAAATTTAGAAATAAAAATAAAACTAATATATATTTGCTGGAATGATCATGTTTTGATAGGAAGATCAAATTAAGGCATGTATTTAGGGAAAACATTAGATAGTGAGCTAGTAGAGATGTTGCAAGAAATAAGAAGAGGTCTCTGTTTTCACCCAAAAAACCTTGGCCAAATTGAATAATTGTCATGGTTCATCGATGAACTCAGATGATTCAATAGACTAGATTGTATCCGAGAAATGATGATGTTAGAAGGGTAAATGATGAGAGACCGAAGGCACCGGGGAAGGAAATCATTACTTTTAGGGCAATGGGTGTAAAGGGAAGAGACGGCAAAGAGTCGACCGATGAGTGCATGATTTTTAGCAAGAGACAAGCCGAACTTGATCAAAATTTCTTTTATTTTATTACTTCAAAGCAAGATCGACAGAGGAACACATCCCTAGAATCTTTTTCTCGAACAATACACAATGGTTGGAATGGCATACGGTTTCCTTTTACTTTTTTTATGGGGTTGTTGTTAGTGTGGGTTAATTCCCCCAACGCTTATTTGGAGCGGCATATAAAGAAGTCCACGGAGGTTTCACACCCCTTTGAAGACACCGATGTTCAAAGCCACCGTGGCTCGCCTTCGGCATTAAATCAGAAAAAGGGGTTTTGGCTTGAATCAAATATACTTAATCTCAAATGCCCTAGCCTCTACAATTTCTCTACAAACTATGCCACAATAAACACACTATTATTTTTCAAATTTAATGAAAGATATTACTATGTATTTTCCAACGAAGAAACAAAGATCTTCCACAAAAATATTTTCATGACCAACCTCGATTTAAAATGAAGCTCTTCCATTGACGTGCTTGGACGCAGAGGGAAACAACACCGAGAGGCCCTTTTACGAGCTACAGAGTGGCGAGTGGAATCGGGTTTCCATTCTAAACTTGCCCTTATCACCGCGAGAGACAAACCTCAAGGGCTCTGGTCGGGCCGCTGGAGACACGACCATGGGAGTCGAAGGACTTATCGGAGAGAGATTGGCTTATTTATTCTTACTCAACCCCGATGGGGGTTTGAAATCATAACATATGCATCATCTTATTTGATATAACTGTAGAGGAAGAGGCGCACCCGCTCCGCTCATCGTGATTTTTAGTTTTAATTTTATTAAAACATTTATAATACATATTGTTAAACCCTAAACACTTATCTCCTAAACATCGCAAATACCCGACCCTTACCACCCTCAAACGGACCGGAAAAACTAGAAGAGTAAATCAAGTGTTTGGATGACATGTTTCATATGTATGTGATGCAACAACCTACGTAAGTGGGAAGAGTATCTTCACTTAGTGGAATTCGCGTATAAAAATAGTTATCATACTTCTTTGAATATGATCCCATTTGAGGTGTTATATGGTCGTAGGTGTAGGACACCTATTAATTGAAACAAGTCACTAAGCCCTCAACATGCTCAACGAAATGGAAGTTACAATGAAAAAGGTTTGGTATAACTTAAAAGTTTCTCGGGGACCGTTAGAAACATTATGTTGACCAACGAAGATCCTAACAAAGAATTTCATGTAACGAGAACATGTTTATGTAAGGGTGAATCCCAAAAGAAGTACCTTGAGGTGGAACAGCTTCCCTAAGTTAGCCCCTCGCTTTTGCACCTTGTTCCATATCCTTGCTTGGATTGGTTCGCTGGCTATTCAACCGGCCCTACCCAGCCATATACACATGCACAATGTGTTTCTTTTATCTCCGTTAAAAAAAATAAATACATGACCATAGACATATTACACCTTTGTAAAATGTCCAGGTAGCATAGTTAAATTGTATTTACCGCATTACTTCAATTAATGTTAATGATATTAATAATAATAATGATGAATGATAAATGATTTCGGTGTCGAAACATATGGATAATTTCTCGGTTGAACCAATGGGTATACTCAATTAGAGAGAAACAATATTGTGAAAATGATTTATCTAAATAAGTCAGCCACAAATTACAAGAAGGAGTCAAAAGTGAATTTTCAGATTCAAGAATGGTTAGAAAAATATTTAGGCTCCAGGCGGTTGCCTACCCAAATTCTCTCTCCTTGGACAAAAAATAAAATTCTCGAGGAAAAAATCCAAGAGGGTACGCGAGGGACCTATGGAAATATGAAAGGAGAGGAGATTTTAATAAAAATAAAAAATATTTGACAGATGTTGTAGAGGGGAAGAACACTCGTCGGATTTCAAGTTCTTGAGTCAGTCAAGCCTATGGAACATTGAAATCACCTTGACTAAAGCTTTTTTGGGACTAGGTGGTCTTGGGAAAGAATGATTCAAAGGCTTCGAGCCCGAAACCGCATTGAATATGAAATTGGCTCGATGGGAGTGCCAATGGTGTTATTGGTTATTGTGGGTTTGGAGGATTGTTCCTATTCTCCTCGAAACTTTGTTGTTGAAATGAGAAAACCGGATAACTATTTGAGATGCTTGTGTTTCTATCCCGGGTTATATTTATTCCTAGCTAATACAATGATTCATGTATTACAAGGTTGCTATCTTTCTTCTTATTCTATTCCTATTTTTTTTGTTATTTATTTAACAAATGTTATGTGTGGTACCTTGTATATTAGAATTTGTCCGGCTATGTGAACAGATATTTTGTGTTACAATGTCTTGTTAGAAAGGGGGACGAGGGTTGCACTCCTTGGGTCGAGTGTGGTGACCAAAAACCCGCAGTCCCATTCCACGAACCCTAGTGCTATCGATTAACAAAACAATAAGAATATTATTGGGTTGAAAATTATGGGTAAATCGGTGTTTTAACTTCCCGGGACGTAACTTTGGCATAGGATCTTCGTTTCGATGCACATCATACCTCGTTAGAAATATTTATCCGAGGTGTACAAATTTTTTTGTGAAAAAAATTAGTCCATGGGCTCATGTTGCTCCCGGGTTTTTCCAAAAACGTCGTTTAGGGCCTCAAAATGACTCTAGAAGTTCGGGACCCAAAAAATCGCTAAAAATAGTAAGTTGTGCCCAGCAACCGAAAAACCGAAAGAATTGATGGTGGCATTTCAAATGGAATAGGTGAGTGGCCAAAAAATATCAAGCGGATCATTAGGGCCTCCAAGCGGCTCCGAAAGTTTAGGAACCGAAAACCTGCTAAAAATAGTAAGTTGTGTTGAAAGTGAAAAACCGAAAGAACTCAATGGTGCGAGTCCAAATGGAATAAATGGCCGGCCACCAATATCCACTTGGATCATTCCTCCATCCTTTGGAAGCAATGACCCCCATTGCATTAAGTTCCTCCATGAGAGGCAAATTCTGCCGAACTTGTTATTTGATTCGTTTAGGATGTCATGGAACCCGCTCGGTGGACGTACCGGGGGACATGCTCGGATGCGTTCAATATACTCTGGTTACCTTAGACAATGCATGTGTGGATTATTTCTATGTAATCTCATGAGGTATGGAAATATCGTGTGGCGGTGTGCCAAGGTCGTATAGATGGAGTGCTTGTCCCGACGATGTACATGAACCTCTCGTGGTTGAGAAAAATGTCCTCATATTCCTCCACGAGTTTTTCCATCTCTGGCCGCATTTGTGCAAGGCATCCCTATTTCGAGGTTGTGGTCGCAATATTATTCTTTCCCCATGAGAAAGTTGTAAGGAAAATAAGTTTCCTGGTTTCTCAAACAATATTATTGTGTTTCTTTTGCACAGTTAAGGAGATGGCATGGAGGCGATACTACCTCCCGTATCTCGTACAATTTATTTCCCAAAGTAATAACAACAAAACGAGGCCTCAGACTCGTACACGACATGTCTCATCCACAAGTATGGCTAGTCCAATAATACATCAGCTACATCAAGAGGAGAAACATCACACAATACCTTATCCGTGAATGGCTTGATGCTATACGCGTAAGGTGGCACTACCGGGTGAATGCAGATATCTCTCCCTCGGGTGAAGCCACCGGTGGTATACAGATTGTGGGTGTGCTATAGTCGATGAGGTCGAGCTACTTTCATGACCTCTTCCGAAATGAGTATCTTTTGGCTTCCGCTATCGACAAGAAATTGCAATGTAGAACCCTTCACCCACATCCGCAAATGGAATAAGTGCTCCCTCCCTCCTCGGATCCTTGAGATCCTCCCTTTGGAGCTTGGTGGGGGGAAATAATGGCACCGCGTTCTGCATCAATGATATGCTTCCCTTTTTTCATCTCCTTGTCTCAGTTTTGGCTCATTATCGAACATGCATCTTATTCGAGTGCCTTCGGCTCACGCCACTACTGACTCGTTTGGATTGACACTCGTTTGTGCCTCCGAGTGGGGCCGTAATGAAATTCACACCACTTCCTCATGTCCTTATTAGGATTTTTTGGTGGTGTTTAGATTCACCCCACTTTGGCCTCCGCCCTCTTTTCACGTGGTTCGTGGGCACCTTTCCCCGGCTTACGTATTAGCATCCAAAGTCTCGCTTCTTTTGCTTGAATTTCTTCTCAATCTGCGGCATAGCGATATGATGTGCCAAGCGAGGTAATTTCGAGGAACTCCATTTCCTCCTGAAATGTGTCCGTACGTAAAACTCGCGCTACTTGAGCACCAAATGTCTCTCTAAATATTTAATACCCAAATTTGTGCGCAAGGTATGGAACAAATTCGCTAGCTCGTGCACATCTTGATCCTTTTGTTGCCGCAACGTGGTCTATTGGATGTACTTGTCCTCATAGATACCCATGGGTTAACATTGTTCCTCGATGCCATCTCGGAATGAATTCCAAGTGGGTGCGACCCGAGAATAAAGAGGGTTCCCCCTTGTCCTTTTTCTCACAATAGGTTTCCCACCCGTCTTTGACATGGGGGTAACTTTTGAGGAGTGAAAAAATAATCTTTTCTCGGTCGCAGAAATCATGGACCGAGAAATACCATTCTAGAAAATTTAACCATCTATCTACGTATGTTAGCATATATCCGGCCTTCAAATATACTAATGTCAAATTTTACCTATACCTTGAAGGGAGTGGCACCTCCGCAGTGGTTGTTGGATGCAAATGTGCTGTAGTTGGACAGTCGTTGAAGGATCTCAACAAAGTTATCCATCATCGCATTCCTTTGTTTCTAGAGGGCCTCCTCGAGCAATATTTTTGATAGGATCTCCTCGCTCTCCTTGTATTTATTTTCTTCCGCTACTGGGAGGTCATTCGAGTTTGCGAGGCCGATCTTGAAAGGGTTCAACTAGATCGAGCCCTAACTCCTTATACTCCCAACCTCCGTTGGGGACATGCAAAGAAAAACAAAGAAAGTGCAGCCGCTTTCGATACCACCGATCCAAATTTATGTATGAAAGCAATAAAATAAATAAATAGACATAAACACATATATGCGATGAAATAATACTTCATTTCATTAATATCAAATAATCGAAATATGTTTACGCATAGAATGGAAATAAACTAGCTAGGCGATGGTAGCTTATCTCTCGAGAAGAGATGCGGTGGTACTGCATCCCTTTGAATTGTGTTACAATGAGGCTCGAAGGCCTATTTATTGTTCGTAAACAATTTAAAACCCTAAACATCCAAAATTCTAACCATAGGAGATGAAGCGCCAAAACTATGGGCCCGCTTTGGGTAAATTGTTGTTTCAACTTCTCGAGGACGTAACTTTGGCATATGATCTCTAGCTTTGACGTGGCATCATATCTCATTAAAAAGATCTATTTGAGAGTACAACTTTTTTGGTATGACCAACAATAGCCTTGTGGACCCATGTTGCTCCCGGTTTTTCCCAAAAAAATGTCGTTTAGGGCCTCATGACTACGGAAGTTCGCGGACTCCGAAAAACTCGCTACAAATAGTAAGTTGTTCTGCAGCTGAAAAACTGAAAGAACCGATGGTGGAATTTCAAATGGAATAGGTGGGTGGCCAAAAATATCACTGGATCATTAGGGCCTCCAAGCGGCTCTAAAATTTTAGGAACCGAAAACCTTCTAAAAATAGTAAGTTGTGCCGAAAGTGAAAAACTAAAAGAATCGATGGTGCGGGTCCAAATGGAATAGGTGGCTGGCCACCGATATCCACCGGATCATTTCCACACATAGGGGTTCTTTATCCAACTCTTTTGATGATCTCCATTCACATTTGAAGTGGTTTTATTCCTAATAAGGAGATTTATGGGTCTCCTACCTCTTATTCTTCTAACTAAGAAGCAAAATAAAAAAATTAATATTCCAATTAGCCGCATGCTAATTTAGGAATATCACAAAGTGGTTTCGTAGCATAATGTTGGCTCGACTGTGAATACATTTCATCTATGTTATCAGAAGAAGAAGAAGCTTCTCACGAGAAGGAGAAGGCTTAAAGAAGAGACAAAGGCAATATTGCAAAGATCTTGGTACATGAATTTGGCATGGGAGATGTCAAAGAAGAGGGTAGCCACATGACTAGTGCTTTACATGATAGATCAAGCAGTGCTAACATTATTGATTATTGACCCTTATTGGAGATCCCGGCTATTGGTGGAATACTCCAAGGATCTCTTTTCATGCAAAGTACTTGATGGCCACTATCGGATGGGAGATATGTAGTGAGAGATGGGGTCATCTATTTTTAGAGGAGGATCTTCTTGACTAGATCCTCTAAGCTCAAGGAGAAGCTACTACATGCATCATATGAGGGTTTTCTCTCCAACCCCATTGGTTTCATAAGAGCATATCGTACTATCCTCGAGGGATTCATTTTGGAAGGCTTCAAAGAGGAGATGCACCATCATAGGAGGAGATGAATGGATTGTTTGGAGGTTTGAGGATAGGCATAGCTCTTTGGTATAGTTATCACAACCACTTCCTTTCTCTTTGGGAGTGAGAGGAGGCCAATCTATGAGCCACCCTTACTAGCTTGAACCAAGTACATGGTAAAGGTTGTATTTCGTACTTCATGATTCATTTACTATGTATTTATATTTCCTTACCATTCATGTGCATTGCTCCAAGAGGTGGAACCTTTTCTTATAGTACTTCATGGTCTACTTGGGGCCATAAGCAGTATCGATGATGTCCAATCCCTAGGAGATGTGGGGAAATGATATATTATTCGTGGTGTGCTCAATTTGCACCTCACATCATACACCTTCTCCAAGCATGAGAGAGGATTGGGGCAGTAAAGCAAGTGGTTGGGAAACCACTCATCATATCATATTTTGTGGCGCTTAGGAGTAAAATGCACTAGTTTCACTTGAGGGACCATTTTCCTTCTCCAGCACTACACATGGCGACTAGCATGACTTTGATTGTGATCCCATATGTTGATGATGTTCTTATCATTGTTGGGGACATGATTGGAGAGATGACACATAGGTTGGATGTGTCCATTGGGAATGAGACCTCCAACACTTCTTCATGCTTCAAGTGGTAGCATGGGACATCATATGGCTATTGCAGAGTATATCACTTGTTTCCTTATGAGGTGAGCCATATTGTTAACTTGAGCACTTGGGAGGTGCCTCTCATGAGCATTTGGGAGGAGTTTTTTCCTATGAATTACCATCCTAGAGGGTGATCAATTTTGTATGGATGATAGCTTTGGAATCGAAGCAACACATGGGAATGAAGGTTCCCTATATTTATTAGTTATATCCTTGCATTTTATTGAAGAACAAGAAACATTTGGGAGGGAATGATTGTAATATTCCTAAATTAGCATGTAGCTAATTGGAATATTAAATTTTGATTTTGCTTCTTAGTTAGAAGAATAAGAGGGTAGGGATAACCATAAATCTCCTTAGTAGGAATAAAACCACTTCAAATGTGAACGGATATCATCAAAAAAGCTAGATAAAGCACCCCTATGTGTGGACAAGGGATGAAGCATGTGGATCGGGGTCAACTTTGACCAAATCAACAAGTAGCTGGTATGGAGGTAGTGGACATTCATTGAGGGACAACGTAGTTTTCGAGGGAGATCCTTTGCATGGAAGTAGTGACTTTAATGAGTGGGGCCCAAGGTGAGGAAGCTCACCAAGCATATAATAAAGGGGATGGAAGCCATAGAAGGCATGTTTTTATTATTATTTTATTGTGGTTTCGTTATGACTTGTGGCTCTCTTCAACGCTTTAGCTAAGATTGCAGTGTTGTTTAGCACAAGGGTGTTCTCGGCGGGAATCCCACCTTCATCCTCGAGGGAATCCGAGTGCCCACTCATGAGAATTTCATTGAGAATTATTTCCACCTTCCGACATTAGGCCAAGCTACAAATTTCTTCTACAACACAGTTTATCGTTTAGAGTTGTGTCGAGTTGCAAAGTGCAATAGATGTGAAGGTTTCATTGGACCATTTCGAGGCTTGTATTCAGCTGAGGAAGAATTATTTCCATTGGGATATCGGAAAGGAAGGTCCCGTGGCTTCATATAATATTTTGGCACAAAGCCAGGGTCACCATCATCCCCCACAACGATAGTTTCGCATCACATGACCGTGTTATTTCAAAGTGGAGCGATGCGTAGGGGTGATTTCAAAGTGCTCCATTTGGAGTGTTTGCTTTTCGGCGGAGGGATCATCCCCACACTTGAAGAGTCCATTGGAGGATTTCCTTTAAGTTATTCACCGGTCTTCAGCCACCTCCTTTTAGGTGCCCGACTGTCGATTTTATTCATCCCTAGGGCCGTATTCCGGCATTTTGATATTTTTGTGTATTTTCGGAAACCCCTTCCTCGGTTGTCTAGGCAAAGTGTGTGGGATCATATATCTCCCTATTTGAGCCTTGTTTGAGCATGTATTAATGGATCCATTTATATATATTTTCTAGTTGTAGTGTCACACATTAAAGCTGCACTGTCTTGCCTTCAATTTTTTGTGTAGCAGTGATATTACATGTTTTGTTTATTTTAGGCATTGGAGGCTTCTTTTTCCTAGCTTAAGGGACTTGATCCCCAAGATATTGTATACATTTTTTGTTGATACACTTAATAGAATGGATCTATATTTGGCTTATGTGTAATGTATTGATATTTGTTGTTGCTTTCTATCATTATGTGTTATATTGCTGATTTTCCTATTTATGAATATTATAGAGATGCTCCTGCATCATACTATTGGGGAAGAAAAAAATACAATCACATGTTTAGTTCCTGAAGTTATTCAATTATGGTACCATATTTTGAAATATCTGTTGTTGTCATCCAAGTAGCATCTTTGACTTGTTGATTCTTCTATTTGACCAAGTATTGAGGATACTCTTTGTTTTTGGTCCTTTTAGCCACTCTTTTATCGATACTTTTCTAATGTTGAAGGTCGTTGTTTCTCCCACTGAACCGATGCATGGATTTGTACCGTTTTGGCATTAGATAATGTCTCCATTTTTTTAGAGTTTTTATGATGGCATAAATATTTTTATCATAAGAAGTGTATTTTTTCTTGATCTTATTACGTTTTTCACTAAAGTATGCAACTGGTTTTCCCTCTTGACTTAAGACATCTCCTCTGAAATGATTTTTTGAATTGGCCAACTAATTATGGCCTTCACTTTTTCCTGATTCATCTTTAAGCCTTCTCTTGAAATTACAAAACCCAAGTACAATAATTTTGTTGATTGCATGAGAATTTGTGCACATTATCCATTCACCATCCTTCTTTGCAGTTAATACTATTGGAACAACAGAGGGACTTAAAATTTCTTGAATGAGACCTTTATGCAACAATTCCTGCACTTGATTTTTAAATTCTTCATTCTCCTTTGGAGTCATTCTATAACTTGCTTTGCTAGGAAGGCTAGCACCTGGAATGAGATCAATATGATGTCTAATACTTATAATGGGAGGAAATTCATCAGGTAAGTCATCTACTACAATATCAATAAATTCATTCAACATGTTTTTAATTTCTTCTGAAAGAACATTAAAAATTGTACTTGTGAGAACTACCTTTCGCTTACCAATCAAGACAAAATTTGTTTCCTCATGCTTGATTTCTTGAAGAAAATATTTCCCACCAAGTAACATTACCTTGGATTGGTATTCTTAGGAAGCTTTTTCATTCTTCAAAGGAAAAAGTACTTGATTTTCACCATCCTTCTCAAAAGTTTATGTATTGTTCCTTCAATCGTGCATTTCTCTCCTGTCATATTTCCATGGTCTTCCAAGAAAGATATTACACACATTCATAGGCATAAAATCACAAAGAACTTTATCCTTATAACATCCTATTTGAAACTCTACTTCACATTGTTCATTAACTAATATTTGATGTCCTTTTTGCAACCATGACACTTTGTACAGAGTGGGATGTTTATTTTTCTTTAAATTCAACTTTTATACCATTTATGTGGATATTAAATTATCAGTACTCCCACTATCATTGATAACTTTACAACATTTTCCTCTTGATTTACAAATAGTTTTGAACAATGTTTTTCTTTGTATGGATTCCTTTACTTCTTCAACAACCTTTAATAAAGCTCTTTTCATCCTTAAAGATTCACCAGTTTTAGGTGCATTTTCATTTGTAGAGGATTGTTCACTTTCTGTATCAGTTTGTGCTATATGTGTGCTTGCTTGATTAGAAAATATTTCTAGACACTCATTAGCTTTATGACCAACTTTGTTACATATATAACATCTTACTATATAACATTGACCTCTACCTCTTTGATATGGTCTTCATCCTCTGAAATATCCTCTTGATGGTTCTTCTTGTTGTGAATTGCTTCCTTCTCCTCTTTGAATCGGAAATCTTCCACTGGAATATCCTCTGCTTGATTTTCCTTCTCTTGATGATCCTCTGCTGAATTTTCCTCTTCCTATTTGAATATGTTTTCATGCCAGTTTTTCTTCAATATTGAGGGTTATCTGCTAAGCTTCTTCAACATTTTTTAGATACAAAACATTCAATTCATCTTGTATTTAAAATATCGGGCCATTAATATACCTTGCTAAATTTTCTTCATCTGCTTCCATATGACCATATCTTATACTCAATTTATAAATTTCTTCTGTATATTCTTTTATAGACATAAAATTCTACTTGAGATTGTGCATTTGGTGAAAAAAATTCAATTGATAATCTCGAGGAAGAAATTTACCTTTAAGCTTGGCCACCATTCGATCCCAACTAGTGATCTTTCCTTTGTTTCTATTTATCCTTTCAACTTGCATGATATCCCACCATAGTTCAACATGTACCTTTAATGTCGTCATTGTGAACTTGAATTTCTTCTCATAAACTACATTCTCATAGTAGAAATATTTAGCCATGGTACTGATCCAATCGATCAGTTCTTCAAGATTTAAATTCCCTTCATACATAGGCATGTCCAAACTTGGCTTGGTATTGATTCTCGCAATCATTTTGACCATCTTCTCTTCTGGAGTTTCTTCTTGAGCTTCTTCTTTTGAGCTTTCTTCTGCTTCACTAACATCACCAATGTCAATATCTCTTTGACGTCTTGTCTCCAATGCATCCAATCTAGTTCTAATATGTCTTACTTCATCAAGAAAAACTTGATTTGCAGCTAGTATTCCTTGACCAATTCCAACTCCTATCACTCCTCTAGCTCTATGTGCCATTTTAAACAATTTACTTACAATTATTACTTTCTTTTTCCTTGGACACTTAAATATTGACTTAATATATCAATCCACTTGATCCACTTTATATTTAACCATGAATCAACTCCATAAATCATTTAACATATTTACTCAATAAAAAATATATAAATCATTTAACATATTTACTCAATAAAAATATATATATGAAGAAAATTTTATCTCACCATCTGATTATTTTAACACATTAATAATTCCATTCATTCTCACTCATCAAAACACTTATATGTATCTTAATAAAGTGCATATCTTTTAAATAAATAGTATTAAACACCATTATTATCAACCTTATTCCACCTTACGATTATTTAAATAAGATAATTTTTTCATTTAACTTACCACATTCCTTTAAATAACACAATGACTTTATGCTTTACCAGATATTTAAATGGCTCGACAATGAGCTTGAACTTTTTTTATTGGACAATCTTTAATTTTGTCTCACACGCTCTTCAAATTTCCGTCACTGCTTCCACTGCTTCTCACTTTATGATATTAAACCAAGCCACCTTCACCTTTATTTGTTGTAATTACCGAAAACAGATCAAACTATTTGTAATAATAAGATCCCATCAATAAATTTCTATATCACGTCATTTGAGCTTTTCCCAGCTTTTGATTGTGTTTCAACACAGCACAGCTCCTTCAACTTGCCACAATGGCGCTTTTTAGCATAGGAAACGAAGCAAGAGATGGCCTTAAAGTTGCTCTTGCAATGTTTCTCAGCTCTCATATGTTGTTTCATGGAGACGAGGAAGGAGATAGGATTTAACACCTCTCTTGCAATGTTTCTCAGTGCTCGTATGTTGCTCGAGGCTCTTTCTAGTGCAATCGACGATCAATTCAATGTCGCTTTTTTCTATTCATGCGCACCATAACTCGGTGTACCATCAAAAAACCTCTCAACAACTTAGCTTCACAAACGAAACACTTGGAAATCGCTCTTTGTTACACCATTTTTTGGTCATCTAACCTATTATCATTAGATGGACCCAAGTACACCATGTAAGACCAATTTTACCTAAGTAAAATTTCATACCACTATGTTAAAAGCAGGGAAACCCCAAAAGGAAATATTAAACAAACCTATATTTGTTTGATTTTCCTCATGGAATAATTAATTAAACCATAATTTAATTATTATTCCCAGTCATGTTTAACCCAAAAATCAAAGAAATTAATTAGATAAACCTTTATTTATCTTATTATTTTCTAGGAATAATTATTTAAATCTTATTTAGATAATATTCCTTGTTAAATATGACCAAATCACCCACAAATAATTAAACAAATCATTATTTATTTAATTATCTTTCAACCACTTCCTTAAATAATTAAATAAATCATTATTTATTTGATTATCTTCTAACCGCTTCCTTAAAAAGATAAATAAATCATTTATTTATTTATTTTTGACAAATTAATGGATTTGACCCGGGTCAAATACCTTTTCCCTCCAACAAATATAATAAAATATTCCATAAAAAGTGGATCTAGATCTGGTTAACCCATGCACCAAGATCTAGAATGACCCAATATTTTGTTATAAATAGGAGGGTTTTTCCTACCATTCTTCACCTTTTGTTGCCTATTAGATCACTCTGGATCTATCCACTTGGTCACCATTTTCTGCCATTTGCTGTGTGAGCTCCCTTTGAGTTCCATTCTTTGTGTGGGTTTTCTACACCAACAAGAGAGAGAAATCTTAGATCTGAAGCGCTGAGGACTTCCAAGAACCCATCCCACTGAGGAGAATTGGATACACCTTCTTGTTTTCCTCCCAGGTGCCCGATTAATACAAAAATTCTTTCAAAAATTGTTCTTGTCTTGTCTATTGGTATATGGAGAAAACCCTTATTTTTTCTGCTTAATGTCTTTCCATGCATAGATCTGGTTTTTGCAGCTCTTTTATGTTCAACTAACCGCGGATCTGAAGATATTGGCAGCCACTTTTGTTGTTAGGGCTATTAGTTATGCGTAGCTAAAGTGGTCCTTTTTCGTACACTTCGACAAAGGATTCATACTAACAAATGGCGACTCCACACGGGTTTTAAATTATGACCGATGTCGTTTTTCATATTCCTGCATATCCAGCTACTTCAGACCCTAGGGTTTCTTTTCAGCTGTTTATTTTTCCTATTTTTATGTTGTTTTTCTCACATAAAACCCTAAAACATAAAAATTTCTAACTTCCGTGTGTTTCTGGCCCTATTGCGCAGGTAAGCGACACCAGCCGCAACTGAGACGGCAACTTTTCTGAAAATCTGCCGCCGAGACAACCGGAATGGGGGGTCGCACTTTTTGGCCCAAAACCTGCGACCTGGACCTCCAGGTCGCACTTTTCTGCCCCTTTTCTGCGACCTGCACTGAAAACAGGTCAGAACCTGCGACCTGCCAATTTTTCAGTGTTTTTTCTGCAATTTTTCTGGGTTTTGCTGAAGCTTCTGTCAAGGTTTTCCAGCCTCCGTCTCAGCCCGCTTTGACCTAGTTCTGATCTGTTTTTACTCATCTAAGTGAGAACCTAGCCCCCTAGGGCTTCAGTACCCTCCACTTTTTGTGGAAGAGTTTTAGCTGTTTCATCCATCTGTTTTTTTAGAGTTTCAGCCTTCCCTTTTCCAGATCTGCTACCTCCTTGTCAGATCCCTTTAAATCAGCCTTCCTTCCTTTCAAATCACCTCTTGTCGTTTTTTTTGGACCTCCCTTTAGGACCTCCTCCCTGTCCTTGCCGCTTTTTGCTGATTTCCTCCTTTTTTCCAGCCACCTTGCCTCTGTCTCTTGGCTGTGATCTGCACCTCTTTTCAGCAGCTTTATCCTTTAGATCCCTGTCCCTTTTGACCTTAGATCTATTGGCCTCTTTTCCATGTGTTTTGCCTAGATTTTTCCCTTTCTTTTCAGATTAGTTTTGAGAGACCCACCTTCTTGGGTTAGATAGATGCACAAGTAGCTGTTATTTTTCTGTTATTTCAGCATTATATACTGTTCTCTGTAGGTTTATTTTCAGCTACGCAGCACACTTTTTTCTTTCTCTCAAAACGGAAAGGGTTTAAAAATTAAAATTAACACACGCCACACACTGACCCTAAGCGAAGAAGCGCCTGGTTAACACCACCTGGAAAAGACTCTAAAATCAATTGTCACTGCACCTTTTCTGCCCTTGACCTTAATTGATTCTGTCCCTTTCTGCCCCTGTCGGTTTCCTTCTTCCTGTCATCATTGCGCCCCCAAGGCACCTTTCCCGGAGACTTCTTGGCCTTCATCCTCAGTTTCCGGTCGATCGACCTGCTCCGCCCCGCCGTCGTCGAGCCAGTCCACCTTCGAGTCCGCACTCCGACTCCTCTCCTGATTCATCGGGTCCTCCTTCTCCTCCCAGTTCTCCCCCTGTCACCTTCACTATGTCTGGTCTAGGGCCTAACGCTAGCAGTTCTCCTGACCCTAATGTCGGCCCTACTACTAGCGGAACCGCCACAGGAACAACCCCGGCCACCCCTTTGCTGCCGTACATTGCAGGCCTCAGCCTCCCCGATTTCAATCAGTTGATCAACGACCCTATCCGCCACAATGTTGGTTGGCCTGCCATGCCAACCAAGCTCCCTTCCGACATTCCTAAATTCGAAGGCCAAGCTAGAGAAGATCCATCCAATCATGTCCGATCTTTCCACATGTGGTGTTCCTCCAATTCCATTACCGATGACTCCATCCGTCTTCGTTTGTTCCAACGCACGCTTACGGGCGAAGCTTCTAAATGGTATGTTGAACAAGCCACCTCTTCCCATACCACCTTTGCGACCCTTGCTCAGGCCTTTTTGTCTTATTTCCAGCTCCCTCTCCGATACGACACTGGCACGGAGCTCTTGACTTCATTCAAGCAATCCTCTTCAACCTGCCTTTCCGCCCATGTTCAGGAATGGCGAAGAAGACGGAGCTTATGTCGAGCCCCTCCCTTGGAAGATCGGGTTTATATGGACTGGTTCCTTCGCACCCTTCCGGCTCCCATCGGCAAGGATGTCACCTCCCATTTTCCTCAAACCGAAGAAGCCGCCCTCCAAATAGCCTTGAAATATGACCTGATCTACGCTCAATCTGGTTATGTTTATATCGTTCTTCCTGACCTCCCCAGGCCCGGTGGCGCTAACGCCCCGGGGGCATCTCATTCCGCCGACGGTATCGTTGGAGCCCTTTCCCATCCGTATGCTCAACCTCCTGTGGGCTATGGTCTCCCTCAGGGAGGGGCCAGCACCCC
This sequence comes from Pinus albicaulis, assembly GCA_034641835.2. NCBI lineage: Eukaryota > Viridiplantae > Streptophyta > Pinopsida > Pinales > Pinaceae > Pinus > Pinus albicaulis. Next base: position 1,351,647,531 of record CM076572.1, on the reverse strand, counting down.
TAGCACTCTTCCCCCTCCCGGTAGCATGTATCCAGGATACGGCATGCCTCCTCCTTTTGCCCAACCTCCTGCTTACCTCAATGTTGCCCAACCTAACCATTACCTTTATCCGCAGCCTAGTGCGCCAGCTCCTCCAGCATATGCACTTCCATCTCCCTTGCCTCCTCCAAACCCGCAACAGCACTTACAGCCCCCTCCAGGGCAAGTATTTGCACAGCAGGGCGCGACTAATCCCCCTTCTTCTCAAAGAAGGCGGAGAGGCAATCAAAACCAATCTGCCCCTGGTACCCGTGGACCCAATCCTGGTGTGGACCCTAACACTGCCAACCAGCAACAGGGCACTCAGCCCAAGCTGGACAGGCCGCTTCGCACAAATAAGCCTTGTTCGTGTTGCAGTGTTTATGGTCATTACACCCATGATTGTCCCCTCTTACCCCAGATGCGGCAGATGTGGGAGTCTCAAGCCACATTGCGCGGACAACACGCCTCCCCTCATGCTCCTCCTAATGTGACCACTACCCAACCAGCTGTGTTTACTAATCCTTTCCCTTAGCAAGGATTCGTGGCTACCCAACCGCCTGACAGCCAGGTCGCCACTCCCCCTTCCCTTTCTGGTTCCTCTGATTACCAGATCCTTATGATGCACTTCGATCCTTCCCCGACCGTCGACCTTCACCTTCAAGCTCGGTCTCGCCAGTACCCCAAGCCTCCTGCTCAGTCTGCCCCCGAGCCTCCTTCTTCAGGTTCTACAGAGCCTCTTTCGACATCCAGTGGCCCCTTACATATCCCTCAACCCAAAGTTGAGGTTCATACCAAGATTCCTAAGGGACCCCTACATCGAAACGCTGCTTCTGGTCGAGCTGCTCATTCGTATAGTATAGTAGATGATTTGGCGCAATCCCCTGCTGCCATTTCCACACTGGAACTCCTCCAGTCGTGCCCTTCCCAAAAGAAGGCTCTACTATCTGCCGTGGGCACTGTAGATCCTGCTGATGACCAAATGATTGTTTTCGATGCTACTCAATCGGACCATCCTCCTCTCCCTCCTACCGTCGCCTTCCAAATCCCAGTCAAAATCCGGAACGCCAACGTTTCGCGGTGCATAATTGATGAGGGGGAATCCACTTGCGTGATGTTCGCTTCGGTTTGGAAGCAACTCGGATCCCCTGAGTTGGCCCCTTCCACGATCACCCTTCGAGCGTGGGACGGCCATGCCTCCCAGCCCATTGGCCTATTTCGTAATTGTCCTATCACCCTCGCCGGTAAGACTGTTTGCGTTGACGTCGAAGTCATAGACGCCCCGCTAGACTACAAAATTCTATTGGGGCGAAGCTACACCTATGCTATGTCTGCTGTCCCATCCACGGTTTTCCGCAAGATGTCTTTCCCCCATAATGGAAAGATAGTCACCATTGACCAGTTGACATATCATGAGCCAAAATCTCAGACCTCACCTGAGACGACCATCTCTTCTGTAGCCAACAAGCAAACCGTCGATTCCTTGACCAGTGTCTCCCCCGGCGTCTACAAAGATTCCTCCCTGCTTGGAACTTTCCCTAACCTTCCCCCTCCTCCTATCACTGATCCCAGCTTATCGAATGTTTGCATGATGCAATCGTCTCAGGCTGCCCGTAAGCGGCCTGCCTCGGCTAGTCAGCAACCTCCCCCTCGCCCTCCGCAACCCGCTCCTAGCCATTCATCTCAGCCAGCCGGACCTCCTCCTTCTGGCCCTCCCCCTACAGCTGGTATCCCTGAACCCCTTTATCCTCCTGGATCGGTTCCTCCTGGCCTTAACCATCTCGAAGCCGTCCCTCCTGGTCATTACCCTACTGGGCAGATCCCTTTCCTAGCTCCCCCTCCCGGAGTATATTCTGTCCCTGTCATGGCCACCCTCTCTCTCCCTAACTTGACCTTGGGCATACCGGTCTGGTACCTTGATCCCCCAGCCGCCACCCCTCCTGGTCACCCCAAACCCTACATGGCTTTGACACCGGTTCAACCGGTCCCCCTCACTTCCTCCGTTGACACTGTGCCCCCATCACCTCCACAGGACCCTTCTCCTGTCGTGACGGCTCCCGGGAAGAAAGGCAAAGCCCGCAAGGGGGCACCCAAAGACAAGACCACCACGACTGACCCGGCCCCTCCTCCGCCCGCAAAGCCTTGTGCCTTATGTGATGTCACCGGTCATGCCACCCATGCTTGTCCCGAGTTGCCCTGCATTCAGCCCATGGTTAAAGTCGCGTTCCCCGAGTCTACGGTCCCTGAAGCCTCCATTCCTTCTTCGTCCGTAACCAAGAACCCCAAGACTCTCCGCACCAACAAACCTTGTGCTTTGTGCGGCGTTCATGGCCATTACTCCCACCATTGTCCTCACTTGACGCATTACCGCGCCTCTTTAGAGGTGGTCCGAGAGTATGAGGTTGAACAAAATCAATCCGCCTCTCCCATCCTCACGCAGTATGCTTCAGGTCAGCCTGAGGATCCCCCCGCTCCCATCGACATTCCCCCCCCTGATGTTCAGATGACGGAGTCTACTGTAACCATTCTTTACCTATCCTCCTCTACGAGACACTTGGAGCCTAGCCCCCCTGCCTCCTCCCCTGTTGTGTCACCTGACCACCCCTTTTCCACCCATACGCGAGCTCACCCCACCCGTGTCTCTGTTGACCTCCGCAGCCCGAGTCCTCACCCTACTTCCGATAGCCCTCATATACCACCCTCCAGTTTGTATATGAGTCATAGTCATCCTGCTCCTTTCACTCCCGCCCGCAGTTGCCGCCCGATGTCTTCTGTGCACTCACGCTGCCATCATTGCCTCTCCTCCCCTCATTTGTTGTCTTGTAACACCATTCCGCAGGACCTCCCGTCCACACCCTTTATCGGTTACGCCGATGGTGCAAGTCGTTACTCCCGGAATCTAGCCTCGGCAGGTTGGGCCATCTTCACCCCCTTGCATGCCCTTGTTCTCTCTAACGGGGTCTGCATTGATTCTGCCACCAACAATCAGGCCGAATATGATGCAGTGCGTGGTCTCTTAGCCGATGCCCTCTTTCATCGCATCCTCCATCTGCACGTTCGTTTGGATTCCCTCCTTCTTGTAATGCAACTAAATGGTGTTTATCGTGTGCATAACCCTGTGCTGTTTAGACGCTATTTACGAGTGAAACTCTTGATACGTGAATTTGAAACCATAACTTTCAACCATGTACCTCGAGAACAGAATCACTATGTAGATAGTATTGCAAACAATGTTCTAGATTGGCATTTATCACACGCATTTCATACAAGACAATAACATTCATAATCATTAAAAATGATGCATATCCATAATATGTGTCGCAAAACATGTGTTTAGAGTCCATCTACTCTGATACATATGACATGCCCATAGCATGTTACAAAAAACTCAAAACTGGGGGCACCACTTGCCCCTACATACACACTAGGGGGCACCACATGCCCCACACCTAATCACTATCTGGCGGATCCCGAGCCAATGGCTCTGCCCCTACAGCCTGTAGATCACGAATCCCCTGACCAGCCATCGCCATGCGCCGCATGACCCCTCGCCATTCCGAGGGTAGACCAATACATGGTTCTATGTACTGGTCGTCTAAGTCCTGCCACCCGCGCTCTGATACTCCGGTCAGCAACCTTTCGCATCTACGACGGATGTCCTCCAGAAGGGCGGCTGCATCCTCATTTTGCGTTGCTCTCGACCCACTCGGACCTGCGGCTCCAGCTGCTGCCTGTTGTCCCATATATCCGGCCGGTTTTACCGGTGCTATATCTACATACCAAAAGTACATGAATCAGTACCCTAAACTACTATTCAAAAAACTTTAACATGCCCACACAAGAATAGCAATCTATCACTTACCATCGGGCCCCCAGACTCGACCAGGTGGAAGTGGCAGGTCCGGGTCTCCACAGTAGCTCATCCTACTATAGGGATAGTCGTCTATGTACACTGGCATCTGATCCCAATGGGCAAAAAACTCAGGTCGAAACACTCGCCCGGCCGCCCCTCCTCCTCTGCATAGTAGCCATCCCCAACGGCGCATCCTGGGCTCTCTCGGGCCCCCATCTGGAAGGTGTACACGAGGCCTCAAGGTTGGGATCTTCTCAAAGAAGAAGGTGCACAATAAAGTCCCATATGAGCAATCATGGTTCACCTGCCACCTGCATAGCGACAACTATCGCTTTAGCGACACCAACATCATTTGGGCCCACCCATAGTAGGTCCCACCCAGCACACTCTCCACTATCATCATCTGCCCCCCAGTGATGTGATGGAGCGCCTGGTTGCCCAGGATACACAGCACAGCTGCGGCCACTGCACGGGTTTCTAGCCTCTCTAGATCCCCGATCGGTATTCGAGTCCCCTTGACTTGGAGACCCGGTCGACAATGACGCTCCACAAACTCCATGATATGCCGCCCCCGCGGCAATACTGGCTGTGTGTTTCCCACCATCCCTAGTGGCGGGAGACCAGTAAGGAAATACACGTCCTGGACCGTCAGTTCGATCCTGTGCCCCTGCACTACAAAGACCTCCTGATCTGGATCCCAGTAACTGATAATCCGGGCCAATAACGGTTCTCCTGCTCTCATCAACGGGTTCTCCAAAAACTTTAGAACCCCAAACCTGGCCAATACACAACGGACGCCCTGATTCGCCTGGATCTCTGCCCGTAGTGTCCCCAGGTCTCTCTCTCTCCAGTTAACCCGTAAATATGCCATACCTGCACAAACACATCATCTTTGTCAGCTTACAGATCGAGAAAACCATAACCAAACACCAAAACCCAACTTCCAGCCATAAAACAGCACCAAAACCTCCTTATCTCCCAGGTCGCAGTTTTCTGCCCATTTCTGGGACAGGTCGCACTTTTTTGCCTGAAACCTGCTTCCCAGGTCGCACTTTTTGGCCCAAAAAGTGCGACCCGGCCGTAGAGATGAAGGAGGGGTTGTTTCTGGGATTCTGGGCCCTAAACTGAAAATGTAATCCATCAAAATGCAAGAGAAAGGTTAGACCTCTTACCTGCAACTGACGGATCGCGATTCCAACGGTCAGTTTGTCCGCTACGTTTGCTGCAAGATTTAGGGCCTTCTCTCCTCTCCACATTCACCACAGCAACAATAGCAAATGAGTGATTTTGGAGGGAAAACTGCCTTATTAAAAGAGAACCCCTGTTTCTTCTTTCGACTGCTGCGACCACACCGTAGCCCCGTTTGACGAACTGTCTGCACCATTGGAAAGCTCTCACGGAGCCCTCAAATGGGTATCTGTTATTTTTTTGTGATCTGATACTTCACCAGGACACATTTTGTCCAAGAAGGGTCACTTCACCTCTCCTTAAAATCGAATTTCCTCACTTACGACACTTGTACTTGGGGCACCATCTTGCCTCCTTACTTGTCTTTGTTCGTGTCGATTTTCGTCATGAGTTCCCATCTTGTACTCATGTTCCCATGGTCCCCCATTGGGGCCTTTACTGTGTGGTAGCACCATCGAGTCGCCCTTTTTTAGAGCATCCAAGTTGAGTCATCATTCCCTCCATGGAGTCTATACTGAGTCCCTTTGTACCCCACTATAGCCCTCCATCCTTCATTGCTTGGTCTCTCTCTTGTGTCGCACATTATGACCTTCAGTTCCACTATCCCCTATCCCTTATGATATCGTGTCAGTTGCTGCCATGTCATTCATGCCCTTTATGCTCTAACAAGGGAAGTCGTCCATTCGCTACTCAGTCCTTTCCATTTCCCTATCATCATTAGTGTCAGTCTGTCCGTCGCTCCACTATTTTCTCTCGTGCCTTAGTTGAGGATGTCTCATTGCCTCACCTATGGCGGACCTCCTTCAGTCGACATCAGCTCATTCCTTCCAGAAGCCAGGTCTAGGGGCGGTGTACCTTGTTTCCAGCTTCCACTCTTGTTCGGTGCCTCGGATCAGGCAAAGGGACCTCTCATTTCCCTTTGACTTGATTGTTTCTCCAGCTCCTTTCAGCATGATCGAGATCCGTATACTTGATAGTCCAGTGATCCAGCAGCAGCTCTTGATGATTCCCGGGTGTGTGTGAGATGTCTCAACCCTCATGAGGGGGTGGCCCTGCAGGTAGCCCCCCACATGCCTGGATGACCTCTTCCTTGCAGCCTTCGATGCAGCTCTAGATATTTGATGATGTTGGCCATAGCCAATTGCAGCGCCTCTTCGACTTGCATGTATCAGTCAGATTTTGTGAGCCCTTCCCCATTTACAGGGGGCATTTGGGTTGTATTTGTATCTCATGTACTCAGATATTATTGTACAATTCCTGGCTGTTATCCCAGGCACAACATGTATATGGGATTCCTCATTGTATTTTTATCTGGCTCATGATTATGCCAGCTGTACTTTATGGTTCGGTCCCTTGTTTACTGGACACATTATTCTTTTGTACTTTGTCTCGGCGGGCATAGGTATGCCTCCCCCGCCGCCTTCAGCACAGGTACCCTCTCATAAAAAGAGACTTGTTGCACCTGCGAGTCTCGTCTCCTCGGGGTCTAGTCCTTCAGCACACTATCTACCTCACATTTCTCTCTCTGACACCCCTTCTGTTGTCTAGTGATTGTGTTCTTACAACGTACTTCGGTCATACGATTTGCTCCCGACACTCGCACGCTGGGGGGCAATCTGTTACACCATTTTTTGGTCATCTAACTTATTATCATTAGATGGACCCAAGTACACCATGTAAGACCAGTTTTACCCTAAGTAAAACCACTTTCACTATGTTAAAACAGGAAACCCCAAAAGGAAATATTAAACAAACCCATATTTGTTTGATTTTCCTCATGGAATAATTAATTAAACCATAATTTAATTATTATTCCCGGTCATGTTTAACCCAAAATCAAAGAAATTAATTAGATAAACCTTTATTTATCTTATTATTTTCTAGGAATAATCATTTAAACCTTATTTAGATGATATTCCTTGTTAAATATGACCAAATCACCCACAAATAATTAAATAAATCACCATTTATTTAATTATCTTTCAACCACCTCCTTAAATAATTAAATAAATCATTATTTATTTGATTATCTTCTAACCGCTTCCTTAAAAAGATAAATAAATCATTTATTTATTTATTTTTGACAAATTAAAGGATTTGACCCAAGTCAAATACCTTTTCCCTCCAACAAATATAATAAAATATTCCATAAAAAGTGGATCTAGATCTGGTTAACCCATGCACCAAGATCTAGAATGACCCAATATTTTGTTATAAATAGGAGGGTTTTTTCTACCATTCTTCACCTTTTGTTGCCTATTAGATCACTCTGGATCTATACACTTGGTCCCATTTTTCCATCATTTGCTGTGTGAGCTCCCATTGAGCTCTATTCTTTGCATTGGGTTTTCTACACCAGCAAGAGAGAGAAATCTTAGATCTGAAGTGCTGAGGACTTCCAAGAACCCATCCCACTGAGGAGAATTGGATACGCCTTCTTGTTTTCCTCCCAGGTGCCCGATTAATACAAAAATTCTTCCAAAAATTGTTCTTGTCTTGTCTATTGGTATATGGAGCAAACCCTTATTTTTTCTGCTTAATGTCTTTCCATGCATAGATCTGGTTTTTTGCAGCTCTTTTATGTCTAACTAACCGTAGATCTGAAGATATTGGCAACCACTTTTGTTGTTAGGGCTATTAGTTATGCGTAGCTAAAGTGGTCCTTTTTCGTACACTTTGACAAAGGATTCATACTAACACTCTTGCACGAATGGAGCATCATCCACAACTTCAACTCAAGTTTGTGCTTTGATACCAAAAATGGTGCAGAGGATAAACAATTCAAAACATGCACCAAATTTTTTTGATTAAATCACACTCCAAAACATTGATTTTTCCAAAATATTACATGACTATTTATTTAGAGGAGAGAAGTCTCTTGAATCTCATCAAAAGAATCTTCCTCCTAGATATTTTGAGGAAGTTGAGATATATCATGGTTCTCAAACTTCTGTGGTTGTTGTTAATTGAAAAATCTGGATTATCCATAGTATCATAAAGCATTGGTTGACGTTTCGAATCCCAACCGAGATCTTTCTTTAGGACGATAAATGAATGAAGAATGAATCAACTTTAGGATTCTATCCTAACTTCCCTATCTCCTAATTAATTCTAGATTGACTCACTAATTCTAGAAACTCCTAGGTTGTTAAATTAAATAATTAAATAAAATCTAAACATGATATCTTCGTACATCATCAGTATCATAAATTAATCTCACACTTGCAAAATGAAATTTAACTCATAAAGACCCACACACATACTCTGCAAAATATCTAAAATGTACTTTGAAAGAAACTTGATTTCTAAAGGAGTAAACACACTCTTGCATGAAAAATAAAAAGGAATTTAAACTATGTTCGCACTTGCTCAAATTGATAATCCACTCTTGCTTTGAAATAAAACTCACAACACTCATGCTCTGAAATGAAACCTACAAACTAATTCTCTGATTATCAAAATTACAATGGCATTCTCAATTCAAACTCTCAATGGCAACTCAATTCATGTGCTCCTAAATTAATAGAAGAAAATGATTAAAAATAACCAAAATGTGGCTATATATGAACTCAATCATATGCTTCATATATGCATTACACATCTAATGTTTTTCTCAATTCAGAATCAACATAAAGATACATTATGAGTATGCGTCCATCTAATTGATCATAAAATTGAGAAATCGAAAAATCAAAATGAAATTCAGAAATCTAAATTACACATTAAATGAAAAACCCTTAATGCTTGAGGGGGCCCTCCACAGGCATATGGCAATAAAACTCAGTTGAAATATCACCCACGCATCAAGATAAGAAAACTTCGTCTTATATTAAAATAGAGTTTTAAGAGTTCATTGTTGCATAAAATAATGATAACGATGATGATCCATAACATATCTACTACACATTTTTTATAAATCCTCTGTCATAAATGTTTAAAGCTTCTTTAGCTAACAAGATACTAATTTAAGATTAGAAAATATCCTATCAGAAATCTCTCATGATTTTCTATTTGACAAAGAAAATTGTGAGGCATTCATTTCACTTCTCACTCGCTTGTTGTAGCTAACCCATTGACCTTCACCTTTGACCATTCTATTAGAACCTTCTTGCATAAATTCGATTCATGAAGATAGGAGGAAAATTTTGAGTAGACTAATCGCTATCTCACCATATATATTTTTCTCAAAATTGCATCTTTGATCCCATTCAACAATGGAATCAGTTGCAGAATCATATTCTGGATGCAAAAACATCAAAATCTAGTAGTTGATGCAAATATTGCACAAATAATAAATAACATTGGTAACATATGAAATATGAGACAATTATATGCCTGTTAAGCTTTTATCCACTGATTTTATGTCCATTGATGGTTATGATGGTAAAAATGGGTGAAGAGGATTTTAAAAAATAAACAATTATGAGGCTCAACAAGGTGAAATTAAGCCAAATGAGAAGTCTCTTCTTGATGAAAATTTTCTTGTTTCACAACAAAGATTTTAGAAAATAATCTTAACAATTTTATCATAAAATCAATGCTTAAGAAATAGACTAAAGGTTCGGAAACTCCTTAATTTAGTTGATTTTATGAACAATCACTACTGCTATTGCAAAACAAGAAAGCAAATGATAAAGAGAATGATTTCCCAATCTAAGCCATCAAGGGTGTGGAAACAAATTCTTGAGTTCCTGCAAAACAAATATAAATATCAACAAAAAATAAAACAAACTTGAAATAAAAATGAAGAAAATAAACATGATGAAAATGGGCATATGAATCTTAGCATTAGAGAATTTCGTTTAATTTTATCTGAGATATATCATTTTCTCCAACAAAAGATAACTTCTTCTTTTGATTAGAAGTAAAAGCATAAAAAAGTTGAACTTTTTGAAATCATATTGACCCAAAATCATCATTTATTAAATCTAAGTTAAAGCAAATATTAAACTAAAAATGGTGTCTCACATTCAAGGGAACCAAAAGTAAACCAAATTCATCGGAAATAGGAATGAAAATATGCTTCTTTATTAATCGTAGAGACAATGTTTTTCTTTATATCTTAAATTTCAAATTTACTCCAAAAATCACAAGAATTGAAATGAAGACGCAAAAAATGTAATGCATATGTGTAGATGAAGAGGTCTTGAAATTTTGCATGATAAATATAGAGTGATATATCAAAAATTTGAACATAAATAGAGTGTGATCCATTACCTTCATGTTTTCAAATCTGCTTACCAAATAGTTGCTCAAGAATGTATTTTTCAACATTCTTCATTTCTTCAATATGCCAGGGACCCAAATCACTTTTAGTGAAAATATGTCAGAACATGTGAGAATTTCCACGTTGGATTTCATAGTGGAAATATGAGGAATGAATTTGAAATAAAGCTTCAATATTCCAATGCCCCAAAATGGAGAGGCCTTATCTAGATACTATGAGTTACAAAGGCTCCGATATAAAAATGTTTTTATATATTTTTTTTCAAAAGTTCATTTCTCGTAGGTTCTGATAGTAATATTTAAATATAAAGGAAAAGGTTTACCAGGAAACTAAATTTCGACAATATAACATCTCCAAAATTTTAAAAGAGGTCCATATCATAAAAGACACCAATAAATGATGTACCAAAGGTTAGTGCTCTATTAAATAAGGTTTCCAAGAAAAACCTTCGATCAAAAAAACTTTGATAAACAAAGACCTTGCTTCATAACGTTTTCGGTGAAATTTTTTTTCAAAACTTTAAATAGAATTTCACTTTCGATATAATAAGTCTCGATATGGAAATATTGAATATTAAAGGGGAGAAAGATCTCAGAACAAAATTACTTTGTGAATACAACTTACGATATTAATCATTCCCAATAACGAATGGTTTTTAAATCTATAATGTGAAAAAATTGGCCTTTTAGTACATCAAACATTCTCATATCGAATGTAAATAATTTCGTGATAGTTTATAAACTAGTTCTAATTACTTTCATTCCAATAATGAGATAACCTAATTTTTTGTAAAAAGGATTGCAAGAACACTTATATTTGTTTGTAAAATAAGATTATGAGGAAAAGAGTCCGAGAGTTGATTAATATGAGAATAAATTGAGTATCAAAGATCTTAAAAACCATTATGAAACTCAAATTAAATTACAAAACTTTGAGACCAGAAGGTTCCAGCGAAGACAATGAAATAGGGGTGATTTCCTTCACTAAGTTTAAATGGACATGATAGTGGAGAAAAATTCCATGTGGATCTTGGAGAGGTAAATATCGGAATTTTTTTTAACATGCTTTCAATATAATACAAACCCAATAATCCGATAAGCTAGAAGGTTCAAATTTTCAAAGAGAATAATCTCAGAAGAAAGTAAAGGAGAGGATTGGAATTCCAAAATTTACCAGTTTGAGAATATGAATTTTTATAGAAGAAACAAATGTGACTAAAGTGGATGAGTGTGGTGCAAAGGTTCAGTTGAATATGGAAAACGTAAGATTCAGAATAGGTAGATATAAAAGCATGGATAAAATAATTTTATAACTTCCTACAATATTTTTTGCAATTTCCTTTGCTTGTAGCAAATATGAATAAGAGGGAGCCAAGCATTTCATTTCAGCTACATCAAAGAGAGGAAGAATATGATTCAAAACTCTATTTTCTTAAATTTTTCCAAGAAAGGAAATATGAAGAGAAGCAAAACTATAGAATACCCATATTTTGATGAAACAACAAATACTTCCATGAACATGTTATAGAATAGAAAGGGTTGGTTGCTCGCTTATCTTAAATCTCCAAAATCAAGCCAATGAAGACCTGCAAAACAAGTAAAACAAAAATAATAAGTAAACCATGAAAAATATAAAAATAACAATAGATGAAGATGAACCTGTCAATGCATACATGGAATAATATTGACTGCAAGTTTACGTCATGAATCTTCAAGTTGTAAGGTCCCACCTTACCTACCATCATTAGTATAGAGAAATTTTATATTGAATCAAAATGCGATATATATATATATATATATATAGGACATAAAAATTAATGCAAGGTCATATATGTATTTTTATTGGTATCCTTTGCCCTACACCCTAAATTCTACTAACTTATCCTCAAAGCTACAAGGTTCAAGGTTTATCAAGATCCAAAACATAAAACCATAATACTTGCTTCTCAAGACTAAAATAACCTTTAAAATATAAAGTATTTAGTGGGATGAATAAATTTCAACCTTTGTTAACCACAATTTACAATAAGCTATTTTTTATTTATGTTGTAATTAAATGTGTTCAAGAGTTACTAATTTGATTTTGTTCTAAATAAAATGCTCGTGAATTATTTTCTTAAAAGGAAAATTCAAATTATATAGGTTTGGTATCCAATAATTAGGAATTCATATGTGAGCTAATATTGCAACAAATTACTTACCCCAATTTTGACTTTTCAGCAGGAACCTTTAACTCAATGGAGTTATTACACTATAAACACCTTGGTTGAAAATCCTAAATTAACTTAAGCCCCCCCTTTTTTTATGGAAAGTTCATAAATGTAATTAAATGCAACCATTGAACATTATGACAACCAATTTACAAGCATGAAATGTACAACCATTGAGGCATTTTGTCAAACACTTACAACCATTACCTCTTTAAGGTGTTTTCACAACAATTAGCTAACATTAATCCAAAATTACACGACTCCTTTTTTTGTGAGTAATGCCAACAATTGAACTCAAGATATAAGTAAACTATCAAACATATTCATTGTTGAATATATACCAATAAATAAATAAAAATATTTAGTAATTTTTCACATAGCTCACAACATTGTAAGGCACAACCATTGGGGAATTTTGACAAACAGTTGGCAGTCATAAAAAAAGTTTCCAAAAAGCTATTTACATTTTTCGAAGTATTAACCATTTATAATTTTAACACAATTTCCAAGTGGTTAGAATATATTAGATTCATCAGTATAAATTACCAGGAAAATCCAATAAAAAAACCCCAAAAAAAAAAACAGGCGGGTCTTACATGTAGCAACAAATCTGAAAAATAGAGAAAATTTGGGAATCGATGTCTGAAAACTTGATTTCTTAAATCAAAGTCAGGGTGAAGTGGCCTATGGGTATGGATACCCACTGAAGTTGAGCTAAATCTCAACAGGGATGCCCAGAAATGTGATTCTTCAAAACAACGACAACCAAAAAGTTCTACAATCTCATTATGACTTCTGTCAAACACATATTATTCAAACTTACCTAGAGTTGTACAAAGAGGAGGAAAAACACAATTTAAGCCATTAAAATGTTTTCATATAATTCATGGCATCCTACATGCTTCATCCATTAGGAATTGTTGTCAACTGATTCAAAACTATACAAGAAAATACTTCTACAACCGTTACAAAATTTCTTCATATTTGGTGTGCAAAACTTCATATACATGTAAGTCTCAATAAACAACCAAACCAGCAAAAACTATGAAATGAACTACAAAAATAAAAAATATAATTTGATCCACATACCTGAAAGTGAATTTACACAACTCCAGAAGGATGGATGTTTGCTCAAGCTCCAACAAGAGTATGCTCCAGTGCCAACATCCTAACCAAATCATTATGAACCACCTGGTTTTCCTCCCAACCATATCCAAGAAGAACTTCTCCCACTGGAACCCCCGAGCTACAAAAGCTCACAAGCAATACCGATATAAAACAATAGAGAGATATGCAAGGAAAACTAAGGAATATAGTCTTCACTTCCTCCAAATACCACTCATGTTTAACCTCAATAGATGGAGATACTTAGTAGTTTAGTAAGTATTTGAAATTTGTTTTGGAAGCAATTGGATACTCTCTGTATCTCTCCTTCTCACAATCTTCCTCAAGTCTCTTCCCCCTTGGCATCACCCTCCTCTCTTCCTAAATATAATACATGAGACTCATATATAGGAGGAGCAACCAATTCTTGTCATAAAGGAGGAGTAATATGCATGCATTGGATTCAATTTATAGGAGTGTAACTTATGCCATTAAGGAGAGGCATGCATGCCTTATTTAAGGAGAGTGTAACCTATGAATTAAAGAGAGTGTAAGAGGAATATTTTTTGACATATCTTTAATGAGTGTAAGAGGAATATGGCATTATTTTATGAGTGCATAAAAGATAGTGTAATGTAATATTTAAAATAGAGAGAGTTACATAAAGCCATGAGAGTCATGAAGAAGAGAGGTGTGAAGTGATTGAATAGATGAAGTTAATTTGTAATTCCCTTTTAATAAAATATCATAGTCTCATAAATGATAATATTAATAATATTTAGGATTAAGTCAATATTTAACTAGTAGGATTGATTAATGATAAGTTAATTGAATTTCCTTCAACTATGCTTGATTACCAATTTATGCAAGGAGATTTACTATTTTTGGAAAGTCATGCTTGAGATGCTAGACATGACTTCCTATTTTTAGAAATTCATTCCAGAATTTTCAGGTTGAGATTTTAGTTAAGGAAATTTATCCATGAGTGGTATTTTTATTTCCGAGAATAGGTTTTCCGCACCTCTATTTCATGCATCTCTGTTCCTTAGTAGATTGAGGACTCTGCGCCCTGATCTACTCCAAAGATCCAAGATTCAACAACTTGATATTTTTACATATTCAAGACTCCGTGCCCTAAATATACAAGGCTCGATGTCTTTATATTTCCTGTATTTATGACTCCATGCCCTAATTTCCATGCTTTATCATCTACTGTGCTTTGAAACTCCGTGTTTCTCCTTATGGTACAAATTTTGAGCTTTTAACCATTTGATGGTTTGTTGGTAAGGCCTTGTTTGAATACCTACACACATCATAATCCTATAGATCAAAGGAATCATATTAATCTCATAATGAAATTAACTTAATCACATTTTACCAAGAATGGTGCATGACTTCCACAATCATTCATAATTGAACATCCTTGATGTAAAATGACCAGGTCCCCTACTATCCTACTCAATACAATGTTAGACATATATATAATCATACAAGTCGTGTATCATCCATAAATCATAATTTAACCATATGTTCCACATAACCATCAGCATCCATGGATCTATGTGTCTCAATTCAGGATCACCATCCATGTCATATACCTGATACATAAGTCAAATGAAAAAAGAGAAACAAATGCATAACACCATATAAAACACATATTAAAATATGCCACACATAAGGGATAATACAACTATATAGTTTTTTTTTCCTAAACCAGTGATTAATCTTCCATACATAAACATAAGAGGAAATATAACTGTGTATTTAAAACATTTTTTCCCAATCCAATGATCACTATAACACACAGAAACATAAGAGGAAATATAATTATGTATATAAAATTTTTTTCTTCAATATAGTGATCAATATGTCATATATATAACTCATCAAAAATCACCCTTAATAGGAGTGAAAAAAAATATGCTAGGAAAAATAGGACACCACATACTCCCCCTCTTGGAGTAAACTTGGCCCGAAGCTTGACTAAATAAAAAAGGAAACTCAAGATGCATAGAAGATGCATCTTCCCAAGTGGCGCAACTAGGACTATACGAGTCCCATTGGACCTTTACTTGGTCCACCATGTGATGTCTGAGTTGTCGAGTGCGATGTTCTAAAATGAAAACTAGCTCTGCCTTCAGAGTCCCCTCGCATGTTACCTATAATTGATGCCAATCTAAAATGTGAGAAGGATCATGAACATACTTACGCAACACTAAAATATGAAATACATCATGCATGTGATGAAAAAATGGTGGTAGAGCAAGACGATATGCCACAGGTCCTATCCTTTCGATGATCTCAAAAGGCCCAAAAAATCAAGGAGAGAGCTTAGATCCTTTCCCAAATCTAATAGATTTTTTTTGAGGTTTTACTTGAAGAAAGACAAATTCCCATTCTTTAAAACTACGATCCATTCTATGCATATCATAATATCTATTTTTTCTATCCTGTTCCTCCTTTAATATTTGTCTTATACAACACACCTGTTCTTCCATTTCTTGAAGAATTTCAGGACCTACCGAGATTTTGTCCTCTAATCTATCCCAACTTAAAGGTGTTTTGCATGGTCTCCCATACAATATCTCATAAGGGGCCATACCAAGAGAGTAGTGATAACTTTTATTATAAGAAAAATCCACTAGATGAAGATAATATTCCCACTTAGATTGTTGATCCATTACATACATTCTAAGCATGTCCTCCAACACTTGATTTACTCTTTCATTTTGACCATCAGTTTTTGGATGATAAGTTGTACTGAAATTTAATTGTGTCTGAAGGGCTCCCTGGAAACTAGTCCAAAATCTTCCTCTGAATATAGAGCCCTTGTCTGATATGATTTTCTTAGGAAAACCATGAAGACTAAAAATCTCCTTTACAAATACTTATGCTATTTTAGCTGCTTTGTAAGTATCTCTAACAAGTATAAAATGGGCACTCTTAGTAAGCTTATCCAGCACCACCAAAATAGAGTTATGGATTTTGGTTGTTTCAGGTAATTCAACAATAAATTCCATAGATATTTCTTCCCATTTGGACTTAGGAATGTTATGTGGGTGCAACAATCCTGTTGGATGACCATGCTCTACTTTAACTAGCTGACATTCTCAACACTTTTCCACAAACTTTTCTACATTCGTCTTCATGCCTGTCCAAGAGATTTTTTTCTTTAAATCAGCATACATCTTTTGGACTCCCGGGTGAGCCATATATACTCCACGATGAGCTTCTTTCAAAATGAACTCATGAATCGCATGTTGATCTAGGACTACATTCCTTTGAATAAATTTCAACATACCATCATCATCACAAGAATAGCCTTCTACCTTTCTTGCATTAGCCTCCTCCCCACAAAGAGAAACTTTAACTTCCTTACACCATTCATCTACATCTTGTGGCCTCAAGATGTGCTCCCATAAATCAATCTTCAATTGAATTACTGAAAATATGCATTGCCTTCGACTAAGTGCATCGATTACTTTGTTTAATGTACCCTTGATGTAAGTTCTGTCAAAATCATATTCACTTAGGAGTTCTAACCACCTTCTTTGTTTAGCATTAATATCACTTTGAGTAAATATATGTTGCAAACCTCTATGATATGTTTTCAATTCGAATTTATTTCCCACTAGATAATGTCACCAAAGTCACAAGGCATGAATTATGGTTGCTAGTTCCAAATTATGGGTTGCATAGCTTTCTTCATGAGGCCTTAACTTCCTAGAGGCATATGTAATCACCCTACCCTCTAGTGATAAAAATGCACCCAATACATATTTTTACGCATATGTACATACTATAAATAGTTTATCCATATCTGGAACCTTCAGTATCGGAGCTGTAGTCAGGAATTTCTTGAGCTTGAAAAAATCTTTCTCGCACTCATTTTTCCAATTAAATTGTGCTCCCTTCCTAAGAAAAGAAGTGATTGGGCTGGATATTTTTGAAAACCCTTCCACAAATATGGGATAGTATCCTACCATACCCATGAAACTACGCACTTCATGCGCATTAGAGGGTGTTGGCCATTATGAAATTGCCTCGATATTTTCTGGGTCAACAAAAATTCCCTCACTTGAGATAATGTGTCCAAGATAATGGATTTTTTATTGAAAAAAAGAACATTTGGACATTTTTGCATAAATTTCATTCTCTATTAAGAATTTTAATACCACTCTTAGGTGTTTCTCATGCTCTTCTAGGGACTTTGAATAGATTAGGATGTCATCAAGGAACACTTGTACAAATTTGTCCAAGTACTTCTGAAATACACCATTCATCAGACTCATAAAAACTCCTGGGGCATTAGATAACCCAAAATGAACAACCATGAATTCATAATGACCAAAATGAGTTAGAAAAGTAGTTTTGGAAATATCCTCTTCTTTAAATCTAATTTGATGATATCTTGATCGAAGATCGACCTTGGAGTATACAATGGCTCCCTTCATTTGATAAAAAAAAACATCAATGCGAGGCAAAGGATATTGATTTCAAATAGTTACTCGATTCAATTTCCTGTAATCAACACAAAGCCAAAGAGATGCATCCTTTTTCTTTACAAATATCACAAGAGTTCCCCAAGTTGAAACACTCGGTCTAATCATATCTCAATCCAATAACTCTTGAAGTTTCACTTGCAACTCACGAAGTTCAACAATAGACATTCGGTATGGAGCTTTGGATATAGTTTTGGTACCAAGCTTAAGCTCAATGGAGAAGTCAATCTCACGCTTTGGAGGTAAACCAGGAAACTCCTCTGGAAAGACATCAAAGAATTCTGAAAGGAAAGGATATTGTTCAAAGGATGAAAGCTCTCCCTCATTTAAAGTCATTACATCATACATTTGAAAAAAAATTCTAAGACTTCACTTTATCTGCAATAATGAGATAAGTCTTAAAGAAAAAAGTCTTATTTTCCCATGGATAGCCCTATATTGAACCTCATCACTCAAAAACTGAAGGGTTTTGTTTCAAAAATTGAGCACAGCACAACGGGATTCAAGCAAGTCCATCCCAATTATCACATCATAGTGACCAAGAGGTGTCACATAAAGATTCACATGTGTGACACACACTCCCAGGTGTAAAGGGCACTCTTTCACTAAGAATTCAACCTTTTGAGATTGTCTTGAGGCCATTTCAACCTGATCAAAATAATATTTCTCTATTGCCACTAATTTACATTTCAATAAAGCATTAGGAGAAATAAAACTTTCAGTTGCACCAGGATCAATCAAAATAGTATCCATACCATTTAGCTTACCAGATGCTTCAAGCACAGTAGATTGATGCTCGACTGTGCGATTTTGCAGCACTTCATGAATCCTATGGGATCTACCCATATCTCTAACAACGGCTTGTAATATTCCTAAATTAGCATACAACTAATTGCAATATTAATTTTTGATATTACTTCTTAGTTAGAAGAATAAGAGGGTATGGAGACCCATAAATCTCCTTAGTGGCAATAGAACCACTCCAAATGTGAATGAAGGGCATCAAAATAGATGGATAAAGCTCCCCTATGTGTGAACAAGGGATGAAGCATGTGGACTGGGTCAATTTTTACCAAATCAACGGCGCTGGTATGGAAGTAGTGGACATTCAATGAGGGACAACACAGTTTTGGAGGGATATCCTTTGCATGGAAGTAGTGTCTTTAATGAGTGGGGCCAAGGGTGAGGAATCTCACCAAGAATATAAGGAATGGGATGGAAGCCATTGAGAGCATATTTTTATTATTATTTGATTATGATCTGTTATGACTTGTAGCTCTCTTCAGCTGTTTAGCTAAGATTGCAGTGATGTTTACCACAAGGGTGTCCCAGAGTGGGAATCCCACCTTCATCCTCAGGGGAATTTGAGTGCCTACTCAAGAGAATTTCTTGAGCATTATTTTGACATTCTTATGTTTGGCCAAACTACATATTTCTCCTACAGTGCAGATTATCTTTAGATATGTGCTGAGTTGCAGGGTGCAGTAATGGAGGGTTTCTTTGGATCATTTCTGACCTTGTATTCAGTGGAAGGAGGTTTCAATCCATTGAGAGATCAGTAAGGAAGGTCCCTGAGATTCATAGCATATTTTGGCATCATTCCAAGTCATCATCTTCCCCTGCAATGCAATTTCAGTCCATGGCTATGTTATTTTAGTGAGCAATTGCAGGGGTTATTTCAAGTGCTCCATTTGGAGTGTTTGCTTTTCAATGGAGGGATCAAACCTACACTTGAAGAGTCCATTGCAGGAGTTCTTTTCAGATCTACGTTAGATTTAGCCACCTTCTTTCAGGTGCCCAGCTACAGATTTTATTTAGCCCTAGGGCTGCATTCTGACATTCTGATATTTTGTGTATTTCCTGAAAAACTTCCTGGGTTATCTAGGAAATGTGTATGGGAGCATAAATCTCCATTTTTTAGCCTTGTTTGAGAATGTCTTATCAGATCCATTTATTTATATTTTTTAGCTATAGTATTAGCAACTAAAACTGTGTTTTCTTGGCTTCAGTGTATTGTGTAGCAATGGTATTACATGTATTGGTGCTTTTAGGCATTGGAGGCTTCTCTTGCCTAGATTGAGGGTCTTGATCCCCAAAATAGTGTACTTATTTCTTTCTGTTATACACAATACCATGGATCTATATTTTTCTCATATGTAATGTGTTGACATTTGCTGCTATTTTCCATTATTGTGTGCTACGTTGTTGCTTTC
Organism: Pinus albicaulis; assembly: GCA_034641835.2. Taxonomy (NCBI): domain Eukaryota; kingdom Viridiplantae; phylum Streptophyta; class Pinopsida; order Pinales; family Pinaceae; genus Pinus; species Pinus albicaulis. The sequence goes on along the minus strand of CM076572.1, from coordinate 1,351,627,217 downwards.
CCCAGTTGGGAATATTACAGTGTAATCATAGCATAATCTTGGCTCAGCCTGTGAAGACATTGCATCTATGCTATCAGAAGAAGAAGAAGCTTCTCACAGAAAGGAGAAGACTCACAGAAGAGACAAAATCAAGTATCCATTATTTGGAGAAATGGAGGGAAAGAAGTTTTCAAAACTTCTTCTCCAAACTATTCATGAGATTAACAAAGAAATCAATGGAATGAGGAGGGAAAGACATGAAGATCCATCAAAAAGTCTTGCATGTGAAGAAAGCTCCAGTTATTCATATTATGGGTGTGAGAATTCAGCTACACAATCAGATCTACAACACTCTACTATGCCCATATTCATATCAGGGGAGATGGAGGAAAGATATGTACCAAAGGAGGAGACTCTTGGTGACTATCTTCAAGAGTATGAATCTCAATCTCATGAGTTCAAAGATCATCTGAAATTACAAGGGTTTTGCAAGATCAAGGAGAATATAAGACCTAGAAATCACAATATAAGCAAAGGAGGAAAACATCATCCTTTGGGTAGATTCTTTCTACCTACTTTTTATGGTTCACCTAAATGCACAGCTAGGGCTTGGGTGAAGAAGCTAGACACCTATTTGTAGCAGCACCAAGTTTCATAATATGAATCCATTAGAGTAACAGTGCTGCATCTTGAAGGTAAGGCTTATTCTTGGTGATTTTATGAAACTTCTTCCTTGAATCATGTAAATGTATCTACTTATGAAAATTTCACTAGGATGTTAATGAAAATTTTTGATGTAAATTTTTTTGAAAAATCTATAGTTGAGCTAGCCAAGCCTAAATAGAAAAAACCTTTGTATGAGTTGGAAGGATCCATAAACCCAAATCCATTCGAAAATGCTATTGAGAGGGATAAAAAGTTGCAGAATACCTTGCTAGAGGCAATATCCCCACTTCAAGAAGAGCTCTCTTCTTAAAAGGAAGACATGGAGAGATATTTTCCAAAAGAGGATGAAGAAAAAGAGGCTCTTAATGATGATGAGGTAACCTCCATTCATGATGAAGGGGAAGATCATGCAAGAAGTAATAGTGTTGTCACATTAGGAGAAAATCTAGTACCTCATGGAGAGGGAGATGGAGTAATTTCTCCAATGAGAGGAGTTCTTGTATCCTTGCAAGAAGTTCGAAATAATCTCACATGTGGAGATCAGTGCATAATCCATGAGCAACATGTGCCATCATTGATATAATGTGAGGCCTTGCAGATAAAATGAGAAGATAGGTAGGATGTCCAGCATCATGTGGTTAGGAGCACACACCCTATCTATTTCAAGAGGTTGATTCACAAAAGAGGTAGACTGATTTGCGTAGTGAGAGAAAGGAAAAATAAGTCCACCCATATATGTAGTATACTCTTGACATTGATGTCTCATTACATGGAGGAATTCCACTTGGGAGACCACCAGATCAGGAGTTGATGAGATATGTCTCATATTAGGTGGCACCACTCATAGATCCCGAAGGGGTGAGAAGCTTGGGAGGACTTGACATAGCGTAGAGAGTCAAGGGTAGGCTCAAGGAGGAGGGATACATTCTCCCAATATCAGTATCACCCACTCTCACCAAACATCTTGCACTAAGAGAAGATGTTTTAGGGATGGATGGCACCATCATGGTGCAAGGAGACCACTCCATGGCATTGGAGAATCAGAAGATACTTCCACATTGGGAGGAACATTCAACATATGGTAGAGGTTTGTGGCCACTCATGCTTACATTGGCCAAACTCAAAATTTTTTTGATAGGAGATAGCTTCCCATGGAAGGCTAGCCTCCAAAAACTTCCACCTTCACTAGAGCATGAGCAGCTACAGGAGGATAAGAAAAGGCAAGATTGTAGCATCCCGGTGTATGAATTTGGCATGGGATATGTAACATAAGAGAGAAAAAACATGATAGGTGCTTTACATGATAAAAAAAAAATGATGTCATTATTCAATATTGACCGATATTGGAGATCCCAGCTATTAGTGGAATACTCCAAGGACTTCTTTTCATGCAGAGTGCTTGATGGACATTTTTCAGATGGGAGATATGCAGTGAGAGATGGGGTCATCTATTTTTAGAGTAGGATCTTCTTCACTAGAGCTTCTAAGCTCAAGGAGAAACTACTTCATGCAGCATATGAGGGTTTTCTCTCCAACCCCACTAGTTTCATAAGAGCATACCATACTATCATGGAGGGATTCATTTGGGAAGGCTTCAAAGAGGAGATGCACCATCATATGAGGAGATGCATGGATTGTTTGGAGGATGAGAAGAGACATAAATATTTGTTAGATCTATCACAACCACTTCCTTTCTCATTAGGAGTCAGAGGAGGCCCATCTATGAGCCACCTTACTAGCTTGAACCAAGTATAGGGTAAAGATTGTATTTCTGTACATCATGATTTATTTACTATGTATTTGCATTTCCTTACCATTCATGTGCAGGGCATGGCTCCAATAAGGGGCACTCTTTCTTAAAGACTTCATGGTTTAATTAGGGCCATAAGTAGTAATTATGATGGCCACTACGTAGGAGATGTTGGGGATATGATATCTTATCCAGGGTGTGCTCAATTTTCACCATACATTATACACCTTCTCCAAAGCTATTAGACCTCAAAATGTACCATTTTTACTACATATTTTGACACCACCTTACTCTTATAGCTATATTTAAAAAGGTTACATTATCATTTTCATCCATTTTAATTCAAAGGTATGAAATCATTCTCTTTACTATATATTTAACTGCTCACATATAATTCCACATTACTCTATATTTCATCATTAATCGAAGGTAGATCGTTGCTAACACAAGTCTAAAAGATCGCAGATAATTTATGATAAGGAACGCTGTCAAACAATCATTGTCGAAACAATGATTGCCTGTCAAAACAACAAATCTCATGCTGCAACACCACGGCACGTAAATTCCGTCACTACTTGTGATTTGCGATCTTGAAAGAGTATTTCAGGAATGATGGCAACAAGATGAAGACAAGCAAGGAAAGTTGTTACACGGATTGTTCTGAAGCCAGTACCTTTTTGTATCTGTTGTAACAATATTTTTCTATGGAAGAATAGAAAGACCCTGTTTTAAGATAGAAGAACATATTTGGATAAATATAGGATTTCCATGATGTAACTGTAATAGATGTCTCCTCTTTAAAAAGAGGAGACATCATCATTAGAAGGAGAGTTAGAGACTACAGGAGAGACATTATTTTTGAATGGAAAGGAGCAAGACTCCATTGTAATGTATCATTCCTTTTTGACAGATGAATAAAGGTTTCTTTTGAGCGTCCCAATTTAACTCTTTCTTCTGGGGAATCTTGTGAGAAGGAAAGGGCCCGCCTTCATCACAAGATTCACCCGATCGCTCTTGTAGTTTGTTAAACTTCTTTATGTTATTTGCACCTTACTGTAACTTTGTTTTTTGAAGAATCACTTACATAGTTCTGTAGTTCTTTAAGCACTCTGTTTTCTTTAAACACTGCATTGGTTCTGTATCATTCATTCTTAAAGAAGTCAAGAGATCTTTTTTTGTTATTTTCTTGAATGTGTGATTGATACCGGGAAATAGGTGCTAAAGATTCCTGTTTGGAGGAATAGGGTCCTATTCCCCGTAGTTTGATTCTCCCTTTCTGCAGTGTGATTGACATCAGGAAACAGGTGCTGAAGGTTCCTGTTCATGGGAATAGGGTCTTGTCTTCCTTGATTTGATCTTTTCCTACAGTGTGATTAGTGTCAGGCAGCAGGTGCTGAAGATTCCTGTTTGGAGGAATAGGGTCATGTTCCCTGTTATGGTTGATTGATTTCCTTTCCTGCAGGGTGATTTCCTTTCATTATATTTTCTTAGAATTCTTTTAATGAAAGACTGCAATAGAGGAATTGCTTCTGCTGTAACACAAGTAGGCTTCAGCTTTGTTAAAACAGGGTGTGAATAGTTAGATTTGTATGATTGATAATTGTGTGACTTCTACTACAACATTCTCTTGCTTTTGGAATTGAGCATATCCAGTGCGTGATTGTCTTTGGAATAAACAGACCTTCCCAGGTTGACAATTTATGTGGTGCTTGAATTGTTAAAACAATTAAAGCGACCAAAATTTTGGCGCCGTTGCCGGGGAAGGAAATTATAGATTTCAAAAGCATTGATATTTTCTTTCTAGATGTGCAGATTGTATGAGAGGACGCGGAACCCAGAAGAAAACTAACCCTACAAGTGGCAAGGGCAAAGGAAGGGGAGGAAGAAAGACTTTTATTGACGAAATTGTATCAAAGGTTAAATCATCACAAAGATTAAGTTCTCGAAGACCAAAACCTCAGCACTCCCCTCAATTAGATTACAAAACAGAAGAAGTTGTGAGCCCTGAAAACGTAGAGGAACTAGTAACGGATATTAAAGAACCAGCATCCAGTGCTGGAGAATCAGAAGAAAGTGCTAGCGAATCAGCAGAGCACGTTGAGAAACTAATAGAGAATATTGGATGACCAGTGGAAAACATTGAGGAGCCAGTAGAATATTTTGAGGATCGAGCAAGTGCAGTAGGAGAACAACCAATGGAAGGAAACAACGAAGAATTCTTTGGTGGAGGACGTGTAGATCCTGAAGGAGAAGGAAGGGATGAAAATTCTCTCTCTACCTTGGGATTTCCTATCAATGATCTCCCTAGAGGAACAACTCCTATGAAGAATATTCCATTGTCAGCTTTACCTAACTTCCATGGTTTATCCTCTGAAGATCCGGATGAATTTATTTTTGAATTTGATATATTATGCAGAAGTTATGATTATGTTACTAATGCTCAAAAGTTGAAACTGTTTCCAGCAACATTAAAAGGAAATGCTTTAAGATGGTTCATGAGCCTTGGAAGTCAGGTAATCACAACATGGGAACAGATGAAACATAAATTTCTGCTTAAATATCAAGACTATTGTCGGACAAGAGAAAAGAGGGAGGAACTATTCAACATGGCACAAAATCCAGACGAGAATCTGGAAGACTATGTGGAAAGACTGCAGTATAATCTGTAGAGATATGATCATCCGAATGTAAGTAAAGAAATTCATAAAACAATATTACTTAGAGGATTAAGGGATGACTGTTTAGACATGTTAAACATGCTTGGCAAGGGAGATATATCTAAAGAATCTTATGATGAGATTGTTGAACTCTGTAAAAGATGTTCAAGAGGAGCTACAAGGAACAGAGTAAGTAACAGAGATCCCACCTATTCAAGAGTTCAAAAATCAGCCAGTGGGGGAGCAACAAGAGCTGAAATAGGTAATTTACTTGAAGAATTTAAAACTGAGATGTTAAGTTCTTTTGCTTCACAAATTGACACCTTGCAGGTTAAAAAGAAGCAGGCTGAAGCAGAAGCATCTCTGGCTGTCTTTTTCCCTAAATGCAGAGACAAACATCCACTAAGGGAATGCCCATTGGAAAAAATACCAATCTGTACCCTTTGTGAGAAATATCATGAAACACAAAAATGTCCCTCTCTACCGGGAATAAAGGTAGCATTGCAGCCAACGAAAGAAGAAGCTGAAGCAGTTTACCTGCTAACACAAAGAAGACAATGGAAACCAAAAGGACAAGGTATGAATTCTAGTATGCCATTTAATCGTTGGAATAATTATTCTGCTTTCAGTCAGACAAATTACCCTCCCTTTAATCAAATGCAATACCCACCCTTTAATCAGATGAACTACCCACCCATGCAACAAACAAACCCTCCCTTTGTTGATCCTACAATGTGGACTCCTTGGCCCCCACAACAACCATCTTCTTTTAATCCTTGGAATTCAAATTGGAGAAGCCAACAACTCCCGTATCCAAATCAATTTCCTCAATTTCAACAACCACTTCCTCTACCATCAAATGCTCCACCAAATAATCAAATGAGACCCCAGCTACCTGTGCAACCAAATCCTAACCCCAATAATAAATTTGTGCAAGTCATTGATATTCAGAATCAGCCTACATTTCCAACTATGCAATGTAATGATATTCATTTGAGATCCGGGAAAATAGTAGAACCTATCATCGATGATATAACCTCTTCTGATTCTGATAAAGAGGAAACTGAGAAACATAAAAAAGCACAACCACCCTCTAACAAGGGTATTGAAATAATAGAACCACCATTCCCCGAGCGTTTAGTTTTAACTAAAACGCCTGAAACACCTGCTTTTAATCTTTTAGGGGAATTGCAAAACTTGTATGTTAAAATTCCACTTTTACAGGCACTGAGAGATGTACCAATTTATGCCAGAACCATAAGGGACATTTGTGTTAAGAAACCTGGTAGGAAGACTAAAGACCCCCTTACAGCTCATGTTATGGGTGATTTATCTACATTAATGTTCGGAAAAACCCCTCCTGTGAAATATGGTGACCCCGACCATCCTACCGTGATAGTTCAAATTGGTAAAACAATAATTCCTCAAGTTCTGGTAGATCTAGGTGCTGCAATAAACATTATGACTCTTGAAACTTCACAGTTGTTACAGCTGAATAACACAATTAGAGATACACCAACCATCCTAGAGTTAGCTGACCGTTCTACAATTAAACCAGAAGGAGTCGTTGAAGATCTAGTTATCTCGGTTGAATCCTGGAATTACCCAGTTGATTTTGTGGTATTACAAACTAAAACAAAGCTGGGGGGACACCCTTTAATTCTACGAAGGCCATGGCTAGCCACAGCCGATGCCTTTATCAGCTGCAGATCTGGTTCAATGACAATTTCTAATGGTTATGAAACTAAACAGCTTACTCTTTATCCTCATGCTACACCCATAATTAATAATGAAAATTTTGTGTGGATGGATTATGATGATAATGCTATTCAACCCATTTTAACTATCGGACAAGCCTTAACTCTTAAAGACAATACAGAGGATGAAATAATTAATAATTTTATTTGCGAACCTTCCTCTGTAATTGCTGAAACACACAATCAATTGACTGCACTTTTTGAAACGGATACCCAGGAAAAGATTGAATCGGAAGATTTATCTCAGACATTAACCACCATCTCATCTAAAAGCATAACAGTCGAAATCAAACCTGGCAAGACATTAAATATAAATCTTGATCTAACAGTTGCTGAAACACAGCATTTAATGAAGTTATTACTAGAAAATAAGGAAGCATTCGCATGGGATTACACGGATATGAAGAGAATCTCTTCTAAATTATGTACTCACCGAATTTATATTAAAGAAGGATGTCGACCAGTCTGTCAACCCCAAAGATGAATGAACCCTAATTTAAGAGAAATTGTTAAAGAAGAACTTCAGAAATTGCTTAATGCAGGATTTATATACCCATATCTGACAGTGAATGGGTTTCCCCATTGGTAATAGTTCCTAAGAAAAATGGGAAATGGAGAGTGTGTGTTGATTACAAAGCCTTAAACAAAGCTACTCAAAAGGATCACTTTCCTTTACCTTTCATTGATCAGGTGTTGGATAGTCTGTCAGGAAAGAAATTCTTTTCTTTTCTAGATGGATTCAGCGGGTATAACCAAATTAGAATTGCACCCCAAGACCAGGACAAGACCACTTTTACTAGTCCTTGGGGAACTTTTGCTTATAGAGTTCTTCCATTTGGGCTATGTAATGCACCAGCAACTTTTCAGAGGGCTGTTATAGGAATCTTTTCTGATATGCTAAATGACTCTATGGAAATATTTATGGATGATTTTACTCCTTATGGTGTGTCTTTTGAAGATGCATTACAAAATCTTGAGAAGGTACTTAAACGTTGTATACAAGCTCACCTCTCCCTAAGTACTGAAAAATTTCATATGATGATGAGTGAAGGAGTAGTGCTTGGACATTTTATTTCATCTCAAGGTATTCAAGTAGACCCATCTAAAATACTGGTCATTCAGAATCTTCCTGTTCCTAAAACACAAACTGATGTGAGAAGTTTTCTAGGACATGCTGGATATTACAGAAGATTTATTAAATATTTTTCTAAGATAGCTTCTCCATTATTTGTGTTGCTTATGAAAAATGCTGAATTTAAGTGGACTAATCCTTGTCAGAAAGCCTTTGTAGAACTCAAGCATCAGTTATCTATTGCTCCTATTTTGAGGGGACCTGATTGGGCCCTCCCTTTTCATATATCTTCTAATGCTTCAGACACTGCAATTGGAGCTGTCTTGGGACAAGAGGAAAATCATCTTCCTTATGCTATCTATTTTATCAGTAAGAACATGACCTCTGCTAAGCTTAATTATACAGTTACCGAAAAGGAGTTTCTTGCAGTAATTTATGCCATTAATAAATTTCGACATTACATCACTGGTTATTCTACTTTTGTCCACACTGATCACTCGACTATTAAGTATTTAATGAACAAATCTGTCACAAATGCTCGAGTTACCAGATGGTTATTGTTACTGCAGGAGTTTGATATTACAATTGTAGATCGGCCTGGTAAAGAAAATGTTGTGGCTGATTTCCTTTCACGGTTAAAAACTGATAATAATATTCCAGTAGATGATTCCTTTCCTAATGAGTATTTATTTGTAGTCTATGCTCACTCTCCATGGTATGCAGACATTGCCAACTATTTGGTTGCAGGAAAATTACCATCACACCTGTCATACAGGGAAAAGAGAAGAATTGTTCAACAAAGTGCCAGGTATAGCTGGATAAGTGGGTGTCTTTTCTACACAGGGCTTGATCAGGAAATCCGAAGATGCATTAGGGAGGATGAAGTGTACGACATACTAAAAGCTTGTCATGATGGCCCCTGCGGAGGGCATTTTGCTGATAAAAGAACAACACACAAAATTTTGAGGATGGGTTACTATTGGCCCTCATTGTTTAAGGATGCAAAGAAATATGTGAGGGCTTGTGACAGCTGTCAGCGAATGGGTCAACCCAATCATAGAGACCAAATGCCATTAAACCCCCAGGTAGTATCTGAACCATTTGAAAGATGGGCCTTGGATTTCATAGGACCCATTAATCCTCCATCCAATCAAAGAACTTATATATTAGTCTCTACAGACTATATGACTAAATGGGTGGAGGTCAAAGCACTTATTAGAGCCAATGAAGAAGCTGTCCTAGCTTTCTTATTTGAAGAGATCTTCACTAGATTTGGAATTCCTAGAGAGCTAGTTAAAGATGGAGGACCTCCATTAAATTCTCATGGTTTTAAATCTACCCTTCAAAAATATCATATTCATCATAGAATGACTACACCATACCATCCCCAGGCCAATGGGCAGGTGGAAAGCACAAATAAAGTATTAGAAGCCATTCTAACTAAAACAATGAAGGATAACCGGAAGGATTGGTCTCAAAGGCTCCCTGAAGCACTATGGGCTTACAGAACTACCTGGAGAAATACTACAGGATTTTCTCCCTATGAATTGGTTTATGGTAAAAATGTTGTTTTTCCTGTGGAATTTGAAATTAAAACTTTAAGAATTGCTTTAGCTGTTAACCTTGATTTGACTGATGTGCAGACAGCTAGGTTGCAGCAGCTTCTTGAATTGGATGAAAAGAGATTAGATGCCATTCATCAAACAACCATGATTCAACAACAAAGAATGAAGTGGCATGATAAAATTATCAAACACAAGCAGTTCCAAAAAGGTAATTGGGCCTTATTGTATGACTCTCGGTTTGAAAACTTTCAGGGTAAGCTACGTACACGATGGCTTGGACCATATGAAGTAGATGTTGTTTTTCCTAATGGAACAGTAAGAATTTTAACAATTGATGATTCTAAAACACCTCTACTAGTAAATGGTCATAGGCTTCGTTTGTACCAGCGCCCTGTTTCTAAAGAAGATTTCAAGGCTGCTTGCATGACTGATACACATTATCTTTTTCTAGGGGAGTCCTCTGCTCCTCACAACATTTAATTTTCTGCACTATATTTCTAGCATTAGATTAGATTTAAAACTAATAATCCCTGTCAAGGGTTGGCATGTTACAATTGTATTTTGCAGAATAAGGGAGAACTTACTAAGGAGGACAATTTCATCATAGGAAGATCTGAAGCTTCAATCACAGAAGCTTTGTTCCCTTCATTTCAACCCATTTCCCAACAATATCCCTTTTATCACTTATCCCATTACTCCATCTTTCCTTTTTTCCATTTTCCCCCATTTCTACCTATTCCTAAAACACCACCTTTCAGCCAGTATTTCCCGTTCCTTACTGCTGAAATTATCCTCAGCAAGTACTTCTCCCAGTTTTCTTAAATCCAAATCATTACATTCCATTTTCCTTATTTTTCCATTGCTGAAACACCACTTTCAGCAACATTTCATTCATTTTTCCATTGCTGAAACACCACTTTCAGCAACCTGTCATTTATCTTTCCATTATTAAAACACCATTCCTTTCCTCTGCTACACAAGTTTTTCAGTACTCCACTTTTATTCTTCAGATCCCTTGGGTGAATATTATCCAGTAGTGAGCAGATCCTGATATGCTCCTGTTTCTACATTCCAGAGAAATTTAAAGATTCTTCCATCAGTATCAAACCATTATGAAGCACTCTACACTTCGAATTATAAAAACAAAGGTAAAAATATAAGGTATGCGGTTTTTTTATGTAATACAGTTAAATAATATTTTAAAGAGAGGATCTTGCTCATTATGATTACAATCCCCGCACACTTAAACATCATTTCATCATACGTAAGGGGGGGAATTTCGAAAACCGAATCATCATTCCACACCATCCAATCCACCGTCACTCTTCATATCCATTATTTCCGCCGTCATTGATACTCCATATCCTCAGTCGCAACGATTAGCTTGATCAAGCCTGTGTTTCTGTTCTCTGCGCCTCTGCATTTGACTCAAGTGAGTAGCTATGGGAGGCTCGGCTATCAGACATGAGCCTGTCTCGATAACTCTTCTCGAATTATTTCCGGAGGCTTACCAAATTTTTCAGTAGGCAGGTTGGATTACATACTTCGAAAGGCTAGGAGAATTTGATCCTCAACAAGTTTTAGAGTTTGCGCAGAATTTTCAGGAAGATTACTACGTAGTCCAAGGGGTCCGAATTTCAATCACAGAGGAAGATATAGCTTTCAGGGTTTTCGGTTACAGGTGCTCGTTGGTTTAGCAGGAAACAAGTCATTTTGAACACCCAACAGGACTTCCTTCTTCCAGAGGAACAGGTTGAGATTAAAGGCCGCGGCATAAGTCTGCATTCATTTCCTCGCACATGGCCAACAGTAGCTGAATTCATCAAGCACTATTTGACTTGAGAGGGGCGTTACCAAGTTGTTTATCAACACGAATTTTTTTTAATGAGTCATTTGCGACATGGTCGATTAGTCAACATTCCTTATTATCTTCTTGGATGCATTAAAAACATGTCATATTACTGTAGACGGGTAAAATTCCCATCACTTTCCCTTACCCATCATCTCTTATGTCAATTATTAATTCAGAGGGGTTTTGCTGAGCAAAACCCCCCTCTGAATAATCCACCCCTACTCCAACAACAAGTCCCCGAAATTCCCCAAGAAGCCGAAATTCCCCAAGAAACCCCCGAAAGTTCTTATGAACGGCAACTGGAAGATATCCCTAATCCCCCATTGATTCCATCTTCAGAACCAGTTGCTCTGCCCCCAAGTTCATCCCAATTAGTAGAGTCACCCCATCCCACTGTCCACATCTCTAGCGATGACTCTCAAGCTGAAACACTCCCATCTCCCCCTACTCATAAAAGGAAGAGACGAATTGCAACAGTCTCTGTCTCAAAAAGGAAAAAAAGGGCCACATCCCAAGCTGCTACCTCTTCTGATAGCCCTTCCCCTAGGAAAGAACCTTCTCATAAAAAAAGGGAAGCCACCTTTTCTTCTTTCCTACCTAGGAGGAAAATGAAAACGACTGTTGAATTTGAACTCACTCCCATTTCCCCTGACCCCGCAGCTATTTTATTAAAACTTCAATCCTCATCACCATTCCAAATTCCCGAATCATTACCCGTCTCGTCCTGTGGCACTGCTCCACAAGAACCAGATGCCCAGGGTAATATGACATCGTTTACTACTCAAACAGTAACTGCTCCACAAGAACCAGTTACTCACTCAGCAGCTGAAACAAAAGAACCAGCTTCTGAAGTGCAAAAATCAAACACCAAGCATGATAATATAAGGAAACCAGCTGTAGCTGAAACACAAGAACCAGCTACAGCTGTGGATCAGCAATCAACTCCAGCAAAAGCAACCAACACACAGGGTTCACTCACCATGGCATCGTTATTGGAGGAAAATGAATCTTTAAAGTCAAAATTAGAGGCCTATAAAAAAGAGTTGGTAATGGCAAGGGAAGCCTTTGATAAAGAATTAAATCTCTACATGTTGGCACATACAGCATCAGTACAAAAGAATGACCCATGTAAAGAATACATGTGCCATGAATGTGGAAACATTTACCAACAGGCCGGATACAAAATATTCAAAGTCCCAGTACCTGAGGCATCCACATCAGTTGCAGTCAAAGAAGAATGCCCTACTGTCACACAAGAACCAGTAGGGCCTTTAAAAAGTTTGGAAAAAGAAACCAAGCCACAGATATCCTGCCCTGCATTAGTTAACTCAACTACTCAGACTATGCCTCAACCCAGTACTTATAATGCCGGGACACAGACTCCACCATGGAAAGAATTGGAAATAATGAATAAGTGGAAGAAGCAGTATGCTGTTGATCAAGATAAAATGTTACAACAGCATAAGTTGGCCTGGCAGAATCAGATGTATGCCAACTGGGATAACTGGGAGCAGACACTTCAGCAGCTTAAGGATTCCAAGAAAGAAATCAAGGAGTTAAAAGACAAACTGGTCCTGATGTTTTCATTAGTACAAAAATTGTTAGCCACCAGGAAACCTTCCTTGAATTATTCTCTGTTCCTTTCTGAACGCCTTGTTTATTTTTAGTTGAAAGCAATTAAGGATGGGAGACCTCATGAGCTGCTCACAGCCGATCAATTTGTCAAAACATTTGCCGAGGCCCCCGCTAGTGATCAACATTTGTTATGTGAACTTTATCTTCATAATGAGGCTATGCCTGACAATAGAGAGGTCAACCTGAATCCAATTGTTGGTGATATACAAATTAGGGCATTTGTTTCATTTCTTTCCAATCAAATCACATGGAAAACTGCTTTTATCGCAAGTAGGCATAATGAGGATAATCGCCTCCTTTGGATAAGACCAGAACCTTCAAATCCAGCATCGATTTTTGCAGAAGCCAGGAATGCGCAGGTACGTACAACAATTGCAAGCCTCAATAATCCTAAAGTGTCATTAGTTAATCAGAGTCAAAGAGACTGCTGCCTTGAAGGCCAACACCATGTTCTGGCAACAGTCCTGTAAGGAAAGACAGTCCTGTATAATCCTTTTAGCCCTGATAATCTTCAAACTGCACTATCCAGGGTACCAAACTATATCAGATGCATTCAGCAATGTGCCGAGAATTGGATTGGTTATCATTTTCACTTCCTTGTCTTATGGATGCCGGCAGAACGATATCAGCCTCACTACAAATTGGCTAATAGGGACGAGGCAACAGCATGGCAGAAACTGCAGAGTAACCAGGAATTCAGATCTTCGACAGAAGCCACCTTCCATAGTTATTGCTTGAGTAACTTGCATGCAAAGAGTCAGTACTCAGACTCTGACTCGGACTAAAATTTTCCTGAGGACATGCAACCCTTTCAGCTGGGGGGGATGTTAGGACCTCACAATGTACCATTTTTACCATACATTTTGACACCACCTTACTCTTTATAGCTATATTTAAAAAGGTTACATTATCATTTTCATCCATTTTATCTGAAGGTATATGAAATCCTTCTCTTTACTATATATTTAATCTGTTTACATATAATTCCACATTACTCTTATATTTCATCATTAATCGAAGGTAGATCATTGCTAACATAATTCTAAAAGATCGTAGATAATTTATGATAAGGAACGTGTTGTTGCTGAAACAATCGGCCGTTGCTGAAACAGTCAACTCCGTTGCTGAAACAGTAAAATCTGTTGCTGAAATAGTCAGTGGGCACGTAAATCCCATCACTACTCGTGATTTGTGATCTTGAAAGAGTATTTCAGGAACGATGGCAACAAGACGAAGACAAGAAAGGAAAGTTGTTACACGGATTGTTCTGAAGCCAGTACCTTTTTGTATCTGTTGTAACAATATTTTTCTATGGAAGAATAGAAAGACCCTGTTTTAATATAGAAGAACAGATTTGGATAAATATAGGATTTCTCTGATGTAACTGTAATAGATGTCTCCTCTTTAAAAAGAGGAGACATCATCATTAGAAGGGGAGTTAGAGACTACAGGAGAGACATTATTTTTGAGCGGAAAGGAGCAAGACTCCATTGTAATGTATCATTCCTTTTTGACAGATGAATAAAGGTTTCTTTTGAGCGTTTCAATTTAACTCTTTCCTCTGGGGAATCTTGTGAGAAGGAAAGGGCCCGCCTTCATCACAAGATTCACCCGATCGCTCCTGTAGTTTGTTAAATTTCTTTATGTTATTTGCACCTTAATTCAACTCTGCTTACTGAAGAATCATTTACATAGTTCTGTAGCTCTTTAAGCACTCTATTTTCTTTAACATTGCATCAGTTTTGTATCATTCATTCTTAAAGAAGTCAAGAGATCTTTTTCCGTTATTTGTTTGAATGTGTGATTGATATCGGGAGACAGGTGCTGAAGATTCCTGTTCGGAGGAATAGGGTCCTGTTCTCCGTAGCTTGATTCCCTTTTTCTGCAGTGTTATTGATATCAGGAAATAGGTGCTGAAGGTTCCTGTTCATGGGAATAGGGTCCTGTTTTCCTTGATTTGATCTTTTTCTACAGTGTGCTTAGTATCAGGCAACAGGTGCTGAAGATTCCTGTTTGGAGGAATAGGGTATTGTTCCCTGTTATGGTTGATTGATTTCCTTTTCTGCAAGGTGATTTCCTTTCATTATCTTTTCTTAGAATTCTTTTAATGAAAGACTGCAATAGAGGAATTGCTTCTGCTGTAACACAAGTAGGCTTCAGCTTTGTTAAAACAGGGTGTGAATAGCTAGATCTGTATGATTGTTAATTGTGTGATTTCTACTACAACATTTCCTTGCTTTTGGAATTGAGCATATCCAGTGCGTGATTGCCTTTGGAATAAACAGACCTTCCCGGGTTGACAATTTATGTGGTGCTTGAATTGTTAAAACAATTAAAGCGACCAACACGAGCATGTGAGAAGATTGGGGCAGAAATAAAGTGGTTGGGAAACCACTCATTATATAATATTCTATGGCAGTTAGGAGTAAAACTGCACTGGTTGCACTTGAGGGACCATTTTCCTTCTCCTGTATTATACATGGCAACAGCATGACATTGATTGTGATGCCATATGTTGATGATGTTCTTATAATTGTTGGGGACATGATTGGAGGGATGACACATAGGTTGGATGTGTCCATTGGGAATGAGACTTCCCACACTTCTTCATGCTTTAGGGGGAGCATGGGAAATTATATGGTTGCTACAGTATACCACATTTTCCCTTATGTGTTGAGCCATATGGTTGACTTGAGCCTTTGGGAGATGCCTCTCATGAGCATGTGGGAGGAGTTTTTCTAGGAATTACCATTCTGTAAGGTGATTCATTTTATATGGATGATAGCTTGGATATTGGAGCTTCACATTGGAATGAAGGTTCCCTACACTTTTCAGTTCTATCCTTGCAGTTGCTTGAGGACTAGCAACATTTTGGGGGGGATTATTTTAATATTCCTAAATTAGCATACTTCTAATTGGAATATTATTTTTTATTTTGCTTCTTAGTTATAAGAATAAGAGGGTATGGAGACCCATAAATATTCTTAGTAGGAATAGAACCACTCCAAATGTGAATGGAGGGCATTAAAAGAGCTAGATAAAACTCCCCTATGTGTGAAAAAGGGATGAAGCATGTGGACTAGGTAAACTTTTACCAAATCAACAATGCTAGTATGGAAGTAGTGGACATTCAATGAAGGAAAACGTAGTTTTGGAGGGAGATCCTTTGCATGGAAATAATGCCTTTAATGAGTGGGGCCAAGGGTGAAGAAGCTCATCAAGTATATAAGGAAGGGGATGGCAGCCATTGAGAGCATGTTTTTATTATTATTTGATTATGGTTTGTTATGACTTGTAGCTCTCTTCAGCAGTTTAGCTAAGATTGTAGTGTTGTTTAGCACAAGCGTGTTCCCGAGCAGGAATCCCACCTTCATCCTGGGGGGACTTCAAGTGCCTACTCAGGAGAATTTCTTGAGAATTATTTCCACATTCCGACATTTGGAGAGGCTACAACTTTCTTCTACAATGCAGATTATGTTTAGATATGTGTTGACTTGCAGGGTGCAGTAGTGGAGGGTTTCTTTGGATAATTTATGAGCTTGTCTTCAGTGGAGGAAGGTTTATTTCCATTGAGAGATAATTAAGGAAGGTCCTTGAGCTTCATAGCATATTTTTGCATCAAGAAAACTCATCATCTTCCCCTAAAGTGTAGTTCTAGTCCATGACTGTGTTATTTCATGAGCAATTACGGGGGTTAGTTCAAGTCCTCCATTTGGAGTGTTGTATTTTCAGTGGAGGGATCAACCCTACACTTGAAGATTCCACTGGAGGATCTCTTTTCAGATCTACATTAGATTTATCCACCTCCTTTCAGGTTCCCAGTTGCAGATTTTATTCAGCCCTAGGGCTGCATTCAGAGATTTTGATATTTTGTGTATTTCTGGAAACCCTTCCTGGGTTATCTAGGGAAGGTGTATGGGAGCATAGATATCCATTTTTGAGACTTTTCTGAGCATGTATTATCAGATCCATTTATTTATATTGTTCCGTTGTAGAATTAGCCACTAAAACTGCGTTGTCTCAGCTTCAATGTATTGCGTAGTAGTGGTATTACATGTATTGGTGCTTTTAGGCATTGGAGGCTTCTCTTGCCTAGCTTGAGGGTCTTGATCGCCAAGATAATGTACTTTTTTCTTGCTGTTATACATAATATCATGGATCTATCTTTGGCTCATATGTAATGTGGTGACGTTTTCTGCTATTTTCCATAATTGTGTGCTATATTGTTGCTTCTCCATTTCGGAATATTACAGGCTTGTTCCTACTCTGATTGTGCTTCAGTCTTCTTTTCAGGGCAATATCTCTCATAATGACGTCCTCCACAAGTCAAAAATCCATTAGCGGGAGCAGCTTTCATAAATTTGACCCCTTTATTAGGTGATTCTTGAGTGTGAGCACTAATTTTCTGAATTTGGTGCCTTGAATTATTTCCTTGGTTCTTAAAAGTATGGTTATTTTGAAATCCATGATGATGTGAACCACCTAACTTATGCCTTACATATTTTCCTCCCCTTCGAGGAGGTTTCCCATGGCATGATATATTTTGGGTTTTATCCTCGCCTTTTTTCCCCAACAATTATTCCTCAGCTATAATTGCTTGTTGCACTACCTCATGCAATGTAGTAGGCTTGAAAATGTGCACCCTCTCCTTTATAATATTCAACCCATATAAAACTTGTTTACCTTGAGGGCTTCAGTATTTATATGGGTGGCATATCTAAGCAATTCCATGAATCGTGCCTCATATTCAAGGATTGTCGTAGTTCCTTGCTTAAGGTCATGGAATTCATTCAAGTTCCTCTCCAAGTATTCAAGGGAAAGGTACTTTGCTCGAAATTTCTCTTAAATTGTTCCCATGTCAAGGTAGAAATGGAGTACCCCAATTGGGACTCTAAGTTCCTCCACCATAATAGTGTACTCTCCTTAAGTTGGTAAATAGTCAAATTTTCATTTTGGTTGCTATAATAGTTCCACAACTCAAAACAAAGGCGCATGTTTTCCAGCCAAGCTTCTGCTACCTCCCCTTTTGTAGTACCCTTAAATATAGGAAGCTTAAATTTTTCCAATTATGATAAGGAGTTCATAAATTTTTCTCAAAATTCAAAGTTATAGGATTGGATTGAAACTAGGATGGTTGCGTAGATCTTGTCTTCCTGATTCTAGCACCATGAACGGTTCGAAAAATCAATGTCGTATGAGGAAGATATTGTGTTCTGATCAAATATGGAAGTAACAGGAGTTATGGAGATCTGATTCTTTCAATAGATAACAAGTATCAGAGTGAAGGATGAATGATGGTGATTAGATCGTAGAAGCAGCAGTGGGAGATCAACGAGAGATATTTCATTGTAGTTGAGAAAAATTACACATACAGAATCTTTGATAACCTTCTTTAACTGTTGGTCAGCCTCCCATACAGAATCAGTGGGCCACTGCTTAAAATATTTCAAGTCAATCACCAGTTGAGAGTAGGAATTAGGCTTTTGAAACTATTTTTTAAGGAATCCTTAATTTCTTGTATTGAGGGATCTGCATGCTGGCCCACATACCCCATGAACCAATCCAAGGCCCTTCCTTCAAAGGCTAGGGATAACTGTGCCCTTCTTACAACATCGCTAGCAATATTATGCGCAGTCCATATTTATTCCACTATGAACCAAAATCGGTCCATGTCTTCATCCCCCACACCATTAAAGGTGGGCAACTTCATGTGTATGGAAATATCTTCTTCTGGTAGTGGTGGAGGGGTAGGGGAGTTCTTTCCCTTACGTTGATTCCACGACGGTGTAGCCGGAGGACTGGTTCCTACGTGCGTAGGTGGCTTTCTTAAGGGGCTATAGATAGATCTATCCCCTTCTCGATTGAATTTGTAGTACTTACCACTTCGTGTCATACTCTCGCCCTGATCAAAGGTCATTCATTCGGTGTGGCTGCAAAAAATGTCTTTTTCACACAGTAATATTTTAATCAATAGCGACAATTTTTGCAAGAAATTACCTCAGAATCCTTTGAAGAACCTCTACTTCGCTTTAGAGAAGGATATAAACTAATCGACTGTGAATTCTGTTACAAATCCTCCAAGCACACTATCCATCCAATGATCTATAGTCTGGGTGATTGTGTTGTTAGCCTTCTCTAATTGTTGAATCGATTCCAGAGTCCACTACGTAACCTGATCGTCTTTTCAACATGTCTGGAATTATACTAGCCTTGCTAGCCACTCCTGTAGCTCATGTGCAAAGTTATAAAGAAAATCTCATATGATTCTGTGGAAATATATTTGTTCTTCCACCTTTCAGTCATTAGCTTTGTGTTGCGATTCTCTTTTATGGAAAATTCCTGAATATATTTTTCGAACCAATATTTGAGCTCTGATTTCTCAAGCCGCCAATGGCCTCGCCACTTTACCCGATCTCTCTCTCAAAATTCTGCTATTCCTGGTAACAGAACCATTTTTTTCTTGAGGGGTCTTGACCCAGGTTCAAATTTAAGGTTTTCCATGGTCTCACTTGAAGTAATATGGGTGGGTGCTGGAATGAGGTTTCCGCACCCTGGGAGAAAGCAGGTAATTAAGGAATTCCTATTGAGATATATCAGGTTCGCACAGAAGAAATATTATTGTAGAGATCGTAACAGTATAGAAAGTGAAGCTTATAGCCTCATAGACAACATGTAAACATAAACAAAGCTACTATTATTAAGCAGATCTTAGAAACACCTTCGCATCCATGTGTGCATCAGTAATTATCATCACAGAAGCACACAATCGCAGCTAATTTAGATAGTTTAGACAAAATCGCATCTAATTCAGATAACACAAAGATACTTCAACAGATTCTGCATTCATAAAAAACTGAGTTACAAACCCAAGTCACAACCCGTGCACACAGCCAACGGGGTCTGCACATAGCAGGACTGAGGATCTCTGCTCACACAGCCAGTAGGATTCCTTACCCAATACCACCCAAAACAAATCTCAATCGTCTGTACTTAGCATCAATATTACTTAGTCTTAGGCTCAAGCTATTCATCTATTCATACCCTGCGCTATCCTGTGGTCTCGGTCTACCCTTTTACCTGTTACAATAAATTGGGGGATTTTACCCACCCCAAAGCCCCTGTGCTAGAATAATTACTACAAAATATACATAAAAAATGAAGCTAGGGGACCCCGTTCCAACAACATCGCACATAACAGAGTTTAGCGATAAAGAGTTTCACAAGTTAAATTATATAACTCGTGATGCGACGAGGAGGAACACGTGTCGACAGAGGTCCGAGCGTTATCACACTTCGCAAGTAATATTGTTTAGTATTTAATGGTAAATGTGTAAGAGGCAAATATGTGATAAGTGGAACTTGTGAAATATGCGATGCAACATTGCCATCGCAACTTCACATCTATGGATATATTGTTAAATAGTTAAAGTTGTTTGTTAAACCATGTGATCTGCGAAATTGTATGTTTCCCAATCTGCGATGTCACATAATCTGCAATCTGCGAGATATATTATATTGCGATTGAAAATTTGTTTGATACTACAAAGTCCTATAAATGGATCTGATGTTGTGTGCTTCCGATGTATACATGGGCCCATAACCCACAGGTCCACATGGTTATATGTTAAATGTAGTTTTTGATGCATCAAAGTAGGTAATTGTCAAGCCATTAACGGTTGGTGTGCACATGTGGCCATCAACCTAACCATAAATGTAATTTTGTGGCTTTATTGGCGGAGTGGATAGGGGTGTGCAAAATTTTGTGGTCAGCCCTAATTTAACTCTAGTTAACTGGAGTTCTCCACATTTAGCGAAGTTTTCCTAGGAGATAATGGGAAAAAGTGTAGGAGGCTAAATTTTCGACCATTTTGAATGAATGAAGAGTCATAATTGACTAATTGGAGCATTCTGAAGCCATTGGTGTAGAGAAAATAACCATTAGAGCACTGTAACTACATGTAATATCAAAATTTTGACCATAATGAAAGATGGACAAGCCATTTAGAGCTGGACAAGCAGATGTAGCCCAGGAGGGGCGAAATGCTTCATCATGCCTATTGTGTAAAATTCATATGGTGACTTATTTCTCTATTTTACATTGATGTTCAGTGTTACTTAGACTTATTTTATGCTTCTAATTCACTAAATTTCATCTATAATTCATGGAAAAAATCCTTAATCCTTATGCAAACTATTGAACCAATTATGCACATGTTTTTAAAACTGAAAGACCCTTAGCCAAAACTAATACAGTCATTTCATATCAAATTTTAGTAGAGCTGTAGTTTTTCTCTGGTTTTTTTTAGTGAAAAGAATTGTTTAAATGTTTGCAAGTTTTAGATCCTTACCAGGCTCAAGCTTAAAAGGAGAGAACACAAAGTGGTGGAAGCAGGAGGGTCTCAAAAGGAGCCAAAGCAAAGGAGAGAAAGATTTCCACAATCTCCATCACCTAGTTCACCTCCTAAAGAAGAAAAAGTTCCATTAAGCATGCCTCATGAGGCAGGAGAAATTCATGAAGAAGTCGACGCTAAGGAGAATAAAGATTCTTTAGGAAAGTAATTCCCTATTACGAATAAGATGGTTAGAATCCTTTATCAAGAAAGGAATGAGATACTGGAAGGAGAAGGATCTAAACTTAAAAAGGAAGGACAAGGATATTCAAGAGGTCAACATGATGAAGACAAGTCAAAGAAGGGAAATGGAGGAAATGGAGGCGATGGAGAACCACCATATTCAGCCTCATCATCCTCTACTTCTTCTTCAGTACATCAGCCACACAAGTCCAAGAGCACTAGTAAATCTCCTTTATTAAAACTTGATGTTAAGTTCGAATTGCCAATGTTTAATGGTGAAGTAAATGTAGACAAGCTAGATAATTAGATTCGACAATTGGAGGTCTATTTAAGAATACAAAACCTTCAAGATGGTGATACAAAAATTCAATTAGCTTCTTTGAGAATGGAAGATGCAACACTTTTTTGGTGGGAAGCTAAGACATAGGAGGAAATCAAGAAACATGGTAAGATTATTCTATCATGGTCAGATTTTATTGCTGCTATTAAACGATAGTTTTATCCATTAGCTCATATGAAAAAATCCATCACGAACTGGCAGAACTTTAGGCAGTTAAAGGGACAAAATGTGCAAGAATACACCCAGGAATTTAGGAGAAGAGCTCTTTTATTAGGGGTGGATTTGCAGAGCCAAGAAAATTTGCTAAAGTACATAGGAGGCTTACATAGCCACCTAAAACATACTGTTGTCATGTTTAACTCCACTAGTCTAGATGAATTTTGTGTTCAGGCTACACATCTAGAAGCTAGAGGGAAGAACATTCCTGAAGGGCGTAGGAAGAAGCCTTTTAAGGGTAAAGCCAAGGAGAAAACGCCAAAAGGTAAAAACAAAAAGAATGCATTTGTTAAGAAAGAGGGAGAAAAAGTGACTTGTAAACATTGTTCAAAATAAGGCCATGATGAAACTCATTATTGGAAATTACATCCAGAATTGAGGCCAAAGAAACCCAATAACAAAGGGAAACAAAAAATTGCTGCTAGAGTTCAACATGAATTAGGGTCTAATTCAGGTGATGAGACTAAAATTACAGCCATGGGATTGAAGAACATGAAGGGAAAATAAATTGAAACTAAACCCAATACGAGTACATCAAACTTTCACATAAACACTTCAAATGAAGAAGAAAGAATAACACTATTTCATGTAATGGTCATATCCAAGCATACCAAGATTGACACACTGTTTGACAGTGGATCACAAGAAAACTTAATCTCTGAAGACATGGTCAAAAAACTTAACCTTGAGACCATATCAAATCCAAAACCATATCCATTGGGTTGGATTTGTAAGGATTCAAATCTACAAGCTACAAGGAAATGTATATTGAGGTTTGCAATCACTACAAGCTTTGTTGACACAATTTAATTAGATGTGGTTTCACTTGACATAACTGGTATTGTATTAGGGAGTCCTTAATTGTATGACAGGAGATTTTCTATCACCATGAGAACAAGTATCATTTATTCAAAGATGGAAATGATTTCATTGTTGATACCCCACAAGAAGACAAACACACAAACATTGCTTTGCAAATGCTGATAGGTAAAGAGGCTGGTAAATTCAAGTAATAATTTTGTTCTTCTTATGATTAATCCCAAAGCTGGTATTAATCGTGAATCTTTTGGAGGGATGTGATCATACTTCAAAATAAGAATTATATGATGTAGTTAATGGGCATTATGAGATGTTATGCATTATGAGATGTTTGAAGAGCCAACAAGATTGCCTCCAAAAGCGACACATTCAACAGAGATTCAAATATAAAGCAGGATTGTCCTCTCTCAAACATCAAAGATACGCATGCTCCATACGGAGAATGTTGAAATTTTTAGTGCCATTAGTAAAAATTTTCATAAGCAATGATGGCTAAAAAATCTTGAGCTTCAAGGAATCATTTCATAGAAAATCATTCATTCGTCAAGTTTTTGTTCCCTAAGAAATGTTGTGCCTTAAAAAGTAGTGATGTTCCCTTCAAAAATGTTTCCTAAACAGCCCCATTTTCGTCATTTCATTCACTCATTTTTTCCCTATTTATCCTCTATTTTTTCTGAAAAATCCCCTTGACTCCTTTTAATTTTCCCCTCATCCTTCTCATAAAACTTTCAAAATACCTTTGAACCATAGAAATCCTTTTTTATGGTTTAAAAGCCCTTCCTTTTCTTCTATCGAAACTCGAAAAACCTTGAAAAAACCTAAAAAACACATTAAAAACACCTTAAAAACTCTTTAGCCCTTTTAAAGCCTTTAGCCCCTTTCGGCTTAGCCCCCGTCTCCTTTTTCCGTCATATGCCCAAACCCCGCGACCAGGCGCTAGCCCCATCGCATCGGGCATTCTCATCGCATCGGAATTTCCACTAAAAGCCCGCATTTTCTTTATAACCTTCCCCTGCTGAAGCGATTAGCTCCTTATCTCTCCGCCCCTGGTCACATATTGCAACATGGGATCGTGTCCCGGGCCTTACCTTAACCCTCATCGCGTCGCTCCATCGGCTTCTCCCTTTCCTTTTCTTTTTCCCCTCTGCGGCAATGTGCCGATGCGATAAGCTCCCCCCTCCTCAGTCCTTGGTCACCTTATACCTCCATGAAACCATTCCCCAGCACCTATGCTAAGCCCCCATCGCATCAGTGTTTTCATTCAAAACCTACCTTTTCTTTATTTGTTACCCGCTCCGATAGGCGATACCTCGATAAGATCTAAGTCGTAGATCTATATGATCTGACAGTGGTTATTAGCCCCCGCCCCTTACCTTTGGGTTTATCCATCCGCCCTCTGCACCGATCTCCGTCGTCGATCTACATGATCCAACGACTCTTGTTCACCCCGACAACCCAACTCTTCTGGACCTACCATCCACTTCATAAAGCGCCTGCCCTATCACAAGCTGCCACCTAGCTCCCACTAAAGCTTTCGCCCGTGCACCTCTCTCCATCGTGCTCCCTTGTAGCTGTTGGATCTTCCCCTCCAGATCCAACGGTCTACGATCAATATCGCACAAATTTTGCCTCCGCAATTTAACGACCTAAAATCACGTGAGACCGTTGGTTTCGCAGAAGCCACGCGGCACATTTTGGTTGGATCACGTTCCCTCCGGGCTAAACCGCTTACCACCCATTTCGCATGAAACCGCCGACTGCCGTAAAACCACTTTGCCCATTTTCGCCCCAAATACGCTTTTAACCTGGCTGTGGGTTTTTCTCCCTCAAAACCTCTCCTCTACTCCTCCGCCTCGATATTCCATCGTGTCAAATGAATCCAGCCTAAAGCAGCTTTTCACAACTAATGGTGGTTTTATAACATGTTTTATGGTTTTTGCAAGTTTTATGGTGATTTTAAAGGCCGAAATCCCCCTATAGTCCATAAAGGGACAGTGGCTGAGGGTGACGATCCTCAGAGCCCGATCAAAAGAAATGGGGGACGAATCTCATGTTTTAATCAATATTTCATGAAGCATTGATTTCACAGTTAAAACCCTCCAGCGTAGGCCATCTGTGAACAAAAAAAGTTAATGAAGATCAGTAAAGAGTATCAGGAATTAAATAGAAGGGATTAAAGCACAAAGTTTGAAGATTAAAAGGCTTAATCATATAGTTTAAATGTGAATACGCAGTTCAAAGGTTGAACACAGTGGATTAAAGAGAAAGTCGGCAAATGATTAAAGACAAAGGGTTAAATACATAAAGATGGAATATTAAGAAGCTTAACCCTACAATGAAGACCAAGAGTAAAAGAAAAAGGGATATTTAACAGTAAATACAATCAGCATGAAATTTTAAAGACTCAAAGATGATTACAAAGGCCCAAAAGTAATATCAAGGCCTAATCATGGTTTAAGAGTGATAAAGAAAACAGATCAGAAGAAGAAAGGCTTTAAATGCCAAATATCAGAAGCCTTTACTTCTCTGAAGACCAAAAATTCCACCTACAGACTTATTTCCTCAAAGGAATACACAGTAAATGCACATTCAGAGATATTTTTCCAAAGATAGCTCAGAATTAATTTCCAGCCTACCAAAAGCCCCCAAAGTCAAAAAAAGTGACTGAAGTTGATGAAAATTGTAGAAATTTGAATAATAGTTGAATTATTCATCGAGATTATCCTAATTACACACTATTTAAGCTTCATGCATAATACATAACCTCTTCTACAATTGATCATCAATATGCATAAATAGAAGCAGTCGCATGCGCACATTAAAACATAATCAATAACACGTATCAACACAGTATGTAATGGGGAAAGCAATAGCTGAAAACCCCCAACTATCAGTATATTATAATGATAGAGAACATGTAACAATACATAGCACAAATCTCTCACAGCTCTCAGCACTATCTCACAATTGTTACACACAAACTAGCTAAGATCTGAATAAGTCACAGGTTCAAATCTCCTCCACTGTTTGCCTGCCTCTACTGCGCAATCCAAGATGAGAATGAATGAGATCCAAGTTCTAATCCCACTGGCTTCAATTGCGCAATCCTCATTGGCAATCTCAATCAATGTGTGTGAAAATCTCATGCACAGCCATCGTCACAATTGATAGTCACACTCACCCTTTCACCCACCTCTAACACTGGTCTCCACTGAACTTTCCATGCATTGCAGTTAACTGATGTATTCTTTAGTTGATTTATGAATTAATAATTAGTGAATTAATTAATAATTAATTCACACCACTCATCACTAGTGTATTTATTAGTTAGACTAAATACAACTAGTTCAACTAAGTTAAACTGAACACAACTCCATCAACTCCTCAATCAACTCCACCAAACTCAATCACTTGAGTTCTAACTGAAGTCCATCATGCAATAGCTCAACTAAACCCTAGAAAAAGCGTATTTCCTTCTGTCAGCTGCATGTGCCACATCCGTAGCTCGAACTGAAGTGCTGCAAGAGGATAAGATAATGTTTTAGAGTCCAAATATTATTAAGGGTAAATAATATTTGACTTTTCTATTTTTAGGATAGGCAGTCTAAAAATAGACTTCGACCTAAATTTCTAAAAATAGAGTTCCATATATTTTTACCAACATGACCAATACTCCAAGAATAGCATACTGCAACTCCCAGACCATGCTCCATATGTCTAAAAATAGACTTTGCGCCAAAAATAGCCTGCGAGCCCACTTAGTGAAGGCGACTTCATTTCACTAAGCTCATCATCTTGTTGCAATCTCAACACTCCCTCTCAACAAGATAAGGATTATCTACCACCCCTATCCTGCTCCTGTGGTATTCAAATTTTCTCCTGGTGAGCGCCTTCGTCAAGATATCAGCATCCCGATCCTCCATGGGAATGTATGAAAGTAACATGATCTTCCGCTGCACACAATCTCTGATATGATGATACCGGATGTCAATGTGTTTATATCTATCATGAAATATTGGATTAACCGAGAGTTTAATGCAACTCTGATTATCACAATAAATCACAGTAGGATCTAAGTGTGAACCGAACAACCCGACCAGGATCTTCCTCATCCATATAGCCTCGCATGCAGCCAAACTCGCTGCCATATACCGCCTCGCTAAACCGGAGTGCCACGGATCTCCGTCCCCGCTGCACCAAGAAACTATTGTCAACCCGATGACGAAGATCCTTCATGTGCTCTTCTCCGTCCGTTGCTCCCCTCGCCTAATCTGCATCCGTGAAGCCACATAGCTTCACCTCATCCGACTGTCTGTACCACAATCCATATCCCGATGTGCCTCTGAGATATCTCAATACATGCTTCCCCACCTTCCAAAAGAGCTTGGTAGGCTTAACCATAGCTTGTGAAAGCTGGTTAACAGCATAGCATATGTCAAGTCGTGTATTGACCAGATACATGAGCGACCTCGCCAATTGTCGATAAACAGTGGCATCCACTACCTCTGCCGATGTAGCATCCTCCTTCCTCCAACCACCAGGAAGAGGAGTATCAACAAGCTTGCAGCCATGCATGTTGAACTTCTCTAGTATCTCCCGAGCATAATTACCCTGAGAAACAAACATTCCACCACTACAATGCCAAATTTCCAATCCCAGGAAATAATGAAGGAGGCCCAAGTCCTTCATCTCAAACTCTCTTGCAAGATCCTCCTTGCATGAAAGTATCAACAGCTCATCACCTGTCAGAATCAAATCATCTACGTAAAGTACAATGATCAGCAACTTACCCTCCACCACAATTTGGTATAGGTTAGGATCCACCTCACTCTTGGAGAATCCAAGTCCGGTGAAATAACTGTCTATCCGTGTGTACCAAGCATGAGGTGCTTGTTTCAACCCATACAACGCTCTCTTGAGTCTGCACACATGCGACTCGCTGCTGAAGATCTCGAAACCTTCGAGCTGCTCTATGTACACCTCCTCCTCAATGAATCCGTTGAGGAACGCAGTCTTCACATCCATCTGATGAATGTGCCACCCCATCTGATCTGAGAGAGCAAGAATCATCCGTATGAAAGAATACCCTGCGACAGGTGCAAAGGTGTCCTCATAATCGATCCCCTCTATCTGTGAGAAGCCTCGGGCAACAAATCTTGCCTTGTACTTCTCCACACTCCCGTCAGCTACCTGCTTCACTTTGTAGATCCATCTCGAACCCACCACTGATTTCCCTTCTAGTCTCGGGACAATCTCCCATGCACTGTTTCTGATAATCGAATCATACTCTTCCACCATGGCATCTACCCATGCGGGGTCCTCCACAGCTTCCTCGAAAGAGGATGGCTCTATCACGACACATTTTATCACAAGAGCCATGTATCCAGTGTACCGCCCGGTGACCGTCTCATCTCTAGGCCGTGCTGTAGGTGGTCCTACAACCTCTCTCGTATCTTGGAGCCGCCGCTCGCTCTTCTCGTAGCGTCCCGCCTCTGATGGTTGGCGCTGCATGAGTGGTCTCTTCCACTCCATGAACTTCCTCTTGTGGCTGATCCACATCCAGAAGCTCATCCTTAGGAACTAATAGCTCCTCATCTGCATGCAAGTGTGGCTCCCTCTCAAGAGAACACTTCATGGCTTTCTCCTCCTGAAATTTGATATCCCGTCGCACAACAGTCTTGCGACTGTCTGGAAAATACACACGATAGTTGTGGGGTGTATCAGTGTACCCCACAAATATCCCAACCTCTATGGTCGGCTCCAGCTTCTTCCTGGCATCCTTCGTCACATGAATGTAAACAGGTGAACCAAAAATCCTCAAATGGGAAATATCAGGCTTCTTACCAGAAAACGCCTCCTCGGGTGTACTCATGCCAAGTATCTTGTGAGGACAATGGTTCTGCACATATACTGCAGTATTGCATGCCTCCGCCCACAAGTGAATGGGTAGGCCCTGATCATGCAACATCGCCCGTGCAGCACCCACGATCATTATGTTCTTCCGCTCAGCAACCCCGTTCTGCTGTGGGTTATGGGGTGCTATGAGCTCTCTCCGGATTCCTTCTGCGCTGCAAAAGTCCTTGAATTCAGCAGAGATGAATTCACCACCATTGTCGCTCCTAAGAGCCTTCACATGCTTCCCCGATTCCTTCTCAACCAGCGCCTTGAACTCACAGAACTTTGAGTATGTCTCGCTCTTCTTCTGCATGAAGAATATCCAGCACTTCCGAGAATAATCATCAACAAAGATCACATAGTACCTGTGCTTTGCTGTCGAAGCTACTGAGAAAGGTCCACACACGTCTGTGTGAATTCTCTCAAGGATTATCGTGGCGCGACTATCCTTCTCGTGAAAGGTGGCTTTCACAAATTTTCCCAAGGTACACCCCTTGCACTGATCTGACTGCGCAAGAGTGCCCTTAGGAAGCCTAGTAGAAATCTACTGCAGTATCTTCAAAGCTCCATGGTGAAGGTGGCCCAATCTCCAGTGCCACAACTCGCCATCATCCCGGCTCACCACTCCTTCTGCCTTGCAGGCCATTTTTGCGCAACCATCTACTTGCAATTGATAAAGGTTCTTGACTTGAACCCCTATCTTCTGGATTTCTCCAGTTGTCTTACTGCGCAGGAAAGCCTTTCCCTTGCTGAAGACAACATCATATCCCTTGTCTTCTAACATCGCCACAAAGATAAGATTCTTCTTCAATCCTGGAACATGCATCACTTCCTTCAATACGAAGGGTTTACCAGAATCCCTCTCAAAGGAAATGGTACCGATACCGGTCGCACTATATCTACCATCATCGCCCATCTCGATGTGCACTCCAAGATCTTTCTCATCCAGATCAGAAAACAAATCTCGATCTCCTGTCATGTGAAAAGACGCACCACTGTCCAAGAACCATACTGATCCCATCACACTTGAGACCAAGCATGCGATCAGCAAAAAATCCAGCTCAAACTGCGAGGCTAAGGCCTCTCCCACTGCAGATCCAGCAGCCTGCTTATTTTTCTTCTTCTGCGGACAATTTGTGGCATAATGTCCGTGTTGGTGACAATGAAAGCACTTCACCTTGGACATGTCCTGCTTCTTGCCTTTCGCACCGGAATGAGAATATTTCTTGCTCTTCCCCTTCTTTTCTTTGGCAGCCAAAGCACAATTCTCTTCATCAGAGTTATTTGATGACGATCTATCCCTGGTACTTCGCCTTATCTCCTCTTGCACAAGATCCGACCAAAGTCGCTCCCATCCTGGCAATTTCTCCCGACCATTGACAGAGTCCTGATAGGAATGCAAACTCTTCGGAAGCCCAAGGAGAGCCAAGCTCACCAAGTCCTCATCATCTACAATCACCCCCACACTTCCCAGCTCATCCCTGCATTGGGTGAACTTCGTGAGGTACTTGGGCATACTGTCTCCTTTCTCCATCTTAATGTTCCTGAGTTTATCCTTGAGCGCCAACTTCCTCTGGTCGCTCTTTCTTTGGAATAAATCTGTCAAGGCTTTCCACATCAAAAATGGAGAAGCCTTACCATGCAGGCTGGACACTATGTGATCCTTCATGCCCTCCAACAGAATCCTTCGACATTTTGCTGTCTTCTTTTGCCAAGCCTCAACCAAGGCTGCATCGCTAGGCTTTGGAACTTCAGCATCTATGAACTCCTTCAGCCCATTGTCATCAAGCACCGCCTCCATCCTATCTCTCCATGCAATATAATTCGAGCTGCCTTCAAGAGCATACTCCAATCGCAATCCTTGATAAGACATTTTGACTTCGACACCAAGAAAACACTGCTGCAAATTCGAATTCCACCAGCTCAAAACTCAACCGCTTCTGATCTGAATTTGTGAGAACAAAGTATTTCTAGTACAGAGATAGACTGTAGGGGCATTTACTAGATAATTCACCTTTCAAAGAAGGGATGAATCCAGAGGCTACCTGGCCCTCTTACAGACTCTGCCTAAAGAAATAAAATGTAATCACTGTAATAGATCCGATGATCAACTTTCCTCTGATACCATGTAGAAATTTGAATAATAGATGAGTTATTCACCGAGATTATCCTGATTACACACTATTTGAGCTTCATGCATAATACATAACCTCTTCTACCATTGATCATCAATTTGCAGAATTAAAAACAATCGCATGCGCACATTGAAACATTAATCAATCACACATATCAACACAGTATGTAATGGGGAAAGCTTACAGCTGAAAACCCCCAACTATCTGTATATTATAATTATAGATAACATGTAACAATCATAGTACAAACTCCTCACAAGCTCTCAGCACTATCTCAAATTGTTACACACTAACTAGCTCAGATATGAACAAGTCACAAGTTCAAATCTCCTCCACCTGTTAGCCTGCCTCTACTGCGCAATCCAAGATGGTTAATTGTGAGATCCAAGTTTGAATCCCCTTGGCTTGTACTGCGCAATCCTCATTGGCAATCTCAATCAATGTGTGTGCAAATCTCATGCACAGCTATAGTCACAACTGATAGTAGACTCACCCTTTCACCCACCTCTAACACTGGTCTCCACCGAACTGTCCATGCACTGAGTTAACTGATGTATTCTTTAGTTGATTTATGAGTTAATAATTAGTGAATTAATTAATAATTAATTCACACCACTCATCACTAGTGTATTTATCAGTTAGACTAAATACAACTAGTTCAACTAAGTTAAATCGAACACAACTCCATCAACTGCCTCATCAACTCCACCAAACTCTGCCACATGAGTTCTAACTGAAGTCAACCATGCAATAGCTCAACTAAACCCTAGGAATAGCGTAATTCCTTCTGTCAGCTGCATGTGCCACATCCGTAGCTCGAACTGAAGTGTTGCAAGAGGATAAGATAATGTTTATAGTCCAAATATTATTAAGAGCTAATAATATTCGACTGATCTATTTTTAGACTGGCAGTCTAAAAATAGACTCCACCCAATGTCTAAAAATAGAGGTCCATCTATTTTTACCAACTTGACCAATCATCCATAAATAGCATCCTGCAACTCATAGACCATGATCCATATGTCTAAAAATAGACATAGTCTAAAAATAGACTTTGCGCCAAAAATAGCCTGCGGGCCCACTTAGTGAAGGCGACTTCTTTTCACTAAGCTCTATCATCTGCTGTGACTCTCAATAAAAATACGCGGCATTCAATTAACTAGAGTTAAAAACATCAAATAACTTCTCCATTGGCCTCCTGGGGCACAATAAGCCATTACTCTGTATTAATTAAACAAATGAACCTTTCTTACACTCCACCTCCTCATTCTTCTTGTAAATACTGTTGTAGAAGACGAGTATAGGCTTTGGTCTCTGGATATCCGTTGTATGTAAATAGCTTTTTGAAGGTACATCGTATCTTTGTTAGAAATTGTAGAATACATAAGCTAAGATGAGAAGTTTGAAGGCTGTAAAGACCCACTAGACTTGAAGATTATAAGCTGGTTTGAACATCAAATACAAATAGCTGATTTATGGGATCCTGGTCTATGTCAATGGTGATGTGTTTCTCACATTGTAATTGTCATTTTTATTTATGTTTTCATTATGTCCACTAGTCTACGATAAAGAACAAAAAAATATAGATTAGGATTTACTTCGAAGTACCCTAAATCTCAGCGATAAATATTTATCCTTTATGTTTTTCTGTTGATTGTTAATTTGAAGGTAATTCAATAGAGTATAACCAGTGAAGTGTTGGTAAGCCCATATTTCTTGAGTACAATTTGAGAATTTGTCTTTAAATGTTCTTGAGAAGTTTTCTAATTAAATCCGAGCTAGAGAAGTTTATGGTTAGCCTGTCCTCTAGTTTATCTCCAACAGCTTTCTTTGGAAAGTTCCCTTTAGAGTATGTCAAAAGTAGGCTAGTTTAAAAGTACTTACTCGATCTCGAGGCTACTTTTTTATGTCTATCATGAATGTTTTATTTTGAGAATATCTTGAAAGAAGGCTAAGTTAAAAGTCTTTACTTGATCTTAAGTTTTTCTCCTGTTTTTTAAATGTTTTCCCTTGAATGTATATCAAAAGAAAGCTAGTTTAAAAGTACTTACCTGATCTTAGGTTACTTTTGTGTTTTTTCCCTTAAGAGTATGTTGAAAGGAAGCTAGTTTAAAAGTACTTACGATCTTAGAGCTGTTCTTTGTTTCTTCATGTGTTTTACTTCCTTCATTCATTTCTTTCTTGTTTCATTCCATAAAATCAACTTAAAGAGATCCTCGACATAGATGACTTGCCCCATGGACCACCCTTGAAACTTCATGTGTAATTAAATCCTATTATGACTCCATATACCAATGGATTGATGATATTCCTTGCTTATATTATCAGTGAACCATTATGTCACTTACTCACACCTTCACCCTTCATAAAGACTTCCTTCATATTCATGTTATCCCGCCCAACCAAACAAAAACAAACAACCTTGTTCTTCATAACTAGCCTAAAACCATACTTGAAGCCTTAAACGATCATATCTTTGAATGCATACATAGAGAGATCCCTCTCCGAATCTAGGATGGCTAGGTCCTCAAATTCCAAAGTGGTTTTATGTAGGCTCTTGCAACGTTTGTACTTGCTAATCTTGCAAACTATGGAGACCTAACATACTAGCGACTATCATTTTGGGGATCTTCCGAGTAAAATCCTTAAAACTAAACACTCATTATTCGGTGCGGAATGAATAGCTTTCTTCAATCACTACCAAGCATATTTTTTATCATGATAGGGCTTATCTAAATCAATGGCAATCTAAGTACTTCTTAGGGATTCTAACGAGACCCTTATCAAACCTTGGAGAAATCGGTCGGTTAGCCACGCAGTAAACTCCTGTTTGTCTCATCACCGTAGCTAAGTGTTGAAATATATATAGGACACTCTCATAACCTACAAGACTATAAAAAAACTCATAAAACCCAAAAACATTTCGGATTGGTATTCAAACCTATTAGTGGTGGTGGACCATAAAACATTTTACCTTCTAAATAGCTAAAAATTTCCACCGGGTGACTCCAAATCTCGAATAGACCTAAAGACTCCACTTTGAGAAATCCTTTTCTATCATAAAATCATATAAACTCGAGCTTAGGAAACTTTGATGATTAAGTTTTCTTATTAAAAAGATCAGTTAGCCTACTAAAGATTGTCATACTTGGTTAAATTTTTCTAATTATTAGAGTCACGAAAACATAGCATAGTGGCCTCTAGAAGAATTAATACTAGATCCTATCCGACCCAAATCCTCCCGAGATAGTTGATAATCCGGAAAGTATACTTAGGGAAGTCTCCTAAGTCTAAAAAATTCAAGTGTTGTCGGACCAGTCCATAGAGCTAATTTTGTTCCCAAAAAACTTTACGACTCTACAAGATTCACAAGTTGACATAAACCCATTCCAAACTAGGTCACTTGATGATATTGATCAGATAGACTTTGAGCCTTCACACTCACCCCAACATAGTGGTGAGAAAACTATTAGCGAGAAACTACCCCACCTAATTTACATTTCCTTCATAATTTTGTTTTCTCTCATCCAAGATGCGCTCAACGGTCTCTTACTTTGATCCATCCACTGCATTTTCCATACACCCTTACTGTTCAAACCACTCCATTTCACCAACCCCCCTCCCATCTTACTTCTTCCACCTATAAAACCCCCCATTTTTTCCACAACCTCCTATCATGGCAACATGGTATGCTCCTCTAATCCTTCCTTTACCTTTAGTCAATATGCCACAGGGACTATCGACTCAAAATTCCATTATATGATGCCGGTGGTTCTACTGCTCGCTTCACAACATGTGGAAAAGATGATTGACTATTTTGATAGAAACGAGATAGATGATGAAATTGTCAAACTCGGATTGTTTGTTCAAAGCTTAGGGGGAGAAGCAAGAAAGTGGTTCAAAGACTTAACCCCTCATAGTATTAATGACCTCCAAACTCTCCATCAATCATTCCTAAACAAATGGGAAGTCGGAAAAAAAACCCTCTCGCAAATTCTTTCATATTACAACAACCTCAAAAGAAACACTGGGGAAAGTGTTTAGCTAAGAGAAAGAGATCCCTTGACTTTTAGAAGACATGCGAAAGGAGCTCTAGCTATGGAGGTAAATGCGATTGAGAAAAGAGCTAGGATGAGGAATGAAAAGAAAGTATCATTTAGGAGGAAGCTGCACTTTCCACATCTAGTTCAAAAATGGAAATAATGATGGAGGAAATGATGAAGAAAAATGAGCATACTTGAGAGAGCACAATCTAGAGAAAATCAATCGGCTCCTCATAACGTAAATCAATCTCCAAAATCGGAATCATAACTTTAGGAGAAATCAACCTCCAAAAGCAGGACAAAGAGAGGATGATCAACGGATCAAACCTCCTTTCCAAGAAAAATATGTGAACTAGGATGAATAAACCGATGAAGAAACAGAGGATGACAACATGAACATGCTAGGAGTAAGCGATGAGGATTACGATTTCCTCCATGAAAGAAAAACAAGGTCTATATACCCCTTATGATGACGAGAAGACCACAAACTGATTATTATGAACAATACTCTGAAAATGCCATCATAGGATCACCTAAACAATATGACCTAAGAAGTAAAAAGAATCAAGAAACTCCCAAAAAAACCTACGATAAATGCGCCAAAGAACATCCCACGAAAATCCACCCAAAAAGACAAGCTGAAACTCACAAAAGCAGTGGTTGTGAATTATAATTTAAACAAAGGGAAAAAACACTCACACCAATGAGAAACAGAGTGTTAACCCTAGTAGCACTAGCACTTCACCTAATGCTCCTAGAAAAACTATTCTAACTATTGTAAATAATAGAAATCGAGCAAGTGATTTCTTTGATGAGTCGGTGAACAAGAAGGTTGAATTAAACATTTTAAAAAACTAGATTCCTTTCGACCTAGAGAATGAAATTTCCAAAATCAAAATATCCGTCCTACTCACCGAGTTAGTCGGTCAAAATGTATATAGAGGTCATATTTTGAAAGCCTTAAACATAGAAGATGTTCATGACAAAGTTAACTTAAATGATGATGCCCAGAGCTCATCTCTCGGACCAAAAATTGAAGGAAAATTTCAAGAAGGAACCACCCCTCCATTCTACATCAACTTGAACATCCATGACAATATCGTGCACAATGTCATGCTTGACACAAGAGCATCACATAACCTCATGCCCAAGGTTATAATGGAAAAGATTACGCTTAGATGTGACTAGACCCTACAAAGACCTATATTCCTTTGATTCAAGTAGGGTGAGATGCCTAGGCTTAATAAAGGACCTCCGTGTAAACTTAGCCCAAATACCGGCTAAGAGTTTAGTGATGGACATTGTAGTGGGCCGATATACCCCCCAAATATGCCATGCTTCTTTCAAGATCATGGGGTGCTAAGTTACAAGGCACAATGCGGATGGATATGACTTATGCCACCATCCTTGTCTTCGGTCAACCTAGAAGACTCTATAGGGAAACACACATAAAATATATGGTGAGTAACCAAGAAAGACCGGAAGAATTCTCCTCTCTATTCCATACACTCCCGACCTTGACTCTTTCATTCTTTTCAATGATAATATTCCCAAAGAGAAAGAGTTGGTCTATGCTAAACCATCAAATGTTGTAATCACTTCACATGCAAACATAGTTATAGCCATTGATAAAGAGGAAAATAAAGAGGAAATTAAAAAATAGTTTGTCGATTCCGAAATTCTGACGACGTAGTAGAGGTGTTGAGTTTCGGAATAGTCATAAGCATAACACGGATCATGGAAATCAAAAAATAAAACCTCAAGACATTGAAAAACTTGAGGAATGAAACATAGAAAAACGTAGTGCGGACACTCGTATAGAGCAGTAAAGATGAAGAAGATAGAGAGGACAACAATAAAAAAAATCACAAATCTGAAATCAATCCTCTTTGGAACATGAATTTTGATGGGTCTTGCGCTAAAAATGATGCGAGAGAAGGCATATGGTTACACAACAACGAAAACGATCATGTTGAGGGGAATTCCTTCAAATTAAACTTTCAATGTACCAATAATATAGCCGAGTATGAAGCTCTCCTTTTAGGCCTACATTTATTAAAAAAAATTAGGGGCCAAAAGGATAAAAGTTCATGGGGATTCGGAGTTGATTATTAGGCAAGTAAATGGGGGAATATAGTGCCAAACATTCCGGACTTAGAGCCTATAGAGATGATGCCATGGACTTGTTAAAAACATTTGAGGAATTTCAACTTATCTTTCTCCCAATAAACCAAAATGTCTTTGCCAATGGTTTAGTCTTTGCTGCTAGAACTTTTCTAACACCTTATGAAACCAAGCAATGCACCACCCAAGTCAAATATAGACCAGACTATCCCACACAATGAAAAATACTCGGTAAGTTTTTTGATGGAGATAGACAAATAGAAGACTTCCTACGATCCGAGAAATGAATTTGAAAAATCAAACTCAGATTCGATTTTGATAAAGACTGTACTAATGAAAAAAACCCACTTGCGAAGAAGAAAAGTCTCCTGAGATTGCAGAAATAAATTTTTTAACAAATGAATTCCAACATATGACGAAAATTAGCACAAAATTAGAAGATGAAGAGTAAGAAGTCGCTGCAATCTAAAGACCAAAGCTTGCCAAAAGGACTTTGGTTCCTATAGAATAATTATTTGATTTGAATGATGTGGCCAAGAAGCTGAAGCGGAACCCATAGAAAATGAAGTGGAAGAATGAAACATAGGAAGTGAGGAAAAGCCCAAAATAATCAAATCTGTCAAAAACACTACTAGCTCACATCAAACTGAAATATATTGAGTTGTTTAAAGAATTTTCTGATGTGTTTGCATGGAGTTATGAAGATGCTGAAATCATATGATACGAAATAATTCAGCATAAGATACCCCTCAAAGAGAACCAAAAACCTTTTAAACAAAAATTGCGGGAGAATCAACCCGCTCAATTACCTCCTGGTAGAGAAAGAAATTAGGAAAAATGTATGATGTTGAATTATAGTCCCTATTAGATACTCATAGTGGGTGTCTAATCTTGTATCGATTAGAAAAGAAAACATGAGAAAAAAAGGCTTTGCATTGATTTTAGAAACTTAAATAAAGCCTCACTTAAGGACAACTATCCTTTGCCCAAAATGGATCATATTTAACAAAAGGTAGTTGGTTCCAAAATAATTTCTTTACTAGATGGCTTCTCGGGTTATAATCAAATTTTGGTACATCCTGGTGATCAACTTAAAGCGACCTTTACTACACCTTGGGGTACTTTCATGTATTTGAAAATGCCTTTTGGTTTAATGAATGTTGGTGCCACATTTCGAGAGAGCCATGGATATTGCATTTTCGAAGAAATAGGTTACTTCGAGTGATTTACTTAGATGAAATCACTATCTATTCTAAAATAGATGAGGAACATCTAATACACTTGAGAAAATTCTTTGAGAAATGCAAGAAATTTGAGTTATCTTTAAATCCAAATAAAACACGGTTTTGGTCTCTCTAGAAGGCAAACTTCTTGGACATATCATATCGGAATAAAGAATAAGGATAGAACCAAAGAGGATTGATGGCATATTGCAAATCGGCCATCCCGAAACATCAAGTAACTTCAATCTTTCATTGGAAAGATTAATTTCTTGAGAAGGTTCATACGCAATCTAGTTGAACTCCTTAGAAACATAAAAAACATGCTTAAAAAAGGAAGAAGGAGTTAAATGGACCTTAGAAGCAAAGAAATCATTTGAACTAGTAAAACAAGCACTTACCAAAACACCGGGTTCTTATTAATCCTAATTTTTCCAAAGATTTCTTCATTTTTTTCATTTGTATCAGAACACACGTAGTGCGTTGTCTTATTACAAAAAGAATTTGAATGGACAAGAGCGAGACCATTGCCATTTTTAGCAAGGCATTAAGAGATGCACCTACGAAGTACAACATAATGGAAAAACAATCCTTTTCCTTAGTCAAAGCCTTAAAAGACATCGACTTTACATTTTATGCTCTAATATAATAGCATTTGTGCCTCATTCGGTTAGTAAAAGACATATTGACCCAAGATCCGGATGGCAAAAGAGGAAAGTGGATTGTCTGTAATTTTAGAGTATGATTTAGAAATCAAACCTACTAAGCTCATAAAAGGTCGAGGACTAGAAAAACTTATGGCTAAATCCAACTTTCAAGCCCTTGATATGAACATGTTTAATGCATTAGATGAATAAGAGGAGTTTTCAACTCCAATTATTGAAGATCATTTTACGAATTCATCTTGGTATGTCGATATTTTACATGTTTTGCTCATTCTTAATGTCCCTCCTGGTTTGTCTAAAACAAAGGCAATATTTTTTAAAGTTAAAAAGTCTGTAAATTATTGCATTTTGAATAAATGTTTATATTGGAAAAATGCTAGAGGATTATCGCTTAAATGTTTGCACGAGAATGATGCGAAAAGATCAAGCATGAGTTTCATGAAGGAGAATGTGGAGGCCGCCTCTACTCGGAATTCAACTACTAAAAAAATCCTTAGAGATCTGGTTACTACTAGCCCACTCTCTTTCAAGATGTCCATAAAATGATTATTGCCTATCACAAATGCCAAATCTTTGAAGGCAAAAGAAAAGCTAGCTTCCCTTACCTCACGCAACCAAT
This sequence comes from Pinus albicaulis, assembly GCA_034641835.2. Classification (NCBI taxonomy): domain Eukaryota; kingdom Viridiplantae; phylum Streptophyta; class Pinopsida; order Pinales; family Pinaceae; genus Pinus; species Pinus albicaulis. The sequence goes on along the minus strand of CM076572.1, from coordinate 1,351,587,635 downwards.
CACTATTGAAGCTCCTTTTCGAGTAGTGGGGTCTAGACTTTATTGGGGGAAATCCATCCTCCCTCATTTTCCCAACATAGATGGATTCTCATAGCGGCAGACTATTTTAGCAAGTGGATAGAAGCCATCCCCTCTAGGAATTCCACGTGACTCGGTCATCATTTAATTCCTTAAAAAAACATATATTATTTAGATTTGGATGTCCTAGAAAGATCATAGCGATAATGTTCTTTGCATTTGGTTCTAAAAAATATGGTAGAATTCTATCATAAATATTAGATCATATTGGGTCATTCCACAACTTATTACCTTCAAGGTAATGGGTTAGCGAGAATCCTCAAATAAAAGTCTAGTAAACATAATTAAGAAGTTGTTGGAAGATAACAAGAAATCATGGCACAATAAGCTAGTACATGCTTTATGGGCGAACGGACTAACCATTGAAAAATCCATTGTAATGTCTCCCTACCAGCCTAGTTTATGGAATTGATGCAATATTTCCAACCGAGTTTAGGAGTGCCGATCATGAAGCTGATCCGGGAAGTACGATCGAAGATGATGATGTAACAATAAGAATAAACCGGACTATACATTTACAACAAACGAGAGAATAAGTATACATCGAGCACAACAACTACAAGAAAACATCAAGAAGTTGTTTGACAAAAGAACCAAGTCAAGTGATTTTAAAATTGGTGACAAAGTTTTGAAATGGGATTCAAGAAGAGAAGATAAGGGCAAACATGGAAAATTTGATAACTTATGGCAAGGCCCTTATCTAATCCAATCTGCTATTGGAAATAATGCATTTTTTCAAAGGGTTGGATGGAGCCCTGAATACTTTGGGAGTCTCGTCAATGGTAGGGTTCTCAAGAATTATTTTTGTTAAGCTGATATTTTTTGGTTTCAAAGCTTTTTGTTCATTGTATATGACATCGCTTTTTGAATTTGAAAAAAGAGAAACAGAGAAAAAGAGGGCAGAAATAAAGAAGGAAGGTACAACCCCATACCAAAAAAGAGAAAAAATATAAAAGTGTGCAAGTTTATATGCCACTACTTAAGAAAAGCATTTCTGCTATTTAGTCATATAGCCTAATCATGACTAGATAGATTTCAATTTATTGCTTGATAGGTTAATAAATAAGATTTTCCAAAATGTTTAATATTGGCTTATCGGTAGAAATAGCTTTAGGATAGAAAAACAGATGGTTCAAACAAGCTGAAAATCTAAACTCGTTAGATTGTTGTAGAATTGGTTATAATATGCTCAAAATCTGAACCAAGAAAAAAGAAAAAACAACTCTAAAATATCAAAACCGGAGTCTGAAAGAAAGAATGAAGGATGCTTTTTGATTTTCGGATCTTAAGCCTTCACAATTTTGTTTTAAATTTCTGAAAAATAAAATCTATGTGCGAGCTTGTACATATAGCGATAGACACCACAAAAAAATTAGGCTGCCTAATCTGATTTGATTGTGTTTTAAATTTTTGTTTTAGAAAATAGAGAATAAAATCATCAGACAGATCTAATCCTAGTATATAGTAGCTTAAGTAGAGAATTTATGAGTTCAACGGTCTAATTTGAACTCATGGAAGAAATAAGGGTAGATTTAGATTAGTTTTTTCCTAATTTCAAAAAGAATAAAATGTTGATGTTCAAGGTCTACAAGTCCAAATGCACCTACCGAAGAAAAAATGTTAGGAAGTAGGTCTGTGTAGGTAGAATGATTGGGAGAAATTTGTTTGCCGATATAAAATGCGATCATCTTTTTCAAAGTAGCATGATCAATGAAGAAAGATTTTCAATGTACAAAGACACAAAGTGCGTACTCGATAGATCAAAATACGAAGTTCTTGACACCTCCAAGGAGTTGCCATCCCCAAAGTGGAGCCACACTGTTAGCCATCGATAGAATTTTTCATAAGGAAATGATGGCTAAAACAAATCTCGAGCCTTCAAGGAATCATTTTCATACAAAATCATTCATTCTTGAAGTCTATTTTTCCTTAAGTTGTTGTTCCCTAAGAAATGTTGTGCCTTAAAAAGCAATGTTGTTCCCTTCAAAGCAGTTTCCTAAACGGCTCCATTTTTCTCATTTCATTCACTCATTTTTGCCCTTATTTATCCTCTATTTTTCTCCGAAAAAATCCCCTTGCCTCCTTCTAATTTTCCCCTCATCCTTCTCATAAAACTTTCAAAATCCCTTTGAACCATAGAACTCCCTTTTTTATGGTTTAAAAACCCTTCCTTTTCTTCTATCGGAACTTGGAAAACCTTGAAAAAAACCTAAAAAACCCATTAAAAACTCTTCCACCCTTTTAAAGCCTTTAGCCTTTCGGCTTAGCCCCCGACTCCTTTTTCCATCATATGCCCAAACCCCACGACCGGGGCGCTAGCCCCATCACATCGAGCATTCTCATCGCATCGGCATTTCCACCGAAAGCCTTCATTTTCTTTATAACCTTCCCCCACCGAAGTGATTAGCTCCTTATCTCTTCGCCCCTCGGTCACACATTGCAACATGGGATCGTGTCCCGGTGCCCTTACCTTAACCCTCATCGCGTCACTCCATTGACTTCTCCCTTTCCTTTTCTTTTTTCCCCCTCGCGCAATGTCCCGATGTGATAATCTCCCCCCTCCTCGGTCCACGGTCACCTTATCCTTCCACGAAACCGTTCCCCAAAGCACCTATGCTAAGCCCCTATCGCGTGGCGTTTTCATTCAAAACACACTGCTTTTTCTTTATATGTTACCCGCTCCGATAGGCGATACCCCAGATAAGATCTAAGCCATAGATCTATATGATGCGACTATGGTTATTAGCCCCCGCCCTTACCTTTGGGTTTATCCATCCAGCCCTCACGTACCGATCTCCGCTTGTCAATCTACATGATCCAGTGACTCTAGTTCACCGCAACAACCCAACTCTTATGGACCTACCATCCATCGCATAAAGTGCATGCCCTATGACAAGATGCCACGGCTCCCACTAAAGCTTTCACCCGTGCACCTCTCTCCATCACGCTCCCCTTGTATCCATTAGATCTTCACCTCCGGATCCAACGGTCTACGATCAACATCGCGCAACTTTTACCACCACATTTTAACAACCCAAAATCACACGAGACCGCTGGTTTTCGCGAGAAGCCACGCAACACATTTTGGTTGGATCGCGTTCCCCTCCCGGGATAAACCGCTTACCACCCATTTGTTGCGTGAAAACCGACGATTTTTGTAAAACCCCTTTGCCCATTTTCGTGCCAAGTACAATTTTTAAACTAGCTTTCGTGTGTTTTTTCTCCATGAAACCTCCTCCGCTCCTCCGCTCGCATATTCCGCTCGCCTTTCGCATATTCCACTCCTCCTCCTTGCTCCATCCACCTCTTGCTAGCCTCCAAGCAATTTTACCAACCATGTAGGGTTTTATAACATTTTTTATGGTTTTGTGCGGAGTTTTATGTCGATTTTAAAGGCCGAAAGACCCCGCTACGATCCATAAAGGGACGAGTATGCTGAGGGTGACGATCCTTAGAGCCCGATCAAAAAGAAAAAGGGGGACTAATCTCATATTTTAATCGGTGTTTCATGAAGCACTTGTTTTGAAATTAAAACCCTCCAGAGTGCGAGACCATCGTGAACAAAAAAAAGTTAATGAAGACAGTAAAGAGTATAGGAATTAAACATAAAGGATTAAGCGCAAAGTCGGAAGCTTAAAAGGCTTAATCCTATAGTTTAAAGGTGAATACACGAGTTCAAAGGTTGAATACGAGTGGATTAAAGAGAAAGTCGAGAAAATGATTAAAGACAAAGGGTTAAATACATAAAGATGGAATATTAAGCGACTTAACCCTACAATGAAGACCGAAAGCCAAAGAAAAAAGAGATATTTAACGATGAATACGATCAGCGAGGGAAAGTTTAAAGACTCAAATATGATTACAAAGGCCCAAAAGTAATATCAAGGCCTAATCGGGGGTTTAAGAGTGATAAACCAAACGAGATCGGCAGAAGAAAGGCTTTAAATGCCAAATATCAGAAGCCTTTACTTCTACTGAAGACCAAAAATGCCACCTACGGACTTATTTCCTCAAAAGAATACACGATAAATGCACATTCGAGAGATATTTTTTACAAAGACAACTCGAATTAATTGCCAGCCCTACCAAAAGCCCCCAAAGTCAACAAAAGTGATTAAAGTTGATGAAACTTAATGGATAATTCAATTAACGAGTTAAAAACATTAGATAACTTCTCCATTTGGCCTCCCAAAGGTCAATAAGCCATTACTCTGTATTAATTGAACAAATGAGCCCTTCTTACACTCCACCTCTTCATTCTTTTATAAATATTGTTGTAGAAGACAATATAGGGGTTGGTCTCTGGATATCTATTGTATGTAAATAGCTTTTTGAAGTGCTTTGTAGCTACGTTAGAAATTGAAGAATACATAAGGCGATATGAGAAGTTTGAAGCTGTAAAGACCCACTAGACTTGAAGATTGTAACTAGTTTGAACATCAAATACGAATAGCTGATTTATGGGATCCCGGTCTATGTCAATGGTGATGTGTTTCTCACTTTGTAATTGTCATTTTTCTTTATGTTTTCATTCGATCACTTGTTCTACGATAAAAAAACGGAAAATATAGATTAGGATTTACTTACAAGTACCCTAAATATCAACGATAAATATTTATCCTTTATGTGTTCTAGTGATTGTTAATTTGAAGGTAATTCAATGGAGTATAACTTGAGTGAAGTGTTGTTAAACCCATATTTCCCGAGTACAATTTGAGAATTTGTCTTTAAATGTTCTTAAGAAGTCTTGCTAATTAAAAGTTTTGAGCTAGAGAATTTTATGGTTAGTCACATCCTCTCGGTTTATCTCCAAAATTTGCTTTGAAAAGTTCCTTGAGAATATGTCAAAAGCGAGGCTAGTTTAAAAGTACTTACCGATCTCGGGCTACTTTTTGTGTCTATCATCAATGTTTTCTTTTGAGAATATGCTAAAATCGAGGGCTAAGTTAAAAGTATTTACTTGATCTTAAGATGTTCTCTTGTTTTTTAAATGTTTTCCCTTGAAATTATATCAAAAGCGGGCTAGTTTAAAAGTACTTACATGATCTTAGGTTACTTTTGTGTTTTTTCCCTTAAGAGTATGTTGAAAGAAGGCTAGTTTAAAAGTACTTACCTGATCTTAGGCTGTTCTTTGTTTCTTCATGTGTTTTACTTCCTTCATTTCATTTCTTACTCTGTTTCATTCCATAAAATCAACTTAAAGAGATTCTCTGACATAGATGACTTGCCCCATGGAACACTCTTGAAACTTGTTGTGCAATTAAATCCTATTATGACTCAATAGCCCAATGGATTGATGTTGTTCCTTACTTATCTTATCAAGTGAACCATTCTGTCACTTACTCACACCTTCACCCTTCATAAATAATTCCTTCATATTCATGTTATCTTTCCCAACTAAACAAAAAAAAACAACCTTTTTTCTTAGAACTAGCCTAAAACCATACTCGAAGCCTTAAAAGATCATATCTTTGAATGCATACATAGAGAGATCCCTCTCCGAATCTAGGATGGCTAGGTCCTCGGATTCCAAAGTGGTTTGATGTAGGCTCTGAAGCATTTGTACTTGCCAATCTTTGCAAACTACGGAGACCTAACATAAATAAAGAGGCAAATCAAAGAGATGTTGGGTAGAGGTATCATAAGGCCAAGCACCTCACCATGCGGTTCACCCATAGTCTTGATACCAAATAAAGATGGGACTTGGCGCATGTGTGTAGATTTTCGAGCTTTGAACAAAATTACGGTAAAAAATCGTTACCTACTCCCAAGAATAGATGATTTTCTTAATCAACTGAAAGAATATTTTTTTTCACTAAGTTAGATTTACGAAGTGGATATCATCAAGTAAGAATTGCATAAAGTGATATATCGAAAACTGCATTAAAAACCAAGCAAGGACTCTTTGAGTGGCTATATTTTCCTTTTGGTTTATGTAATTCAATGGAAACTTTTATGCGGGTTAAGGATAATTTTTTGCGACCATTCCTTCATGAATTTTTTATTATGTATTTAGATGACAATTTTATTTAAAAAAAAACACAAGAATATCATGTCTTGCATGTAAATAGAGTGCTTGATATTTTGAAGAAAGAGAAATTGTTTCTGAAGATTTCAAAATGTGAGTTTGGAAAGACTTATTTGGTCTATTTGGGACATATTGTAGGAGGAGGAGAATTGAGGATTGATCCTTCTAAAGTGGAGGCCATTGTGAATTGTCCCACACCCAAAATAGTTACTGAGGTAAGAATTTTCTTAGGTGCAGCTCAATATTGGAGGAAATTTATTACTAACTTTTCTTCCATCGTAGCTCCTATGCATGCAGTGACAAGTGTGAAGAAAGGCTTACAATGGGGAGGCAAAAAAACATAAAGCTTTCGAATCTTTAGAAGACAATATTAGTTTAGTTCCAGTCCTTGCACTACCAAATTTGAGCCAACCATTCGAGATACAAACTGATGCTAGTGACTATGCCATGGGCACAGTCCTTTTGCAACATGGTAAGCCTATCACCTTTCATTCAGAAACGTTTAATGGTGCTACGAATAATTATCATACATATGAAAAATAACTATATGTGTTGGTACAAAGTGTCAAGAAGTGGAAACACTACTTGATGGGTAAAGAGACTATTTTACACACCGATCACCAACCATTACAGTAATTGCAATCGCAAACAAAATTGTAGCAATCAAGACATTTCATGTGGATGAAATTTCTTCAACAATTTCACTTGGTTATAAGGTATATTCAATAAATTTGCACATATTCTTTCGAGACTAATCATTAGTGCTTATAATTTACTAAAAAATGATTCTATTGTACATGAGAGTTACATAGAAAGAGATTCTAGTTTGAGTGAAGGGAATCAAGTTGAAGAAAGAGATTATCACATGCATAACAATTAGTTGTTTCATTTGGGAAAGCTATGTATTCCACAAGGAGAGAGGTTAAGTGTCATGAGAGAAGATCATTCTTCTCTTGTTTCTGGACACTTTGGGGTAAGAAAAACAATAGTGCATCTACAGAGGTATTGTTATTGGCCTCGCATGATAGATAGTGTGTCACATTTTACAACATGTTGTTCTATGTGTGCAACAAGTAAGCCTAGTAATAGGAAGCTTGGATTGTACACACCACTACCGATACCATCAAGGCCGTGGGATATCATCTCTATGGACTTTTTTGGAGGTCTACATATGTCAAGAAAGGAACATGATTGTGTTTTTGTAGCTATGGATAGATTCAGTGAAATGTGTATACTTATGCCATGTAAGAAGACCAGTACTGCTAAACACGCTGCTGAACTTTATTTTCAAAATTTTTGGGGTCGTTTTGGATTTCCCACTTCTATTGTTAGTGACAGGGATTCCAGGTTCATTGGGAATTTTTGGTAAATTATATGGAGAATGATGGACACAAAATTGAAAAAGAGTATCTCTTTTCATCCACAAACAGATGGACTAACCGAAGTGGTGAACAGAACAGTTGTGCATTTATTGAAAGGATATTACAGAAAACATCCTAAGTTGTGGCATGAAAAATTTCATTACATTCAACACGCTTACAAATGGGCAAATCACTCTTCAACACAAACCTCACCTTTTGAAGCATGCTTTGGGTATTTTCAAAAATCGCCATTACAATTCATCTTCGGGAAGGATGTTGCAAATGGTGGCCATAGTGATATTGATAAGGTTCGAAAGTTCATTAAGAAAATTCAGATGATACATCAAAAAGTTCAAGAACAGCTTGAGAAATGTCAAAGAAAATACAAAGAGACGCATGACAAGCATAAGGTTGATCACAAGTTTCAAGAGGGAGATGAGGGATGGTTTCACATTAGCAAAGAAAGGATGCAAGGAGAAGGTAAAAAACACAAAGCCATTCGCTATGGTCCCTTCAAGATCATAAAAAAAGTTGTTAATAGTGCATTCCAACATGATTTTCCTTGTTACATGAAAATGTATTCAGTTGTTAATGTTAAAAACTTATGCTTGTATGAGCCTCCTTTGATCGATGATCAAGGAAGTGATGTTTAGCTACCTTCTATTGAAGATTTCTCGCCAAAATTTCTCAATGAGCTCAAAGAATATACAATTCTTGACAGGAGGACAAGATCATCAAAGAGGGGAAGTGTTGACTACCTTCGAGTTGGGCTCAAAGGCGCTAAACCAAGCAAGGAAAAATGGATTGAGTTTTTAAAGGTGAGGGAGCTATACCCTCATCTAATGAATAGTTAATCAAGTCTTTTAGGGTCCAAAAGCTTCCTAATGGGGAGGAATGATCAAGAGTTCATAAATTTTGCTCAAAATTCAAAGTTACAGGATTGGATTGAAACTAGGACGTTGCGTAGATCTTGTCTTCATAATTCTAATGCCATGATTGGTTCGAAAAACCAATGTCGTATGAGGAAGATATTGCATTCTGATCAAATATGGCAGTAACGGGAGTTATGGAGATGTGATTCTTTCAATAGATAACAAGTATCAGAGTGAATGATGAACAATGGTGATTAGATCACAGAAGCAGTAGTGGGAGATTAATGGGAGAGATATCATCGCACATCGCACAGAACAAATTTTACTATTAAAGAGTTTTGCAAGTTAAATTATATAACTCGTGATGCAATGAGGAGGACCACGTGTCCGCAGAGGTCCGAGCGCTATTGCACTTCGCAAGCCATACGATTTAGTCTTTAATGGTAAATGTGTGGGAGGCTGATATTGGATAAGTGGAACTTGTGAAATATTCAATGTGACATTGCCATCACAACTTCACATCGTTAGATATATTGTTAAATTGTTAAATTTATTTGTTAAGCCATGCGATCTGCGAAATTGTATGTTTCCCGTTCTGCGATGTTGCATACTCTACGATATGCGATATATATTATATTTCAATTATGAATTTTTTTGATATTACGAAGTCCCATAAAGGGATATGATTTTTCATGATTCCGATGTATACGTGGGCCCATAACCCACAGGTCCACACGGTTATATGTTAAATGCAATTTTTGTTGCATCAAAGTGATGGCCCCATCAAACCCTTAGGATTCGGTGCATATGTGGCCATCAGCCTAACCATAACAGTAATTGTGCATCTTTATTGGCGGAAAGGATAGGGTCGATCCAAATTTGGCGGTTAGCCCTAATTTAACTCCAATTAATTGGAATTCTCCACATTTAGTGGAGTTTTCCTAGAAGATATTGGGAAAAAGTGTAGGAGGTTCAATTTTTGACCATTCTGAGTGAAAGAAGAGTCATACTTAACTAATTGCAGCATTCTGAAGCCATTGGTGCAGAGAAAAAAACCATTAGAGCATTGTAACTACATGTAATAGAAAAATTTTGAGCATAATGAAAGATGGAAAAGTGGCATTGGGAGTTGGACTAGCAGATGTAGCCCAGGAGGGGTGAACTTCTTCATCATGACTGTTGTGTAAAATTCATGTGGTGACTTATTTATCTATTTTAAACTTTTGTTCAGTGTTCTTTAGACTTATTTTATGCTTCTAATTCACTAAAGTTCATCTATAATTCATGGAAAATTCCTTAATCCTTATGCAAACTAATGAACCAATTGTGCACATGTTTTTAAAACTGAAAGACCCTTAGCACAAAAAAAATAATATAGTCATTTCAGATCAAAATCTCTATGTACATCTCCATTATATGGTATTTCTCGCCTTTCTGCTTGAGATGAAGAACCAGGCACTGAAGGATTTCCCCCAACCCTATTAATAAATACTTTAGTAATATTTTGGAAAGATAACATCATATCCCTTACTTCCCTAATGGATATTTGTTCAGATTATTTGGCTTGGGGAGGTGGATATGAGACTTCCTTCCTCCTCCTTCATGTTCTCTCCATGATTACTTAACCTGACCAAAAAAATCAGGTAAGTAAATAAAGTAATTAGATTTGATTTTTAGTAGGCAAGCCCTAGGTCCTAGAGTTTTAAACTTGGGCTCTGATACCATATCTAAGGTCCCACCTTACCTGCCATCATTATTATAGAGAAATATTATATTGAATCAAAATGAAATATTTTTTTTTTGTAGGACATAAAAGTTAATGCAAGGTCATATATATATTTTTATTGGTATACATTACACTACACCCTAAATTCTACTAATGTAACCTCAAAGCTACAAGGTTCAAGGTTTATCAAGATCCAAAACATACAACCATAATAATTGCTTCTCAAGACTAAAATCACCTTTAAAATATAGATTATTTAGTGGGATGAATAAATTTCAACCTTTATGAACCACAATTTACAATAGGCTAATTGTTATTTTCGTTGTAATTAAATTTGTTCAAGAGTGACTAATTTGATTTTGTTCTAAATAACATGCTTGTGAATTATTTTCTTAAAAGGAAAATTAAAATTATATAGGGTCGGTATCCAATAATTAGGAATTCATATGTCAGTTAATATTGAAACAAATTACTCACCCCAATTTTGACTTTTCAGCAGGACCCTTTAACTCAATGAAGTTATTACGCTATAAACACCTTGGTTGAAAATCCTAAATTAACTTAAGACTTTATTTTTTTTATGGAAAGTTCATAAAGTTAATTAGATGCAACCATTGAAAATTATGAAAACAAATTTACAAGCATGAAATGTATAGCCATTGAGGCATTTTTTCAAACACTTAGAACCATTATGTCTTTAAGGTGTTTTCACAACAATTAGCTAACATGAATCCAAAATTACATGAATTATTTTTTTGTGAGTAATGCCCATAATTGAACTCAAGATATAAGTAGGCTATCAGCCATATTCATTTCTGAATCGATACCAATAAATGAATATAAATATTTAGGAATTTTGCACATAGCTCACAACGTTGTAAGGCACAGCCATTGGGGAATTTGGACAAACAGTTTGCAATCATAAAACAAGCTACCACAAAGCTATTTACATTTTTCAAAGTATTAACCATTTAGAATTTAAACACAATTTCCAAGTGGTTAGACTATATTAGATTCATAAGTATAAATTAGCAAGCATATTTGATAAAAAAAAAACCAAACAACAAAACAAAAAAAACAGGCGGGTTCTACATGCAACAACAAATCTACAAAATAGAGCATATTTGGGAATCAATGTCTAAAAAATTGATTTCTAAAATCAAATTTGGGGTGAAATGGTCTGATAGTTTGGATACCCCTTGAAGTTGAGCTGAATTGCAACACGGATTCCCAGAAATGTGATTAGTCAAAACAACGACAACCGAAAAGTCCTACAATCTCATTTATGACTTTTGTCAAACACATAGTATGAAAACTTATCTATAGCTGTACAAGAGGAGGAAAAAAAAATTTAAGCCATTAAAATGTTTTCATATAATTCATGGCAGCTTGCATGCTTCATCCAGTAGGACTTGTTGTCAACTGATTCAACAATATAGAAGAAAATACTTCTACAACCATTACAAATTTTCTTCACATTTGGTGTGCAACACTTCATATACATTTAAGTCTCAATAAAAAACCAAACCAACAAAAAATATGAAATGAACTACAAAAATACACAATATAATTTGATCCACATACCTGATAGTGAATTTACACAAATCCAAAAGGATGGATGTATACTCCAACTCCAACAAGATTATGCTCTAGTGCCAATATCCTTACCAACTCATTATGAACCACCTGGTTTTCCTCCCAACCATATCGAAGAAGAACTTCTCCCCCTAGAACCCCTGAGTTGCAAAATCTCGCAGGCAGTACCAAAATACGTAAATAGAGAGACATGGACGACAAACTAAGGAAGATAGTTTACACTTCCTCCAAATACCACTCATGTTCAACCTCAATAGATTGGGATAGTTAGCAGTTTATTAAGGCTTTCATATTTTTTTTGGAAACAATTGGATACTCTCCATATCTCTCCATCTCACAATCTTCCTCAAGTCTCTTCCCTCTTGGCATCACCCACCTCTCTCCCTCAATAGAATACATGAGACTCATATATAGGAGGAGCAACCAATTATTTTCATAAAGGAGGAGTAATATTCATGCATTGGATTCCATTTAGAGGAGTGTAACTTATGCCTTTAAGGAGAGGCATGCATGCCTTATTTAAGGAGAGTGTAACCTATGCATTAAAGAGAGTGTAAGAGGAATATTTTATGACATATCTTTAATGAGTGTAAGAGGAATATGCCATTATTTGATGAGTTCATAAAAGAGAGTGCAATGGTGGTGTAATGTAATATTTAAAATATATATAGTTACATAGAGCCATGAGAGTCATGAAGGAGAGAGGTGTGAAGTTATTGAATAAATGAAGTTAATTTGTAATTCCCTTTTAATAAAATATCATAGTCTCCTAAATGATAATATTAATAATATTGAGGATTAAGTAAATATTGAACTATTAGGATTTATTAATGATAATTTCATTGGATTTCCTTAAACTATGCTTTATTACCAATTTATGCAAGGAAATTTACTATTTTTGGAAATTCATGCTTGAGATGCTAGACATGACTTTCTATTTTTAGAAAGTCATTCCAGAATTGTCAGATTGAGATTTTATTTAAGGAAATTTATCCATGAGTGGTATTTTTCTTTCAGAGAATAGGGATTCCGCACCCCTATTTCATGTATCTCCGTGCCTTAGTAGATTGAGGACTCCATGCCCTGCTCTAGTCCAAAGATCCAAGATTCCACAACTTGATATTTTTACATATTCATGACTTCGCACCCTAAATATACAAGATTCCACTTATTTAAATTTCTTGGATTTAGGAATCCATGCCCTAATTTCCATGCTTTCTCATCTACTGTGCTTTGAAACTCCACGATTCTCCTTATGGTACTTCTTGTGAGCTTTTACCCATTTGATGGTTCGTTTGTAAGGCCTTGTTCGAAGACCTGCACACATCACAATCCCATAGATCAAAGGAATCATATGAATTTCATAATGAAATTAACTTAATCAAATTTTACCAAGAATGGTGCATGACTTCCACAGTCATTTAGGTTTTGAAGAAATTACTTCCAGAGTCATTCATAATTGAACATCCTTATTGGAAAATGACCAGGTCCCCTACTATCCTTCTCAGTACAATTTTATACATATATATAATCATACAAATCATGTATCATCCATAAATCATAATTTAACCATATTTTCCACATAACCATGAGCATCCATGGATCTATGTGTCTCAATTCAGGATCACCATCCACATCATATACCTAATACTTAAGTTAGATGCAAAAAGAGAAACATATGCATAACACCATATAAAACACATAGTCAAATATGCCACACATAAGGGAAAATACAACTATATAAAACATTTTTCCTAAACCAATGATTAATCTTCCATACATAAACATAAGAGGAAATATAACTACATATATAACACATCGTTTCCCAATCTAGTGATCACTATGACACACACAAACATAAGAGGAAATATAATTATCCATATAAAACATTGTTCTTCAATCTAGTGATCAATATATCATATATATAACTCATCAAAAATCACCCTTAATAGGAGTGAAAAAACTATACTGGGAAAAATAGGACACTACACAATTTCTCTCGTGAATTTTCTCAAATTCGCATATGTTCACAATTATCTACTTATTAAAATGCTAAGTAATGAGCTTTCAATTTGCATCTGCTTCATAATAAAATTAAAATACCAGAGTGAGAAAAGTAATCATGTTTGTGAATTGAAAATTGAATTTTTCAAGAATTCTTGATGGTAAAGATTCTTTAAAACTCCATCCTTCATGATTTTCTTTGCAGATTTCAACAATGTGATGAAGCTTTAGTAAGAAGAATAAGAAAGAGTATCATAAGCATAATTTGAGTAATAATATTTTTCAAACACTCTTTTTTGGAGAATGGAACAAGGAAGCAAATAGGCTAATTACATGCTTATTAAAAATATGAAATAATGAAATAAATTCAAACATAAAAATGAATCTAAATCTAAATTAATATATTCCTAATACTAAATAATTGAAAGAAAACATGACTAAGTATAATCGTACTTCCAATGTAACCATTCAAGTACTTTATTTCCTACATGTATGTATAGTAAAAACATCAGTAACAAAAATACAAATATAATTAAACTAACAGAACTAAACCTGAATGCAGAATGTACATTTATTGCTAACATGTTTATAAGAAGAAAATTATTTACAATTACCTTCCCTTGAAATATTCCTTCCAGCCGATTTCAATTGGATCATAGAAATATGAATATATTTCTATTAATGATTAGAAAAAGGTTCAAAGGAGAGGATAATAGGCTAGATTGTGGAAATTCATTTTTAGATACAATGAACTACATGAAATTGTCAGCCTTATGTACATATGCTAAATTATTAACAATATTCAGTGTGGGAAAACTTTCCAAATGTATTTCAAATGGATCAATGAAATATGTATGGAATTCAACTACATTTAATAGAAGATCATTAATTGAATTAGATCATTGGTTATGTTCTAACCATGTTTGATATGAAATGAACAAGTGGTAACAGATGAAAATCTATTGGAATTGGAAGAGTAATAGCACTTTATATTCATGATTATTATTTGAAACTTCATTTTCCCATTAAGGTAATGCATCAATTGAGTGTCCAATAATGAAATGCTTAATATTATAGCATAAGGTATCTAAAAACAAAAAAATAAAAACAGAAAAATAAATATGAAATCAAACAAAATGAGAGAAAGAAAAATAACAAAATCAAATAACTATTTACAACAGTATTACAATTATTGTTACAACACAACTGGGACTAATTTAAATTAATTTTCTCTGCACAAGGATTGGCCGTAATAATGAAATTAGAATGATCTCCAACGCCAACTTGTGAATTAGAGAGAGGATCAGGACTATGAAGAGTGTTACACATAATTTTGTCACCATGACATTTAAATGTTCATATGGGTCCATCACCATCCATATCATGTTCCCTTAGAAGTAAAAGACAGTCATGTTCCTGAATCAAGTCTTGGAAATTGGAGAAAAGCTCTGTAAAACCCTTAAAATTCTACCGGCATGGTTTTACTACTTGTTCCCTGTGCATGCACTGATGATCCTTCCATTAGCTGTGGCGATCAGCAATCTGTTTTCTACTAAAACCTGCACACCCCCATGAAAATCAAGTAAAAATAAAAAGTAACTTCTACAAGCCTATTTGGTCGAATATTCTCCCACCTGGAAGCCTCTAGAGTGCCACTAGTTTGAGCTTTATCCCTCCACTCATGGAGGTTATCCCTTGGTCCAAGGAACTCAAATCCCTTCATGGGATGAATCCATCCCTCTCTTAATGGATCTGAAACACCTTTAGTCTCCCTATAAATTGAGCTCAAGTTTCAGGTTAAAGGGTAGATACCTGAGTTATTAATGTGAATAGAAACTGATATGTATAGTTTATAAACTGGAGAGAGTTCATAGATTGCATACTTTCTATACTAGTGAGTTTTTGTTGACACGTTGAATATCAGACCTTTATGCCTATGACTTCAAGCTGATCATTCTAGAGAGGAAGGCTTATCAAACTGAAGGAGAATTATTTCTTGGACCACGGGAGAAATCTGTACAACAACAAGGCATCCAGTTGTAAGATTTCTCTTTCTAATTTATGATAATACATATGGATCTATTTTTCTCATTTTCTTGTTTTTGAATTAATGGGAATGATGTCAATACTTAGATTCCTTGATCACTAATTTGGATTAGTAATTTTTTATTATAATATGTTTCAGATGCTTTTATTATTTTTCTTGTCTTTGATTGCAGGTTCTACTCATCATTGGAGAACTAATTTGGAGCGATGGAAAAAGGACTACATCAGACATTTGGATTTCAAGGGAGGAGAATTTCCTCTCTACTTTAGTGTTATAATGATCTTAATCTAGAGAAAGAGATATTCAAATGGACCTTTGTTTCTAGTTACTCATTGGAGTACTAGGGATATTTCTCTTGTCCGCAAGAGGGATTAATCCTAGTAACAAATTGGCAACCATACTGGGGACTAGATCTTAGTTTCTTTTATTATGTTCAGTTTGAAATTTTATTTTTCTAATTTTCACTTCTCTGAGTGTGGTTGGGTAGATGAATTTTTAGAATCTCTGAGAAAGAAAACTTATATTTTTTTTCCAACATTTTCCTTGCCTGCGTGGTTTCTGTGGAAGGCAGAGCGATAACCTGAAGGATTTCTTAGTTCATTCCAGTGTGCATGCACACTATTGTCAACTGACAGGCTGCGCACCCCCTGAAAAATTTTGAAAAAAATAAATCTATCTCTTTCAGAGCCAGGTAACCAAATTATTGATGTTTTCCTAGATCCATTCTAGTTGTCAGATATTGTGTGAAAACTCCCTTTCAACAATTTTGAGTCTTGTGTGATTAATTAACCTGATTGCATTTCACAAGTTAGGGTTTGCCCTGGTTTACTATTGCTCTCTATGGAATATATCCTTGTTTGCCTCAGATAACTCGCTTTATGAATTTTTTTCCTTGAGCCATCAGGATTATAGCCAACCTTACCTTTATGAATTTTTGCTTCTTATTCATTTGCAAATAAGAAAAGCTTCTAGATTACTGAAGCCTGATACAACACAAAGCACTCTTTAATGATTTCATTTCTTCTAGGATAAGGAGAAATGTTCTTAGTCTAATTACAACTAAGTGAAATCATGTATCAAATTTTCATAGGTATCCTAGTTATGATTCAGAATTAGATTTTTTTTCTTTGAAATTGATACATTTTAGGGTTTTTAGGAATTCCTTTATTTTTGGAATTGTTTGTTTGTTGAAATTGTAGTTTTTGACTTGATTGTTAATGGAATTTATTCGAAAAGAGAAATTGATTTTATTTGGAAATTTATTTCTTGATGAAATTGTCTTCTTTTCAGAAGGGATTTTGTTTAAGAATGAGAAAGTTTGTGTTTTAAATTCAAAAATCTCTCAACTTTCTCCTAAAGAGAATTCATTGAAAAGAGAGAGTTGCATTTGTCATATTGATGCACTTAGATTATTTTGCGTTGGGTCACAACATCATCAAAATTTCAACTCCATACCCTTTGCGTTAAATAATAGCCAAATGAATACAACACCTAATAAAATCAATCTAGAAATTTTTTACATTTTCTAGGGCTCATTCCACCAATGTAGCTTAGGCTAGTGTTTTGGAATAGGTTGTAATAAACATTCAAAAGTAGTCAAAACAGAAAACTAGAATCTTTCAGTAGAGAAATCCAATTGTTGCATTTGTACTATGGGAAGCTCTTCTTAAAAGAGTCAAGCACGAGGTCATGTCGGACCTAGTGAAGTAATTTTACCTATCTCATTGGTGAAGATAGAAAACATGCACGTAATACAACTGGTAAACCTCAGATTAACCATTATCGAGGAGTCTGAGGTCAATTGTTAGCAAAACTTAGATTTACCATGTCGAGGAGCTTTCAAGGGTATTGAGCTTGATACTCTTCCCTTGTGTGTATATCGGATCGTAGACTATTCCCGCAGGTGCATTTGTTTCAGTTGGTGACCTTAGTGGCCATAATATTTAGTATTTTTCCCAAGGTGACGGTGGAGGGAAGGTCCCACTGTACCTATAATAGACATCGGCTAGACTCACTTGGAATTTATAGAGGGTACTCGTCACTTCGAGTTGGCATAGTGGAGGGACTTGCACCGGACTATTTCATTAAGCAGGTTGTTGGGGTAACTGTTCCAACTACCAATTTTTCCACATTAACTTCTGTGACGTTGGATTTCATCACCAACTAGTGTTTTTAGTCTGGAAACATAATGTTTGTGTGTGGTTTTTCTCTTAGATTTTTTAGGAATGTATTCAAATTACTTTTTTTCTTTGCGACCTTAGGTGTATTTTGTTGAAATATTTTTTGATTTTGTGTGTTAAACATTAACCATGGCTGAATTATTAAGACAATCTCATAGAATGCAAGGTAAATCCCCTGAATATACATCAAGTTAATTGGAAAATCTTAAATATGAAAGAGTTCAACAATCAGGAACCAAGTCTACTGAACAAGGAGAAAAATTTGTAGTAATACACCCTTATTTCTAAGTTAATGAACCTTAGACAATAGACAAAAATCAATAACAACCAGAAATTTCTGAAGTAATCATAGTTTAGTATGTTACCGGTGAATTGTCAAAGAATCAACTCATTGAACCCAAAATATCTTAACCTGAATCGAAATCTACTTCATCTGAGTCAACTTCGGAATTCATAGCCTGAACCCCTTATCGTCCTCGTTCACCTCAAGTGAAGCTTTGAATTACTGATAATATTCCTCCTGGCCTAATTAGTATCAAATATATTACTGATGCGGAAGAAGAGCTCACAATTCCTTTGTGTCAAGAATCTTTATACCTAAGGTATAGTGAACCGATTTACCCTTATAGTTCTTTTAAACCAGATCCTTGGTATCAATAATTTACCGACATTCTACATAGCATTGGTCTTAATTATTCACCATGCCGCATTCATTTTTACTCTATACCCAGAAGTAGTTACATCGCTCCATCAAGCATGTCAGGTGAGTCATCCATGTTTTCTTCATTGTTGGATTTTTTTTGTATGGTGGTCCATCAGTTCCTGCTAGATACCAGTCGCTCTCTAGTACTTTATCAGGATCATTTCCCTCTTCTGAAAATGTTACACAATCAACTATTCTTAATGAATCTACTACCAAAAATTTGACAATGTAACAAGTCAATATGATGTCCAAAAATATTCTTCAAACTAGTTCTCAAGGTGGCAATTTGCCACCTGGGGGGTAGATACTCCTCAAGGACAGCCTCTTCAAGGGAGGTACCCTATTCTAAGGCCAAAAAATTTTCAAGGGTACTACCCTAATCCAGGGAAACAACCTATTCAAGGACAACAAACTCCTCTAGGAACGCAGTTTTATCAAGAGAAACTATCCTTTCAAGGAGGTCAACCTTTTACTAGAACTTATTCGGAAAATTATCAAACCTACATTCCAATACATCAAACTGGGTATGGTTAACCTTATGCATCACAACATTTAATGGGAGCTCCTTACCCAGGCATTAATACTATGTGGAACCCATTATTGAATCAACAGTCTTTGCAACCTACTGTACAAGTACCTTATAATCAACCTTTCCAACCAACTGGAAAATTTGGTTACACCCAAGTCCAGCAACCTATTCAGCCTGCACTCCAAATTAACCCTTAGATATCTGTACCTAGTAGTCAGCAAGATGGTCTGAGTACTCCAATTACTCCTGTCCAATATGTTGTGCAAACTTATGTTCAACAACCAAGTACACCCATCGCTAGAGTTTCTCAAGTCCCTGTTGCTACAACCCTTCAAACGACTACATCAACTGTAACTCGGGAAATCCCTCAAGTCACTACTCATCAAACTGGACCTAAAATCCGGTCTACTATTCAAACCTCTGTAGGGAAACTTGGTGTAGCTACAATTCAAACGAGCCAACCTTTTGTAGGTCAATTTGTGCATAATCAACCATTTCAAGGGAAATATAAATATGGACCAAGGGGAAAAAATCATGTCTACCAAGTTCAACCATACACTGGTTATACATATCAAATATCGGCTCAACCTGAGTTAGGTACGGCTAACCCTGGATACCCCAGAGGTATTCCAATACAATCTACTCAGGCTATCCCAATTTATCTTGGATATTCTCCTCCGGATATTGGTATTGATCTTCAAAGTTATTAGTTTTCTCAACATGACCCTAACTATCGGTTACCATTCCTTGCAACTTTAGACTTACCAGATTTTTCTCACCTCACGAATGATCCAATTTATTATCTATCGCTATGGCTAGAAATTCAAATAAGTTAGCCAGTGACATCCTTAAGTTTGAAGGAAAATTAGGATAAGACCCCTCAAATCATGTGAGGAATTATCATCTTTGGTGCACATCCAAGTCAATCGATGATTTCATTCGATTAATACTTTTTCATAGAAAATTGACAGGCTTAGCTGCAAAGTGGGATATTGATTTACCACATGGATCTTTCAATAATTTCAATGCTTTAACAACAACTTTCCTAAATCACTTCTAGTTGCCAGTCCATTATGACAATCGAATGAAACTTTTAACTTCATTAAAACAGAGTATGTCTACATACATTTCATATCACATACACGAATGATGACGTAGACAATGTTTAGTGAAGGTTTTCATTCTGAATCAAATTCTGTTAAGTCCCTATATTAATAATGTATTCCCTCATTATGTTAGTGTATCCCCCCTTATTGTTATTGCTATACCCCTATAACCCCCATATTTTTATTATTGTGCCCTTACACTATTATTGTTAGGTCGACTAGGATTACATTGTTTCCCTACTAGGATTACATTGTGGCCCCATGGACTCCTATATATAGAAAGGAGGTTTTGTCGTTTGTATCATCGAATAATTGTTCATTTATGTAATGTATTAGAGGTTTCCCCCTCGAAGTAGCTAATTTCTAAGGAATTGATCTCTCTTCTCTTCTATTTTTGGAGCTGTTTTCATAACATTTGGTATCAGAGCTTTGGATTCTAGGGTTTCGCTGCACCAAACAGGTCATCGTGGAATTTTCACTATAACATTTTTTATAAAAGGTTCAGATGATGAAATTTTTAGAGTACGAATTTAAAATCCTGAGGAACATCGTCAGAAAATTTCAGAGCTTGGTTCACAATATTTTCGGAGATATGATATGTGGAAGTTAGGTCTTTTTCAGGCTGCTGAATTTCATCTCAAAGAGGTGATCGTGGGAAAATATTCATAACTCTCTCTCTGAGCATCAGATTGGAATTCTATAAAAAGTGGCTAGAAGTACACGGACTATAGTTTTCTTTCTATCAATTTCAGAGCCAAAGGAGAAAACAGTGACACATGGAAATTTATACAATTTCGCTCTACTAACCAATCCATAATTATTTCATCGTAGGAGATTGGGCACAACTTTGCCTTCGAGAATCCAAATCAGGTCAGACCTGTGGCATTTGAAAGAGAATTCATAGGGCTACCATAGTGCCAAATTTCAAATAGCAAAGATCTGAAAGCACATATATAATTCATTTTCAATACCAAGCTTCTCAAAAGCAAAAAAAGAGGTGTGTAATTGGTTTTTAAAATTGCATAACATTTGTTTGAAAAAGAAGTTTGAAGTGATTCCAAGGGCATATTTTAGAATTTTTATTAGCATTGGGTTCTATAATTCCTCCAAAAAATAATTCCATACCCGTTAAGCCCTAAAAAATTTATACTATGATGCATGAAGAGGAAGAATTGCAGTATGAGATATCAAAATTACGGTACCAAGTGCAACAAATTTCGATCTTACGAAGAGCAACCGAAGATGACATAGATGGTTTAAAAGCAGAAATGGAGGCTAAGTTGGTTGATTTGAAGGATCAAATAATAGCTAATATGGATGATAAATTAGTGAAAGATCACATCGAGCATCAACAACAAGTTCTCCAACTCTCAAAGGATAACCTAACTTTGGTGTAGAATATAATGAAACAATAGGTAGGTCATCATCACATCGAAAGAAGTTCTGAAGCAGTCAGAGAAACAAGAAATCAACAAGTATGATCAATTTAAGAGTATCTCAGCAAGTGGAAGAACTTTCCTATAGAATATTCCACATGGGAGGATGAGAATTTCATACAGAAGCATCAAGAAATAATCAAGCATTGAGGACAACACTTGTTTGAAGGAGAGGGGCATGTTAAGTCCCTATATTAATAGTGTAGTCCCTAATTATGCTAGTGTAGCCCCCCTTATTTTTATTGTTGTACCCCTGTAACCCCCATATTGTTATTATTGTGCCCTTACATTATTATTGTTAAGTCGGCTAGGATTACATTGTGGCCCCATGGACTCCTATATATAGAAATGAGGTTTTTTCATTTGTATCATCGAAGAATCATTCATTCATGTAATGTATTGGAGGTTTCTCCCTCGAAGTGGCTTATTTCTAAGGTTTTTATATCTCTTTTCTTCTCTTTTTGGAGCTATTTCCACAACAAATTATGGAAAAATAGTTCATTAAATCATTACTTCCAAAGATCGCTAAAGACGTAGCTAAGGGAGGTGTTGCTACAGAAGAACAGTTGATAGCTCAAGCTCGGTACTTAGACCTTGTATACACACAGTCTGGTACTCTATACGAAAAAATTCCTAGTTTACCATGCCCAGGACATATTATTGCAACTCCTTCTGGTTCTCATTTTGTAGATGGTGTGATTGGTATGGTTAATACTACAAAGAGTAAGAAGAAATCATCAAAATCTACTGCTCCCATAATAACTCTACCATATTCACCTAAGTGATATTCTTCCCTCGAAACTTCTGCTGAAATTCATGTTGTACACTCATCCAAAACTAAATATAAATCTGGTAATAAGAAGAAAGGGAAGAATAAAAATAAACAAGACACGTCTCCTAAAGAGAAAATAGAAAAAACTGAACCATCTGATGAAAAGCGGAAACCTCGTTATCCTTGTCTTATCTGTGACAAGGATCACTATACTAAACAGTGTCCACATCAAGTCGAGGTATCCAAATTTTTTAAAGTTTCACCCACACCTAATTTTTTGAAAGATCCTTTTCCATATCACGATAGTAAAATGATCGGATCTTCTTCCAATTCACCGGAAGATATTTTAATGATGCCTCAGGTCATGGTTGCGACACGATCTCAAGACTATGGATCTAAGATTCCTATAACTGGTAAAGAGATGGAATCATATAGTCAACCACCAGCAACAACTCCTTCAGTTTCTGAACCACTTCAAATCGAGAAACCTAACCCTGATTTGGTGGTTAAAATGCTTACTAAAGGTGTACTTCGAAAATCAGCTTTCAATCCACATGCGAGAACCACTCATAATGACAACATTGTTGAAGATTTGGCCATATCCCCTTTAGCAATGTCATCCTTAGAAGTGTTGCAATCCTTTCCAACACAAATGAAATTACTATTATCAGCTATCGGAGCTATTGATCTTCAAGACTCGAATCTAATGGTCTTTGATCTTGATTTTTTTTTAACTAGACTCCCACATCAAATGGATTTTCAAATTCCTGTATCTGTCAAATCAAGACGATTTTTTCATACTTTAATTGATGAGGGGGCGTGTACGAGTATAATTTTGTTAAACTGTTGGAAAACCCTTGGTTCTCCAATAGTCAACCAATCAGTGAATATCCATAAAGCCTTTGATGGAAGAGGTTTTCATCCATATGGAATACTCTAGGATCTGCCTATAGAAGTAGAAGGAAAAAATGTAAACCTAGAGGTGGAATTTTTTTATGCCCCTCTTGATTACAACCTTCTTCTGGGTCACAGTTGGTCTTACGCAATGATTTTTTTTGTTTCATCAGTATTTTGTATGATAATGTTTCCTCACAGAGGAAATATTGTTAAAATCGACTAGTTGTCATCTTTCTCTTAAAACCCTACCTCTATAGATAGTATCCAGCATGTCAGAAAATCAGTTATCCCATATGGAAATGTTGGTGTAGGACTAATGAAGGATTTTTCTCTCATGGGAAATTTCACTATGCCCTCTCCCATCGTACCACGAAAAATTTCCAATATCAATATGATTACATCAAGCACAATGTCATTTGATGACACATGGATTGTGACTTCATAATCAGAATTGGACTTGTATAATGGCAAGATGCCTTTAAGTCCTTTTGAATCGACATATGTAGTAGTACAATCATATTCTGACACCCATCAATTCCACTGACCAAGTGAATGTGGTAAGAGAAGAATCATCTTCTACATCAAGCTCAACTTTGACATCATTTCCAGATCCCTTTCAACATGTATTTGATACTAATGAAAGTATTCGAGAATTTTTTTCGTCGGATGAATTACCATGGGATGATATTCTTTTTTTCCTGATATTTATAAACTTAAAATGATTTTTCATCTATTTTTACAATTTATTTTGTCAAGGAACCTCAGAATCCCACATCAATCACACATTCAGACTCAGACAAATTTGGGAAATATTTCTACAACAGTTCCTATTGACATATCGATTAAACTTGGAATTATTGAAAACATTCATATAGGTGCTTGGTGCTTATTGTTCGATGGAATATATTAACACTTACAAAGCCCTATTTCAAGAATTCTAAGAAATTTTTTCCTGGTCTTACGAAGAGATGCCATGTATCGATCCTAATATTGTAGTTCATGAAATCAATACATACCCGGATGCTAAGCATATTAGACAAAGATTACGTCCAATACATCCACGGAACGCTGCAGCAATCAAAGATGAAGTTGAAAAACTATTACAAGCAGAATTTATTTATCCTATTCCTTTGATGGATTGGGTATCTAACATAGTTCCCATAACGAAAAAAACAAGGGCCTATCAGAGTATGTGTCAATTATCAGGATCTTAACAAGGCTTGTCTGAAAGAAAACTATCCTACCCTATATCGATCAAATTGTTGATGATTGTGCCTGAAAAAAAATATCCTCGTTTATGGATGGTTTTTCTGGCTACAATCAAATCAACATACTCCCTGTTGATCTACCTAAAACAACGTTTATATGTCCTTGGGGAACGTTTTCATATTGTAAATTACCTTTTGGACTGACCAAATTTTCAAAGAGTTATGTCTTATGTGTTTCATGATATCAAACATATTGTACAACCTTACCTGGACGACTTACATGATCATTCTTTACACAGAGAAGATCTTCCTACGCACCTACGTACTATATTCATGAGATGTAGGCATTACAAAATTCTTTTGAATCCACACAAATGTGTTTTTTGTGTACAATTAGGATGTTTACTTGGGTTGCCTTTTTGAAAGAGGGAACTCATGTTGATCCATCGTAGGTTTATCCCGAACTATGCGTAGTTAACGAAAGGTTTTACCCTATTGTTGAAAAAATATGTTCCATTTATTTGGGACGAGATTTCCGATAAATATTTTGATTCACTTAAAAACGTGTCGACCCATGCACCGTTGTTGCATCTTCCCAATTATCACCGTGATTACTTTTTGTTACTTAGTTGCATCTAATTCCATGATTGAAAGGTGCTGGTTCAAGAGGATGATTCTAAAAAACGAACATGTGATCTAATACCTAAATTGGAATCTCAACCCAATGGAAATCAAGTTATTCGCATGTGGAGAAATTTTCCTTGGCAACAGTTCAAGTTGTCTAACATTTTCGTCATTACATATTTTTACGCAAAACCACAATGATATCTAATTGCAAACCGATGATGTACATATTGACAAAAAAATTGCTTAGGAGAAAATACTTCAAATGGATTGTTATTCTGCAAGAGTTTGATTTGGAGTTCAAGAAGTCCAAGTCTAAGAAATCACTAGTGTTTGCCAAACTTATGTGTGATTTTCCCAATACTGAGTCTAAAACAGTGGTAGAGAATCCTATCGCTGATGAATCTCTATTTCTGATCAGTACTATAGATCCTTGGTATGGAGATATCATTATATATCTTCAGACCAAAACCTCTTGCCTAGAGCTTTCACGATCAAATCGATGGAGAATCTGATACCAATCTCAGCAATACAATATTGTTGGGGACACTCTTTATCGTCGTGGTGTCGATTATGTGTTTCGACGTTGTATAACTCACGAAGAAGCTGAAAGGGTTTTTAATTATTCCCACTCTAGATCATGTGATGATCATATGTCTGGGTTTGCCACAACCAAAAATATATTGCGTGCTGGTTATTTTTGGTCATATTTATTCAAATATTGTATTATCGTGGTTATAAAATGCCACAATTTCTAGATTTTTAATCGAAATATGTGTGCACCTCTAGCTCCTCTTCACCCAATAATTATTTTTGGTCCTTTCGCCAAATGGGGCATCAATTTCA
This sequence comes from Pinus albicaulis, assembly GCA_034641835.2. Taxonomy (NCBI): domain Eukaryota; kingdom Viridiplantae; phylum Streptophyta; class Pinopsida; order Pinales; family Pinaceae; genus Pinus; species Pinus albicaulis. The sequence goes on along the minus strand of CM076572.1, from coordinate 1,351,561,622 downwards.
TTACATGTAACCCTCACTCAACAGGGGGGCATGGGTATATTATTCTCATCGTAGATTATTTTACCAAATGGGCCAAGGCAATGCCTACATTTTCTGTTGATGGAAAAACTGCAGCTACTTTCATATTCAATCATGTGATTACTCAGTTCGGTTTTCCTCGAGCTATCATTATGGACCATGGGAGCCATTTTTGAAATATTATGATGACCGAACTTTCTGATCAACTTGGCCTACGCCATGATAATTCTACACCATATTATCCATAGGCTAATGGTCAAGTTGAGGCCATCAACAAGGTTTTAACCACCATGATTAAATGGATTTCTGGAACTCATAAATCTAATTGGCATACCATGCTTTTTTCGGCATTATGGGCATACCGTACCTCTGCAAAAACTACTACAGGGTTCACTCATTTTCAACTTTTTTATGGTTTATAAGCTGTGTTATCCATTGAATTTGAAATACCGTCACTCAAATTAGCCATTGAGTTGTTACCAACTACCTCTGAAGAGGAGAAACACTTTATATACCTACAATAGTTAGATGAGACTCGTCGCACCGCTGCATTAGTTTCCGAAGCTAAAAAAAAAGGTTTTAAAGCTCAATATGATCAAAGTGTTAACCCTTGCATTCATTTAGAAGGTGACCTAGTTTTAGTATATGATCAAGCTAACGACAAGATAAGCGTTGGTAAATGTGAACCAATGTGGCATGGTCCCTATATTTTCAAGCGTGTACTTGCAAAAGGAGCCTATGAATTAATTGATTATGACGGGCTCTCTTTAGAGAAACCCATAAATGGTATTTATCTTAAGAGATATTATGCATGACTTTTAGTGTGAAGATCTCCCTTATACATTAGTTACATTTTAGAACAGTGTGCCTTAGATTAGAAAAGTGTGTTTTAGAATTAGATATTTTTGTTGTTACTACTTTCATTGCTTATCTTGATTAATCATGATATTTCAGATGTCGATATCCCTTCAAAATTACATTGGTTTTGCTAATAGTGCCTGTCGTAGTACACAAAACATCTCTTCTGCAGCTTGGGTTATCTATTCACCCACCGATGAGCTAGTCTCTATGCATGGGATATTCCTTGGTAAAAAAATGAACAATATTGTAGAATATAGCGCAATCGTTGAGTTATTATCTGATGCCATTACATTTGGTATTAGATGTTTGATCATTAGGTTAGATTCACAATACATTTTATTACATTTAAACATAGTTTATGATATCAGAAATCCAAATTTGTTAAGATTATTTTTGAAGGTTTGTCTCTTGGAAAGACAATTTGATTATATCAAATATCAACACATTTCAATAAATTTAAATACATTGGCTGATGCATTAGCTAATCGAGTTTTAAATAGACATTTGAAACATTAAAAAATTAAAACAAAACAACATTCAATCCATGTTGAACAAGATACTCAGAGAACAAAGGTAGTAATATCATTAGGATAAATAATTTTGTGTCAAAAAATATTAGATATTCTGTGATCATAGGTTCAAACACCTTATGATCTAAAAGATACTAATAAAAAAAATGAAATTTCAATCTACATTTACCATCGTCTATCCATGATGATGGTAATCATAGAAAACTATGGCACGTGCCACCTTGCATAGAAATCTCCTGAGTGGACCTGGGACACCAGTCACATGTCTCTGGAGCCTGAGAGGTATATCATGCATTCCTGTCTCAGCAATATCAATAGTCAACCTCTCAAGGTTGTGCTCCATCTCTACCAGGATCTATACAACATCATCCTGTGGGGTTGCTATGGGTTGTGAATCTCACTTATCAAAGCAACGAAGCATTGTTGGTCGTGTTGGACTGACATCTGCATTTAAAATTTTTGTCAGAATTGAAACATAAAAAATAAAATAAAAATTAGATAAAAAATTGAAAATGATTCGCTAACCTGTCTCATTCCACTGTGCCCCTACTGACAGAGATTTTTCAGAATCACCTCTATAATCCATCCCTGCATAAGGAAAACCTTCAATCTTGAAGATCTAATTCCTGAACCATGAGAAATATTGTGGAGTAAATTGAACCACTGCACCACCTTTGCCACCATGGCAAGTTGTAAATGCTACCCAATGCACCATACGAGGTTCGTGAGGACTTACAGGATCCACCAGAGACTGTTGGGGCGCAAGGAGTGGGATCCTCTCTAAAGAGAAAGAGATAAGAATGACACCATACCCAAAGTTTCTCAACTTCCCATTCTTGGATCTCGTGAGTTGGACCTTCATATTATCCAACACTCCTTCACTCCAGTTGAATATTTTTTCTCCAAAACACTCAACTACGGTCTACATCTGTGCTTTGTTAGCCACATGGGGAGCTGCACTCCCACACAACCTAGTAATCGTGAATGCTATGATTTTGAGTTCCAGTTACATAATAATTTTGATGTCTATGTGACCATCCCTTAGCTCTGAATCTCGACTACAATACTGAGCCTTGTAAGTAGTAGTCACGAAGACCTCCTAGTCTAGTCCCAAATAAGGAAATGCTCCTCCCTCTACTAGGCAATCCAGTGAAAAAATATATGTCCTCCGACTTGATCACGAGTTGATGGTCTCTGATTATGAAACATTTATCTTGCACATACCATGCATTCACAAGCTAGGTCATCAGCTCAACATGTGCTTTCATGCCATGAATTGCCCAAAACTTATATAAGCCACAATTTTTTAATGCATGCATAGTTTCTGGATCATCCATGGCTTCATTTTCCATGTTTTCATGCTCTCATTCTCGCCATTCCAACATGATTAAAGACCTAGAAATCAAAAAATTTAAGCCATTTTTATGGAGCTAATTATGTTTTTAAAAACCCACGACGTTTGTGCAAGTCATGTGTTTACACAATTCATTTTCTCACATGAGTCAGACATAGAACCCGCGATGACCCAATGATATTTATTTTAAAAAATCATTGGGGTGCGCGGTTTTTGCCAAGAGAACCCGTGCACCCTCGTGGGCGGATTTTAAAACATAAATTCATTCTAAAAAAATTCCATGGAAGATTAAAATAAGAAATGAAATGGATTAAAATAAAGACAATGATGATATGGATTACCTAGTTCAGACTGTTCTTGAAATGGTCGGTTAGTTCTTTTGATATCAGCTCCGAATTTTTTTTGGAAAAAGCTCTCTCTGCTTTGTTCTGAAAAGAAAAAAGTGAAAGTGACTTGTTTAAACTCCTTTTTATAGTTTTAAATGAATAAAATAATATTATTTTATTTATTTTTACTTTTAAAAAGTCAAATCAAAATATTTTTACTTTTTGAGCGTAGATATTCATAATTGTCTGATTTTTTGTGTAGGATACAGGAGTTTGGTGAAAAGAATTATTTTGACATTGAGTACACTTTTATCACTTTTTCAGACTCCATAAAAATAAAAAAAATCAAAACCCTGCATTCCTATTTTAAGCCCTTTTCAGACACTCGAAACATGAAAATATCGTCAAGTACTTGACTATTTGAACTCGTTAAAGTAAATGAATAGTCGTCCATTCATGATAAGTTTACCCCTTTTCCCGACTGAATTGGAATAATTACAGAAAAGGTATATGTTTACTAATCATGGTCAATAGAGTTCTCTCCTGCATTATTTTATCCTTTTTGGGGCTTGAGGGACTAAAATTATGAAAAATAAAAACCATAAAGTTTACATATGTTTTTCTTATGACCCCCTAAAAATAAAAAACACTGAGTTATTCCTATACTGGACTTGTTAAAAATAAACAATATAGGACTTGTCGATCACAACAGGACCAAATCAATCCTTCTTAGGGTTCAATTTTAATACTAATATGGACTCATAAAAAGGATGAGATTACTCAAAAAAGAAAATTTTATCCTCCTCAAGCTTGACAAAAATAAAGAGGTACTTGCTAGTAATGGTGGGGGTAAAAGAGAGAAAAGGAATCCATTTGTCGTCCTTATTTTAGAAAGCAGCATGTTGCTCTTGACCACAACACTTTGTCATACTGGTACCTGGGCTATAAAATCCATTGTCTACAGTTAATCAAACCACATTGAAAGTTTTTAGCTAGTTTCTAGGTATTTTCTTTAGGTCAAATGTTGTCAAACCATTTACAGTGTCGTTATGTGTTCAAGAGAAAGTTAAATAAACCATTCATTGAAAACATTTGTTTCCATTCACGTTGACCATCCTTGAGTCAGTCCTTGTAAAAAATTTCTTCCAAACTTGATCTAATGGTTTTGTGTCATAGGCTTTCTTGTGGTGCATCACTTTCTATCGACATCAGCTCATTATCTAGAATGTAGATCTAGAATCCTCATTAAGGAAATTTTGAGCTCTAAAATGGGCCTCCTAAGAAAAATGTACAACCAAAATAAAATTTATAAGAGCAAATAGGATTTAAGGTGATGATTTCAACCATGGGGGTCGATTCAACATTTTTTAAACAAAAGGGTAAAAATATTAAAAATTAATAAAATAATAAAACTACTTTTTCAACTCGTATTTTCAACTTATCTCCCAAATTTCTTACTCAAATTTCGACCGAGAGTACTCGTTGGATGCAAAATTTAATTCTTCATCCAATAAGTACCCATGTTGCATACTTTTGATGGACTATGCTACACGAAAAATTAGAAATACATGAAAAAACATGATTGCAATAATGTTTTTCATGTATTTATCATTTTCATGTAGCAGGATCCATCAAAAGTATACAACATGGGTACTCCTTGGATATTCACACTTCATAGATTGTACTGAAAGTACTTTGAGGGCCATTGTCATTATTGATGGTTTATCTAACACTTGTTAAGGGTTCTCATCATTGACTGATAATCAAGTGGTTTCTACCATGTTCAACTATGACACAATCAATCGCATGGATAGATTCGTACTAGTTCGAGAAGTGGAAATCAAGACCCTGGATCTAGTTTCCACCATCCAGGTTGAAAGGATTTTCATTATTCATAATATAGTATATTTCTTATGACATATGGCTGCACCCATATTGTGTCTACTTTTTATGTAATACTAAAATCATATATTTACTAGGACATTTAGATATTTTTTATTTGAGTATGGGAATGCCTACCTCAGCTATGACATATATTTGCATTGAATGTTTTTACAGGTTTCCGACTAGTGTCTCCAATCCAATCCTCAAAATGACAAAGCACTTCACTCTTCAGAAAACTCTTAGACTTCGCACTTTAGGGGGCAATCTATTACACATAATTTTGTCACCATGACATTTTACTGTTCATATAAGTCCATCAACATCCATATCAAGTTCCCTTAGAAGTAAAAAATACTCATGTTCCTTAATCAAGTCTTGAAAATTCGAGAAAAGCTCTGTAAAACCCTTAAAATCTTGTCTGCGTGGTTTTACTAGTTGTTCCCCACGCATGCGCTGATGATCCTTCCACAGCCACGGAGATCTCTGCTTTGCTCACCACTAAAAGCTGTGCACCCTCGTGAAAAACAAGTGAAAATAAAAAGTAACTTCTAGAAGCCTAGTTGGTCAAATATTCTCCTAACTGGAAGCCTCTACAGTCGCATCAGTTCAAGCTTTATCCCTCCACTCATGGACCTTATCCCTTGGTCCAAGGATCTCAAATCCCTTCATGGGAGGAATCCATCCCTCTTTTAATGGATCTGAAACTAATTCAATCTCCTTATAAATTGAGCTCATGTTTCAGGTTCAAGGGTAGATACCTGATTTATTAATGTGAATAGAAATGGATATGTATAGTTTCTAAGCTAGAGAGAGTTCATAAAGTGCATACTTTCTATACTAGTGAGTTTTTGTTGACACATTGAAGATCACACCTTTGTGCCCATGAATTCATGCTGGTAATTCTAGAGAGGAAGGCTTATCATACTGAAGGAGAATGACTGCTTGGAACTCAAGAGAAATTTGTACAACATCAAGGCATCAGGTTGTAATATTTCTCTTTCTAATTTATGATAATCCATATGGATCTCTTTTTCTCATTGTCTTTTTTCTTAATTCATGGGAATTATGTCAATACTTAGCTTCCTTGATCACTAAGTTGGATTAGTAATTTTTTATTATTATATGTTGTAGAGGCTTTGATTATTTGTCTTGTCTTTGATTGCAGGTTCTACTTGTCATTGGAGAACAAATTTGTAGCGACGAACAAAGGACTACATTAGAAATTTGGTTTTCAGGGTAGGAGCATGTCATGTCTACTTTACTGTTATAATGATCTTAAAATACAAATAATCTAGAGAAAGAGATATTAAAATGGACCTTTGTTTTTAATTACTCGTTGGAGTACTATGGAGATCGCTTTTGTCCGCAAGAGGGATTAAAATTGGTAACAAAGAGGAATGAGATCTTGATCATCATAAGAATCATAGATTTGGTTGAGTTATTGAATATTGAAATAATGAGTATGATTAAATGTTTTAAAATGAGAGCCAATTGGAACAATTTTTGTATTGATTTTCTCTTCATTTTCAATTATAGTTTGATTTGGAACATGAGGATTTAATAGGGAAGGAGACAGATATACATCCTTAATGTTAAAGAATTCATCATAAATGACTTCAGAATATTCACCAATATTCTCTTTATTCTCATATCATGTATCAAAACAAGAAGGAATATGGAGCACAAGTTCATGAATATTAGAAGAATGGCCAATAATTTCCTCTCTATCTTGATAAAGAATAATATGAAATTAATTTATATCAACTTCTATTTTTTCTGAAATAACATTAAAGCAAAGAGGGGATAAATTGCTATAAGAAAAAATATCAGGATAGAGGTAAAAATGAGAATTAGAAGCAATGAATTTGAAAATATATCTATTTGTAGATTCTTGTAAATTTTGTTCATTGCGAATTTCAAATTCCATATCATTTACTTGGCTAATTGTTATTCCTTGAAGAATGTTTTCTGGATGCCCTGAATTTTGTATTTGATCAACATGAAAGGATTTAGAAATTATGTAGTAGATTGCATATTATTGATAACTTCAATTTATGTCTGTTCTTGTTGGTCTATAATTTGATTTTATGAGTTTAATACATGGTGATTTTCAGATTTTGTGGTAGATGGTATTTCAAATTTCTTACTAGTTTATTATTGTAGTTGTTTATCAAATTCTTGCAAGGTTTATGATAATGATTCATTAGCATGATTATCATTAATATTGTAAGAGGTGTGTACTAGATTTAAAAATTTATCGTACATGGTGAAGGTCACTTCTATATCATAATTTTCGATAATTTTACTAGAAGTTGAAGGAGAGTCATCAAAGCTTGCAATTGTTACATATGGATTTGAAATGGAAGGAAGAGAACAGACATATTGAAACCAATGCATTAACTCATTGTCTAAAGGTTTATCTCCAGCTTTGAATATCAAGCAACTTAATTTAAATCTAATAGTTAAATATAAGAGAGTTCATCTTCAAATATTCGTAAATCTTCAAATTCATCACATACCTGATCATAACCATAATTGTCAAATTGATAAAGGAATATTGTGATAAATTGATCCCAATTGTGAATAGAGGCAACTAGAAGAGATAAGCACTAGTCTTTGGATTTTCTTGTCAAATTAATAGTGAAGATCTTGCATATAACATCTTCATCAATATCATGAAAAGTAGAATTTGAAAAATTTTGAATAAAATGTAAGGCATGATCAAATGCAAAAGCATTTCTCTTACCGTTAAAATTTACCTTTGACAAATGTCTCACTATTTTCGGTGGAGTATTGGCGGATGCGTTTCCATAAGTACAACTCCAAATTAGAGAGGAGCCCAAAAGATTAAATAATTTAAAATAAAAAAAAATAATAAATAATAAAAATAAAAAAACTCCAAAAGACAACAAGTCGCTAGGCCCTCCTTCTAGCGCCAAAAATGTTGATGGCCCAAAATGACCATTCAACCTTTTAAGGGAGATCACCTAGTCAGGAACTTAAAGAAACTCCTATCTGTTTGCAATGGTGGTTCCAACTGGTTAAACTAGGTTCAATTATGTTCTCTCTATCTTTGTTGGCTTAAAGTATGCCTTTTACTTACCAATAGAGAAGAGACATCAGATCAACCCTCTTGCTGAGCTCAAGAAAGAAAGTGATCCTTAAGCTGATCTATGGCTCAACCAAGCCACAACTAAAATTTTCCTTTTTAATAAGAGGACTTCTAGAAATGTAATGATTAATATAGATACAAACTAGTCCTAAAATGCAAGAAAAACTAATTCTATCTCTCATTGGGAAAATGATAGCCGTTTATCAATTCAAGAGAAGATGGACTAAATAATAAGGGGAAGAGGATTGTTTATATGGTTGAACCCATTAAATAATTTTCATCAATTAAATAAATAGTTGATATAATTCATGAAAGAGAAACCAAAATTGGAATGTAATTGAACAATAAATAATTACTCCCCAACATACTCCAATATCAATGAATTCATATTAATTTTAATTATATTCTACTTCTCAGAGACAACTCCTATGGAATTTCATTAGCATAAAATAATGATAAGTCAATAGTGCTCAATATCAAAAGCCATAAATTATTTAGAATAGAAATTACAATCAATTAAGGAAACTTTGTTTATAGAAGATTAACTCCTAATTCAAACAATAGTGCATTGAAATAAAAATTTATTAAACTCATACTAGAACTTCATTATAAATTTTAAGTCCTTGAGCAGCTTTAGGTCCTTGGAGAAATTAGCAACAGTAGCGCCAAACAAAATTCTCTTTCAAAACTGAAAATACTCTTTATCTCCATAATTTAACTTACAATACATTACAATAATGCACATGCATAGCAAGTATAAATGACAGAGTTCTACCCTAACCTAAGATATGAAGTTTTCCTCCCACCTATAGCTATAATCTCTTCAACAATAGTTCTATCATAGCTTCTAATTGCAGAGAAGAGGGACCATTTCTCCCTTCTACAAACTACTATTTATAATTACAAAAATGAATTCCAAAGAGGAGAGTTGTTGAAGAACAAATCTGCTCCAACAATTTTAATTAGTCAAAATTCTTTTTATTCTCTTGCTGGAGAAATTTCATTGATTCAAATATTCTCTTCCTCATCTCCTCAACTATTCTCTTGCGAAAAACCAATCAAAATTAAATTAAATGCAAATTAAAATAAAAAATACCAAATCTGGAAAACAAAACATCTTCAATCAAAATTCAATTAAATAAACAAATAAAAGGAAATCTGACTTTTCCATTGGTTCTTGTAAATATTTTATTGGTCAAATAGTACATAATCAAATGGATTTGCAATCAACATAGGCTATGATCAAATAAAAATGCAATAAATTAAACTCGGACAATTAATTTTGATTACAAATTCAGAGGTTAATTTTCTACTAAATTTAAGACTCATTTAATGACTAAATATGGTCATTCAACCACTTCAAATATTTTTTCCATGATTTTATCTAATGAGCCATCTTGGGACTGATTTGGCCAAGTAAGACTCAACTTATGAGATTCCAAACTTGAAGTGTCAAAATTGTCAGAATTCTAGAAAAATTGTTGCCTAGACTAAATTTATAGAATTTTAATTAAAAATTCTAATAACCCTAATTAATAATTTTTCAATTAAATATGCACAATTAATTATATTGATTACTTATATATTAACTAGATATACAATTTAATTACAATTAAAAATTTAACTAAATTAATTACAAATTTATTAATCGAAATTATTAAATTAATAATTAAAAAATAAAATAATTAAAAATAAAATTAATTTAAATTATATTAAAAATTTCAAATAAAACATATGTCATCATTCTAGTGGTTGTTTGTCCCATAAGGATGGGCCATGAGTGGCATTTGGGCTCACGTATGAGCCATACAAATGAAGAGGGGCTTTATTGAAGAAGAGGATTTATTTAAACAAAGGAGACGGGGCTTTTATTTAAATATGATGGAGTATCATATTAAGTCGTGAGCCAAACCATATCAGAACTTTTTAAAACAAGTGTTTTGTCATTAAACAAAAAATGCCGAGCTTTGATAGTCATATCGCGATTTTATTTATCTGAGATGTTTTTATATCGGGAAATTTTTTATATTGTACGTTTTTATATGAGGATTATTTTATATTAGATATTTTTATCGGGAGTTTTATAAAAGAGTAATGGAGGAGGTGAGGTTAAGTGGGACTACTTGGAGTGCGACTTATCCATTATAAACTATAGTTATTTGGTAATTAAAATTTTGGAAAAAATGAAGTACAATTATTTTGCAATTTTTAGATTTCAGGCTTCGCAATTTATTTTAAAATTGGGAATTGAAATAAATTAGCGAGATTCCAAAAACACATAATTTTAATTGTTCTACAGTTTGGCTATGGCGATTTTGTAAGGTCATTAGTGAAAAATAAAATAATTAGTAAAAAATAACTAGGAATTAATATTTACAATCAATTACTAATTTGTTTACAAAAATTAAATAATATATATTTTTTAACCCAAGCGGTAAAGATTATCGAAGTTCAGATGGGCACCATTTGCACACTGTGTAACCAAATGAGATGAAACAAGTATCAATGGAAAGCTAGTGAAAATTCGAACTTAATGAAGCGATCAAAATAGAAATCCGATGAAAATAAAAAATTTGGAAAAATTGTAGGATACTTAACCAAAAGGAAATATTAAAAAGGTGATTTACCCAAAATTCACAGAAAGCATCCCCATTATTTGAAATAAATTAGTAGAAAATGGTGGGTGGAGAGTGCAATTTTTGCAACATGTCTAGTAGTGGTTATCCTGTAGCAGCAACAGTCAGTTTGAGTGTGTCATCAGCTCCACATAATACGAGTATCAACATGCAATATTGGGAGGGTGTTGCAGTAGCTATAACGCCACCCAAAATTTTGGGCATATTCAAAATTTCAAGTCCCCATCTGATCACTTAGCCCATTAAGGTTTTGACCCGTCCTTCGGAAAATTAATCTCCCCATGACCTATTCCTACCAAACCTTGTCATTGTGCCCATTCATACAATGCACACCACACCCACTTATCTTGTTGTCTCACGATTGTAGTAGGGTTTGCAGGGTTTTTTTCTGCAAAGACCATTGAGAGTTCCTCCATGGATCCCATGCAAGGTTTCCCATAGTAGTTATCACCAATCACTGGGGGCACCAATCTCGAACAAATAAGGATTCAGTATGGCTTGCATTATGCTGGTCATGCTAGGGTTTGGGAGAAACCCTAATTTCTCAAGAAAGTCATCCCCTTCACATTTTATCTAATTCATATTCCCCTGGGGCACATTTTGATATGCATTGCATGAAATCATGATAAAATCATTGAATATATTTTTCCCTCGGGTTCATGATTGGTTTCCCTCATCTCAACATGTGCATTAAGGTTTTCAAGGTTTTAGTGAGGCATTACAAGTCCTACACACCTGCAAGCCCCTTTTCTCTGGCATGTGCATTGAAACGAAGTGGATACATCTTGCGTTGATGATCCGGGAAAGACTTGAGTTTCATTAGGGTATGGAAAAGGTTGGCTCTCCTCTGCACCTCTAAAACTCTAAATTATTATGATCAAGAATCCGACCATGCCTTGAATTAATCTCCACTATCTAGAACTCTTTTCACATAGCGCTTCAAGGCACTTTCTCTAAAATCACATAATCACCATGGGAAACAAACAATATTAAATTCACGATTGGTGGTTCCATTAAATGTCTAAATTTGAATTCGATTTCAAAAGTGAAGAATGAGCTGATCCATCCATGCAATTTATAACAAATTAATTTGGATTATTTTCATGCTACTAGAGTGAATCAATGTTTGTATTTTTATCTATTCATTGATCCCACATGAAAATTATCGCTTTGGTAAACTAATTTTTTTGTTTCATTTTCTTTGCAGGACACCAATAAAATTTGGCTTGGATCCATATCCAAAATTGTAACACTTGTACTTGAGGAAAGAAACGCATAGGTCACAAAGTCGCATAGGTCTCAAAGTCACAAAGTCGCATAGGTCACAAAGTCACATAGGTTGCAAGGTTGCAAAGTCACATAAGTCTCAAAGTCACAAAGTCGCATAGGTCACAAGGTCAACAATTCACATGGTCACAAAATCGCAAAGTCGAAAAACTGCATAGGTCACAAAGTTGCATAGGTCGCAAGGTTGTATAGGTCGCAAGGTCTCAAGGTTGCAAAGTCGCAAGATCGCATAGGTCACACAGTCGCAAAGTTGCATAGGTCGCAAAATTGCATAGGTCGCAAATTCGCAAATTTGTAAGGTCACAAAGTCACAAAGTCGCATAGGTTGCAAATTCGCAAGGGCGCAAGGTCGCAAGGTCACAAAGTCGCATAGGTCGCAAGGTCAGAAAGTCGTATAGGTTTCAAAGTCACAAATTCACATAGGTTTCAAAGTCACATAGGTCACAAAGTTGCAAAGTCGCATAGGTCACAAAGTCACATAGGTCAAAAAGTTGCAAAGTCACAAAGTCGTAAAATCACAAATTCGCATAGGTCGCAAAGTCGCAAGGTCGTAAAGTCGCAAGGTCGCAGAGTCACAAATTTGCATAGGTCGTAAAGTTGCAAGGTCTCAAAGTCGCGAAGTCGCATAGGTCACAAAGTCTCATAGGTCGCAAGGTCGCAAAGTCACATGGTCACAAAGTCGCAAAGTCGCAAAACTACATAGGTCGTAAAGTCACAAAGTCACATAGAACGCAAGGTCGCAAGGTCACATAGGTCACAAAGTTGCAAGGTCGCAAATTCCCACGGTCACATAGGTCACATTGTCGTAAAGTCGTATAGGTCACAAATTTGCATAGGTCACAAAGTCGCAAAGTCACAAGGTCAGAAAGTCATAAAGTTTCCTAGGTCACAAAGTCGCAAGGTCGCAAGGTCGCAAAGTTGCATAGGTCGCAAGGTCACAAAGTCGCAAAGGTCACAAGGTCGCAAAGTCACATAGGTCTCAAAGTCGCAAAGTCACATAGGTCTCAAAGTCGCAAAGTCGCATAGGTCGCAAAGTCACATAGGTCGCAAATTTTTATAGGTCACAAAGTCGTAAAGTCACAAATTCGCATAGGTTTCAAAGTCGCAAGGTTGCAAAGTCGCAAGGTTGCCAAGTCGCAAGGTCGCAAATTCGCATAGGTTGCAAAGTCGCAAGGTCACAAAGTCACATAGGTCGCAAAGTCACATAGGTCGCAAAGTTTCAAGGTCACAAATTCGCAAAGTCGCGCAGTTGCAAATTTTTCAAAGTTGCATAGGTCGCAAAGTCGCAAGGTCACAAGGTCACAAAGTTGCAAATTCGCAAAGTCGCAAAGTCCTATAGGTCGCAAGGTCGCAAAATCACATAGGTTGCAAAGTCATAAAGTCATGTAGTTCGCAAAGTCGCATAGGTTGCAAAGATGCAAATTTGAAAAGTCACGTAGGTCGTAAAGTCACATAGGTCACAAAGTCGCATAGGTCGCAAAGCCACAAAGTCGCAAATTCACATAGGTCGCAAAGGTCGCATTCTACCACTTAGTCACTCCTATAAAGAGAAATCATCCAATTTCAGAGAGGCTTCAATGGCAGTAGATAAAATCCTTGTCTCAACCAAGAAATATCTCGAAGCTCGAGATACTCTTCCAAAGAAGGATTGGATTATGACACAAAATGATAAAGTACATATACGCATGAGAATCCAATCTCGGGACAAGATGGCCAAGGATGTAGACAGGGTAATATATTCATGTAAGCATCTCCTCGTTGGGTTATATCGATGGTTGAAGTCCATCACACTCCTTCCATCAGGTCACTAGCAACACCTAACGAATGGGAGGAATTACTACATGAAATGCAAGGATTTCTTGACTCAATCAGACAATATTCTAGCTCCAACGACTTGCAAGTGACAGGAGAGAGCATCACATAGTATGTGGTTGAGCTGGTTAGGGTTCACACCAAATTTTCTACCTTGTGAAACTAAGTCAATGCCCAGAAAAGCACATTGATTCCATATGCCCTCGAGTGCATGCACAGACACGGGGAAGACATGCCTCAACTAGTCACGATAGATACAGACTACAAATCATGACAAACCTATCTCAGGGAGCATCAACATATTGACACTTTTTCCTTATCAATCAAGAGATCATTATCACATTGTCAATGCATGAGAAATAGTATCTCATTTTTTGTTGCACAACATGGTAGCTTAGGGAAAATTGAATCAGAACCTCGGAGAAACATGAGGGAGTCCCTGGGTCGCAATCAGTGCTAGGTCGCAATCCACCTTGGGTCACAATCTCCCTTAGTTCGCAACTTCCCTTAGGTCGCAATTTCTCTTAGGTCGCAACCTCCCCCAAGTCGCAATCCCCCTTGAGTCACAATCTCCCTCAGGTTGCAATCTCCCTTAGGTCGCAACTTCCCCTAGGTGGAAATCTACCTTAGGTCGCAATATCTCTTAGGTCACAACCTCCTCTAAGTTGCAATCTCACTTAATTTGCAATCTCCCTCAGGTAGAAATCTCCCTTAGGTCACAACTTCCACTTGGTCGCAATCTCCCTTAGGTTGCAACTTCCCCTCAATCGCAAGTAATCCCAAGAGTCGGGGAAGACCAAAGGTCATGAGAAACCAAAGAGTCACCTCTGTCTATATGTACATCTTCTAGTGATTTTGTAAGGGACTTTTGGTTTGTGGACTTTTGAGAGAGACACATTGCTTTTTATTAAGTGGATGCCTCTTGATGAATACAAAGAAATGTTATTGGATCTCACTATTTAATCCGATGGGCGTCTCCTGTGTGGTTATGCTATGACTATGGTCTCTTCGAATGAATGAATGCTTCCTTCAAATATTGTTGCACATTTTTACTCATGTATTCCCTTGTGTTATGAGCTTCCTTGCAACACGTGGATGGTATATAATGTTCTAACTTAAAGAAATGTTTATGAACTACTTTGTTGATATTTGTTTTAAATCTTTATTGGGATGTGCATATTTGATAAATGAAACACTTAACAATTGTGAATTTTTTCTTGTTTTTTAAGTGAATCTTGTAATAAGTATGATCTTGGTAAAGTTTTGCTAACAATTCTTTGCATAAGTTTCATGCTTTAAATTCCACTTTTTTATTCATGGTATTATGTTTCACAGGGCATTCGTCAATCATTGACTTGTATTCATTCAACATCCATGCATTATCCATCTCAGCGAGTCCCCTCTCTATTCGAAAAACATCTTCACCAATTTAATGGCAATCGGGCCTACATATCGAATGGGATCCCCAAACCAAACGGTGTAAAGTCTAATTTGGATTCTACACCAGGGAGATCCCCTTACTATTGGCGAGACATTTTCAACTATCGAGGGTTAGAAACTCCATGTGACAGTAATATCAACACATGATCCTAGGAGTGTCAATAACTCAAATCTAATCATCACTTTGGTAAAATGTCACTATAGGAGTAGAAACAACTATTAGTTGGGTGTATCAACAACTAACATAATCCGACTAAGAAATTTGGTGTCCTTAATACTCTCATTGTTAGAGACCTAAGGATTTCTGACACAAAGCACCTTAAAGATGTGATTAATCACTTGACCTCTATATTTAAAGGTATAGGATATAAAAAGAGAGAGATTAGAAAATCCATAAAAAGGGTGGAAGGTTCAATCCTGTCCCATGAGCACCAAAGACCTCTCGACAAGGGTGGTATGGTTTTCCTACCATACATTCAAGGTGTTACTGATAATATCACTAAGGTTCCAGGAAAGAAGGACATAATCGCACAATTTTCAATATTAGGAACAATACGACAAAGAGTGCGATCAGTTAAGGATGATATAATTCACGAGCAACTAAAAGGGGTTTATAATATTGATTGTTCATGTGAGAAAAGCTATATTGGTGAAACTGGGCGTTCGTTAAAAGGAAGATTAAAAAAACACGAGGTTGATATTAAGAATGGGAGATCTCACACCTCTTCCCTTGTAGAGCACTCGTAAAAAACTAAGCACCACGTGTGTTTAGAAGATGCAAGAATTATCACAAGAGAGGAACACTATTCAAAGAAGGAAGATCATAGAAGCTCTTGAGATTATTAAGCATCCTCAGAATCTCAATAGGGATGGAGGGAGCGAATTCAACGATAGTTGGCTACCTTTAATCAGACAAATTCGTTTCTCCAGTTTTTCATCCTCCATTTCATTGTCCTCCTAGGTATAGTATCATGGTATTTCTATCTCCCTTTATTTCTTTAAACCTTTTAGTGAATATTAGGGTTTATAAACTTAGAATTAAAATTAAAATAAAGATATCATTAATAGAAAACCCTTATCGAGGATTTAATAGGAATTAATGAATTTAATTTTAATAATTATTCTTATTAATTTTTATTTATTGGACCATGAGTAAATAAAGATTAATTTAAGTAATAATAATTGTTTAGCATCTACTGATAAAATAAAATAAAGTTAATCTTACTATTTTTTTTTTGTAATTAATGAATAAAAAAGATAAGAAAATTAAAAGAAAATAAAAATTCTTTGGTCGACTCTTTTTATTTTTTATCACTATTTATTACTCATTTGGTCATTCTTTCATAGCATTCATAATTTTGTCTTCAATATGGATAATATTTGGGATTCAAAACGGCAACAATTTTCTTATGACACTTTTGATAATCCAAATCTTTCTTTTTCAATTGATACCCACAGAAGCTTGAAAACCATCAACTAACATAATATGAGTGTTAAAAAATTGAAATACATGGGAGTATTAGCACTTATTTTCCCACATTACAAACTCAAACACAAAAATTATTTTTTTTGGTTGATTAGGAATGTCCAAGGCCAAGTATACTCCTGCATCAAAAGTAGAGCAGGTGGAAAAAATTGGGCATTCGATTCCTGGTTAGAAGAAGGAAAACCCTTTGTGTTACTAATATTTGTGGGGTTAGAAGATGGGGATTTAGTGTGATATGGATTCCTAGTTGAACAGGTGGAGACATTGTGGTATATAACATTGTACTAAGTAGTTTGAGGTGGGATGGTGTGTAGATTCCTTTGTGATCATATTGAATGGCATCATTTTAAATTCCCTTGAGCACTTACTCCTCAAAATATGAATCCATCTTGGGGCTGGTCAACTACAAAAAATATTGCAGTGTATCTAGCCTACAGTTGGGTGGAGAGTGGAAGTCATTCCCTTAGTTGAAAGTCATTAATTTATACCTATAATTGTATTTACTTGCATATTTGTTGCATTAGGAATGTATAATGATGTCATTATGTGCTATAGCAATGGTTGTATCGACATTGTTTATGTAGGAATTATATTCTACCTAACTGTTTTTAATGAGATATATATGCATCTATTAGAGAGAAAATTTATCATGTGTGGGTTTCATTGTTGTCATGGACAAATGATTATTTTCTAGTTAGGATCCCTTAAATATTTTGATGTTGCATTGCAGGTTTTATCGTTTGGGTATGATGGTATTGTGTTGCACCCACTCTAAGGTATGGTATGTAGAAATTATACAACATGTATGTATTTCTTGGATTCTCCTGATCTAACAATTATATGCCATTGTTAAATATAGAACCACTTCTACAAAATCTTTGCAGAATTTGAAACACAATCGCCAATCACAATATCATGAAGAAAGATCAATCACACATAACACAAATAATTTACCGGGAAAGCATAAAGCTAAAAAATCCACTATCTTATATTATGTATCATATCATGGATCATGAAACAATTACATACAAAGCTCCAATCCAAGAGCTGTCAGTACATGAGCTAATTTTCTCACATTGTCATACAAAAATTGTCAATTTCATTAACCAATTTATTGTCTCCAGATATCATGCCCTTCTCACGTAGTTCTTGATGAATGCAATCCCTAATCACAAGGAAATATTTGTCTTCCTCAATTGCACTGAGTATCATGGGCATCCTGTGATGTTTTAACTATACCTGGGTAGCCTTCTAATATGACAATTGATAGTTACACTTCCATTTCACCTAGATATCAAGTGGGTTTCCACTGGAACTAACATGCATGCAGCTAATAATAGTAAAAAGCATTAGTTGCATGTGAGATCACTACATGTGAATTAATTACAATTTAATTCACTTGATCTCTCACTAGTGTATCTACAGTTACAACTAGCACAACTAACTTTAACTCACTAACTGAGTTAAAATGATTTAAAACTTGCACAACTCAAGCACCACTACACTTCCAACTTTGTTATAACTAGAATCCCTCGGTTACAACTCAAGTCACTCTGCATGTCCCACCAACCAACCACTTAACTCGAAATTCTCTTAGCTAACTGATTTTCCACTTCATTTAACTATTTTAAAGTTCTCATTGAGAATATATTACAGTTTAATGTCCATCTAATATTAAGGGATAATAAAAATATACATGCATCTATAGATAGACATACACATACATCTATAAATATACATACACTGAAAAATAGCATGTGTGGGCCCCACCTATTGTAGGTGCTTAATTTTCACTAGGATCAAGGATGTTGTTTCTGGATACCAATTTCATTGTTTCTTGTTGCAAACTTCAACACTCCCTCTCAACAAGAAAGGAATTTCCTTGCATGTGACATGCAACTCCATGCATGTGAAATGAAACCCTTGCATGCAACATGCATACAAAATGCAACTCCATGCGTGCACCATGCAACCTTTGCATGCAACACTTCTCTAGTGTTTCTCGCACATGAAACACTTCTGAAATTGAATAGGATCCAAACAACTGAATCAATATAATGCATATGTCATCAAAGTATTTTGACTTCTACTAGCTACTGCACATGCCTTCAGGATCCACTGCGTTGCTGACACCTGCATCCATGCACTCTAAACTTGCTTCCAACTCCGATCTGCGCTCCAGTATCCAACACTATCACTTTGATTTCATGTCCTCAAAACATCTGACTGCACCAATCCAATTGATCCTGCTACTACTGCTCTGTGGCCTCCTAATAGCCAGGCTTGATTCATGAGATCCACACCATCTCAATGAATCTAGCCCAAAATTTATTCTTGGGATTATTCATGCATGAGATATAGCTGCATGCACTCCCTCTACCCATCTGGTTTGAAATTTCTTTGAATGAGTGGTTGCTCCCACAGCATGATCCTCCGCATGTGGCTACTCCACATCTTAAGGTTCACTCTTACCTGCACGAAAATCTAGATTCCTCTCAAGGGTCAATTGCATGGCTTTCTCACAGTTCCCAATGGTAGAAATATTTATATAAATTGCATCTACATTAAATCTATAGAGATTCTTATGCATCTCCAATTGTAGCTGCTCCACAGCCTTATGAGACTGCTTCTCAGGTTGCATGTTGAGAGGCTCCCTCTCAAAAACCAAGTCACTAACCTCTGCTTTGCTCCTCAAAGCTTTGCATGCATCGTGTACCTCAATGCATGTAGGTTCTTTGCTCCCACACATTGTAATTTTCCTGTCGTCGCAAAATTTTCTAAAAAAAGAGCTGACTATAAATCGATGATATCTCCCGCATCCAAGCTCTGATTCGATTGATTTTTGTTTTTCAATTTGGGTATTTTTTCGCAAGAAATTCAAATATGATATTTTTTTTCTGAAAATTGTGCACCAAAGGTTTCATATATTCTCTGAAAACTTGCACACCCAAATAATTCCTTCTCTCATACCATGTAGAAAATATATAACACAGTTGTGATACCATGTAGAAATTATACAACATGCATGTATTGGCTGGATTCTCTTGATATAACAATTACATGCCACTGCTAAATACAGAATCTCTTCTACAAAATCTTGTGGAATTTGAAACAAAATTTATAATCACAATATCATGAAGAAAGATCAATCACACATAACACAGATAATTTACCGGGAAAGCATAAAGATAAAAACCCCACTATATTCTATTATGTATTATATCATGGATCATGAAACAATTACATACAAAGCTCTAGTCCAAGAGCTCTCAGTACATGAGCTAATTTTCTCTCACTATCATACAAAAATTGGCAAGTTCCTTAGACAATTTACTGTCTCCTGACAACCTGCCTTTCTCACACAGTTCCTGATGAATGAAATCCCTAATCACAAGGAATTTATGTCTTCCTTAGTTTCACTAAGTATCATGGGCATCTTGTGATGTTTTAACTACACCTGGGTAGCCTTCTAATATCACAACTGATAGTTACACTTCCCTTTCACCTATATCTCAACTCGGTCTCCACTGGAACTGACATGCATGTAGCTAATTGACGCAAGGCTAGCCTAGAGCCAAGCCTGCAATAACCAGGATCTTCAATAAAAACACATATCAAACATGCTGCTCAGCTTTTTCCCAAATCAAAAACACCAATCTCTAGCATTTTCAAAACTTTCATCACAACCATTTCATAAACATCAAATTGTCAAACAACTCACTCCTCAAATGTTTCATAAAACCATACCAATGCCTTAATTCCCTCATTCATTTCATCACAAACATTCTCATTTGTTTATACACCATCACAATTCCTTCTTGCATGTGTTGGATTCAATCAAAAGTCAAATGTGCCCTTCATGTTTTCACATTACATGCCACAGTCTTCATAATTCAATACCATCATCATAATGGAACTCCCTCTATAGAAACTATCCCAATGCACTAGAATTTCTCATGCGTCACGTTTACAAAATCCATTGGCAATTTAATAACACTCTTTGAACTTAAAACTGCAATCTATATGAGCGCCTTATTTCAAGCTCATGACCACACAATCCAAACAAATGAATCCAATTTTCATACCTTTCTATCTGCATTTTTTACCAGGAATGAACTCCATTTCTCATCGCAATTTAGCCTCTTCTCTTGTATGGAGATTCACAAAACAAAATCGATTTATGCAATTGATCTTTCACAGAGTCTGCTACTCTGCCCGCGCTTATAATAATTTACCTCTGAACATTTCATTATATCTGCACACTACACGTGGACTTGCATTTTATCAAACTTCAACGCTGATTTCACCCAACAGCATTATAAGAAACCATTCCTATCCACGCATTAACCATCGACTCTGCTTTTTATCATTTGAACCAGTTTAAAAATACACAACCAATAATATGCAACTACTCACCTTCACCGTCTTCTACTCCAACATTGAAACTGGTTCACCAACATTAATGTGGCGCTGTCTTCACTTTCCTCCGGCAATACCTTGTATTCTGTGTTCTTCATCCAATATTCCCAACGCTATCCAAATCGATTCACATCTGCAACTTATAAAACGTAGTCTTGGACTTCATAATTTCTACAATTTCAACTGTCAATTCACATACTTAAAACATACATTCCCTTTACCATTCAACGATGTTCAGTGTTCCCAACCTGGTCTTCAAATGAAACGCAGTCTTTTGATCCCTGACACTGGATTTGACATTGCCACGATCCATAAAAGCCAACGTTCAATTAATTATTTCTACAGTTTTGTCCAAAACGCGCTTCAGTCAACAGTAATTTCAACAACGATTACACCTGTGCCATCGATTTCACTCAATAACACTGATTCAACAATTTAACGCATTCATTAATTTGTGTCTTAAAGTCTTCAGTGCTATGCGTATAACAACGTTTTAATTACAACATAAAAACCAGCATTTACATAGTCCAATTGATTTTCACTAAAAGGTGTGTGCCTCCATGAATTCGATTCCCAACTGGATATGTCGAAGCCACTCCTTTGCCACATTGTTCAAACTATGACACTGCTATTGAAACATAACAATTTTTAATTGAATTCCAGCAGAGATTTAAAACATAGCTTGCGCCCTCCTACATTCAATTTCCAATTTCCACTGTGCTACATATCAACCAATCCGATTTAAAATCGAGTTCCTTATTTGACACAAATAAACTCATGCCTAGATTTATTCAATACAGTTAACAATTGTAATGTTAATGTTCATCCTTTAAGCTTGGTCGCATAGATCGATCTTAAAATTTCTTCTCACTTCCTTTGATCGAACTTTCCAACAATCAATGCCTCAAATATATATACATTTAACCAGAAATAAATATAACTTTCACAATCAATCACCCAATATATATATAATCTGAAATCAAAACAATTTACTTACAAACTCTTGTTGGCCTGATATTCCAGATTGATGGCCCTTACAATTTACCAAAGGCTTACAGCCTTGGTTGTTCAAAATCTGCTCTCAACCACTCTCTAATCTCAATGTCTTTTTCTCTCAAAACCCCCTCCTATTTATAAAATTTTAAAAGTAATCTAATTTAATGCTTTATCCCCTTAATATCTCAACAAATCCCTAAATCTCTCAACATCCCTAAAAGATAGATTCTCATCCCTAAAACATAGAAACTAATTCCAACTTAGGCTCCCTCATTAATTCTAAATAATCTAGAAACTAATTTCTCTCACATTTACAATTTCTCACAAATAATTAATTAATCACTCAAAATAATATTAATATTTACATAAAATTTTAATATTTCTTCAAAACATGAAACCCCCTAGCTTAGATAGAATACAAGGTGTTTTTTGGAGCTAATGCTCCTGCATCAGACTCCCCATGTAAGAAAATTCATTACCACCTAGTCATAAGTCTGGATATTTCCTCCTGGATCCCAAATTTTATTTTGTAATCTTTCCTTGCTTGGCAATTTCTTTACTGTTGTTGTTAACTGCTATCGTACTCCAGGTTTCCATATTTTGTGCTGTAATGCTCCACTTGCTCTGCCTTCCAAGTCTTTCGCTGTCTTGTTGTCGCTCCTTTTCTTTCTTGCTGCTATCTTTCTCTGGGATGTTTTTATCATTAACCTCCTTATCAACTCAATTTCTCTGTCCAGTATATCCTCTGTCTGCTGATTGTTTCCAGCATCTTTAATAAAACATGTTGCTTTAGCTGTCACTATGGATGTTTCTTCTGTCAGTGTTGTCTCGGCAGCCTCCATAAATGTTGCGGCCTCCCAAACTTCCTGTCCCTCTGCAACATTCCTTCGCTCATCATCTACAATTTTATCTGCAATTTCTTTCTCTGGTTCCAGCAAACATTTCAGTGTTTCATCAACATGCTGCAAATTAACTTCAGCATAATCTCCATCTTCCCCTTCGACAATCTTCAGAAATTGTCCATCATCATCAAGTTTTGCAAACACTGTAGCTTCACCCTCTGTCACTGTAGCAACTCCAAAATTTTGTCCATCAGTCTTCTCTTCGCTATACAAACAAGCCAACTCTTTCTTGTCACCCACGGTAACAAGTCTGCTTATGAGACATGACTGTCTCATCTTCTACCTGCAACAGTTCTTCTTCTTCCAAGACAATCCCAAATGATGGATTGTCTTCTACATCACCTGTAAACACAATCAAATCGTCAGCTTCAAAATCATAACACTCACTTGTCGATTCAGTCACCAAGTTTTCTCTCTGCAGCTCCAAGTCTTCTTCAGGACTCAGAAAATCTTCACTGGCTTTTTCCTCAGCTTTCTCTGGCAACATTTCAGTATGTTGCTCTGAGTTCCTTCCCAAATCCTCTGTCAGCACGTCAGTATGCTGATTTGCATTCATCAAGAGACTGTTAGCTAGTCTCGCCTTCTTACCATCATCTGCTTCATGACTGTCCTTCATAAAAACTTTCCTGCCTTGCTTCCTCAGCAAATTATCCTGCACATAAGTCCTCTGCCTCTCCAATTCTCTTCTTTGAAGATCTAGTTTCCTATACAACTCAACAATTTCATTAGGAGTAGAACTTGGAAACTTTACACAATTTTCCATACCTTCACCATCTCTTAGCCAATCATCAGCTGGTCCTTCTCTCTCTGCATTAATATCCTGATTAGACTCCTTCGTCTCCATTTCCTTCTGAGATCTTGCCATCTTATCATCGATCTGAACATCCTTTAAATTCAACTCTTCTTTCTCCTGAACAAACTCTAAAGCTTGCTCATCTCCCTGTACTGTACCTGCCCAATATGGTTTTTTCTCCTAAATATTTCAACCGAAGATATTGAAGCCATAATGAAGAATTGTTAGTGAATCTCCAAAGACTTTGAACAACCAAATATTGACAGAAAATACGAATATTCTTGAGTACCCATCCTCCAATCAATTTAGGCATGGCTAAAGTGGACCAAGAAATGAGTGGAAGCCATTTTGATTCCAATTTTTGGGTCCTGAGGAACCTGATACTAAGATTCCTAATTTTATCAAGGATTCCTTTAGGAATCAAAATTATGGATTTAAAATATATTGGGATACATTCTAACACAGATTTAACCAACAAAAAACAACCTCTCTTAGAGAGAAGTTTATTAGTCTAAACCAAAATGTGTTTTTCCATGTTTTTTTACAACGATATCTAATCATCAAATTTGTGGTCATTTTCTTTAAGCATGAAGCCTAAATATTTCACCCTTTCATCAATAGACTTTTACTGGAATTGGAAAATATTTTGAATGGAGGTGGAAGCAATATTTGAGATATTGCGCAAAATCATACATGATTTATAAACATTTATATCCATTTCGGTAATTAAGTGAATTTCTTGAGAATGCACTTCAAATATTGAAAATAAATATTGTTTCTGCATTAGAATATGAAGACATTGTCTACAAATAGAATATGTGCAATGAAAATTGATCGAGAGATGCTTACCCCTTTTAGTTCTTCATTATTAATGGCTTCATGGATTAAACAACTAAAGAATTTAGTAATGAGTAGAAAGAGAAGGGGATATACTTGGACCCTTAAAAAATCACCTGAGATGCGCTAAAAAATGGAAGAGGGGATTCTATTAACTAGGACCAAAAAACGTTTTGACTTGATACACCATATAATCCAATTTACCATCTAAAGTTCCATCCCAATTTGGATTATAAACAGTCTTAGAAAAGTCCAATTTACCATTTTGTGTGCTTTTGAGAGGTCAATATGAGTTTTGAGAGGGTGGCAACATTGAGGGTTCTAGTTTTCATTGAATGGAGAGTCTCTTGAGCCAAGGACAAAACATCATGAATTTTTATATTTTGAAAGAAGCCAAAATTTTATTCTGAGATAATCTTGCTAAGGATAGGCTTAAGTTTGGTTGTAATGATTTTTAGGAATAACTTATAGATCAAATTTAAACAAGATATGGGATAGAAGTCATTAAAGGAATCTAAATTCTAAAATTTTGGTATGATGGCAATAAAAGTTGAGTTTAGTGACCCCAAAATTTCCTCAATGATTGAGATTCCATAAAAACCTTAAGAAGGTCATATTTAATATGGTCATAAAAGCCAGAAAATGTTTTTATTTTCAACCCATCTGAGATGGGACACTTCCATTTTTCATATTGAAATTTGAATTCTCAAGTTCTCCTTTTGAAACCTCAACAATCAAAGATTCATTCATATCATTCTTTATGGATTCATAGAAAAGCGTTAAAATCTCTATAATTTCCCAAATGGGACAACCAACAAGGTGCAAAAAAGGGGACTTAAAATGTTAAGATCTTATTTTGAAAATATCTTGGAAGGATGTACCATTATAGTACATGATTGACCATATCATATTCATATTTTTCTGCTTGTTAGTGTAACGATTGAAAAGTTTAGTATTGTTGACACCCTCATTAATTCATATATCCCTACTTCTTAGTCTCCATATTTCTTCTTCCACGGGAAGGAGTTCCCTTTTCTTGCATTCCATTTTACAAAAGTTGTCGATGTCCTCTGCATTGAAAAGTGTTGTAACATTCAAATATTGAATGTCATGAATCTGAACATCTAAATATTTTAGTTTCACCTTAGCCTTCGCTTTGGAATCCTTAGCGCATAATCTAGATTTATGTTTTACAAGCTTTAAATTTTCTGTAAATTGAAACATAAAGGTTCTAGAATAGGATGAACTAAGAGGAATCCAAGAAGACTTGATCATTTTGATATATTCCTCTTCTCTAATCCATATACGGTTAAATGATAAAGGAGTAGAATAATTCAAGTCATATTTGGCCATCTCAAGAAGAATCAAGTAGTGGTTTGATATACCACCAACATCGATCCAGGATCTCACTTTAAGGGGAGAAGTTAGAAAAATATTTGAGATAAGAAATTGATCTAATATTTTGGATATACCATATTAATTTTTTCAAGAATTCCTCCAAGTAGGAGTGAGTGTAATTGGTTCCATATCTGTGAGGTTTGAATATATGATAAAATGGGTGAAGAAATATTCCAACGGATCTTTTTTGGCCACCACTTCTTGAATCAAATTCATAAAACTCATGTCATCAACAAGGATAATCATATGTGTATTGACAATGCTAGAGATGGATATTCTATCCCAAATTGGTATATGGTCTAAATATGGGTCATGTGCATTCATGACCCTAAATTTAAGATTAATTTCAAGAAATTTCATATCAATGGATATGTGTTGAGAAGACAAAGGACATGTTCATGTTAAAACATAATTACATGCATTGATTAAACCTCCAAATAAAACTTGAGAATTAACATACAGGAATGACTAGCTATGTATCCCCGGTGCTATGATATTTTTATTTTCTTCACCATCAATCACTGTTTTCTCAGTCATGATTATGTCTGGATTACATTTTTTGATAAGCCTTTTGAGGGCTAGTCTTTTGGGAGCACCACAATACCCCGGCAGGTTAATTGGTAGGATCTTCATTTATAACTCCACAAGGAGATTTTAGCTCTAAATGCCTTGTTGATCATGTATTGCTTCCCATTTTGAATGTCTTCCTTAACATTACTTTGAGGATTGGAAAAATTTTATTTCCTTTTGACATGACCTACGATAGGAGTTTCCAATGGTAAAAATCTAGGGGTAGAGGATTAATTGTTGCACGAAATAAACAAGTGGAGGGGGCAATATCTCTTCACATCATGATAAGAGTCAAATGATGGCGTAGAATATGAATTCTTAGGAGGCTATGAGATATATACACACACACATAAGGATCTGTAACTAAGGATTACAAGTCAAATTAATTTACAAGAGGAATATTGGATGTCTGATTCGTTTATAAAAAAAGGAGACTGAGATACAAGAGCCAATCTAGTAGATGAAAGGGACATAGCTACATCCTTACAAGAATTCAATTCATTTAAAATACCATTTTTATTATCCTTTTGCCTCCTTAATATTTTTTTCTTCAAATATTGAAGGGATAGGAGATGTATGTTACTTACCTGGATCCTCTAATTACATATCATAATGAGGTTCTTCTGCAAGGATTGTTCCAACGATAGGAGAAACAAAATTTTCTTTATCCTCTAAAATTTTTTCTTGAATATTAGGAAAATTATGTTATTTTTCCATAGAATGATTTTTAATCCCCTTCTTCCTTGGAGGTAGAGCAGTTTTTACATTAATTGGACAAACATCGACTAAATCACCTACCATATGGAAATAAAAATGCTTGAATGGAAATCACAATTAGTCCATTTTTTGAATCCACGACCTTCCTTGAAAGCATAATTCTATATCCTCAAGGAGAACATTATTTAGATTTACCTCCACTTTCACCTATGCAACTTGACGATCGGGATTTGTGAAACAACTTTCATCTACCCTCACAAAGTGATAGAAAAATATCTTCAATATTCCAAAAACATAGGGTTTCAAAAAATTAGAGGTAATGTAGGAAAAAGAACCTAAACCTTCTGAGTTTTCACAAATTTTTGGGAAGAATTGAATTAAATCAATATACCATCATTAAATGGATAGCCCATAAGGTCCCTAAGACCGGTCCCTTCCAATGATTTTGTTGACCTACTCTACGGAAGAAAAAATCACACAAAACCACCCACAAATCATAACATGAAATTTAAGAATAACGCCAAGAATTGTAACCCAATTTGATTGAAACCATCACTCAAGGGTGGAAGGAATAACCACTTTTCCAATGAATTGATATAGTAAAACCCTTTCTTGAAGAATAATAATGTCAGATAGAGGGATGTCACCATTGAAAATGATCTGATACTTGATGCAACAAGGTTTCAGGGCGTGCTTATGCTTGAGATTAAAACCCGAGCCTCGCAAAATACACTCATGCCATAGAGGCTTAGAGATATGAATGCTAATAAAAATAAAGGGATCATTAAAAGGGACATGAAAACATTCTTCTTTATGAAAAGGTGATGGATTGGTGAACTTATCTCGAGGAGGTACCAATGATTCGATGGAATTGGCATTGATTTTGTGTTATTACACAAAGATGGATATATTACATGGAATATTTGGACCATAGTCCAATAGTTCATCCTCCATTGAAATATCCCCAAAATATTGTGCGAGTAACAATTCACACAAAAACCCAAGACTTCCCATTGG
Organism: Pinus albicaulis; assembly: GCA_034641835.2. Taxonomy (NCBI): domain Eukaryota; kingdom Viridiplantae; phylum Streptophyta; class Pinopsida; order Pinales; family Pinaceae; genus Pinus; species Pinus albicaulis. Next base: position 1,351,533,227 of record CM076572.1, on the reverse strand, counting down.
AAAAGAGTAATAATTGAATTTTGTGTCAATCTATCCACACACATGAAATGAACCACCAATCCTTTGGACTTGAGGAAAGGGATAAAATGATGGTAAAAAGGGATAAATATAAAAGAAACCAATAGTAGAAAAAATATATTGGGATCAAACATGTTGACATAATCCTAGCTACCCGAAACCCTGCACCCCTCCCCCGAAAAACAAAACTTGATGATATTAGTAGTTATCAATATATAACTAGTCAACTAGTCAAATATTTTTTTATTTAATAGTTTATGTGAGTCTTCATATGACTACCACACCTAAATTTTGGCTTAGGTAGTCTTGAACTAAGGGAATATAACTTTTCAAAATCACTCAAATATTAAACCTGGATTTGTCCATGCCAACGCTTAACATGACTATATTTTTTTACCATGAAGTTTCGAAGTGGTAACCTTTACCCCATCGAGTGCCTTAACAAAACACACTGTCACCATCCATTCTACACCTTGTAGGTTATTCAACTAGTCAAATATATAAATAATTGTGTTGAGAGGTGGTCTACATTCGATTTTAGGGTGGATGGGTGAGTGTTAGATCTGTGAACATTATATGAGTGAGCGTTAGATGGGTAAGTGTTAGATGTGATATATGAGATGTGAGATATTTTCTGAATTAATTTTTTTTTAGTACTGTAACTTTGTTTTTGATCCATAAAAATATGAACAATTTTTTAGATAAAAGAAAGTATAATATACATATCACATTAAAATATATAGCATATAAATATTATTTATAAATTAACATCCATTTTATCATATAGATTAAAATAACTATTGCATAACCATCTTTAAATTTAATTAATAAGCGGATTAAAAAAATTAATATTAACAATATAACAAGATTTTTAATAATGAATATTTACCATGGATATTATTAACTTATAAATATGCATTTTTACAATAGCATGGGCCGATACCTAGAAGAGAAATATAGAGAGACAGAGCGAGAGAGGGAGAAAAAAAATCGTAATACCATGGGCTATTACTGTGGTTTATCAATAACATAAGCTATATATGATTTTTATTATTATGTTATGGATCTAGGCTTTTAATTATTGTATTACAATAGCATGGGACAATACCATGGCTTACCAATACCACATGCCCAAAAACCATAACTTATTTCAAAATCAAAATATTATACAAATAATTTATTTTTACTTAATTTTATAAAAAAAATTAATTTAATCTAAAACCAGAAAGTTTATAATTGTTTTTGAGGTATATCTAAACCCTCCATCCTCACAACTACTAAAAATATTCCCATAGATATTAAATCGAGGTCTTAATAAATTGAAAATGAGAATACTTGTATACATATATATGTGAAATTTATATAATATAAATAATATTATAAAGAACGAAGATACATTCATTTTAACAAAGGAACCTCATTTGAGTATGAATGTTAGTCTTTTCGTGCTAATTTCATCTTCAGATTTAAAATTTATTTGTTGGTCTTATGCTTGATCTACATAGGTTTCCTCATTGTTTATGTGTGTCAAATAGGGAAATTAGCTGATTTTTATGAGTGTATTCAAGAGCATAAAGTATGAAATAAATATTTTGAACAACAACAAAAACAATAACAACAAACCATCAAAATTGATCCATCAACATAAAGTTTTGATGAAGGATTTCACCCCTCTTGGGCTACATCTCCTTGGTCTAGCTTCCATGGCTTAGGCCTCTGTATTATATCAAAAGTGAAAATTTTGTTGTTTACATTCACCTACAACTCCTGAAACATGATTCAATGAGTATAGAAGGTTCGAATATATAAAAAATGACTCTTCATTCTCTGAATATGGTCTTTATCTAATCTAGGCATGACCTTCCTCCTGATGGCCATGGGCTTTTGTTTTCTTCAAAGTGACAAAAACACTTTTAGAATTGCTCCTCCACCTCTACAACCTATACCAGTTGATCCAGAACATGCCAATCTAATAGGAATGACTCTTCCTGAGCCAAAATTGGTCGAAAATTGCTCCAGATATGCTTCATTTAATTTTCCTTGGAAATCTCCTCCAAATATGGAGAAGGCTCCAATTTAAGAGTGTCAAATTTGGAAGTCCACTAGTTTCGGAGGTGCCCTTAAAACTCTAACAAATTAAACTGTGAGTTTTAATTAATTAAAACATGGATTAGAAGGGATAAGTGTGGCTTAAATGCACACTAAGTGTGTTTATCATAATCAAGGTTTAAACCCTAAATTTCAGAATTAACATAACTTAACCTTGCATTTAATTGATAATATTCGTGACCTTATGAAACTCCAATCCTGGTCATGAAGTGTGGTCTTATGGGAGGGGATTGGCCCCCTCGAAACCCCTGTTGGATCATTCGTTGAAATTAAAATAGAGCCCAAACCCATAGTGTTACAAGGACTAATGGTGTGGGTTAGTGGTAAACCAGAGTGCTAGCATGGGGGAAGTCGTAGGGTCGACCCCGGCCTCTACCCATCCATTGTAAAAAATTTCTCCATGAAAATTACATGTGCCACTTTGCATATAGTTCAGACTTTGGTTAATGTAATATGTGCTACACCATATCATGTATTAAAACCGCCATATAACATACAACTTTGATTAATATAACGGACTTTGATATGTTTTTGACCTTATAATATATTCCAACCACTGTACTATAGTATAATTCCAACCTTGATATATGATTTGAATGCAGGCTTTGGCTAATCATAAAAAATTTTGACCACCATGTTAAACTGCAATTCGACCTTAGATATGGTCCACTAGAGGGGGCACATGGTGGCCCCTAGCTACACCATGTGTCAGCCTCCAGTTGGGCTATCCATCCCTATAAAAAAAAAAAAATCCAATTCAGCCTTAGGGGCAAAAAATTAAAAAAATTCACCTTCAAACCAATTCGGTGAATCCTATTGTGACACTTGTCACAGTGTCACTAGGGAAAAAGCTGAAGAATATTATGAGAATATTCCCTATATAATGACTGGGATGCCATGTCATCAACCTGTCACTGTTCTGAAATTTTTTTAGTTGTTTAGGAAAATGAACAATATGCTCTATATTCTTCGTCCAAACTCTGTTTTTCGACGAATGAAATTGTGTTGGATTATTGGCGACGAGCTCCTCGCTATCATTCAGTTTCCAATCAATTATGGGTACTTTCATTTTTGAGATTTTATACTGAGAACCTGATCATTCCTCCCCACTAGAAGCCTTTTGGACACCAAAATATCTTTCATTACTGATCATGTGGATGGGGGTGTTGTTCCCTCACCCTTCTAGTTTCTATCCACTAAAATTTTCCCATTTTCATCAATTGGAGCTTTTCACAAAAACTTAACTTTTTATTTGATTCTTGTGACCTTCTCTTGATGTCATTGACACCATCATGCTGAAATTCCCATGAATTTGTAGAGAAACAACCTATTCTTGCAAAAACCATCTTGTTCCTACCTTGGCACACTTTCGTCATAGTGATTCTTAACTTATCTTGCTTTGTACTTGCGTTAACTCTTGACCAAGTATCTTCGTTGTTTCCATGTACCTTTTGGAAACCCATGCCTTCTTTGTCACTTTATCTTTGACCTTTTCACTCTCTTGCACCGAGATCTTATTCCCAACACTTCTCAACGCTGATGTTGACTGCTATAAATGTTTTACATCTTGTTCACCTCCTTTCAAAGGAAACCTATTAGAATCCTGAAAAATCTCATTACAGGCATAAGAAACCTTAATGAAATCAAATTTTTCATTCGATACATATTTTTCAAAGGTTTGATTTAGAACATCTCTATGTTTGATCATCAAGAATTTCAAATTCTGACTTGCCTTCACTATCCTCTTCATTTCTCCTGCATGTATAAGAGACAAAATTCTCGTCTTCTTATGCGATCTAACTATGTACTCAATACCATATTTTAAAAAGTGATACTTATTCTCATGGCGATGAAATACTGCTTTCATATCATAAATATAAGGACTTCCCAAAACAATACCTGATATCTCAAGCAGCACCACATCAAGTTCAACTTCATCAAGAAATTTTGAATTAATGATGCATCTTAGTATGCACTTCCTTGTAACCTGAAAGTTTGCATTCTTAGATATCCACCCTAAAGGATAAGGTCTTGGATGTCTATCAGTTTCAAGGTTTAGTTTCTTAACCAAGTCTTCACAGATTAAGTTAGCTTGTGACCCACTATAAAAAATTGGATCAATCTTGGTATGTTTAAAGACAACTCTAATATGGAAAAGTTATATTCTTGTATCTCCATCTTGAGTGACATTAGAACAATTTGAAGAACTAGTGCTTGATATGTTCTTACCTTTCAAACCCATGGTTGTAATCTTTGTCTCATCTCCTAAATTTTACCCTAAGTCATGTTCAACTGTAGCGACAATTTTCTCTTTTTCTTTGCCTTTTAGTCTGTTTGGCTTCGACTGTGGATGAAGTTTCCAATAGTGGTATTCATCATGGCCATTATTCAAACAAATTTTTCATGTGGGCTTCTCTTTCTCTCTTTTGACAGAGCTATTTCTCTTTTCTCTTCCATAAAATGTTCCCTTCCTTTACCCTCACTATCACTTTTATCATCTATGTTTTGTTTCCCTCTTGCTTCTAAGTGTGCGCCTTGAACACAAACCTCATCTACGTTTATGGGATTAAACATTAGAATAGTGTGCCTAAGTTAATTTTGCAAACCCCCAATTTACTTTAACAAAGATTCTCGAGAATACAAATTAATACCCAAAATAAGAGCTCTTCTCCTCAATTCATGAGTATAATCTTACACACTTTGCCCTTTAAACTATCTAAATTTTTTCCAATCCATAATGAACTTTTGAATGTAAGCTAATGGATATAATTTCCTTTTAATGGCAACAATAAAAATTGACCAAGACATAGATATCTTACCATAGTTTTTAATCTCTTCTTGAGTCCTTGCTTCCCATCATACAAGTGCAGATTCTTCCATCCTCAAAGAAGCCAATTGAATATTTATACCATCTTCATGAAGGTTTTGAAGTCTACGGTACACCTCCAATTGACATATCCAATTGTCTAATATTACTGCATTTTCCTCGCCATTATACATCGGAAGCTCAAATTTGACATCAATTTTGAGTAAGGGTGTTTTTCCTATTGTGGTATTTGAGCAAGTGTGGGTGGTTTTTGTAGTGGAAGTGGAAGATGATGCTGATGGTGATGATGAGGATGATGAAGATGGTGGATATGGAGGTGAATTTCCTCCACTTCCCTTTTAACTCTTCTCTTCAACCTTGTTATCATCTGAAGTTCCTTCACCATGTGGAGGCTTAGAACATTCTCTTTCCATCCCAGCAGTAAATGCACCAAACATAATTTTAACTATCCTCTTTATGTCACTGAAGTCTCTCTTGACATCATCCTCTTATGAATGACCTTCATTTTCCCCAACACCTGACATGATGGCTATGGATTCAAGCTCAGATTCTCGTGCTTGTGTCTCTTCAATGTTAGCTTCTTGAGAAAAAAATTGAGGTGCATTAAGTGCAGTTGTGAGTGGAAGTTTGGCTGGAGATGGTACCCTTGTGGCTCTCCTTCTTCTGGTCCTAATATCGATACTTGAAACCAAAAATTTCCCTTCACCTCTCTGCAACTTTAACCTTGTAGGCATCACAAATTTGGAACCATTAAACTTGCACAAAACTCAAGCAACTATCAAGCAAATAACCTTGCCTTTCAAACAGGATCTGATACCAACTTGATCTGAGTATGAATGTTGGTTTTTCTGTGCTAATTTCATCTTCAGATTTAAAATTTATTTGATGATGTTATGCTTGATGTACATAGGTTTCCTTGTTGTTTATGTGTGTTAAACAGATAAATTAGCTGAGTTTTATGAGTGAATTCAAGAGCATAAAGCATGAAATAAATATTATGAACAACAACAAAAACAAGAACATAAAACCATCACAATTGATCCATCAACACAGAGTTTTGATGAAGGAGTTCACCCCTCCTGGGCTACATCTCCTTAGTCCATCTTCCATGGCTTGGGCCTATGTATTATCTCAAAGTGAAAAAAAATGTTATTTACATTAACCTAAATCTTCTAAAACATGATTCAATGAGTCCATAATGTTCAAATCTATCAGAAATGACTCTTCATTCTCTGAATATGGTATTTAGTTGATCTATGCATGGCCTTCCCTCCTGGTGGTCGTGGGCTTCCTTTTTCTTCAAAGTGACAAAAACACTTTTAGAATTTCTAACTTGATATGAGTATGAATGTTAGTTTTGCTGTGCAAATTTAATATTTAGATTTAAAATTTATTTTCTGATCTTATTCTTGAATTAAATAGGTTTCCTTGTTGTTTATGTGTGTCAAACAGGTAAATTAGTTGATTTTTATGAGTGAATCTAAGAGCATAAAGCATGAAATAAATATGTTGAACAATATAAAAAAAAAAGAATAGGAAGCCATCACAATTTATCCATCAACATAGAGTTTTTATGAAGGATTTCACCCCTCCTGGGCTACATCTTCTTGGTCTAGCTTCCATGGCTTGGGCCTCTGTGTTAGCCACCTATATATTTTTGTCAAGAAAACAGATGGCTAAATTTGTTTCTGAGCCTTCAAGAGAAACATTTCCTCTAAAAATATATCATTCTTGAAGCCTTTTTTTGTGTCCTTAGCTTTTGAAAATATCTTCACTGTTATTTCCATCAAGAAAGCCTCACTGTTTTTGAAAAAATTATGCTCAAGAAAGCCTCCATCTGTTCTATTGTATCCCTGCAAATTCCCCATTTCCACCCCTTTTTTCCCTTCTCAAATTTCCCCAAAAACGCTCAAAATCCCCTCCTTAGTCCTCTAAACTGTTGAATCCCCCTTTTAAAACCTGGTGAATCCCCTCATTTGGTGAAAAAATCCCTTTTCTCCCCTACCAAAACCCCTTTTTAAGCCTTGAAAACTCTATTTTTTGGCCAAAAACCCACTTTTTACCTTAGGACAGGCCTAAGCCCCTTTCGGCCTAGCTCTCAGCCCTTCTCTACATGTAACCATCACCAAGACCAAGCGCTAAGCCCTTCAGGGCCAATTGCAATCGGGAGTTTTTTATGTGCGCATTTCCTTTGTTACTTGAAATTTCCCGATGGGATGAAGTTTTTGTTCTATCGACCGCGAGCTCGATCTGAGCTGTTGATCTATATAGATCTAATGACCACCGCTTTGGTTTCACTGCACCCATTACCTCGTTCCATTTCCCTCCTGATTGAATATTGATCTCCTCCTGAGATCCAACGACTGGTGTAAAATCGCATCACGCCAACCCAATGAATCCACTTTTCTTTTTCCCTGATTGGCCAATCTCTGATTCAATCCTGGCCATTGAATCCACAAGAACCAACGGTCAGGATTCGATCATACATCACCCCTATGCCCTCCATCATTACCCCTCCGCTGCGATCTCCACCGTTGATCCCTTAATGATCTGACGGCCATCACAACATCGCATCACTGCTAATCGCAATCATCGAGCTCCCCGCTGATCCAACGATCCACATGTAATTGCAACATCAACAATCAGAGTTTTGTCCCCCTTCCTTTCTCTGATGTGATTAGATCTCCACCGTTGATCTCCTGAGATCCAACGTCTCTCCTTTCTCCCTTCTCATGCACTGGCCCTTTTGCCTCTACCTCATCTTTAAATCTCCGCCGTCCATCCCCATGGATCCAATGGTCAGGATTCGTCCTACCCATCTATTATGATATATTTCCCTTTGAAACATTAGTGATTTTACCATGGATCCTGACCGTCCATCATGTTGATCCAACGACCTATATTAAAACCACTGTTGACCTGCCCTCATATTACCAACCGTGCATCTCCCCATATCGCGGTCCATCCTGCACTGTCGCATCTCCCAGTCCCACATCCAACGATGGAGGGGCATATCGCATTTTTCCTGTGCCCGAAGTTTAATGCTTCAAAATTACGTGATGAAAGTGGTTTTGGGAGGGACACGTGTCAGGCGACAAGAGATATCGTTATTTTTGGGAAAATTTCAAAACCACTATCGCAACGCGAAAATAGTTGTTTTCTCCTAAAAACCACTTCCCCTCTTTTGCCTCCGACAACGCTTCCCAAAGATCCTGACCGTTGATCTGTATAGATCTACGGCCCTTATTCCATCGCATTTTCATTCATATTATGTTCACCAGACCTCCAAAGGACTTCATCGGAGCATCTCAACCATTGATCTCCTCCTAAGATCTAACGGTCCACACTCAAATCGCCCTTCGCCCTATGGTCCCACCATTCAAAGCCTGATTTCATTTGATTTCACGCATTTTCCTTTGTAATTCACCCAAAGTCTAAATTTTTATGTTTTACATTAAAGTTTATCTCTTCCGCCTAAATCCTCTAAAGCATCTCCACCAGGAAATCCTGGCCGTTGGTAACCACCATCAAATCTAATCCAACAGTCCAAAACCATCTTTTCACTAGACCTCCATCAGATCATTGCTTCACCATTTTTTCGCAGTTTTCACCGTTTTCTTCGTTACAACCATTGTTTTCACTTTTACACTGCCATATCCACAAGCCTCCACAACACCCACCTCCACTCCCATGTATTTTCTCAACCTGTTTATTGTCTTTTTGTAGGGTTACAGATAGTGAAAACCATTATTGCTCACAGTCACAGTCATAGTGACACAGAGCGTAGAGGAAGCTTTTTTAGAGCCAGAGATCACAATGAAAGACTCCTGAGGGGGTTTTAAACACATGTTTAATTCCAATCAGAGTTTTTAACTCTGTTGAAAAACCTCTAGTTCCATTAAACCTGTGCATCCATAGACAGAGACAGTCAAAGAAGCAGCAAAGAGTATCAGTGAATGATTAAGGAGATTTAAATCCTGTTATTGAAGATTTTAAGCTTTAATTCAGTGATTAAAGGGAGAATGTACTAGATTGAAGACCTTATGAATGAAATAGAAGGCCTAAATGAGGCCTAAAGCATAGAAAAAATCCTTGTTAGTGTTTCACATCAGCAGAAAGGACAAAGTTCCCATAATTTTTTTTACTCTTCATCAACGTTCTCGAGAAGATCACCATCCCGACAGAAAGTCCTAATATTGCCAAAGCATTTTTTACACAGCACGGCAGGCCTAAAAGTCATTTAACTACCTTACTTTCCCCAGAGTACTACAGAGTACTACAGCCAAAAATTACATCAAGGAACATACCTATGAAGTTATGATCAGCCTGTCAAACACCACTCTTTCATCAAAAGAGTACTGAAATTCAATGCATGGATATTAAAATAGAATGGGCTTCAAGCACCCCTCTTCCTCTGTTTTAATGTTTCATTAAAAGTTCTATCTACTTCTCCTGCCTCTCTTTCAGCTATAAAGCTCTTGAAAAATACATTGTAAAGGTTGTTGTTCGGATAACCGTGGATTGTAAGTTGTTCTCTTGAGATAGAGTTCTGTGTATTAGTTGTAATATGGGCTAAGGAGATGCTTTCAGAATAAATATCAAGCTGTTGGAAAATGTTGTATATGAATTATTTTTCTCTTTAATATGAAAATCATGTTTCATTGGATCTTGATTTAAAGCAACGGTGATGTGTTCTATATTTGTCTCTGTTTTCCTTCTGTAATTCATCATATTTCATTTCTCTGATAAGAAATCAGTAATCTGGCTTAGGATATAACCTTGTATGGTACCCTAATGCTTCCTACTCTTCTTATCTTTGATTTTTTCTACTAATTTTCCTATCTGAGAACAAGTTCAAGGTAATTTAGCCAGTATAGCAGTTGGTTTTCCCTGCTTACTGATGCATGAATTTAGGATATGTTCTTAGATGTTCTTGTCTAGTTTAGACATGAAAGAATTAGGATACAGGGAGATTAGAGTTGATTCTATCTCACTAGGGTCCTTTTCTAATAGTTAAGCTTTTCTAAGATCCCTTAAGTTGAATGTAAAATAATTGAAAGTTCAAAGTCTTTCTCTGATCTCGGGCTTCACCTTTACGTTAAATCTTTAATGTTTTCTATTGTCTGAAGAGTTAGGCTTATTAGGATTTTGATCATAGACAATTAAGGCATGCTCTGTCCCTGGATTAGCTCTTAAGTTGGTCACCTTGGAAGGTTTCCTTGTCATTCACCTTCATTCCTTATCACTACATGCCATACTATCATCTTTAAGATCCTCTGTTTTAGATGACTAGCCCATTTGAAAGCATTGGATATTGAATTGCAAGTAAACCCTTTTATGACTCCATTGCCCAATGGTCTTGAGTTTCCTTTGAATTGTCTCCCATTGCCAAAATCCTCTTTGCTCACCTATTTTTCTTACATTGGACCCTTCTTTCATGTTTCCCAACAACCAAATGAACAAAAAAAACAAAACAACGACCCTTGAGCCTTATAACTAGCCTAATACCTTTAAATTGAACTTCAAAGACATATATTTCTTTGCCTTTTATAGAGAGATCCCTCTCTAGATCCAGGAGGGCTAGATCCTGAGATCTCAAAGTGGTTTGATGTTGTCATGTCTTTTGGTATTTCGAAATCTGCCAAAACACAGGAACCCCAACATAATGGCGACTCCAGTGGGGACCTTTGAGTAGAACACACCTTGAACATATCTAAGAGCTCAAAGAATACCATAGCAGCCTTGGTTTGGTAATAGATCATTGCGGTGGATAGTAAACCTTCTTGAAACATTCTAAATCTTCCCCCTGGTGACTTCACAGTTCCTTAATGACTAAAAGACTCTACTGGTGATTAGTAGGCCTACTGATTATCTTGGTTTCCACAAGACTCCACTAGGAGACCAGTTTTTATTACAACATCATCCATATTAGAAGAAACACATAGGGTAAAGCTTGTTTGTTAAGAGACAGACATACTCGATTCAAGAACAGTCTATACAAGAGCTTACCCTAACCCAAACCCACCTGAAATAGTTGAAAATTGAGAGAGAATTCTTAGGAAATCTCCCACCCCTAGAAAGCCAACTATTATCAGACACATCCATAGAGATAACTCTACACCAGAAAACTTTTCAGCTCTATTAGACACTCATTTAGACTTAGACTTACTAGGTAGTTTACCAAGAACTAAGTCATCTAGTGCTGTAGATAAGACAGGCCTCGATGTTCGAAGTTCACCATCTCTTAGTGGTCAACATATTAGGGATAGAGAGACCCCTCCATCTACACCTCCTGATATTCATTTCATTTAAAACTTGGGTCTCTATCACCCTAAATTAGCTCAGCGGTGTGTTTCTAGTCCTAGCATTTCTGTCATTCATATACCTGCTACTCAAGCAAATATTTTACCTCCACAAAACACCATCATGGCAACCTGGTATGCACCTCTAGTGTTACCACAACCTTTGGCTCCACTACCCAATGATTATCAATCAAAAATCCCTTATTTCACTACCAAAGAGTCTACCACAACTCAACATCATGTAGATAGGATGGAAGATGCCTTTGACTACATGGAAATCAAATATGAAACCATTAAGATGAGGATCTTTGCTCAGAGTTTAGGAGGAGATGTGAAGAAGTGCTTTAAAGGCCTACCTCCTAATAGCATCAATGACCTTCCCTCTTTACACCAAAATTTCATAAACAAATGGGAATTCAAAAGCAATCCTCTCCCAATACTAGCAGAATATAAGAACCTTAAAATAAATTAGGGAGAGAGTGTCCATGACTATTCTACTAGATTTAACAGTGTCTACAATGCTCTTCCACCCCATATGAAACCTCCCCAAGGAATGGCCTTAGTGAAATACTCTGAAGGATTTGATGCTGACATGGAATACCAGCTTAGGGAGAGAGATTACAAAACATTGGAAGACATGCAGAAAGGAGAAGTAAGTGTAGAAGCGAACCCGATTGAAAAAAGAGCTAGAATGAGGGCTGAGAAGAAGGTGACCTATAGGGATGACACATCAACTTCCAAAACTGATCCCAATTATGAAATTCTACCCAAAAACATGGAAAGGCTAGAAAAAATGATGGAGAATATGGTTGTCCAAGTCAGTAATCAGAAGAGAAACCAAAACCAAAATAAGAACTAGAACTATAGGAGAAACAACCCTCCAAATAGGCAAAGAGACTCTGATCAACAAGTCATACCCCCATTTCAAGATAATTTCTTTAATGAAGATGAGGGGATAATAGAAGAGTATGAGGGAACCACAATAAACATGGTGGAAGTAGACAACCAAATTCACAGCTTCTCCACAGAAGGTAATCAGACCTCATACTCACATTGGGATGAGGAGGGGTTAGAATCTGAGGACTATAGGTTGGGATTCGAAAATGCCATCATGCAGGTCAGAGAACATAATGAAATCAGGAGCAAAAAGAGCTTAGACACTTCCAAACCAAAAGCCTCCAAGATTACCATTAAGAAAAGACCTAAGAAGACTCCTAAAGTGACTGTTGAAAGTAACAAATCAGCAGCTGAGATTTCTGGGAAAGACAAAGAAAAGGATAGCCAAAATACTGATAAAAAAAATCAAGAAACTAGCAGAACTAGCATTGCAGCTAATGCTCCTGATAAAACAACTTCAAACATTGTACATACTGAGAATCAGCAAGCTGATTCTACGAACAAAATGGTGGCCAATAGAACAGAATTAAGCCTTTCAAAGAGTCAATCTCCTTTCAATTTGGAAAGTGAGATAGCCAAAATCAAAATTTATGTTCCTCTCACTGAGTTAGCTACTCAGGATGCATATAAAGGCCAAATTTTGAAAGCTCTAACTCTAGGAGAAAACAATGACACTATCAATTTAAGTGATGATCAACCAACCCTTCTATTTGGTCCAAAGATAGAAGGCAAGTTTCAGGAAGGGGTAGTACCTCCTTTTTATATCAGCCTCAATATTCATGACAAGATCCTTCATAATGCTATGCATGAATCGGGGGCTTCACACAACCTTATGCCCAAGGTTATTATGGAGAAGTTAGGCCTAGAGATAACCCGACCCTATAAGGATTTATATTCATTTGACTCTAGCAGAGTGAAGTGCCTTGGCCTAATCAAAGATTTCTGTGTGAACCTGACCCAAATCCCAGCCAAGTGCATGGTTATGGATGTTGTAGTGGTAGATGTGCCACCTAAGTATGGCATGTTATTTTCAAGGTCATGGGGTGCTAAGCTGCAAGGTACAATGCATATGGATGGATCATATACCACAATCCCCGTCTTTAGCCAGCTTAGGAGACTATATAGAGAGGCACAAATGAAGTTTATGGTTAGCAGCCCTGAAAAACCTGAACATTCTCCTCTATACTATGTCCACACAAATCTAGAATCTTTTATCCTTTTCAATAATGAATCCATATATGAACTAGAACTAGAAGACAGAGATTCAAACGATAGAGTAGAGCCCACAGATCTTAACATAATGGCCACTCTAGATATAGAGGGAAACGAGAGACAAATTTTAGAACAGTGCACTGAATCAGAAACTCAGAGTGAAAAAAATCGAGACTACGAACAACAGACTACTCGTCACTCTGAACTCCATGAAAATCCCAAAGAACAAAACATTACACAACACGGTGCAAAACCCACAATACAACATAATAGTGAACCCAACATTAGGGATGAAATTGATAGCCAATCTGTAAACAATCCCTTATGGAGAATGAAATTTGATGTGTCTTTCACTAGGAAGAATGCAGGAGCTAGGGTATGGTTACATAATACTGAGAGTAACTATGCTGAGAGTCATGCCTTCAAGATATATTTTAAATGTACAAACAACATTGTAGAGTATGAGGCTCTCATCCTAGGATTGAATCTATTGAAAAAAATAAGAGCCCGAAGGATAGCTGTACATGGAGACTTTGAGTTAGTCATCAAACAAGTGAAGGGAGAGTACACTGCAAAGCATCCTAGATTGAGGGCATATAGGAATGAAGCCATGGATTTATTGAAAACCTTTGTATAATACGAGCTTGTGTTTGTTCCTAGGAATTAGAACATTATTGCAAATGGATTAGCCTGCATTGCTAGTTCATATCAGAAATATCCTAGGGACAAATAGATCATCATTAAAACAAAATATAGACCTACAGTGCCAGATAATGAGAAATATTGGCAAGTCTTTGAGGGCGACAAGCAGATAGAGGATTTCCTGCTTGGCAGGAATGAGTTTGAATTCTCTGATTTAGACTCTAAATCCGATGAAATTTTCTTGAGTGAAGAGCCCCCTGAGGAATAAAAATCACCACATAACGTAGAAATAAACATGTCAACTAAAGAACTTGGAACTCAAACTGAAGAATATAAGAACACAAAAAAAGAAGACATTGAGGTGTTGCAGTCAAAAGACAAGAACATACCTAGAGGACTAGCACCCCTTGAGGACCTTTTTGATTTTAACGATGTAGCAAAGAAACCCACTATAGAACACATAGAATCTAATGTCAAGGAGTTTAATATAGGCACTGAGGATAAGCCTAAGATGATTAAATTAGCTAAATCCTTGCCAACACACATCAAGAAGAAATACATTGATTTACTTAAAGAGTTTGTTGATGTGTTTTCTTGGAGCTATGAGGACTTAAATGCCTATGACACAGAAATCATCCAGCACAAGATCCCATTGAAAGAAAACCAAAAACCCTTTAGGAAAAAAATACGAATAATTAACCCAGTACAACTGCCTCTAGTTGAAAAGGAAATCAAGAAAATGTATGAGGCAGGAATCATCGTGCCTGTGAGGTTTTCCGATTGGGTCTCCAGCCTTGTAGCTGTGAGGAAAAAGACGGGAGAGATTAGACTGTGCATTGATTTTAGAAACCTTAACAGAGCTTCACTTAAGGATAATTACCCCTTACCCAAGATGGAACACAGCCTACAGAGGGTAGTTGGCTCAAAAAGGATCTCCCTGATAGATGGCTTTTCAGGGTATAACCAGGTTTTAGTACTCCCAGAAGATCAGCTTAAAACATCTCTTACCACTCCATGGGGCACTTTCATGTACGTGAAAATTCCTTTTGGACTAATGAACGCTGGTGCAACCTTCCAAAGAGCTATGGAAATTGCTTTTTCAGAGGAAATAGGGAATTTCAGCATGATTTATCTTGATGACATAACAGTCTATTCCAAGACTGATGAAGAGCACCTTAAACATCTCAGAAGAGTGTTTGAGAAATGTAGAAGGTTCGGTCTATCTTTAAATCCCAAGAATACTGTATTTAGGCTTCAAGAAGGTAAGCTTCTTGGCCATATTATATCAGAGAAGGGGATTAAAATAGACTTAAAAAGAGTTGAGGGAATAGTGCAGATTACCCACCCGAGAAACATAAAAGAATTGCAGTCCTTTATTAGCAAAATTAACTTCTTGAGAAGGTCTATTCCCAACATAGCAGAACTCCTAATAAATATGAATAAAATGCTTAAGAAAGGAGTGGGAGTTAAGTGGACTATAGAAGCCAGAAAATCTTTTGAATTAGTTAAACTTTCACTTACCCAGGCGTTAGCCACCTATGAAATCTTTGTCAAGAAAACAGGTGGCTAAATTGTTTTGTGAGCCTTCAAGAGATACATTTCCCATGAAAATATCTCATCCTTGAAGCCTTCGTGTGTCCATTACCTTTTTAAAGATCCTCACTGTTGTTTCCATCCAAAAAGTCTCACTGATTGTAAAAAATTGTGCTCCAAACGGCCTCCATTTTCCCCTTGTATCCCTGCAGAATGTCCCATTTTAATCCTTTTTCCCCTTTAAAAATCCCCCCTTTTTACCCCAGAAATCCCTCCCAAAATCCCCTAAACCACCCATTTCCCCTTTAAAACCAAGTGAGGTCCCCTCATTTGAGTTTAAACTCCTTTCTTACCTCTATCGAATTCCTCTTTTAGCCTTAAAAACCCCTCCTTTTTGGCTAAAAATCACTCTTTTCATATATAATGGCTTAGCCCTTTCTGGCCAGCCCCCTAACCACTTCCCATATGCCCGAGTGATAAGACCAAGTGCTAAGCCCTGGGCGCTAATCGCAATCGAAAACTTTCGGTGAGCACTTTTCTGTGTTATACGAAGAAATCCCGATGCGATTGGGTTTGGTCTGTAGCCTCATGCTGCAATCTCCACCATAGATCTTATTAAGATCTGAAGACTAGCTCTAATCGCGATCGCAACTCTTAAACTTTGCCTCCCGCTGCACCCCCCGATCACAAATCTTAATCGCCCTCCACCCATGCCGGGTCCCACCACACACAATCAGTTCCATTGCATTTCATTCATTTCTTTGCATTCCACCTAAGTCCAAACTTCCATGGTTTACACTAAAGGTTTAATGTTTTACATTAAAGTTTATGAATTTCTCCACCGAAACCCCATCAGTCGCATTTTACACCATATTTCTGCATCTTCCACCGTTGCTTCATCTGAAACTGCCATTTTCGCTCACCACTGCGCTGCCATCTTCACGAATCTCCACTACATCCATCCTCCCGTGCATGTATTTCTTAAAATTTTGCATGTTTTGTAGGGTTACAGGTGGTGGAAATCGCCACTGCTCACAGTCACTGTTATAGTGACACTGAACGCAGGGAAGACTAATTTCGAAGCCTGGCATTACAAAGAAGAGCCTGGGAAGTTGTTAGAAATGTGATTCTCCATTAATGGACGGTGTTCAACACTGATAAAACCTCTCCAGCACCACTGAAGCTCACTTTTCATTGACAGAGACAGTAATGGAGCGGCATGAGTATCATTGAAAGATCAGAGAGTTTAAGGCCTGTAATTGAAGATTTTTGAGCTTTAATCTAATGATTGAAAGGAAAAATACCATTTTGAAGACATCATGACCCACACGGAAGGCCTAATAAGGCCTAATGCATAGAAAACAATATATCAGTGTCACCATTAGCAAAATGTTCTTTCCCATGAAAAGACGAAGTGCCCATACTGCTTTCATTCTGTATCGTGTTCCTGAAGAAGATCTCCACCCTGACAACAGTCCTAAGGCTACCAGAAGCATTTTTTACATAGTATGGCAGACCTGAAGTCATTTATCTACCTTTGTTATTCAACAGAGTATTGCAGAAGTACTATAGCGAAGTACATCAAAGAACATACCTGAAGTAAAATTTAGCCTGTCGAAGACCACTCTTTTGTCCAGAGAGTACCGAAGATTAATGCTCAGACATTAAAACAGAATGGGCCTCGAGCCATTCTTCCATTTTCTATCTCAAATTTTCATTTAGTGTTTCACCTACCTCCTATGCCTCTCTTTCAGATATAAAAACTCATGAGAAAACATTGTAAAGGTTGTTGATCAGATATCTGAGAATTGCAAGTTGTTTCCTTTGAGACACAGTCTCTGTGTAAAGTTGTAAGATAGGCTAAGGAAAATATATTCAGACTGAATATTCAAGTTGTTGGAAATGTTGTACATGACTGGTGTTGCTCTTAATATGACAAGAACATTTCTTTGGATCCTGATTTAAATCAGCTGGTGATGTTTCTCTATCTTTGTACTTGTTTTACCCTGTAATTCATCTCATTTTATTTCTTCTAGCTCGCATCAGAAATCTGGCATAGGATTTACCGTTGTTAGGTACCCTATGTTTCTGCTCTCCTTGCCTTCAATGTTTTCTGCTATATGTGTTATCCGAGGATTGATTTCAGTTAGTTTAACCAGTGTAGCGGTCTGATATATTGCTAGCTGATGTATGAATTAATTAAATCTGTCTTTAAACATTCTTGTTAGGATTTAATTGAATGAATTGGCAACACTGGGAGGTCTAGAATTTGGTCTCTATCTCACTAGGATACTTTTCAATTGGTTAAACCCTTCTAATTTCCCTTAAGCTGGAGGCCGTAGCATTGAGAATTCAAAGTCTCTCTCTGATCTCAGGCTTTCACCTTTGTGTTTAAATCTTTAATGTTTCCTTGTCTGAAGAGTTAACCTTTTATATTTTGGATCACAGGTAGTTCAATGGCATGTCCTGTCCCTGGATCTGATTCCTAAAGGTCACCTTGGAGGTTTCCTTGCTTTCACCTTCTTTCTCACCATTTTCACCTCACTATCATCTTTAAGATCCAATGCTTTAGATGACTAGCCCAACTGAAAGCCTGCATATTGAATAGCAAGTAAACCCTTTCCTGAATCCATTGCCCAATGGTGTTGAATGTTCCCTGAAGTTATCTCTCCTTTTCCTAGAATCTTCTTTGGTCATCCTTGTCTTATATTGAACCCTTCTTTCCTGATTCCCAACAACCAAACAAAAATCAAACAAACAAACCCTGTGCCCATAACTAGCCTAATATATTAACTTTGAGCTTCAAAGTCAAAAACCTTTGCTCATATAGAGAGATCCCTCTCAGGACCCAGGAGGGCTAGATCCTAAGGTCTGAAAGTGGTTCTGATGTTGTCTCATCTTTTTTTCTTGCCAATCTGGCCAAAACATGGGAACCCCAACATAATGGCGACTCCACTGGGGGAAATTCTGAGTATTTTCCATCCTACTACATAACAAGAGCCTCTGAAAACCTAGAAGCTATGGTCAGGTTGGTAGTGAAACACTTCCATTTGCAATTCACTTTCTACACCATTTGTTGTGTTTCTCCCACACTCTTAGACAAAGTCTGGAAAGGGAAAAGTAGCCTCCAAATCTCACACTCTTTTAGAGGTGACATATCTGGTAAAAGCCCTCCCAGTCAATCTATGGTTAGAATTTGCTGTGTTTTGAAGATATCCTTGAAAAGGGGCATCTCATAGGCATTGTGGTGGACAATGTACCCCCCAGAAGCATCCTAAACCCTCCACCTAGTGACTCCATATTTCCTTAAAAATAAAATACTCCACTGGTGATCAGTAGGCCTAATTATTATCTTGGTTCACATAAGACTCCACTGAGAGACCAGTCTTCATAACAACATCAGCCATAATAGAAGTAAGAAGTAGTGTTAAGCTGCTTGATTTAAAAACAACATTCTGGCTTCAAGAACCCTTCACACAAGAGCTTATCCTAACCCAAACCCACCTGAAATAGTTGAAAACCCTAAGAGAATCCTCAAGAGATCTCTTTCACCTATAATACCAACTATTTCTAGCCACATCCATAGAGCTAACTCTGCACCGGAAGACTTTACAGCTCTTTTAATCCCACCTTTTGACCTAGACCTACCAAACAGATTACCAAGAGCTGGGTCATTCAGTGTTCTAGACCAGCTAGAGTTTGAGCTTCCCAGTTCACCATCTGATAGTGGTCAACACACTAGGGACATAGGAACCCCTCCATCTACACATTCAGATATTCACTTCACTCAGAACTTGGGGCTTTGTCATCCTAGATCTGCCCAACAGACTTCTGCTAGTCCTAGTCTCCCTGTCATCCATATACCAGTTGTTCAAACCAACCTCTTACCTCCTCAGAACATCATCATGGTAGCCTGGTATGCACCTCTAGTATTACCTCAACCCCTAGTGCCCTTACTCAATGATTATCAGTCAAAGATCCCACACTTCACTGCAAAAGAGTTTACCACAGCTCAACACCATGTAGATAGGATGGAAGATTATTTTGACTACATGGAGATAGATGATGATACAGTCAAAATGAGAATCTTTGCCCAAAGCCTAGGAGGTGATGTGAAGAAATGGTTCAAAGGCCTACCTCCTAATAGTCTCCAAGATCTTCCTTCTTTATATCAGACCTTCATAAACAAATGGGAAGTTGTTGGAAATATGATGCAGAGTGTTGTCCTTGATGGCAACCCACTGAATGAAGATGAAGACGTGCGACTGTTGACATGTATTGTCCTTGATGGCACTCCACCTGATGAAGTTATGCTTGACTTGATGGACTTGTTAAATGATGTAAATCTGAAGTGATATGATGATTGTTGATGATGTGATGTTGAGTGTTGTACTTGAAAGGAAACCCACTTGATGAAGATGATGACAACTTACTTGATGAAGTTGTGTTTGATAGAATATGTCCTTGATGAAGGAAATCTGATG